>CM038671.1:212090286-212690286 GCA_021605145.1 Aegilops bicornis | reverse complement strand
TCTTCACTGCATTGTGTGTTGAGGTCATGTTGTAAAGAAGAGTACCAAACTGACGCTTGACCCATTTATGATTACGATCAACCTTCTGATGAAGACTGAGGAGTAACTCACGATCAGTCATCACCCTGGGTGCAGTAGCTTGAGGATTTTGCTTGACCGAGGTATTTGCGAATTTGAGTCATGTGTGGCGTAGTCATCATTGGTGGAGTAGGATGTCGCTTTGAAACTGTCCATCCAATGGACGAATGCCTTCATCTATCACAAGAAAGGCCTTGCCCTTGTCATCACCGAGGTAATTGTCCGCTTGAGGACTTCAATCGTAAGTGTAGCTGCAGTGGTTCAAAGTATCGGCCTTGTAATTGAGTGAAGACCTTGACCGATGAATCTCATAATCCAAGGCATAAGGCTTCAACTCAAATGGTGACATGTCTATGTTTGCCAGAGTCCTAATGTAGAAATCATGGAAGTTGACGGTAACGACATGGATGATGTTGAAAAGCAGATTCTTCATGATGCCTACGACTTCTTCATCGTTCGAGTCGTGGCCTTTGATCGGACTCATAGTCTTCGCCGTAATCCGATAGACTGTCTGAGGCACATATAATAATTCCTTGACGAGGAATTTGGTTCTTGGGGCTTGCCTTGGCTTCAAAGGCTTCATCAAGACTTGCATATAGTGATTTGAAATTTCTTTTCTTCATAGATACGACGTGCACCATCAAGCGGAGGATCGAGTGGTAGGGCACGAAGCAATTCACTTGTCGGGTGCCTTATAGTGGGTATTTTCGGTCATCCAATCTAAGACCCATGAATTTACGCCTTGAGCGTCTCCGGTGATGTGCAGGTTGCATAGAATCAAGAATTAGCTCTTCATTCCAAATCGCAAATATCGGGCAGAAGTTTAGAAGTCCCGCATCGTGAAGAACACCGAGGATCGGCTCAAAGCTCGGCGACTCCATATCCACATGAGGAATATGAGCATGATCGAAGATTTTGTCCTTGTTGAAAAGCACTAAGGAATAGAAGTTGGCTTGGTACCGGCAGTCCGTAAGCGCCTCTTCCTAATGCGAAGCGTAATCATAAGGATTATATTCAAGAAGAACACGTGCTCGGCAAAGAAATCTTCAGCCTTGAACTTTTGTTTGGTTGAGAACGGATTCTTTTGCTTGGGCGAGAGGGGTGTCGATGAGTTGCATCACCACCTCGGGAATCACAAGTTCAGGTTCTTCACCGAGGAATTTCTTGTTCCTCAACCGTGCGGTCGAGGATTAGCAAGTAGCAGCTTTCATCAGCACTAAGCGGCTGGAATTTCTTCATGCACGTAACCAATGGGTTGATTTTCTTCGAGTCTATTTGGACAGTTTGTGCAGGGGAGTGAGGAACTTGTTGGATCGGGGTGAAGAGAGGAGTATTGGGATCGACTTTCCCAAAAGTCATCATTGATCAGAGTGGTACATCCAATATCCACATCTTCATTTTCAATTTCCTCAGTACCAGCTTGAGGAATTTCATAGTCTGATGAGGAAATAACTGGGGTTGAAGGGATTGCTTCCACTTCAATTTCTTCATCAATTTTCTCTGACGAAGCAGCAGATTGATGTTCTTCATCAGATCCGATTGGGATCTCATAGTCTTCTCCAAAAGGAACAACGTCCTTTGATGGTATGGAGGAAATTGGAACAAGATCAATTGGGTTTTCAAATGAGCTGGTCATTGGCTTCATTTTCTTCGCGAAGAATCTGCAGCATTGATGCTTTCCTTTTCTTCCACGGCTGACTAGATTACGCAGCCTTGGTTTTCTTCACATCGAAGTATGGAAGAATTGGAGTTGGAGTTGGCGCAGGAGGAGCCGAGGAATTTGGTGCAGTTTCTTCAGAGGAACCGATGCGGTTCCTCTGTCTTGAACAATTTCTTCAAAGAATCGATGCAGTTGCCTGACTTGAGTAGTGTCTTCGTGCACCACTAGTGGGTGCCCCGGCAATTTCTTCAGCCGGTGGAATGGGATCATCAGCCTCGAATCAGCATTTTCTTCAAAGAAGTTGAATGACATCAGTGATGCGGTATTTTCTTCAAGAGGGCTGAGCCGAGGCTCCACTGAGGAATTTCATGTTGCAATCGGGGCAGCAACATTTAGAATTTCTTCGTCAGTTGACGAATCTGGTCTTGACTCCTTGCCAATCAAAGATAGTAGGAATCAAGTTTTGCCGAGGTCTTGAATTTCAGTTTGGATTTGGAGAAGTTCCTCAGGTGTCATCTTGACAACGTTTTTCTTCAGGAACTTCTCCTTCTTGTATTGAGCCTTCTTGATTTCCCTCGCCTTCTCAAACTTCCATTTTTCTTCAGCGATGAAGTGAGTCAGCGCATGACTTTGACCAGGTATCAAATGAAGATCAGGCAGAGGGGTATTGGGATCATTGTGCCAGAGATCAATAAAGTCGAGGACTTTCTTGGATCCAATAGCAAAGGCACGTATGTACCTTTGGCTCTAGCGGTCCTTACTTGACGATCTCTCGATGATTTCCGCGAGTTCTTCATCGGATGCCTCATCGCCGATGGTACATGAAATACAACTTGTTTCTTCCTTGGACTAGGCCGAGGACCTCGTCCAGCGATTGCCTTTTGGTCTTCGGTGAGCCGGGCGGATGAGGAAGTTGGAGCAGCTTAGGAACTTGCGAGATGCGAGGCAATTGAGAAACCAGTGGTCCTTTGACAAGTAGCCGATGCACAGGAACCGAAGGTTTTGACGAGCTGTTGAGGACTTTGATGGAACAGCAGCGGTGTGAGGAATTTGCTTGGAAGGTGCTTTGAGGAACGTGGGTGGTGAGGGCGCAGATAATGAAGCACTTGGCTTATTAGCAGGCTTCTTTTGCATTGATTTCCTCGGTTTGACCGAGACCTCGATGGCGATGAGCAGCAGAGTCTTCATTGAATTTCTTCATCGCTTCCTTTGCTTGCTTTGCCAATTTTGCTTGGCGTTTAGCCCATTCATCGTGAAAGTCCTCACCGCGTTTGACGCTAGTGGGATCAGCTATTTGGCCAGGTGCCAAAGGAGCTCTTGGGCATGGAGGATTTAGAGTGAATTTCTTCATGTACTTAGGAGTTACATATCTGTATTCCTTCCATTCCCGTGCCCATCTCCGTTCAATCTTTCCGGATACGCACCTTGCGTTGATTTTTGCTTTCTTCATCCGGAGTGAAGAGTCGCATATATTTCCTCGAGGGATTTCAAATGCTGTCATAACCTCAGGTTTCTTTCCTCCCTTCTGCGGCTTCTTACCGTCTACCATTTTCTTCAGTTGAGGAAATTGAACAATTGAGTTCTCTGAAGAAGTGTGCAGTTTTTCTTCGAGGAACGCTGCAAATGAGTTAAGTTGATGAGAACCTAGGGATTCAGCAGCGGACATTTGTACTGTGAATGCAGTATAGGTGCGAGGAATTTGGAGAGGTCATATGCGTTCTCAGAAGGTTTTTCGAAAAGAACAAGTTTTGAGGATTTTGACCAGATGAGCCTTGAAGAATTTCAATAAGCGTTCTTTGTCTTAGGTTCCAGAGTTGTATAGATCGAAGATCCACACAATTGAGGAATCTTGAAGAAAATCATAGCTTAGAGAAACGAGTCAAGAGATTTGAGGTGTTCATATGTGTGAAGATTTGAAGAATAAACTCCTTTGAAGAATTTGAAGAAAATTTGAGAATCAAAGCGAGTAATAAAAGTAACTTTTAATTTACAGAAGAGAAGAACACGATTTAACTGAGAAGAACAAGGGGAAGTTCGTCTGCTCAGATCTTCCACGCCCTAACTTGGCAGAGGAAGACAGCTACGGCGGCGGAGTGAGGATTTCCGCTGATCGGCGCGAATCGTCGGCTGACGAGGTCAAGGCGATGAAGCTTTTCCTCACCGGCGACGATGGAGTAGCGGCGCTTAGGGTTTTGAGGAGCTCGGCGGGAGAGAGAGAGGTCGAGCGGAGTAAAAGAGTGAGGAAGGAGAGAGGGGTATTTATAGACACGGTGAAAAACGGATCGTCCAAGATTTAGGACGAACATGCCTCGACCGCTTCCCTTCTCACGACATGTGTCACCCACGTCTTTGTGTAGTGGAGATTGTGTCTGATCGTGGGTGAATAAAGTAATGCATCGTGGGATGCGGAGCGGTTTGAGCGGCAAAACCGAAGGTTTGGATAAGATTAGTTTTAAAGTGCCGTTTCTTCAATTTCTTGGTATCAAGGACACAAAGTGAAGAATTTGAACGAGTTTCAAAGTAGAACGCACATGAAGAATTTGTGAATGGATTGGGTTGAGTATAGCATAGAGGGAAAGGGTCCGATCACATTCACTTAGCAGAAAAAGCGACTTGAAGAAATAGCCATAAGTGAATGCTGTAGAGGACATAAATCCACATATATATATATAGTCAATGACGGAAGACGACGAAAACAGTGAAGATTTTGCAAAGTTGAAGAATTTGAAAAACTGAAGAATTTCAAAAATGAGGAAAAACTCAAATTGAAGATTTTCAACTTTGGTGGTGGCGTGACCCACCGTATAAGAATGATGATTTCGCATAATCGCGTACAATTGTCGTAAGGTTACGAGAATCAAATTCTTCATTAATTTCTTCACACTAAGAGTGTTATTCTTCATTTATTGAAGATAAACGCTTCTTCATGTGTTGCACATCTAAGTCATCAATTTTGCATAAGTGTTAGGATGTGTGTCCTTTTCAAAGAACATTCAAGATTCTAAGATATTTAGCTCACACCGCAACTTGCTAAATCTCTTCTCATCCAAGGGCTTAGTGAAGATATCAGCTAGCTGTTCTTCAGTCTTCACGTGCTTTCGATGGAGATGTCGCCCTTCAACACATGGTCACGAAGAAAATGATGACGAATTTGAATGTGCTTTGTCTTGAGTGCTGAATCGGGTTGTGAGCAATCTTGATGGCACTCTCATTGTCACAATAGAGAGGCACATTCTTCACGTTGATGCCGTAGTCCTTGAGGGTTTGCTTCATCCATAGTAATTGAGCACAACACGAGCCAAAGCAGCAATGTATTCAGCTTCCTGCAGAAGTGATACAAGGATACATTCCTGCTTTCTTCGAGGACCAATGCACCAAAGATCGTCCGAGGAAATGACAAGTACCGGATGTTGACTTGCGGTCCACACGATCACCAAAGCATAGTTAGAGTCGAGAATATCCAATGAGATCAAAAGTAGAGCCCTTGGGGTACCATAATCCTAGTGTTGGTGTGTGAGCTAGATATCGAAGAATATGCTTCACAGCCTTATGGTGTGATTCCTTCGGTGTAGCTTGAAATCGGACACACATGCAAACACTAAGCATTATATCCGGCCTAGATGCACATAAGTACAATAAAGAACCAATCATGGAGCGGTATACCTTGTGATCGAAGTCAATACCATTTTCATCGATTGCATAGATGGCCATTTGTGGGCATAGGAATTTTGACACCTTTGCAATCTTGCATGCGAATTTCTTCAGGACATCTTTGAGGTATTTCTCCCGAGATATGAATATGCCATTGTGTTGTTGACGAATTTGAAGACCTAAGAAGAATTTCAACTCTCCCATCATAGACATTTGATATTCTTCACTCATCATGTAGGCAAATTCATCACTATAACGTTGGTCAAGACAGCCAAAGATAATATCATCAACATATATTTGGCACACAAACAGTTCACCATCATAAGATTTAGTAAAGAGAGTAGGGTCGAGTGAACCGGTGTGAAGCCATTCTTCACGAAGAATTCCTTCAATGTATCATACCACGCCGAGGGGCTTGCTTGAGGCCATAGAGGGTCTTATTTAGTACGAAGACTTTGTCAGATTCTTTGGATCTTCAAAACCGGGGTTGAGCAACATATACTTCTTCCTCAAGCTTACCATTGAGGAATGCACTTTTCACATCCATTTGATATAAAGTGATATTGTGATGGTTAGCATAGGCGAGTAATATGCGAATAGACTCAAGTCTAGCAACAGGTGCAAAAGTTTCATCGAAATCAATTCCTTCAACCTGTGTGTAGCCTTGAGCTACTAGTCGTGCCTTATTCCTCACCACAAGACCATTTTCATCTTGCTTGTTGCGATAGATCCACTTTGTGCCAATGATATTATGCTTGCGAGGATCCGGACGCTTGACCCGGTTCAGACGTTGTTGAGCTCGAATCGATGTAATTCTTCTTGCATGGCCTGAATCCACTCCGGCTCCGAAATGCTTCATCTACCTTAGTGGGCTCTGTGATAGAGACAAAAGCATAGTGCCCACAAAAGTTAGATAAATGTGAAGCTTTTGAGCGTGTGAGAGGACTGGCGCTTCAATGTCATCGATGATCTTCTCCACTTGCACTTCTCTTGCAACGCGAGGATGAGCTGGTTGTCGTCGAGGAATTTGATCATTTTCTTCAAAGACCATTTTCTTGACATTATCTTCAGTGCATCACTCGACGTTCTTCACGTATGAGAATGAATTCTTCCAGCTTTCTTCAAGAGGGAATGACATCCTCGGTTGCCTTGAACCTGATAGAATCCTCAGTGCTGGTTAAATCTAACATGAAGGTAGGTGCTCTCTTTGCGAGCCATTAGTTTCATCGAACCGCACATCTACAAAGGTCAACAATCTTGTGTAGAGTGATGTTGAAGACTACGTAGGTGTGCGAGTCCTTTCCGTAACCAAGCATAAAACCTTCATGTGCTTTCGATTGCAAATTTAGAGTTGTGGTGAGGATCTCTAATCCAGCATTTAGCAAGAAGACTTTGAAATAACTTACATTGGGTTTCTTATGCGTGAGGAGTTCATAGGTAGTCTTTTGAAGAATTTGTGAAGATATACTCTGTTGATGATGTGGCACGTAAAGTGTCAATTACTTCAATCCAGAAGCGACTAGGCGTTTTGTATTCATCAAGCATAGTGCGAGCCATCTCAACAAGAGTTCATTCTTGCGCTCCACGACGCCATTTCTTGCCGAGGAGTATAGGGAGCGAGATAACTCATGAGTAATACCAAGTTCATCAAGATAATCATCAAGACCGGAATTCTTGAACTCGGTTCCATTGTCACTCTGATGTGCTTGATCTTCACACCAAAGTTGGTTGAAGCCCTCGAGGAAAATCGTTTGAAGATTTCCTGCACTTGATTTTTGTAAGTAACAATGTGTACCCATGTGTAACGAGAGTAATCATCAACAATAACAAAGCCATATAGTGATGCTTCATTAACGACACCTGAATAATGATTGGGACCAAAGAGGTCCATGTGAAGCAATTCGAAGGGACGAGTAGTGGTCATGATAGTCTTCATTGGATGCTTGGCTTTGGTCATTTTCCAGCTTCACAGTTCGCATAGGTGATCCTTGAGGAATTTGACATTCTCAATGCCAATGACATGCTTCTTCTTACAAGCGTGTGCAAATTCCTCATGCCTGCATGACCAAGTCGCCGATGCCATAGCCAGCCTTACGAAGCTTTTGCAAGTAGACACCGGCTGGTTGTGGTCTGTAGAGAAATCAACAATATACAAGTCTCCTCTCCTAAAGCCTTCAAGACTTTGGAATGGTAAACTTCCATAACCACAACACAACGATACTTGCCAAAGACAACAACCATATCAAGATCACAAAGCATTGAGGTATCCTAAGGACTCAACAAGCATGACTTTGTCCATGTGCATGTCCTTAGAGATGGCAACCTTACCAAGACCCAATACCTGACTTTTGCCTTTGTCAAAGAAAGATGATATGCTTGAGATGTGACGGTGATAAGGAAGCATCCATCAATAGATTCTTGTCACCGGTCATGTGATTTGTACATCCACTATCGAGGACCCACTCGGTGGCTTTGGGGTTGATCATCCTGCAGATGAATTAGTGTAATCTTACGATCTCATATACTTCATCAGTGAAGAATATGATATCATGATCATCAGATGAATTTCATCAAGCAGTAAAGCAGTATGAGGACGTGTGAAATGAATGTTCATTTCATCATGATTAGCCTGCGTCCTTTCAGGCAAGTTTGTCAGGTCCCCAGCAACTTCTTCAGACGTTAAAGCACGTCTGGAGACCTGACCCTGCAGAAGAGATTAGTTCTTTTCTTCACCACCCACATCTGAAGGGGTGGCAAAGAGTTCATCACTCTGCGAGCACCATAAGAGAATGGTGGCATACAGGCCAAACCATTTCGCTTCACATAAGAGGGGTTAGGGTAAGCATATGAATAAGCAGAGAAATTCTTCGAGGACTTATGAACATAATGATTTGAAGAATAATGCACATATTCATAGCCCTTAGCTCTACCCTGCGAAACAGAGTTGTTAGCACGATGATAATCATATGAGGACTTTGATCCTTTTGAGGAATTTGATCCACGTGAGGAATTTGGTCCGTATGAGGACTTTGATCTGGGGTTCCTTTTCTTCACAGATGGTGTCATGAGGACATTCACCTGAAGGCTTTCAAGGCACTTCTTGGGAACCCAGATTTTCTTCATAGGGGAACCGTTCCTGCAGTTAGTGCCAACATATCTAGCAAATACTTCACCATTCTGATTTTTGAACAGTTTATAGTTGGAGTCAAATGACTCATCGCCAGAATGAGGAAATTGCAGACGAAAACAGATAAGGTAGATGGATCAACTGGAGGTCCCTTTGCAGCAACCCATGAGGTTTTGGGGTATTGCTCAAAGCTTCCAAAGTATGTTCCATCGGCATTTAATTTCCTCTCAAATGCGATACCCTCTTTCCTAGGGTTCTGTTGAGGATCTGCTTTTAAGCACATCACAAAGAGTCTGATGCCCTTTGAGGCTTTTGTACATGCTGTCATGTACAATTCCTTCGATCTGCATCGTCGGTGATACTAGCAATGTCCTCAGATGAGGAATTAGTGAGAGCAGAGGCAGGTGAGGAATTTGTAACAGTTGAAGCATTTGAACATTCAGGTGAAGAATTAGCAGATTCACGTTCAATGCAATTTAAGCATGGAGGAACAAATTCTTCCTGAGAAGCGCTGATTTGTTGAGCAAGTAATGAATCGCGCTCCTTCTGAAGATCTTCATAACTCGCTCTTAGCTTCTCAAGATCTTGCTTTCTTTGAAGAAATTCATAAGAAAGTTTCTCATGATCGATAAGAGAGTGTTATGATGACCTTGAAGGTTATCAAGCCTAGATCAAGTCTCTGAAGATTTTCAATCGGGGCTTGAGTGCGATCCATTTCTTCACCTAACATATCATCACTCTTATCTAGCATGTTTTGAACCTTTTCAAAATCCCTTTGTTGTTTTATAGCAATCTTAGCAAGTTTAGAGTAGCTGGGCTTGAGATCCTCATCGATTCATTTTCACCGGATTCAGAGGAGGTGAAATTGAGTACCTTGGCACCTTTTGCCATGAAGCAATAGGTGGGAGCGTAGTCATCATTTTCCTCATCGGGTTTGTCGGTAGTCGGTTTCTTGATGTTGAAGATGGACTTGCTAACATAAGCGATAGCAAGAGCGGACTAGCCACACCAGATTCGGATTCTTGAGACTCCTCCTCTTCCTCATTTTCCTCGATTCAGCTTCAGAGTCCATTTCCTTGCCAATGAATGCCCGAGCCTTTTTGGAGCTGCTCTTCTTGTGAGAAGAAGGTTTTGAGGATTTTGATGATGAAGATTTTGATGATTTCTTCTTTATCTTCGCATCATCAGAACTGTAATCCTTGTATTTCTTCTTCTTCAATTTCTTTTCCCATTGAGGACAATCTTGAATGTAGTGACCAGGTTTCTTGCATTTGTGGCAGAGTCTTCTCTTATAGTCCTTTGGATGAGGAATCACTGCTTCTTGAGGATTTTCCAAAGCAACCACGTTTTGAGAGCTTCAGAATTTCTTCACGAGCGGTGCTAGCTCCTGGCTCAATTCTTGGGATCACCAAGGCTACTATCGAGTCTTCACACTCAGATTCAGGCACGGCCTTGGCCTTGAGAGCACGTGGTTTGCCATAGCTCGAACCATAGAGATCTCTCTTTTCAGCAAGCTGGAACTCATGAGTATTTAGCCTTTCGAGGATATCGGCGGGATCAAGAGCCTTGTAGTCAGCACGTTCTTGTATCATCGATTGCAGGAGTGTCAAATGAGGAATCAAGCGATCTCAATAATTTCTTCACCACCTCATGGTCGGTGATGTCGGTGGCACCAAGCGCTTGAAGCTCATTTGAGATGTCAAGAGGCGATCGAAGGTTTGTTGAACATTTTCATTGTCAAGTCTTTTGAAGCGGTTGAAGAGATTGCGAAGAACATCAACTCGAGAGTCACGCTGAGTTGAGACTCCTTCATTTACTTTGGACAGCCTATCCCGTATAAGCTTAGCGCTTCCAAAGCACTCACTCTTCCATAATGTCCTTTACTCGGATGGCCACATATGATATTCTTCGCTTGAGAATCGAGTTGCTTGAATCTCTTCACATCAAGAGAGTTCTGAGGGTGTGACAGTTGGGGAACACCATTTTCCTAACATACCGTAGATCGTTGTCAATTGCCTCAAGATGCATTAGCATCTTGTTCTTCCAATAGGGTAGTCCGTTCCATCGAAGGTAGGACACCCATCCGAGACCTTGATCATACTGCGGTCGACATAACTAAAACTCCGGTGGTTAAACCAAAATCACACGTAACAAGGGACTACCTTGCTCGATACCAATTGAAAGTGCGTTATATCGACTAGAGGGGGTGAATAGGTGATTTTTATGAATTCTTCATCGAGGAATTTGCCGTGAGGAAATTCCTTAGCGAAGAACTACTTACAGCGGAATAAGTACTCGAAGTAAAGCGTAACAGATTACAAGCATAGTCATCATGATGAAATGAAGACAATCACAGAGTACAGAAGCGTAATCACAGGATAACACAAGATGAAGACAAGCGGTGAAGAAATAGAAGCGAGGAAATTGAGAAAGTCTTCGACAAAGTCTTCAAACACAGATATGACAAACACTCAACACAGTTATGAGGAAATGAAAGGGTTGAGGAAATAGAACCAGTTAGGTTGGTGAAGACAATGATTTGGTAGACCCGGTTCCAACTGCTGTCTCGGCTTGTACGTCTGGTTGGAGCGGGCCGAGTATTTAAACTCGAGGACACACAGTCCGGACACCCGATCGCCGAGCACGCAGCTCAGGACACCAAGTCCTCACCGTATTCTCCTTGAACTAAGGTCACACAGACCTCGTCCAATCACTCGTGGTAAGTCTTGAGCGACTTCCAAACCTTCACAGACTTGGTCACTCGGCGATCCACAATTCCTCTTGGATGCTCTAGACCATGACGCCTAACCGTCTGGAAGAAGCCACAGTCTTCAAAGGTAACAAGCGCCGGATCCACTCAGGATCAATTTCTTGAGTGATGCTCAATCACTTTGGGTTTGTGGGGTTTGGTTTTTGGGTTTTCCTCACTTGATGATTTTCGCTCAAAGTCCTCGGAGGATGGGTTGCTCTCAAATGACAAGTGTCAAGTTCTCTCGAGCAGCCAACCAGCTAGTGGTTGTAGGGGGCGGCTATTTATAGCCTAGGGAGCAGCCCGACATGATAAGACATAAATGCCCTTCAATGATATGACCGTTAGGTGGATAAGATATTTTGGGACAGGTGGCGGCAAGATGACAAGAACGGTCGGAAATTTGAATGTCAAATTCCTCGAGGCTATCATGTTCCTCACTGTAGGCAATCCGACCGGCGAATCCCTAACTCCTCGGTCAGAACAAATTCCTCGGCGACGGAAAGAGCTTCGTCTACATCCTTTGAAGAAATTGACTGAAGCTGTATGAGATTTCCAAAGGCTTCACTCGAAGGGTTTGGTAGGTGTAGGATTTTGAGTTGAGCATCAAATGGAAATTTTTCCTTAGTATTTCCCTCGACCCCCTTTAAAGACGGTGTTTCCTATGACTCAAGAAAGAGAAAATGAAACTACGAAAACAAAAGTCTTCACGCTTCATGTTCCTCAAATGAATATCAATTCTTCAAGGTCACACCAATTTCTTCACTTTCAAAGTCTTCAGAAAGTCTTCAGAATATCAAAGTCTTCAGTTGAAGAACTTCATTTTTAGGGGTCGACTTTCATTGTGAATATCAAACTCCTCATAGACTTATAGACCTGTGTACACTCACAAACGCATTAGTTACTTAACCTATAAGTCTTCAATACAACAAAATCACTAAGGGGCACTAGATGCACTTACATGCAAGCATTCCAGTTGGAGTTCAGCACTACCAGGGTCATGAAGGGAGCCACGCTCACCGATTTTGTGGCAGAATGGACAGATGCCCCGGCTCTTGAGGAAGGAGAAGACAGGTCCACCTCCCCAGGAAGTGAGGCACCAGACGGCTGGGTCATGCATTTCGATGGCGCCTTCGCGCACCAGGGCGCGGGGCCTAGAGCAGTGCTCATCTCGCCCACTCAAGACAAGCTTTACTATGCCATGCAACTCTGCTTCCAGCATGGCGAGAAGGTCTCCAACAATATCGCACAATACGAAGGCCTCATAGCAGGCCTGAAGGCTGCAGCAGCTCTGGGGGTGAGGCGCCTTACCGTCAAGGGCGACTCGCAACTCCTCTTCAACTTCTCCAACAAAGTGTACGAGCTGAAGGACGAGCACATGGAGGCCTACCTTGCGGAGGTGCGCAAGATGGAAAAGCAGTTCTCGGGCCTGGAACTGCAGCACGTGCCCCGGTGCACCAACAAAGAAGCCGACGACATTGCCAAGAGAGCATCCGAGCGGCAACGGCAAGAGCGCGGCGTCTTCGAAGAGCGGCTCTTCAAGCCGTCAGCTACGCCACCTCTTTCAAGCGTGACTCAGCCTCGAGAGGAGCTCCCACAGCCCCTGGCCACGGGAGCCCCAGCTTGCGGCCCAACCTCAGGACCTCGGCTGCTCTTGGCGCTCGAGCCCCAGGAGGAGTGCTGGACCAAGGAATTTAAGGAGTACCTGATGCACGGGACGCTGCCGGAAAAGGAAGAAGATGCGAAGCGCGTGGCCCGGCAAGCCACGACGTACTGCATTCAAGACGGCGAGTTGTATAGGAAACGGCCGAACGACGTCACGCTATGCTGCATATCCAGTGATCAAGGAAGGGAGTTGCTGATTGACATACACGGCGGGGACTGCGGACACCGCTCATCGTCAAGGACCCTTGTCGGCAAGGTCTTCCGCAGAGGATTCTATTGTCCTACCACACTCAATGATGCAGCCGAGCTGGTGAAGTCCTGCGAAGCCTGCCAATTCCACGCCAAGCAAATGCATGAGCCTGCTCAGGGCCTCCAAACCATTCCGCTCACATGGCCGTTCGCAATTTGGGGGCTGGACATCTTAGGCCCGTTCCCACGGGCGCCAGGGGGCTACCGCTATCTCTACGTCGCCATCGACAAGTTCACCAAGTGGGCGGAAGTGGAAGCCGTCCGTACCAGCCCAGCCAGCTCTACCGTCAAGTTCATCAAAGGCCTCGTGAGCCTCTTCGGGGTCCCCAATCGCATCATCACGGATAACGGCTCGCAGTTTACTAGTAACCTCTTCAAAACCTACTGTGCTAACCTTGGAACGCAGATCTGCTACGCTTTGGTGGGCACCCACCCCAGGAGCAATGTTCAGGCTGAGCACGCCAACGCAGAGGTCCTGAGGGGCCTCAAGACTAGGACCTTCAAGAAGAAGCTGGAGGCCTGCGGCAAGGGCTGGCACGACGAGCTCCAGTCCGTGTTGTGGTCCATCCGTACCACCGCTACCAAGCCAACGAGCGAGACTCCATTCTTCCTCGTCTACGGGGCCGAAGCAGTCCTCCCTCACGAGGTCAAGAATTGCTCCGCGTGGGTCCTGGCGTTCGACGAGACGCAGCAGGATGCCATGCGGGGGATACATCTCGTGCTGGGGGAGGAACGCCGACGTGAGGCTGCATTGAGGGCGGCAAGGTACCAACAAGCGCTGCGGCGGTACCACTGCCGCAACATCCGCTCCAGGACGCTCGAGGTGGGCGACCTCGTCCTGAGGCGGGTCCTCTCCAGAGAAGGGCTGCACAAGCTTTCGCCCATGTGGGAGGGCTCGTTCAGGGTCGTCCATGTCTCCAGGCCGGGTGCAGCGCACCTGGAGACGCAGGACGGGATACCCGTCCAGAACGCCATCCAGCACCTCCGGAAGTTCTATCCATGAAGCAAGGCCCAGAGCCTGAGAAGCAAGGCCCAGAGCCTGAGAAGAAAGGCCCAGAGCCTGTGAAGAAGGCCCGGTGCCTGTGAAGAATCGCCACCCGTGACACTCTCACGTAATAATGAGTGGGGCTGTACGCCCGGAGTCTCAGGAGCGCCGGCCTCAGGCCCTGGGGCTCCCTCCCATGCCTAGTGGACAGCACTTAGCTCCGCGCTGGTGAGAAGACTTGAAGACTAGATTAGGTGCCGGACGCGGCCTTTCATTTGCTTTCCGTAGTTTGCTCGCTTTTCCTTAACCGAAGTTTCTCTTGGTGTTCGTTGCTGATTTGGTTCCCTAGCCTTTTACCGCATATTTCGGCTCTGGTTTGCTCATGTTCTCTCTCGCATACCTCGCGAGGGGGCTAGGCAGGTGCCCTCGCGAGCGTTTTTCTTCTCTATGCCTTCTCGCGAGCCACCCTCGTTCGAGCCTGGAAGCTGGCACATCTCTCCTGATCCGTGCCCCTTGGGTACCGTGATACAAAGTGCCAAGTCAAGGTTTGGATGAACGGCAAATCCTCTAACGCACCCCCTAATGAATTTTGTGTAGTTTCCGAGCAAACACAAACACCTCGCGAGGGAAAGGGCGTCCCAAACGCGCCAGGTTAAGTTATCTTTGCGCAAAATAATGACACGGCATGGGAATAACACGCACAGTGCATTAACCAAAGAACCACAGTTCGATACACGCCCCTCTGGGCCCATACTGGTTTCGTTTTCTGATGCAGGGAAAAAGAAAAGGCTAAAGAAAGCGGCGTTGCAGCAATCCGCGGAGGCAGGCCCTCAGCGATGCCCCGAGCCTAGCCAGACCCCTCCTCGCGCTTCATGGAGGCGCGACGACGAGATGACCCGCTGCCTCCTTCGAAGCGGGCGTGGCAGCGCGGCGGCTGGTCGTAGCCACCGCTGCTGGAGCTGTCACCGGAGGAAGAGCCGCTGTAGCTGGAGGATACGCGGTCGCCGCCGAGGGCAGGCTCACCCTCGTTCTCGTCACGACCATCACCAAGGCCGAGCACCTCCTCACCGCCGTTTGTCTCGGGGCAGCACCCGGCGCAGCGACCATCCTCCCCGAACACCCTCACATAGAGGGTCGATCCACCGTCATACTTGAAGTGGAGCATGCACCGCCGGCCCAGGCCGCACGTGCGGGCAAACGACTGCCAGCCGCGGGCCAGGGCTATGTTACCCGCGATAGAAGTCTCGACCGCAACCCAAGAGGCCTTGCTGCAGCAGCCATCCGCCTACAGCCAGAGTCCTCCTGGACCAAAGGCCGGCAGTTCACCAGCGAGGAAGCGCGGAAGTTGGAGCCAGTTGCCGGTCGGGTTCTCCGACCAGACGACAAACTCCGGCGACACCTCCGCTGTGTGGAGGCGCGGACGAGGAGGCCGCGCCACCATAGCACGCCTCCCCTCGTCAACTGGACCACCATGGCTGGGACGATCCCCTTCGCGTGCCGTGGCGCCGCCTCGACGGTGGGCCACGGCGGGGGTCGCGACGTGCTTTCACGGACGGCCGCGACCGCGCTTGGGCACTGGGGAACTGGGGGCCTCACGGGGGGCCTTCCCCTTCTCTGCGGCAGAGAACTTCCTTCGTGGCGCCATTGGAGGCACTGCGAGCAATGAAGCAAAGAAGAAGCAAGCAAGCGGGGAACAGATGGGCAGCGGGGGCTCCGCCCCCCTCCCCATTTATAGCAAGAGAAAGCCAACCGGTGTCTCCCACGATCGCAGGTAATGATGGTTTTCCTTGCATGTCGCAGGGACTTGTCAAGTCGTGCAGTTGCCGAGGCAGCGTGGGGAAGCGGAGACGCCCACGTCCAATCAACCGCCATGCGTCGACCGAGGCCGCAGGCTTTTGGGGCCCGCGGTGCTCCGAACTTGACCCTTGGCTTCGCCGCGAAGCCAAGCCCGAGCGCACCTTGGGCACGGGGGCTACTGTCGGCGTTCTGGGAACGGGGGTCCCCAGACTTGCCTGCCTGCGGCCCACAGCGTGGCCAAGCAGCAGGCCGTATGACCCATCTTCGTCAACAAGGCACTCGAGACCCTCGCGAGGGTCCAAGCCTCGCGAGGCGGACGACGCAAGACCGCCTCTTGACTGGCCTAGCCAAGCAGGCTTACGAGGAGCGGCAATATCAAGGCGAGGAAAACCTCACGAGGCTCTCGTGACGTGAGACATGAAGAACGGTGCCAGGTGGGTGCCAGGCGGGCGCCGGTGCGCGCAGCGTCCTTATTTCCTCTTTGGTGCTACGGAGGCCAGCGCAAGCGAGGAGTACCGAGGCATCATGCAAAGGTTGCCATATTGGTGCAACGAGACCAAGACCAGGAGGACGGCAAGGCGGAGGTCATCGTGGAGCCCAAGGCGGTGTCACCCCTGGGCTTTTCGCAGGCGAAGACCGCCTTTGTCAGGATAGCTCGTACTAGCTGTCCCCCTTCAAATTTGCCTGCCGTTGTTGGCTCCCTTTTCGCTCGATATTTGGGAAGAGGACCAAGGCCTCTATAAATAGGACTAGCCACCATAGTAGGAGGCAACTGATCCCGGACTGGTTCACATCATCCTCAACTACACAAGCACAAGAACACGTCAACCTCAGGAGGCTGTTCTTCCCTTGTACTGTTCATCATCAGCCCAAGAGGCAATCCACCACCACCACACTGGAGTAGGGTATTACACCACAACGGTGGCCCGAACCGGTATAAACCTTGTGTCTTTCTGTGTTGCGAGTTCGTCGAGTTCGACCGCGAAATCTTAGCGAGCTAGGGCATAGATCGGTAGGAGGGAAAGACTTCGCGCGCACCCCAGTGTTTGAACCTCAAGGGTTTGCCGGAACCCCACATCCGACACAGGCAAAGGTTGCCATATTGTTGCAACGAGACCAAGACCAGGAGTACGGCAAGGCGGAGGTCATCGTGGAGCCCAAGACGGCGTTACCCCAGGGCTTTTCGCATGCGAAGACCTCTTTTGTCAGGATAGCTCGTACTAGTTGTCCCCCTTCAAATTTGCACGCCGTTGTTGGCTCCCTTCCCACTCGATATTTGGGAAGAGGACCAGGGCCTCTATAAATAGGAGTAGCCACCACAGTAGGAGGCAACTGATCCCGGACTGGTTCAGATCATCCTCAACTACACAAGCACAAGAACACCTCAACCTCAGGAGGCCGTTCTTCCCTTGTACTGTTCATCATCAGCCCAAGAGGCAATCCACCACCACCACACTGGAGTAGGGTATTACACCACAGCGGTGGCCCGAACCAGTATAAACCTCGTGTCTTTCTGTGTTGTGAGTTCGTCGAGTTCGACCGCGAGATCTTAGCGAGCTAGGGCGTAGATCGGTAGGAGGGAAAGACTTCGCACGCACCCCAGTGTTCGAGCCTCAAGGGTTTGCCGGAACCCCACATCTGACACTAGCCACCTCCCGAAGAGCCATAGAGGCAATAGCGTCATTAAACATGGCCACCCTTGGCCATTAATATTGCTATTTTTTTTGTCCGCTTCCGAGCGGATTAGATTAAAATCCCCCCTACTACTAGCGGGTTTAGCGACGCGCCCACCATGAGCACCTTGGTTTGCAGTTCGCCCAAGAAATCGGTCGATCTCGAGTGATCTGCCAGACCGTGGACCTGGGTCACCACCATCTCCCTCTGAGACTGACGGTGGCGAATGTGCCCAGCCAGAAAAAAGGTGCCCGCATCCCAGGCTAGCACCTCGTAAACGACTTGATCAAAACCTAACAACATGCCCCCCGAGTGCCGAGTCGCTGCTAGGTGGTTCCAAGAGAACCTCTCCAGAGGGTCGATGGCGAGCAGCTCATGATGCCGGAAATCTAATTTAATCGTCTCCTGCAAGCCAACGATGCCTATTCCCTCCTTCCGCATATATTCCTTCAGCTAGGATCAGCAGCCCACGTGGCCGAAGCCACGAATGTTCCAAAATATCGCGTGCATCTAAATGATACGATTACGAAGGCGAATGCCCCTGGAGGACACTGCCTTGGTCACGCGCCTCACCTTGGTTCTACAAGGCGAGGGAGGGGAGGCAACCCCTGTTGCCAACTCCACCTCTTCGGACCGGACCGCGAGTGCCTGAGAGGCCTTGCCTCCTGCACAAACTATTTTACTAGCCATAGATTCATCAAAATAAGCAAACAACACACGAAAAACAGAATCTGTCAAAAACAGAACAGTCTGTAGTAATCTGTAACTAACGCAAACTTCTAGAACTTCAAAAAATCAGCCAAAATAGGACAACCTAGACAATTTGTTTATTGATCAGCAGCAATTTTAATCACTATTTTATGACGTTCTGGTGATTTTTAACAATTGTTTTCGTGAACAGAAAGTTTCTGGAAATTACAGCAAGATCAAATAACTATCATCCAAGAAGATCCTATAGGTTTAACTTGGCACAAACACTAATTAAAACATAAAAACATATCTAACCAGAGGCTAGATCAAAGATTTATTCCTAAACAGAAGCAAAAGCAAAAAAACTAAAAATAAAGTTGGGTTGCCTCCCAACAAGCGCTATCGTTTAACGCCCCTAGCTAGGCATAAAAGCAAGGATAGATCTAGGTATTGCCATCTTTGGTAGGCAATTCTTCAATGAGACATCTATCATCCTTAGGAACTTCTTTCTTTTTAGTAATTATCAAACTTTTAGGCACAAGATCAAAAAAGGGAAAACTTTGTTTTTGCCACTCTAGTTTTTGCCCACTTTGCTTATGCCACTCTAGAATTTGACATATCACTTTTGCCACCCTTAGCTTTTGACAATTATCACAATTGCCATTTCGTGGCAAAAACAAAATTTTCAAAGTGGCAATTGTGATACATTTCAAAATCTAAGAGTGGCAAAAGTGATAAAAAAATTATTGTTTTTTTCATCCAATGGCATTTGTGATGTATTGTCAAAAGGTAGGAGTGGCAAAAGTGAGATGTCAAATTCTAGAGTGGCATAAGCAAAGTCGGCAAAAACTAGAGTGGCAAAAACAATGTAGCAAATGGTTCCTTAATGATGGCAAAAAGATTGGGATGAATACTTATAGATTTGAGATCCGCAGTTTCCTTACTTGAGGATTCACCCTTATTTTTAGGAACATACATAAGCTTGGCAATTTCAGTAGGAGGACTTGGAGTATTCTTAACGGAAGAAAAAGTGGTTCCCAAGTTGGTAATGATACCCTCAAGTTTATCGATTCTAGTGGAATCTTGATTTATTCTTTCATTAACTATGGGTTCCTTCTCCTTAATATTTTTCAAAGTTACACCTACCTTAGATCCATATTGGGTAATTTGGTTGTGGATCTTTTTATCCAGATTTTCCATTAACTCTACGGTAGCAACTTTATTTTCAATAATTTCAAGTCTTTGCATTACATTCTCCAAAGTTAACATAGTTCCATTAACCAAAAGAGGTGGTGAGCCAAATAAATCTATCATAGCATTATAAGAGTCAAAGGTATGGTTACCCAAGAAATTTCCTCTGGTAGTGGTATCAAGAATATATCTATACCAAGGATTGGCGCCTACATAAAAATTGCAGAGAAGAACGGAAGTAGATTGCTTCCTGGCAGATTTATTTTGAGCATTGCAAATTCTATACCAAGCATCTTTTAGATTTTCTCCCTCCCTTTGTCTAAAATTTAGAACCTCATTATCGGGAGACAACGAAGAAAATAGAGGACTAGCCATAATGACAAGCAAACGAAAAAGAGGCGAACGAAAAAGAGAGGGCGAATAAAATGGCAAGGGTGAAGTGGGGGAGAGGAAAACGAGAGGCAAATGGAAAATAATGTAATGCGGGAGATAAGGGATTGTGATGGGTACTTGGTATATTGACTTTTGCGTAGACTCCCCGGCAACGGCGCTAGAAATTCTTCTTGCTACCTCTTGAGCACTGCGTTGGATTTCCTTGAAGAGGAAATGATGATGCAGCAAAGTAGCGTAAGTATTTCCCTCAGTTTTTTAGAACCAAGGTATCAATCCAGTAGGAGGCTACGCGCGAGTCCCTCGTACCTGCACAAAACAAATAACTCCTCGCAACCAACACGATAAGGGGTTGTCAAAATCCCTTCACGGTCACTTACGAGAGTGAGATCTGATAGATATGATAGGATAATATTTTTGGTATTTTTGTGATAAAGATGCAAAGTAAAATAAAAGCAAAGTAAAAAAGCAAAGAAAATAACAAAGTGTTGGAAGATTAGTATGATGAAGATAGACCTGGGGGCCATATGTTTCACTAGTGGCTTCTCTCAAGAGCGTAAGTATTTTACGGTGGGTGAACGAATTACTGTTGAGCAATTGACAGAATTGAGCACAGTTACGAAAATATCTAGGTATTATCATGTATATAGGCATCACGTCCGAGACAAGTAGACCGACTCCTGCATCTACTACTATTACTCCACTCATCGACCGCTATCCAGCATGCATCTAGAGTATTAAGTTCAAGAAAACAGAGTAACACCTTAAGCTAGATGACATGATGTAGAGGGATAAATTCATGCAATATGATAAAAACCCCATCTTGTTATCCTCGATGGCAACAATACAATACGTGCCTTGCTGCCCCTCATCCTTTGGGAAAGGACACATAAGATTGAACCCAAAGCTAAGCACTTCTCCCATTGCAAGAAAAACCAATCTAGTAGGCCAAACCAAACTGATAATTCGAAAAGACTTGCAAAGATAGCCAATCATACATAAAAGAATTTAGAGAAGATTCAAATATTGTTCATAGATAATCTTGATCATAAACCCACAATTCATCGGTCTCAACAAACACACCACAAAAAGAAGATTACATCGAATAGATCTCCACGAGAGAGGGGAGAACATTGTATTGAGATCTAAAAAGGGAGAAGAAGCCATCTAGCTACTAACTATGGACCTGAAGGTCTGAAGTAAACTACTCACACTTCATCGTAGGGGCTATGGTGATGATGTAGAAGCCCCCCGTGATGGATGCCCCCTCCGGCGGAGGTCCGGAACAGGCCCCAAGATGGGATCTCGTGGGTACAGAAGGTTGCGGTGGTGGCATTAGGTTTATGGCTCCGTATTTGATTGTTTGGGGGTACGTAGGTATATATAGGAGGAAGGAGTACGTCGGTGGAGCAACAGGGGGCCCACGAGGGTGGAGGGCGCGCCATGGGGGGGTGGGCGCGCCCCCCTACCTCGTGGCCTCCTCTTTTCTTTCTTGACATAGGGTCCAAGTCTCGCGAATCGTAATCTTCCTAAAAATCACGTTCCGAAGGTTTCATTCCGTTTGGACTCCGTTTGATATTCCTTTTCTGCGAAACTCCGAAATAGGCAAAAAACAGCAATTCTGGGCTGGGCCTCCGGTTAATAGGTTAGTTCCAAAAATAATATAAAGGTGAATAATAAAGCCCAATATTGTCCAAAACAGTAGATAATATAGCATGGAGCAATCAAAAATTATAGATACATTGGAGACGTATCAATCATCCCGTAACTAACTCATTAGTCACATTGCTTGCAAGGCTTATAGTGATGTGCATTAGCGAGAGGGCCCAGAGATACCTCTCCGACAATCGGAGTGACAAATCCTATTCTCGATCTATGCCAACTTAATGAACACCATCGGAGACACCTGTAGAGCACCTTTATAATCACCCAGTTACGTTGTGACGTTTGGTAGCACACAAAGTGTTCCTCCGATATTCGGGAGTTGCATAATCTCATAGTCATAGGAACATGTATAAGTCATGGAGAAAGCAATAGCAGGAAACTTAAACGATCAAGTGCTAAGCTAACGGAATGGGTCAAGTCAATCGCATCATTCTCCTAATGATGTGATCCCGTTAATCAAATGACAACTCATGTCTATGGCTAGGAGACTCAACCATCTTTGATCAACGAGATAGTCAAGTAGAGGCATACTAGTGACACTATGTTTGTCTATGTATTCACACATGTATTATGTTTCCAGTTAATACAATTCTAGCATGAATAATAAACATTTAACATGATATGAGGAAATAAATAATAACTTTATTATTGCCTCTAGGGCATATTTCCTTCACCCACATCTTGACCCACACCTCCGGCATGGTTTCCCCCTTGGGCGCGTCCAAGACTGTGTCACGGATGAGCACGATGATGTTGTTGATGGAGAGGAACAGCTTGCCACTGCGAGTTGCCATCCGCAGCATGGAGGGATCTAGGAAAATCACCAAGAAGACGTCGACGTCGATCTGGGCCACCTGCCAATCCCACGCACCCTCAAACAGATGCGGCAGCTCAACCTCCAGGAGCTCCTTCGAGAGCAAGCCCGGGGCCACGGAAAGGATGGTGGCGTTGACCCCGAACAAGCTCTGCTGGCCTTCATCCTCGTCTTCAGCAAACTAGAGGCAGAAGAACCCCTCCCAGGGATGGGGTGGCCCATGGTCTGAAGCAGGAGGGGCTTGCCACGGGAGGTGCAGTTGGCAGAAGCGTGGCCCTTCTGCGAGCAAACCATGCAGAGCGGCTTGAACTTGCAGGTGTTCTAGAAATGCCCTGCCCGCCCGCACTTGAAACACTCTGGGTCGTCCGTCTCCTCGGCCGGAATAGGCTTGGCCGCTGTCGGTGTCAAAACCGGTGGATCTCGGGTAGGGGGTCCCGAACTGTGCGTCTAGGATCGATGGTAACAGGAGACGGGGGACACGATGTTTACCCAGGTTCGGGCCCTCTCTATGGAGGTAATACCCTACTTCCTGCTTGATTGGTCTTGATGAATATGAGTGTTACAAGAGTTGATCTACCACGAGATCGTAATGTCTAAACCCTAGAAGTCTAGCCTATGAGTATATGGTAATGAATCTGTCCTATCCGGACTATGCTCTCCGATTTATATAGACACCAGAGAGATCTAGGGTTACACGAGGTCGATTACATAAGAGGGAATCTTCATAGTCGGTTGCCTAGCTTGCCTTCCACGCCAAGGAGAGTCCAATCCGGACACGGGTATAGTCTTTGATCTTCGTGTCTTCACAGCCCATCAGTCCGGCCCATAGATAACAGACCAGACGCCCGAGGACCACTTAGTCCAGGACTCCCTCAGTAGCCCCCGAACTAGGCTTCAATGACGAGGTGTTCGGTGTTCAGATTGTCTTCGCATTGCAAGGTGGGTTCCCTTCTCCAAGTAATGTATTCGGCTGCTGACTCAATATTGTTCCCCTTGGCTTCTGCGCGCTAACAACTTCGTCTTCCACGTGTCGAGCGAATGCGGAAAGTCAGGGTATTTTTGCAAATAACACCCCGTCCATGTCAGGGAGCGTCCCTATTAAAGATGCTGGATCTCAGATCCATGCGACACCACACTGAGAAGATCCCCGGAGACGGCTAGGAGAAACCATTCCAACATGGCTAGCATTTCTGGCTCCTCCTCCCGTTCCAGCCCAAAGAAAAGTGAGTGGGAGAAGTGCTTTGTGTCTCACAGTGAGTTAGCAAAGTTGCAAACGCAGGGATTCCTTCCACCCGCGGATTTGGTCCCTGTTCGAGCAGGGTTGGCTTGCTTCAACGATGCGACTCGGGCGGAGGACTCCCCCAATCCGTCCGGGGGGAACAAGTGTGCTTCGTCCCCTATTTGATAAGAGGCATTGGATTTCCAGTCCACCCGTTCCTCCGAGGGCTTCTGGAGTATTATGGCCTTCAGCTGCATAACTTCACTCCCGCCTCTATCCTTCACATCGCAGGTTATGTTGCTTTATGCGAGCTATTTCTGGGTGTTGAAGCCCATTTCAAACTGTGGAGAAAATTGTTCTGTCTTGTCCCGCGTAACCATGAGGGGTCAATATTTGAAGTGGGTGGAGCCGAAGTGTGGCGCATCGCTGATACCGGATACCCGACTGGCACACCATGGAAGGCATCTAAAGAATGGCCTTCCGAGTGGTTCTACATCGAGGATGTTGCGCTTCCCGACCCAGTTCGAAAGGGTCTCCCTAAATTTGTAAGCGTTCCGCTAAAGAAATTCCATAGTTGGCACCCCCGGAGCCTTGAGGAGGATGACAGTGCGGAGGCCCGTCAGCTCTTGGGCGAGATAAAGACGCTCGCCCAGTCCGGATTAACAATGGTTGAGGTAATGGCGACCTCCATAACGCGAGGGGTTCAGCCGCTTCAATACAGAGGGCTCCCAATGTGGCACTACAACGGGGAGGACGATGCCTCCCGCTATGGTCGAAAAGGTCCAGGTACCCCCGCCGCTCTGGCCAAAATACTGGCCGAGCTGTTCAAACGGGAGGAAGAGGAATTTCTTCAAACCAATCGCAGAGATGGATATTCTATGTATAATACTCCCAGTTGGGTAACCCCCAATCCTTTTGCTTTACTCATTTCGCTTCCCGGATCACCTTTGAAAAATTTCAAGTACAGCATTGGCGAAGAATCACCGAGGGGTTTTACAGCCCCGCCCCACAGCCTGAGGACCACAACCAGAGCTGGATCCCGGGTATGAAGAAGATCCGGATATATTCGTGGTACTCGTGGAAGGGGTGTTTTACCAGGCGAGCTACGATGTCACAGAAGTGGCCGTTATCGCCGATTACCCTGGTCTTCTTCTTGCTTCCCATGTAAGTCGTTGAGAAAAAACCTCTCTCGAAAGAGCTTCCTCGCACTGCCTCACCCATCGCACTGTCTCGTGCTCCCCAGGGGAGACGTTCGGCATGTCACACTACTCCAGGGGTGGCTCCAAAGAGAGCGGCTCCGGCACCAAGCAAGGCTTCTAAAAGGAAGGTCGGTGAAGTCACGACCGGTCCCTCGTCAAAGAGGTAAGGATTTTAAAGGTATACTTCAACAGTCACATCCAACTATAACTTGTACGCTTATTTGACACCAGGAAAAAGGTTCACCGAACTAAATCCGAGGGTCCGGCCAGCCGTACTCCCCGCGCAGGGATTTAGACCCCGTTGGAAAGACGGGAGCCAACATAGGAACAGTGTCGGACTGTCCTTCGGCCGATGGTTCGGAGAATATGTCCGTTACCAACTCGGAAGTGGAGAGCGCCATTGATCATCGGTGCTGCAGGGCTGTTCTATGAGATCCGGAGTTTTCGGAAGAGGCATTCAATGCCTTCAGCTCGGCCGATGCGTACATCCGAACTGCTCGAAACGGGCTTAGTAGAGCCACGAAGCAGTATTTAACAGATGTGCCGGTAATTTTCTTTGTCCGAATAGGATAACCATATGCCAGTAGCCCCCAGGACTGAAAGCAGTTGGTACAACTGATGAGGGAGACCTGGATTAGGGGGTGTCCGGACAGCCGGACTATAACCTTTGGTCGGACTGTTGGATTATGAAGATACAAGATTGAAGACTTTGTCCCGTGTCTGGATGGGACTCTCCTTGGCGTGGAAGGCAAGCTTGGCAATACGTATATGTAGATCTCCTTCCTTGTAACCGACTCTGTGTAACCCTAGCCCCCTCTGGTATCTATATAAACCGGAGGGTTTAGTCCGTAGGACATAACAACAATCATACCATAGGCTAGCTTCTAGAGTTTAGCCTCTCTGATCTCGTGGTAGATCAACTCTTGTACTACCCATATCATCAATATCAATCAAGCAGGAGTAGGGTTTTACCTCCATCGAGAGGGCCCAAACCTGGGTAAAAACATCGTGTCCCTTGTCTCCTATTACCATCCGCCTAGACGCACAGTTCGGGACCCCCTACCCGAGATCCGCCGGTTTTGACACCGACATTGGTGCTTTCATTGAGAGTTCCACTGTGCCGTCACCGCAGGGAAGGATGTCTCGTCTCGTACTTAAAGACAACATTACCGCCGGAGGGGCCTTGGCTGTCGGTCAAACTCTCCGGCTAGGCGGTTTTATCATGACCGCCTGTTCGGCCGCTGCGCCGACGATGACTTCTCGGGTCATCGAAAACAGCCTCCACGTTAACTCGGATCTCTCCGAGCAGATGGATCCAATGGAGCTCTCCTCCCTGAACGAGCTCTTGGATCGCATCGCCGCCTTGGGAGTCGCTACGGACTATGATCAGATTGGGCTTAAACCCGATCAAAGGGAGATTAACTCTCCACCGGTCACCCATCATATCGCGGTGGTGGAGGAACAATGCGGCGACTCTTCCTCTATCTTGAGGACTAATTATGTCCGGATTCCTGAGCTCCCCGAGCCGGACACCCGTTTACGGGAGGACATCACTCAAGCCCTGAACTTAGAGTCACGCAGCGGGCCAGACTTATCGGGCAACATCCCGGAAACAGAGCTTCCAAGATCGGAAACTCCTCGTCCCCTGGGTTTCAGATCGGGTGAGGGTTCGGATTTAATTCCACCCACCCGCCCAAACATAAGCGATCTTTCCAACATCAGGCAAGAGCCCCAGGAGACAGTACATCATTATTGGGCCAGATTCCTCCTTGTGATGAACAAGGTTAAGGACTATCGCGAGGAAGACGCAGTCTCATTCTTCTGCAATAATTGCACGGACAAGGGAATCCTTAATGCCATAAGTCGCCGTGATATATCACGCTTTGCTGACTTGGCGTCCATAGTATGAAAGTACTGTGCGATGGAAAGCCCCTGGAAAACCAAAACAACATTTTGGGATAATCCGGCCCCAAATACACACCCAGTCCGAAGCAAAAGGGTGCACTATCACAAGACACCTGGGTTAACTACAAAAAAGCAAAAACCCTCTACAGGGCATGGAACCGTACTGGAGGGATGGCTCAACGGACCCTGCAAAATTCATAGTACAGAAGGTACCATACCAACACATAGCCTTAGAGCATGTTGGATACTCCGGCAGGTGGCAAAAAGTGGCGAGGATCTTCTCATCCCAGAGGCCACAGAACACCATCCCAGGAATAATAATATGGTATTAACAGTCTTCGAGACCTTCGCATCAAATAATAGGCGCAAGCGAACACTCCCCAGCCTCGACGAAATCTGCCAAGTGGCAGTAATAAATCCATGGAGTGACACGGCTATTACCTTCAATGCCAGTGACGAACCTAAATTCCGAACAGCCCGGGCAACAGCTGCATTGGTCCTCAGTCCAGTTGTGGACGGCTTTCGACTCACCAAAGTACTCATGGACGGCGGCAGTGGATTAAACCTCATCTATGAGGAAACTCTTCAGAAAATGGAAATAGACTGGAACCGCATTGAGCAAAGCAGCACAACCTTCAGGGGAATCATCCCAAGTCGGGAAGCACGCTGTGCTGGAGAAATCACACTAGATGTGGTATTCGGCACGCCGAAGAACTATAGGTTCGAAGAAATTACATTCCAAGTGGCCCCGTTCAGTAGCGGATACCACACCCTTTTAGGGCGGGAGGCATTCACAATCTTCCAAACCATACCCCATTATGGGTACATGAAGCTCAAAATGCCTGGGCCCATGGAATCATCACTCTCACTAGTGATCCGGACACAGCCCTTCGGGCCGAAAACAAAACAGCCGCATTGGCCCTTGAGGCATTATCCGAAGCCCTCGCGGCCGAAGAATTAACCACGCTACGCTCCACAGTGGATAGGGACGACGTGATACTCGACAAAAGATCCAAGTCCACCTCTTTTAAACCAGCGGATGAAATAGTCAAATTCCAAGTCCACCCAACGGACGCTACGAAAACAGCCTCCATCGGGGCACAATTAAACCCCGCCGTGGACGCCGCACTGCGAGAGTTCCTGCGCGAGAATTGGGATATATTCGCCTGGCATCCTTCAGATATGCCAGGAATCCCACGCAGGCTAGCCGAACATAGCCTTAATATCCTAAAAGGATTCAAGCCAGTCAAGCAAACTCTTTGGCGTTTCTCTGAACCCAAGAGACAAGCTATGGGAGAGGAACTAGCCAAGTTATTGGAGGCCGGATTCATCAGAGAAATAAAACATTCGGGCTAGTTAGCAAACCTGGTGATGGTACCAAAGAAGGAAAAATCCTGGTGCCTATGCGTCGACTTCAAGGGCCTTAACAAGGCCTGCCCAAAGGATCCCTTCCCACTCCCCCGCATCGATCAAATTATCGACGCTACCGCGGGACACGATTCATTGTGTTTCCTTGACGCATACTCCGGCTACCACCAAATTAAGATGGCGGAGTCCGACCAAGCCGCAACAACATTCATCACACCATACGGCCCTTTCTATTTCAACACAATGCCTTTTGGGCTAAAAAACGCCGGCGCAACATATCAACGCATGATTCAGACATGTCTGGAGAAACAAATTGGCAAAACAGTCGAGGCATACGTAGATGATGTGGTCGTCAAACACGTCGACTCTCTAGTAGACGACTTGAGGCTCACATTTGACAACCGCCGAACATATGACATCAAGTTAAATCCGGAAAAATGCGTTTTTGGCATACCAGCTGGAAAGCTCCTGGGCTTTATTGTTTCCAGTAGAGGAATTGAAACAAATCCAGCCAAGATCCGAGCTCTGTCACAGTTAGCTATACCAACTGTCGTGGAATTGTCACGGCAGATGTCCTCTTGTAAGGACTTAGTCGTGGAGCCATCGCAACTAGGAAGCTTAAAGGGGTTAATCGGGACAAAGGACACGAGAAGGTTTATACTAGTTCGGCCCCTTACGGTGAAGGTAAAGCCTACGTCTAGTTGGGTTGGTATTGCTGAGGTTTCGATGACCAGGGAGCGAGACACGCTATGCCTGGCTCTCGATGAGTTGTTTCTTCCCCTAAGCCGCTAGCGGGTCGTCCCCTTATATACACGGGTTGACGCCCTGTGGCCTACAGAGTCCCGGCCGGCTCATAGAAAATGTCCGGCTAGGTGACTAGTTAATTATACCTTACAATACAAGTCATGCCATCATGGCGGTTTATCACTATGGGCCTTAAGTCGCCTGTGGGCTTTAGACCCTTTATTGAACTGCCATCTTCATGCTTGGTATTGGGCTTCTTCTGATGAATATTCTTTGCGTAACCCGGCCCCTTATAGCGGCTTACCAAATAGTTATATCCCCAACATTAGGCCCTAGATTGATTTGAACCGGTTCATGTCAATCTTAAAACACCTTAAGAAATAAGTCTTCAGTCTTCTGCCTGTGCAAAGGTTTTAACCCACCATGACGTATCTTCTGGATCTGTGTTAACCCGTCGTGACGTCATCTTCAATTAAATTCATATTTTACTCCGTCGTATCCTCCAACGGATCTTTGCCTTTACTGACCCTTCCGAAAACCGAGGCGTCGGGGCCGCTGGATAATGATGTTTGGTCTCCTTGTTTCTCGTGCCGTCTTAGTCGGCCTTCCCTTATAAATAGGCACGACCTAGGTCTTCCATTCTCCCCTCTTTCAGTCGTCTTCTTCCTCTTGCTGCCTCTCTGTCTCTCGAGCTCCGCCGCCGCCGCCGTCGAGCCCCTCGTCTTCACTGACTCAGGCCGCTGCATCAACCTGAATCTGACCAGAAATCGATGGCGAACCTCCGCAGCCTGTCTACATCCGTAAGTTCCTCTCTTTCCCCTTCTTAGATCTGCATTAGAGCTTCTTCGAGTTCGTCGGTGTTCGTCACCGCCCGAGCCAAACCCTTGACCGTTTTCACCTCCAATGCCCTGTTTAGATCGTCAAAATAGCATAAAACTGTTGCGGTGATTGTTTGCGCTTATCCTGAACACAAACAGATCCATTTTGCCTTGTTTAGAAGCCTCCCTCGAATGTATGAACTTCTGTGCCCTGTTTTTAGGTCTAGAAAATTTTCTATTTAGAACGACCGTTTGATCCAAAATAATACCTGCAACTTGTGAAACCTGTTTGTGCCACACTTAGTCAAAAAACTGCCTCTGTTGAATTTGTTTAACCATGGCCATCGGTGTGGCCGGTTTAAGAAAATGACACTGATTTGTCAACCTTGCTTGCTTCCGGCGACTTAAGAGAATTTAACTGCCTTGATACCTGTAACGGCTTAAATATCACTTCATAGTCACCCATAAGTCATTAGGCCCCTTCTTAAGCCGCCGTCTTGAATAATTTAATAATGCTCTCCTCCGGGTTAAAATTGAACCGGAAATTCTTTATTTTGCCCTAGGCTTCCACTTGCATAATGGCACCTAAGGCTCCCAAGGCTCCTGTAACCTGTAACTGGGTCAAGTCCGTCGTCACAGAGAGCACATTATCAGATTTTGTGAAGTCCGGCTATCTGCCCAAGAAGGAGGTCATGTCTTATCGTGCTCCTGACCCGTCCGAGGAAAAACCTCAACCCAAAGAGGGGGAGGTAATTATTTTTACTGATCATATGAGCCGGGGATTTGCTCCACCCGGTTCAAATTCTTCAGGGACGTTTTGCAACTCTTTGACCTAAGACCTCAAGACATCGGGCCCAATTCCGTGTCAAATATTTGCAACTTCCAAGTCTTCTGCGAGGTCTACTTTGGAGAAGAGCCCAGCCTACTTTTGTTCAGGGAATTGTTCTATTTAAACCGGCAGAACGAACGTGCCAATGGACCCAGTCTAGAACTCGGGGGCATCTCGATTCAGTGGCGGAGAGACTGTCTTTTCCCTTATGTTGAACTGCCGAGTCATCCAAAGGATTGGAACCAGACGTGGTTCTATTGCCAGGACACTTCTCCGGCTGGTGAAAACCCTCTGCCCAACTTCCACGCCTTGCGCCTTCAATCCAACCACCCACTGCCGGACAAGTTGACTGTTGTTGAACGTCTGCCACTCACCCCTACTATTAAGAAAATCAAAGCTCTTTTGGGGAATGGATTAGATGGCATGGACCTGTTCCGAGTCTGGGTTGCTTGGCGAGTGATTCCATTAAACCGCCGCCCCGGCTTAATGTGTACTTATTCAGGCGAGAAAGATGACCCCCTGCGTCATAGCCCTGATGACTTACCAGATGATGCGGTGGAGGCTACGACCCAGACTTTGTTGAAAGAGGGCACAGTGACTAGTAATGCCTTTGGCTTACTTCCTTTCTGCAAGAAGAACCCGACCCCTTCAGTGAGTCATCTACCTCAATAAATACTCCTTAATTTGTTATACTTTGCCTTTGCTCACAATTCTTTCTCATTTTTCACAGGCCAATGACAACTTCTAGAAGGTCAAGTATGACCATGAGGCGGCCAAACAAGCCAGAGCGGCCAAGGGAGCCGAAAGAAAAGCCGCCAAGATAGGAACATCAAAGAAGAGGAAGCCGAGCGCTTCCGATATGTTAAGACTCGAAGATTCTGATGACGATGAAGAAGAGGTAACTTTTAACCCTTTGACTCTTTTATCATCACTTCACTAACATTAACTCCTTTTAGGAAGACACGGGAAACAGCCAAGCCGTCGAGGAAGAGGTAACTATAATCTCCTCCGACTCCGAGCCCTTGCCGCGGCAGAAAATTTGAAGCGTGACCCGGAAAGTAAGATTTTCACATCCTTTGTCTTACCAAGATCCTCAATTTCTTTTGAAGCAACAACTGTATGAAAGCCAGAGGCAGACCCGGACTAGCAAGGATGCAGAGCTCTCCTCCAGCTTACTTGACGTAACCAAGAAGCGCCGAAATGAGGTTATCTCTGATTTACGTTCCGCTTTACCTTTGGCGGGCTTAATTCATCAACCTCTCAATTCTTCTGACTCCAATTATCAGGATACCTCTCCTTCCTCTGGCGAGTCTATGCAATCCAACATGCCGGCTTTCAAAACCGCCCCCGGGTAATATAAACTTGTTTACCTTATGTTTTATCTCACTCATGCTTTTGCACTCACCTTTCTACCTTGTCCACAGCGTGCAAGTGAAGCCCAGGAAGAAAGCGAAGAAAATAAGCCGGCCCAGGACCCTGTTGTAACAGAGCCGACGCTTGGAGCGGCTACTCCTAATGCCTCTGCTCACGAGCCGCCGCCTCAACAATCTCATGAAGTTCCTGTATCTTCCTCTTACCCGCCTACTGAGCAAGCCATCCATGATTCCGATAACCCAGAGGCTCCTAGCCCCGCCAAGGCAGACGATCCAGAAGTTGAGATTCTGAAAACTCAGTTTGTTGAGCCGGCGCAGCCTACTGTACTCGCCAAGTGTTCTGCTAAGGAGGAATTATTAGAACGCCGAAAGGCCAAGCTGGACGTCGCTGACTACACTCATTTGAGTATTGGAGAGATCGTCTCTGGCTATATCAATCAAGTACATAGCAGCCGTGACCTGGAAATTGACATGGTGAAGCAAATACAGCAAAAATCTGAGGTATGACTTATGCTACTTTTCCTTAATCATACTTACTGTACCAGCCCCCAAGTCTATTGCTTATGAATAAATATGTTGTAGACTTAAAAAACTGCCTAGCACTGCTTGTCCGGCTTAGAAAGAAGATATGTTACCCGGTTATAGCATGATACTTCAAACTTGCGATACACATTAGCCCCCAAGTGCCATGTATCTTTGCTTGCAAAGTGCTTCGGACTTTAACTTTCATGAACCGGCGTAGTAACTTAGAGTTCTTCAGCATACATTAGCCCCCAAGTGTCAAGTATATTTTCTTGCAAAGTGCTTGGGACTTAATGTTATTTTACCATGGTTCTGACTATAACCCGGCATCAATGCAGGCCACCATAAGTCAATTTGAGTCGGAGATTGCTGACCTGAAGAGCCGCCTGACAGCCCAGGAACTTGAAATTCAAAAGGCCAAATCCAAGTTTGAATTCAGCGTCTCTGAACAAGAGAAGTTGAAGAATAATTTTGAGGCGGAGAAGAAAACCTGGGCTGATGAAAAGGCCTCACTGGTGACCCAGGCCGAGACAGCAGAAGCATCACTTGCGGAAGCAAAAACCGAGCTGTCCGGCTTAAAGCGCCATATATCTCAAATGGTCTCAGCCATCTTCGGTAAGTTATGATATATAAACCTTAAGTACTGCAAGCCTTCCTTTGATGACTATTTTAACCGTTATCTCCGGCTCACCGTATGTTTATGAACACATGCCCCAGGAGCACAAACCTCAAACAGAACATGTTGATCAAACTGAAAGCGGTTTACACTCTGGTGGAGCAGCTTTACACCGGGTCACAACGTGCTTTGGCCATTGTGGCTTTATCAAATGACGTTCCTCGCCTCCTACAAGACGTACTGAAGCGGCTTGCTGTATTACCTCAGCGCGTCCAAGAACTAAGGCGGGCGTCCGCAAGAGCCGGGGCCATAGCTGCGTTGAGCCGGGCTAAAGCATGGACTCCGGAACTAGACCCGGCCGACCTCGCTCTTGGATACCCGAGTCTGAAGGAAGATGGCACCTTATTTAATGAAGCAGACTTCACCGCCTGTGTGAAAGACATACGCCCTGTGGCTACTCTCATTGGGAATGACACTGATCTTACCAAGTATCAGCCGGGCTATGACAGCGAGAACCGGAGGATTCCAACACCTCATTATGATGAAGTCAGCCTGATCCCTCCAACTCATAAGCATACCTTTGCCCCTGAAGTCGACCCAGCCGGTTTAATAGATGATGAAGCTGAGTTTGAAGCCTTGAGTGGCATTGACTAGGCCTCATCAACCTTCCAGGACAGGGCAGTCGACGGAGAGGCGGAGAAGGATAACCCGGAATCTTCAAGCCAACCAAAGGAGTAAAGACACCAGGCGTCATATGTTTATGTCTTTGTGAAAACAATGCCTCACCATTCAGACTCGGGGAGTCTTGTAATAGGGTAGTAAAACTCTCGATTTTTGTCATGCCTTCGTGCATGTTCATGGTGCTCAATACTTCCTTAAGCCGCCATCGCTATATACTTCCAGCTTTTATTGATCTTCTAGTTCCTTTATGTTAAACAAAAAATTGCTTGCCTTATCCTGCATATGAGGCAAATAGAAATCCTTTGGCGACTTATCGCTCGGGGGTCACATAAGGTATTGATAACCCGGAGTGTATACCAAACAATCTTAGGAAGGCCGACTTACGATTAGACCTATTAGACATAATCATAATAGCATACCTGTGATTCTTGCGGTTATCTCACCGGCTTATATGACCCAACCCATGAGGGTAAATTTAACTCCTGAAATTTGGCATATATAAAGTTCACCTGGCACTTAACAACCTGAGGCAACCAATATTAAACCGGTGGAACAAAATCCACTCCATAGTACTTTCAAGAGGGTCTCAAGATAGTCAAATATTTACACTTTGCAAAGTATGATAAATAATAAACAAAACTTAAAGGTTTCTGATTTGAATACGATCAGTGAACCGTTCCAAAGGGGTTAAGCTAAGATTCAGATATGATCATATAGCCCCCAGTGGCTTTGGCGATGCCGATCAAGTGGGTATCGACAGCTATGTTCTCTTTGGTTCGAATACGACCTATGTTTGAACAGAAGCCCCAAGTGACCATAAGAGTTGTTTAATGACACTGATTCAAATACGATCCATGTCAGACCCAAAGGGGTTAAGCTATGATTCAAATATGATCAAGAAGCCCCCAAGTGGGCTTGGCAGTATGCCGATCAAGAGGGTATCGACAGCTATGTTCTCTTTGGTTCGAATACGACCTATGTTTGAACAGGAAGCCCCCAAGTGATCATGGCTAGATTTAGATATGATCTTAAGCCGGACCAAAGGGAAAGCCAGATTTAGATATGACCCGCTCCCTGTTGGTTGTTTCCACCACATGAAAAAGAAGACATGTAAATCTTTGAGGGTGAAAAGGACAGAGGTACTGCTTTATTGCTTTATATAATATATACATCATTAAAAAATATATACATCCTGAGAGCCGGTGGCTCAAGTATAGTAAGGCCGAAGATGAGCGACATTCCACGGCCTGCGGGTCTCCTCCTCCGACTTACGTGAGTCTTTCTGCTCTCGAACATTGATAAGGTAGTATGACCCGTTGTTCAGATTCTTGCTGACCACAAAGGGTCCTTCCCAAGGAGGGGATAGCTTGTGCATATCTGACTGATCCTGGATAAGCCGGAGCACCAAGTCGCCTTCCTGAAAGGTCCTGTTTCTAACCCGGCGGCTATGATAGCGGCGCAGGTCTTGCTGGTAAATCGCCGAGCGGGCTATTGCCAAGTCTCGCTCCTCATCCAACAAGTCAAGTGCATCATGGCGATCTTTTTCATTATCAGCCTCAACGTAAGCCGCCACGCGAGGTGAGTCATGTCGGATGTCACTTGGCAGAACCGCCTCTGATCCGTACACCATGAAGAAAGGTGTGTAACCCGTAGATCTATTAGGTGTAGTGTTGATGCTCCAAAGTACAGAGGGTAACTCCTCCACCCAACAACCCGGCGTCCGCTGCAAGGGGACCAAGAGCCGGGGTTTGATACCCTTCAAGATCTCCTGATTTGCTCTTTCTGCTTGACCATTGGATTGTGGATGAGCGACAGCCGAAACATCAAGCCGGATATGTTCTTGTTGACAAAACTCTTCCATGGCACCTTTGGAGAGATTAGTGCCATTATCAGTTATGATGCTGTGTGGAAAACCAAAACGAAAGATCACCTTTTTCATGAACTGAACCGCCGTGGCTGCATCACACTTACTGACCGGCTCTGCCTCGACCCAATTTGTGAATTTATCCACCGCCACCAGGAGGTGTGTCTTTTTATCCTTAGACCTCTTGAAAGGTCGAACCATGTCAAGCCCCCAGACTGCGAACGGCCAAGTAATTGGAATCATCCTCAACTCTTGAGCCGGCACATGAGCTCGTCGTGAAATTTTTTGACATCCGTCACATTTACTGACCAGATCCTCCGCATCAGCATGAGCCATCAGTCAATAGAAACCATGATGGAAAGCCTTGGCCACGAGAGATTTTGAGCCGGCATGATGGCCACAATCCCCTTCATGGATCTCACGAAGTATCACCTGACCCTCCGCAGGCGACACACAACGTTGAAATGCCCCGGTGACGCTGCGGTGATGTAACTCACCATGAACAATTGTCATGGATTTGGACCGCCGGGTGATCTGTCGTGCCAAGGTCTCATCCTCAGGTAACTCTCCCCGGGTCATATAGGCCAAATATGGCACTGTCCAATCTGGGATGACGTGAAGAGCTGCTACCAGCTGTGCCTCCGGGTCTGGCACTGCTAGGTCTTCCTCAGTGGGTACCTTGACAGAAGGTGAAAGAACATGCGATGCCCCCATGTTTGGTTTTGGTAATTGATGACAATCTCTATGGACTAATGGTTGCCTTGAGTTATATTTGAAGGTTTTGTCCATAGGCTTTTCTTGAAGTCCATGTGTTGGTTTCAAGGAGTTTATGAGTTGACCAAGGTGCTATTAAGGAATTATCCAAAGATTGGTCATGTAAGTGTTGAGCTTATTGCAAGCATGTCTTGAAGAAGAAGATTATGTGATCATTCATGTTTACCTTCAAGACATCATCCAAATGAAGAGAGTTGGAAAGATTCAAGGTTGATCTAGCCTAAGTACAGAGAGTGATTCAAGTTGATCAACACACAAAGCGCACAAGTTGTACCGAGAGGGACCAAGTGTTCCCATGGTATGGTAAGCATTGTCCATTACGCTTTGTGTACTAACCCATGGTCTACGTGAGAGTTCTTTGTGGGGTTAGGTATGTTTCCATGGTCTTGCGTCAAGAGGAAGATCCCATACAACCCATGGAGGATGACATCAAGTGGTGATCGTCATCAAGTTTCTTTGTGTGCAAGTTCAAGTGGAGCAACACGAAGAGTGGATCACCCATAATGGAGTATGGGGGATCAATCAAGTTTGAATCTTGCCATCCCTTGTGGTGTCAATGGACTTGTGAAGATGTGCCGAAGAGTCGCTCACCCATAGTGGACTATGGGGGAGCAATCATCTAGTCTTCATCGAGCCAACGCAATCAAGAAAGGTGGTCCAACTTGAGGGAGTCAAGATTGTCTTCATCTAGCTCAAGTGGACCATGTGAAAGGCAAAGGTTTGCCCTTGATAGGTTTTCTATTTTACCGGTCTCGTGGTGGTAGTTGGGAGACCGGGTTATAGGATCGTTTGCCGTACTATCAAGGGGGGCTCTCAAGTTGGTAGCTTGATCGTATCGTTAGTAGAGAGCTCAAACCATTGCATCCTTGCATCATGTTTCCTTGTTCTTGTTTGGTTCTCTTTGTGAGTCTTAGAGCTTATGGTCATCTTGATGACAAGCTTGAGTTCATCGAAAACGGAGTTCGCATGCGTCTTCTATGATGTTTTCGGTGTTGGAGGTTTTACCGGTCTTATCCTAGGAAGGGTTCTCACCATTTTCTTATGGGCATTTTCTCATTTGCTTCTTATTGATATTTCTATCAAGATTGTGTTAGCCGTTGTTGCTAGCTTTCCAACAAACTTGGTTTCATCGAATTCGGAGCTCGTGTCACGAAAGTTGTGGCTGTTTTGATAGTGCCTGTTTTACATAGAGAGGTTGTACCGCCCCGTAGAGAGGTTGTACCGGTTGACCGGTACAACCGGTGTTTGGAGCGGTTGTACCGCTCCAGAATTGGTCCAGAGGTTGTACCGGCCATGTACCGCTCTACCACCGGACTAGTTTCTGTTTTGGAGTGGTTCTTGGGCGGTTGCTGACCGGTTTAACCGGTACTACCGGTTCTCCAGGCTGTTGTACCGCTTAGAGCTTTTCCTGTGTTGGTTTTTCCTCTGCTTTGGCGGTTGTACCGGTTCGTGCACAGTTGTACTGGTCCTACAGTTTTCTGCACATAACGGGCAGATTCGTGGGGACCTATTTAAGGGGTCTTCTTCCCCAATGGTTCCCCATCTCTGAGCTCGTTTTGCCCCCATTGTTGACCTTCTTTGAGCTTGCTAACTCTCAATCCCTCCATGGATTCTTGCTAGTTTTTGAGGGAAAAAAGAGAGGAGATCTAGATCCACACTTCCACCAATCACTTTCTCCTCTATGTGAGGGGAACCCCTTGGATCTAGATCTTGGAGTTCTTTGTGTTCTCCTTCTTGTTCTTCCTCTTACTTTCCTCCCTAGCATTAGTTGCTTTGGTGGGATTTGAGAGAGAAGGACTTGGGTACTCTGTGTGCCCTTGCCATTGCATTTGTGCATCGGTTTGAGTTCTCCACGGTGATACGTGGAAGTTACAAGTTGAGAAACTTATTACTCTTGGGTGCTTGGTGCCCTTGAGCTTGTTCCTCTTGGGTGCTTGGGCACCCTAGTCGGTTGGTGGTGTTCGGAGCTCAATCATTATGGTGTAAAGCTCCGGGCAAGCGTCGGGGTCTCCAATTAGGTTGTGGAGATCGCCCCGAGCAATTTGACGGGTACCGGTGACCACCCCCAAGGGTTGCCAAAGTGTACGGGTTCGGTGACCGCCCCCAAGGGTCGCCATTTGTACGAGTTCGGTGACCGCCCTCAAGGGTCCCTTAGTGGATTCACGACATCTTGCATTGTGCGAGGGTGTGAGGAGATTATGGTGGCCCTAGTGGCTTCTTGGGGAGCATTGTGCCTCCACACCGCTCCAAACGGAGATTAGCATCCGCAAGGGTGTGAACTTCGGGATACATCGTCGTCTCTGCGTGCCTCGGTTATCTCTTACCCGAGCCCTTTACTTATGCACTTTACTTTGTGATAGCCATATTGTTCTTTGTCATATATCTTGCTATCACATAGTTGCTTTTATTGCTTAGCATAAGTTGTTGGTGCACATAGGTGAGCCTAGTTGTTTTAGGTTTTGTGCTTGACAAATTAACCGCTAGGTTTATTCCGCATTTGTTCAAGCCTAAACCGTAATTATTTTAAAACGCCTATTCACCCCCTCTAGGCGACATCCTCGATCTTTCAATTGGTATCAGAGCCTCGTCTCTCTTTATTAGGCTTTACCGCCTAGAGAGTAAAGATGTCGACTAGAGGATTAGGTTTCTCTGACACTCTTAGTTTCGATGGCACAAATTTTGATGTTTGGGTAATTTGCATGCTTAATCTCTTTAGGGTCATGGACCCAAATTTAGAGCGAATTGTAGATATGGGTTTTTCTCCTCCAAAGGACCCCCAAAGATTATCTTTAGAGGATGAGAAAAACTCTTATCTCAATGCTCAAGCTTCTAATGTTCTTTTTGATGCTTTGAGCAATGTAGTTATATTTCAACTCATGCCGTTCTGAGATGCTCATGACTTGTGGACGAAGCTTAAAGATAAATATGGTGTGTCCAAGATTTGTGGGGATGATGGTTCTCCCTCCACCTCTGGTCGTATAGTCTTCTCAACTTCTTCTACTTCACCTACATGTGGTTTGCCACAAGGTAATGATATGGTGAGTAGTGTTGGTCATTGCAATGATGATAGTATGCTTATTGTGGATGATCCTTCATCACTATATTATTGCAATGCTCCTTCTTTGGGCTTTAACACTTTGAGCACTCCAAATGTTTCACATGCTTGTGTTGATAGTCCTTGCATATCATGTAGAAATTGCTTGACTAAATCTCATGATGATATGCTTGCTATGTCTTGTTGCCATGATAAAACGCATCTATTTCCTCGAATTGTTGTGCTAACAATGTAGAGGAAACCCAACACTCCATGGAACAAGATGTGGTGTTTAATGGTGCCTCAAGGGATCCTACACCATCATCTATTGCTTTTTGCCTTATGGCTAAGGCGCCAAAGGTATCTCCTACTTTGTACCCCAATATGTCTCTTGATGATGATGTTGATACTAATGATGATGAGGATAATGATGAAGAGAATGATAATGTTGCCTCCTTAAAAACTAGGGGGAAATGATTTTTAAAGCTCTTCATAAAAATAAAATTGCTCGTTCCAACTTCATGGAAATAATGTCCATTGCGATTGATGGCAAGAAATACATTGAGGAGTTGGAATCTCATCTAGAGGAGCATGAGGCCACCATTGAGAAAATGGAAGCTCATGGGCGTGATTACGCAGATGAGATCATGGAGCTATCTCAAGCTCTTGAACATGAACAAACCACCTCCGAATCTCTTGAGGAGACTTTGCTCTAGAATTATCTAGAGTGAGGGAATCTCATGATAGAGCTCTTGAGGTGGCCAACAATTTCAAAACTAAAAATGCTAAGCTTTAAGTTTCTCATGCTAGACTCCTTGAGGATTTTGAGCACCTCGAAAATGGCTCAAGGGTCATCAAGGGTGAGCTCATTAAACTCACCGAGTCTCATGCCCAACTTGAAGCTTCTTATTTAAAAGAGCTTGCCAAGTTGCCTTCTCCTCTTGTTGTTAATGATGATGCTTGTGCTACTAATTCTATTACTTGTGAAGCATCCATTTTGAAGGAGAATGTTGAGCTACGGGCTCAACTTGAGGTGCTATCTAGCAATTATGGGAAATTGGAAGAAAGTCATGAAAAGCTCTCAAGCTCTCATGATGATCTTCTAATATCCCATAGTGTTCTAAAGATAGCTCATGAGGCCATGATTGCTAAGGTAACATCTAGTGAGCCTCATGTGGGTACTAGCACTACTTCTAGTCAAAATAGTATATTGCCATGTTCTAGTCCTTGTAATTCATCTACTCACAATGTTGGTACATCTTGTGATGAATTGCTTTCCTTGCCTTGTTGCTCTAACGATGAAGCTTATACTTCCTCTAGTACTTGTGTTGAGACTAACCGTGTAGACGAAATCAAAGAGCTCAAGGCCCAAGTCACTTCTTTGAAGAAAGACTTGGAAAAGTGTCATGAAGGAAATCCACACTCAACAATATCTTGAGTGTGCAAAAATCACCAAATGACAAAGGTGGACTTGGATTCAACTCCAATAAGAAGAAGAAGTCCAAGATGAACAAAAGGAAGGACCAAGAACAAGTCAAGAATTCGGCCAAGATTGTTTGCTTCAAGTGCAAAGTAGAAGGGCATCATGTTAGATCTTTCCCATTGAAGAAGAAGGACATTAGTGTCAAGCAACAAGGGAAGAGGGCACAAGTTCAATCACATGCTCAACCTCAAGTTGAAAAGGCCTCTTCCCAAGAAGACTCAAGTTAATGCTTCTCAAGTTGAGAAATCAAGTGAGAATAAAGTGAAGAGTAGACGTTGCTACCTATGCCGTGAGAAAGGTCACCTCGCTTCTTCCTCAAGACTAGTGGTAACTTATCCAACCCAATTATTATTGATGATGTCTATTCTCTTGGGAAGGATAAGGTTGGCAATGTGGTTGCCAAGTTTGTTGGTACTCAAAGTGGTTTGAAGCAAAGAACCATTTGGGTAGCCAAGCCTATTGTGACTAACCTCTTAGGACCCAACTTGGTTGGGGACCAACTAGCTCAAACTTGATCAATAGGTCTTGTTGGAGGGTTTTGGAAACTTGGATACTTTATGAAGAATTAAGGGGACTTCATCACTCTGATTGTCTCAACCCAAGTCAATTGAATCATCAAGTTTATATCTTATATCCAATGTGCCTCCTTATGTAACTTGTACTTAAATTGTTTACCTTGAAAGTTACTTGCCCCCTTGCATGTTTTGGTTTTGTTCCTTGCATGTGTTTGTATATGTTGCGCTTCCAACTTGCTTATCTTGAGCAATCAAGTATGTGTGTGTCGGTGTCAAAACCGGCGGATCTCGGGTAGGGGGTCCCGAACTGTGCGTCTAGGCGGATGGTAACAGGAGACAAGGGACACGATGTTTTACCTAGGTTCGGGCCCTCTTGATGGAGGTAAAACCCTACGTCCTGCTAGATTAATATTTATGATGTGTGTTACAAGAGTGGATCTACCACGAGATCAAAGAGGCTAAACCCTAGAAGCTAGCCTATGGTATGATTGTTGTTCGTCCTACGGACTAAAATCCTCCGGTTTATATAGACATCGGATAGGGTTAGGGTTACACAGAGTTGGTTACAATGGTAGGAGATCTACATATCCGTATCACCAAGCTTGCCTTCCATGCCAAGGAAAGTCCCATCCGAACACGGGACGAAGTCTTCAATCTTGTATCTTCATAGTCTTGGAGTCCGGCCGATGATGATAGTTCGGCTATCCGGACACCCCCTAGTCCGGAACTCCCTCAAGAGCTCCCCTGAACCAGGCTTCAATGACGATGAGTCCGGCGCGTATATTGTCTTCGGCATTGCAAGGCGGGTTCTTCCTCCGAATAATTTATAGAAGATTGTGAACACCAGGATAGTGTCCGGCTCTACAAAAATAAATTCCACATACCACCGTAGAGAGAATAATATTACACAAGATCAATCTGCTGACATATTTTGTGGCGTGACGTCGCACCACTACCAAGCCTTTATTCAAATTGTTTTTACTGTTCCACCTCGCTTAGCGTTTAAGGCGGTTTCCTTGCACGTCTTGTCGAGGCAGAGATCGTGTTCCCCTTATTCCGGGATTCCCATCAATACGGACGTGGGTAACCCAACCGCGCCATTGATTGTGGCGCTTGGGAGATAAGCGAGTTTTACCAGGCCGGTGGGGATGCATGTTTTTGTCCGCCCATATAAGGGGATAAGGATCCATCCTTTCACCTACGCCTTCTTCCTCCTTTGCTCATCCATTCCTCACAAGACTCGAGCTCTAGCGCCTAAGTCCGCACTTTCCTCCTCAACCTTCTCCAACCATGTCGAGAGGCGGGAGGCAGATGGATGGCCTCCTCCGTCACGGAGGGGCACATCACAAGACTGCGGAGGAGGCGGATACTTGTCCGGCGATATCAGCCTGAGCTGCCCGACAGGGCAGCTTATTCCAACCCAGTCCCCATGAGAGGGTGGTATTTCTCCCCACTTCCTCCATGGACTAGGTTTTCCACTTCACCCATTTGTCCGGGGCTCATGTTCTACTACGCCTGGACTTCCATGACCTGGCCCCGGATTTCGTCCTCAATGTCTCGGCGTTTATCGTCAGGAAGTAGGCCTTCCTGCATCCAGCCCCACTTGGCTTAGGGCTCAAGACCTTCAGTGTCAAGCCGAAGGTTGTGAAGGGCAGCCAAGCGGAGGGCGGAGGCGCCATGGTCGGCAAGATGGCCAAAGTCCTATGGCTCGAGGGCTCCTTTGTGGAGACAATAAAGGGGTGGCAATCGGGGTGGTTCTACATCCCCGAGCCACGTGACCACTGAATGGGCGGCGGCCCCAATTCAGATCTGGATTCCCCACACGGCTCTCGTCATGGAAAGAGACGGGCCTGAAGTGGGGGATTCGGACGAGCTATCCGGACTCCAAACACGCGTCCGGAACCTGGTGGACAAGAATCGCAGGGCTTGTCGACGTAATCCGGTGATGCTCATCCGCCGGATTCTCCCATGCCAACAACGGGACTTCAATTTGTGGGAGTTCGATCCGCACAAAGACCGAACCTTGAGCCGGCTCTTTGATACCACGTACGAAGATGCCTGGAAGGTGCTATTCAAGGGCGCCGAAGCCCCCGCATCCGCTAACAAAGATCGCGGATACAGCTCGCGGCGTCAAGCCAGCGAGGTAAGTTATTTTACCCTTTACGAGATCCTTTTTCATAGATTGACTCTACATGGGTTCTGAAAACTCCCTATTCTTCGACAGGTCTGGCTGAAGACGTCCGGACAGATTAATTGTCCGACTCCTTTGCCAGAAGACCCAGCGGACGCCCGATTGACGGGGCTGCTGGCTCCGGCACCCCATGTGGTGCCGGAGAAGAAGGCCAAGAAGGAGGCTACGGAACTCAAGGAGCACCCGACGCCAGTCGCCGGATTCTCGGCGAATCTTCTCCACGAAGACGAGGAGGAAGAAGAAGAAGCTTCTCCCCAGCCGGGAGAGGAGAGGAAAAGGAAGGCCGCCCCAACCGGGGAGGCCGAGGGTCCAAGAAGGAAGAACCCTTCCTCCGGACTTCTCCACCAACGCCGACGACGACGAGGGGGTCGGCCACGAGGGCCAAGCCCTGGCGAGATCGTAAGTATCCGGACTCGAATAACCTCAAGGTTTTTGTTTTCGCCACATAACGTCTTTCTAATGCCGCATACAACCCTGCAGTCTGCCCAAGGATGATCTTCCTGTTTCGTCGAGCGGGTCCTTGGGTGCGTCGGATATGGATTCCCTTCCGATTGCCTCCACCCCCCGTGCCGCGGACGACACCGAGGTGGGATCCCAGAGAAGGACTCACCAGGAGGGGTAGGCCCCGGAGGTGTCGCAGGACACCCTCCCGGACTGTGCACCGGACTCAGCCCCAGAGGCCGCAGTGGCTTCGGAGTCCGGCGGGCGACCTCTTCGTAAGAAGGGCAAGACCGAGACGCCGACTGCCTCCGTCCAACCGGAGGTGCGGATAATTCTTTGGAGGCGCTCAATGGCGCCTCCATCGAAGAGGAACACCGCACTGTTATGAGTGCGGTGATTCAGAAGGTTCAGCTCGCCAAGAGCGGGCTGACAGAAGCCTGCTTTAGCCTTCTATCAGGATTTGTGTTTAGAATTTCACCATATGTATATTGGTTCCGCTTAGACAGTAGCCCATGATGCTCGGTTCGGTGTTCGGTAAGAAAAGCCGGATCGAGGATCTTTAGAAAGATAAACGCAGGAGTCATAAAAATATGTCAATATGGGATTGCAGGCTGTCTGCTGACCTCCGCCGACCTTGGCTGCGGAGGTCAATACTTTGAATAAAAACCTCGGCGGTCCGAGAACGAAGCTCGGCCATGCCAAGAAGCAGCTCGAGGAAAAAGTAGGTGAGTAATACCTTATGAAAATTGTACCTTCATGAGAAAAGGATTTGGTTGCAAGAAAAATGACAAGGATAACGTGGGTATTGTAGGGGCCGCTAACGAGGTGGCGACCACTGAAGGAGGCGGTGGGGCCGAGCGTACGCGGCCGTGAACGCACCGAGCGAGAGAAGCAGGAGGCGCGGGTGGCGGAGGTACGGCAAGAGCTCCAGGGATCTCGTGAAAAAACATGAGAACTTGGAGCGTGACTCGAAGACTCGAGAGTCTGAGCTTGCAACGGCTCTTGAGAGTGCCAAAACCGCTAAGGCCGAAGCCTACAAGGCCCTCCAGGAGATTGAAACGGTGAAGAAAATAGCAGCAGGTAAGGCATTTTTCATGCAGAGTAAGCATGTGAGTGTTAATTACCTGTTGCTTACCCAAATTCGGAGCTCTCCAGGGGCGGTCACAGAGCTTCCTCGCAGCGTGTCCGATGCTGCCGCATTCTACCGGGTCGAGGAGGGGAGCTCAACGGAGAAGGTCTTCTGGTCTCAGTATGCTGAGGCCGGACATCCAGTGCCCCTTAGCGACCAGCTGAAGCAGCTGGTCGAGCTCCACAAGGCGGCCGAACAGGCCATGAAGGGCCTCATAGTTCGGCTGTGGCCTAAGGAGGCCATGCTTGGGAGCTACTTCGGCCTGGTGCGGCGGCTGGTGGATGCGTGCCCGTGGGTTGAAGTTATCAAGCATTCCGCTTGTATCGAGGGTGCCCGTCGGGCCCTTGCCCGCGCAAAGGTGCACCGGGCAAGATGGATGCCTGTAAGCTCGTGGATTTAACCCGCCACCAGAGGGCAAGGAGCATCGCACGCCCGAGATGTATTATAAGAGTGTGTCAAGGGCGCCCGCACTATTGCGGGTGAGTGCTCCAAAGATGTAATATTTGAGTAGACTCGCATTTTGTTATCCCGCGCTGAAAACTTAGTTCATATGCGCTAAGCAACGCTTGTTAATTTAAAATATTACCTTCTATGCGGCTGTTTATCAAATCGAGAGATGGCAAGTCGTCGGCTTCACCCCCATGCCACGAGTCTTTGGGGTGTTCGGGATAAACTTGAGCGCTCTTGTTCCCATTTTGGGTCCATCTAGGAGGCGCTCAACACAACGAACAAGGCAACCGAACTTATAATGCTTGAACACTCTCACTTAGCCATAGAATTCTATAATTTTAAATTTCGCTGAAGCCCCTAGTCTTGGAAGGCGAATTTGGGGCGCTATCCACGCCTTTGGCCGGACAGTATCCGGCTCCTCGCTTCTAAGCGGCATAAGTCTTTAAGGACTCGCAGAAAACCTCTCGAACAGCGACCGGTCTCTCGCCTCATCATGACGGTCAGTTTTAGCTTTCTCCATCGAGGCGTTAACCCACCGGCTGGGCGGAATCGCGATGGTTCTCCGGTGCTACCTTAGCCGATATAATGGAACGTAAGGTACCAAAACACGGAGCCGGGCAAACCCAACTATTGACCCAAGACATGATTGAGCCGATGCATATAGTGCTATAAGTTCGGGGTGCCGCACTTGTGAAAGTGTTCGGACTCATCACACCATAACGCGGGAAACATAAGCCCCTGGTGTATATTAGCCGTACCAAAGTGAACGGATGCAACATGTCGTGAATGAACATATGTATGAAAAAGAAATGTAATTATAAGCAAAAAGGTGCTGCATTGTTTTATTCAATAATTGCTGCTACGAATGCAGAACGATACAAATAGTGCGATAAGCAAGGTAGGAGACTGTTAAACATGTCCCCCTCCAGGGGTAGGCTGCAGATTGGTGTATGAAAAATGCTCATAATGGAGACCACCTGTATATTCGTTGTAGCCTTTATCCTTCCCTGGCTGTTGCATCGTGAGTTTGGCAGGTCTGCTGCCGATGTGGCTTCGACAAACGGAGTCCTGTGGTTAAAAAGTAAAAGGTAAAAGAAAAGAAAAGGAACGACACACTTGAGAGCCCCTTGTGTGGTTGAGCCGCAGATGCAGGTGTATTGTGGTCGTGCCCCTCCCCATGCCCATGGTATCTTGAGAGCGTAATGGTGGCGAAGGGCCTGCTGACGTTTTGCGGAGCTGGGGTTGGGGCCGCATCGCTCTGGCGTGCTTTCGGGCGTGCCGGGTGGTCTTGTTGTAAGTTACTCCGGGCGCGCTTGGCTGTGTCCGGCCGCTTAACGGCCGGATTCAATAATTGCCTTAAGAGGCTGCATTGCACTTCTGCCGCGAGAGCCGCTGTATGTTCCTCCGTGCGGAGAGAATGTTTAGTGTTTCCGTTGACCGTAATGACTCCTCGAGGGCCTGGCATCTTGAGCTTGAGGTATGCGTAGTGTGGCACCACGTTGAACTTTGCAAACGCGGTACGTCCGAGAAGGCATGATAGCCGCTGCGGAACGGGACTATGTCGAAGATTAACTCCTCGCTTCGGAAGTTATCCGGGGATCCGAAGACCACTTCCAGTGTAATTGAGCCTATACAATTGGCTTCTACACCTGGTATGACGCCTTTAAAGGTCGCTTTGGTAGATTTAATTCTTGAGGGGTCTATGCCCATTTTGCGACCGTATCACGGTAAAGCAGGTTCAGGCTGCTACCGCCGTCCATCGGGACTACGGTTAGGTGAAATCCATCGACGATTGGGTCTAGGACGGTCACGGCAAATCCGCGTGGCGGATGTCGGTGGGGTGGTCCCTTCGGTCAAAAGTGATCGGGCAGGAGGACCATGGATTGAACTTCGGGGCAACTGGCTCCATCGCGTAGACATCCCTGAGTGCACGCTTCCACTTCCTTTTGGGTATGTGGGTTGCGTATATCATGTTCACCGTTCGCACCTGTGGGGGGAAACCTTCTGTCCTCTATTGTTCGGTGGTTGGGTCTCGTCCTCGTCATCGCTATGCAGCCCCTTGTCATTGTTTTTGGCAATTAACTTGCCTGCCTGCTTGAATACCCAACAATCCCTGTTGGTGTGGTTAGCTGGCTTTCCGGGGGTGCCGTGTATCTGGCACAAGCGGTCGAGTATTCGGTCCAAACTGGACGGACCCGGAGTAGTTCGTTTGAATGGCTTTTTCCGCTGACCGGGTTTAGAGCCTTTGAATCCGGCATTGACCGTCAGATCCTCAATATTGTCGCCGTTAGTGCGGCGTTTGTTTTGTTACGACGCTGCCTGCCGTTTTGGTCCTTGAAGTCCGGACTGCCAGAATTTTCTTTGAGGTTGTTGCTGCGTGCTAGCCTGTCCTCACCCGCGCAGAAGCGGGTCATGAGTGATGTGAGGGCTGCCATGGATTTCGGCTTTTCCTGTCCTAGGTGCCGGGCAAGCCACTCGTCGCGGATGTTATGCTTGAAGGCCGCGAGGGCCTCCGCATCCGGACAGTCGACGATTTGGTTTTTCTTGGTTAAGAACCGTGTCCAGAATTGTCTGGCCGATTCGTCTGGCTGCTGAATTATGTGGCTTAGGTCATCAACGTCTGGTGGTCGCACATAAGTGCCCTGGAAGTTATCGAGGAATGCGGCTTCCAGGTCCTCCCAGCTCCTAATTGACTCTGTTGGCAAGCTGTTGAGCCAATGTCGGGCTGGTCCTTTAAGCTTGAGGGGGAGGCATTTGATGGCGTGAAGATCGTCACCGCGGGCCATGTGGATGTGAAGGAAATAGTCTTCGATCCAAACCGCGGGGTCTGTTGTGCCATCATATGATTCAATATTGCCGGGTTTAAACCCTTCGGGGATTTGATGATCCATTACTTCGTCTGTGAAGCATAGTGGGTGTGCGGCGCCTCTGTACTGGGCGATATCATGACGGAGCTCAAAAGAGCTTGGTCTGTTTTGTTCGGCCCGGCCGGACTTACTGTGTCCGGCGCGACGGTTGTCGTCACATACCGTGGGGCGCCTACGCGATCCATAGATCGATCTTGATTGTCTTGCCTTGTCCTCCAATATATCTCGCAGGTCCGGAGCGTTCCCCTTTGACCAAGTGCTTTTTGAGCGATGTCGGGGTACGGTTCTAGTGAAGGGCCTAGAGGCCTCTCTGTCAGCGCCACGGGTGGTCGGTCAGCCCGTATTGTCTCCTGGTGATGCGGGTTCGTAAGCCTCCTCCTCTAATCGGGGGAGCAGCTTGCGTTTAGGGTAGCTTTTGGAGGGGCGTTCGAGCTCATGCTCTTCGGCCGCGAGGACTTCGGTCCATCTGTCGGCTAGCAGATCTTGATTAGCTCTAAGCCGTTGCTGCTTTTTCTTTAGGCTGTTCGCCGTGGCCATAAGCCTGCGTCTAAAACGCTCTTGTTCGACGGGATTCTCAGGCACGACGAATTCATTATCGTCGAGGCTTGTTTCGTCTTCGGAGGGAGGCATATAATCCTCTACCTCTTCTTCTGCCGCTCTCTCTTGAGGGCTGGCGTCTTCATCCTCCTATGATGGATCTTGCTGGAGTGGATTGTCTTCGGCGTTGTCTGGTGTATTTTTATCTCCGGTGCCGGAATCTTCATTCTTGCTGTGGCGGGATTTAGAGCGGCGCCACGACGCCGGGCGCTTGGGCTGCTTCTTGGAGGGTCATCCTCCGTTGTTCCATCGCCGTTCCCATCTTTTGGGATGTCCACCATGTATATGTCGTATGACGAGGTGGCCTTCCGGTGCCTCGTAGGCGCTGGTCTTGGTCGCCTCGGCATCGTTGTCCATACCGTCGATGTCTTGGAGTCGTAGTCTAGCATGTCGGTTAGGTCGTCGAGCGGCTACCAAGTGGGTGGTGGGTGGGCGCCGAATTTCTTCGTCGATCGTATCCCAACCTTCCCGACCGTAGTCCGCCAGGCTCTCAGGATAAAGAGAGAGACTTTAGTGAATTCAGGATGTCGCCAAAAGGCGAGTTCTGAAAGATGTCCGCGGCCGTGAACTCCATAACGGACGCCCAATCGGATTCGATTGGCAAGGGCGCGGAGGGTTCGGAGTCCGGTTAGGAGTCCGGCACCCTGGAGTCGAGGTCTTCTCAAAGGACAGGGATGGAGTTCGGCTCGAGCCATAGAGATTAAAGCCCCCGAGGCGGTGTCCAACCACTCGTCCTCGATCGGGGAATCCGGCTCCGGATTAAGGGTCGGAGCGGATTCTGGTGCGGCCTCCAGGGCACTGTTCGGTTCAGAGCTAGATCATGCCCATCGAGACAGTGCGGCGCGCTTGGCTGGGGCTCGAATCCGTCGAAGATCAAGTCTCCGCGGATATCGGTCGTATAGTTTAGGCTTCCAAATCTGACCTGACGGCCAGGGGCATAGCTTTCGATCTGCTCCAGATGGCCAAGCGAATTGGCCCGCAGTGCAAAGCCGCCGAACACGAAGATCTGTCCCGGGAGAAAAGTCTCACCCTGGACCGCGTCGTTGTTGATGATCAAAGGAGCCATCGGGCCTATCGGTGACGACACAGAGGAACTCTCAATGAAAGCACCAATGTCGGTGTCAAAACCGGCGGATCTCGGGTAGGGGGTCCCGAACTGCGTCTAGGCGGATGGTAACAGGAGACAAGGGACACGATGTTTTACCCAGGTTCGGGCCCTCTTGATGGAGGTAAAACCCTACGTCCCGCTAGATTAATATTGATGATGTGTGTTACAAGAGTGGATCTACCACGAGATCAAAGAGGCTAAACCCTAGAAGCTAGCCTATGGTATGATTGTTGTTCGTTTCTACGGACTAAAACCCTCCGGTTTATATAGACACCGGATAGGGTTAGGGTTACAAGTCGGTTACAATGGTAGGAGATCTACATATCCGTATCGCCAAGCTTGCCTTCCACGCCAAGGAAAGTCCCATCCGGACACGGGACGAAGTCTTCAATCTTGTATCTTCATAGTCTTGGAGTCCGGCCGATGATGATAGTTCGGCTATCCGGACACCCCCTAGTCCGGAACTCCCTCAGTGTGTGTTGGTTTGCACATCATGTACGTGTGAGTCGTGCGTTGAGCCTTTTTGCTTCCTGTTTGTATCCTAGTTGGCTCGTGTGAGAGATCAATGGAACATCCCATTTTGGGGGAGTGATGTGCTTTGTGGACCTCACAATCCTATAAATGTGTGTGCATGAGGAATACCATCTAGTATTGATATTACAAGATTATCTAGTCTCTAGGTGGTATATCTCTCATGAGATATTCAAATTCTAAAAATTCCATTGATTATCTCGTGTTGGATCCTCTTATTGCCTCTTGTTAAGTTCTTATTGGTATCACATTATGGGGGAGTAATATGCTAAGTGCATATTACAAGCCTAGAAAATGTGTACATTTGAGATATTGTCACCTAGAATTGATATTGTAAATTATCTTGTTCCTAGGTGGCATGTTAGCTCTACAAGTTGCAATTTGCTTGTGTTTGTTGTGAAGATGATGTTGGATGTCCTTGTTATCTACCACCGGGAATTATTTCCAAATACTTCTTGTCTTTTGACAATTGGTAGTCACTTATGTGTGGTAGAATTTGTTGATCATCTTTACTTTGGTTTTTGTTTTTATTTGCCTTTTCTCTTGCCAAGGTTTGTGTCAACTCCCAGTGTCTTCCCTACCACTTGTGGATCTTATTTATTTCTTGTTCTTGTCTAGTGTTTTCTAGATATAGTGAAAGTAGTGATCCCACCTTGTGCATTTTGTATTCAAATGCAAATCCTATATAATGCACAACTCGTGGGGGAGCTATCCTATTTTCTTTAGAACACTCTTCTTGTGATCCTTATCAAGTGTGTTTTGGTGGAAGGCAAGCCATTTCTTTTTGGTACTTTGTGCCATCATGAAGCTTTGTTGAGAGCTTGGTTTGTTTATAACCATCCTCTCTTTGGGAGTTTGACATCTTTAGTTTAGTGTGTATCAATGGACATCTCATTCCTTGATGTATCTTTAATGATATCTCCCAAGTGATGATTTCTCCATTTGGTATCCTTTTCACTTGGCATTTCTTTGTATTTTGGTATCGGTTCTTGAAAGTTTTGAGCATGCATATTTACTTCATGTATTCTATTTGGCTTGCTTTCTTTCGTTGACTCAATATATAGGGGAAACTCCACCTAGTCTCAATTTGGATGAGATGTGCATGAAATTCATTTTCATATCTATATGCACATATTTATGTGGAGTTTGTCCTATGTATTGGTGTTTCTAACTATTTGGTCCCGATGAGTTTGGGCACCGTTTAGTTTGTGTTGTTCTTCTAGGAACATTTGGAGATGCATTGGATGCTCGGCTCACTCACAAGGAAGGTGTTGTCACCATGTGCATATTGGAGTCAAGCAAGGATGATCAATGAACTACTATCTACCTTCAATTGGTATCTACTACATCCTTCCAATGATATTTCGGTAACAAGTATCTATTCATGCTTTCTCCTCTTGCATTCAACCTTGTGTAGGTTGCATCTTGGCATGATATTCATTTCATATCTTGTGATACTTGTTTCCTTTCTCAAAGCATCCCAACGATGATCTCTTGTTGCTAGTTGTGATGCCTTTGATGGATGTGTGTTTGGACTTCATTTATATACAATAAGACCATATCTAGCCAAGTGCTATGCTTTCAAGCAAATATCTTATTGGTATATGTATGACTTCCTTTTGGATATCTCATTCCTTCTTGTTGTAACTATTTCGGGTGTACATCCTTCTTTGTAGATATATATCATCATGATTTCGTCTACCTAGAACATTATACACTTGAGAGAAATTACATCTCTAGATGATATCCTTTCTTCCACGTCCACCTTGTCTCTCTTTTGTTATTTCTTTGGTGGCTCCGTGAAAGCTTTTGCCTTGAGTGCGTGTCCTCTGTCGTTGCATCTTGTTGCACTCTTGTGTGGTGAAGATTATTTTCCTCTTGCTTATCTTTACGAGGTTTTGCCATCTTAATTGGTATCCCTCGTCTTGATGAGCCTCCCTCGCCTATCTTCACCACGGGTTGTCACAAGCATAGGTTCTCTTTTGCTTATTAGTAAGCTTGTGAACCCATTTGCCGCTTGTGTGTGGGAATGATAGGCCTTGCACCGTGTGCCTCATTCTTTCAAGACTATGTTGATGCTTAATGCTCATCCTAATTTTAGTCTTCTCAAGTGCTTCGCCATGACTCACACACATCATTTTGGTTGAGCCTATTCTTAAGTTGCCTCTTTTACATGTTGCTCAACCATGTGCTTGTTGCAAGCGCTTAGGCTTTGTTTCCTATATGCTCACCTGCACGTGGATGTGAGTTTCTATTGATTTTGGGGAGCTATGATCCTATTTTGTGCACTTTGTATTCAAATACAAAATTCTTATGTGTGCACAAATCATGGGGAGCTTCTCTAGTTTGGTTAGAACACTCATTTGCGCTTATCATAATGTATTTATTCTTGTGGCATGTAGGATCATTGGTCTAGTTGGTTCAATTGATATCCGTTGATTGCTTGCTTCAATTGGTATCTTCGATTGCTTGTGTCTCTCTTTGTTATGTCTTTGTGGCATATCTTTCTGTTGCAATCTTTGTGCCTCAATATAGTTTGTCTTCCTCCAAGTATTTACCGTTGGATATGTGTATTGCATTCCACTCTCTTGTTGAGAAATACACAATTTATGGAGGAACACATTTTATATTGGCCTTCTAAGCTTTTAGCCCTTTTTGGCAATCGATGCCAATGGGGGAGAAGTTTCAGAGAGTTGTATGGAGAAGTTTAGAGAGTTGTCTCCTCTTGCTTTGGTTTTGTTCCTTAGCATTTGCATCTCATTTGCATGCACTATTGGTTGTTGTATTGCATGGTGAAGCATAATTCCTTATATAAACTCTCTTGAAAGTGATTGTCATCAATTACCAAAATGGGGGAGATTGAAAGAACATGCGATGCCCCCATGTTTGGGTTTGGTAATTGATGACAATCTCTATGGACTAATGGTTGCCTTGAGTTATATTTTAAGGTTTTGTCCATAGGCTTTTCTTGAAGTCCATGTGTTGGTTTCAAGGAGTTTATGAGTTGACCAAGGTGCTATTAAGGAATTATCCAAAGATTGGTCATGTGAGTGTTGAGCTTATTGCAAGAATGTCTTGAAGAAGAAGATTATGTGATCATTCATGTTTACCTTCAAGACATCATCCAAATGAAGAGAGTTGGAAAGATTCAAGGTTGATCTAGCCTAAGTACAGAGAGTGATTCAAGTTGATCAACACACAAAGCGCACAAGTTGTACCGAGAGGGACCAAGTGTTCCCATGGTATGGTAAGCATTGTCCATTACGCTTTGTGTACTAACCCATGGTCTACGTGAGAGTTCTTTGTGGGGTTAGGTATGTTTCCATGGTCTTGCGTCAAGAGGAAGATCCCATACAACCCATGGAGGATGACATCAAGTGGTGATCGTCATCAAGTTTGCTGTGTGCAAGTTCAAGTGGAGCAACACGAAGAGTGGCTCACCCATAATGGAGTATGGGGGAGCAATCAAGTTTGAATCTTGCCATCCCTTGTGGTGTCAATGGACTTGTGAAGATGTGCCGAAGAGTCGCTCACCCATAGTGGACTATGGGGGAGCAATCATCTAGTCTTCATCGAGCCAACGCAATCAAGAAAGGTGGTCCAACTTGAGGGAGTCAAGATCGTCTTCATCTAGCTCAAGTGGACCATGTGCAAGGCAAAGGTTTGCCCTTGATAGGTTTTCTATTTTACCGGTCTCGTGGTGGTAGTTGGGAGACCGGGTTATAGGATCGCTTGCCGTACTATCAAGGGGGCTCTCAAGTTGGTAGCTTGATCGTATCGTTAGTAGAGAGCTCAAACCATTGCATCCTTGCATCATGTTTCCTTGTTCTTGGTTGGTTCTCTTTGTGAGTCTTAGAGCTTATGGTCATCTTGATGACAAGCTTGAGTTCATCGAAACGGAGTTCGCATGCGTCTTCTATGATGTTTTCGGTGTTGGAGGTTTTACCGGTCTTATCCTAGGAAGGGTTCTCACCATTTTCTTATGGGCCTTTTCTCATTTGCTTCTTATTGATATTTCTATCAAGATTTTGTTAGCCCTTGTTGCTAGCTTTCCAACAATCTTGGTTTCATCGAATTCGGAGCTCGTATGCGAAAGTTGTGGCTGTTTTGATATTGCCTGTTTTACATAGAGAGGTTGTACCGCCCCGTAGAGAGGTTGTACCAGTTGACCGGTACAACCGGTGTTTGGAGCGGTTGTACCGCCTGCAATTGGTCCGGAGGTTGTACCGTCCATGTACCGCTCTACCACCGGACTAGTTTCTGTTTTGGAGTGGTTCTTGGGCGGTTGTTGACCGGTTTAACCGGTTTAACCGGTACTACCGGTTCCCCAGGCTGTTGTACCGCTTAGAGCTTTTCCCAGGTTGGTTTTTCCTCTGCTTTGGCCAGTTGTACCGGTTCATGCACCGGTTATACCGGTCCTACAGTTTTCTGCACATAACTGGCAGATTCGTGGGGACCTATTTAAGGGGGTCTTCTTCCCCAATGGTTCCCCATCTCTTGAGCTCGTTTTCCCCCATTGTTGACCTTCTTTGAGCTTGCTAACTCTCAATCCCTCCATGGATTCTTGCTAGTTTTTCAGGGAAAAGAGAGAGGAGATCTAGATCCACACTTCCACCAATCACTTTCTCCTCTATGTGAGGGGAACCCCTTGGATCTAGATCTTGGAGTTCTTTGTGTTCTCCTTCTTGTTCTTCCTCTTACTTTCCTCCCTAGCATTAGTTGCTTTGGTGGGATTTGAGAGAGAAGGACTTGGGTACTCTGTGTGCCCTTGCCATTGCATTTGTGCATCGGTTTGAGTTCTCCACGGTGATACGTGGAAGTTACAAGTTGAGAAGCTTATTACTCTTGGGTGCTTGGTGCCCTTGATCTTGTTCCTCTTGGGTGCTTGGGCGCCCTAGTCGGTTGGTGGTGTTCGGAGCTCAACCATTGTGGTGTAAAGCTCCGGGCAAGCGTCGGGGTCTCCAATTAGGTTGTGGAGATCGCCCCGAGCAATTTGACGGGTACCGTGACCGCCCCCAAGGGTTGCCAAAGTGTACGGGTTCGGTGACCGCCCCCAAGGGTCGCCATTTGTACGGGTTCGGTGACCGCCCTCAAGGGTCCCTTAGTGGATTCACGGCATCTTGCATTGTGCGAGGGCGTGAGTAGATTACGGTGGCCCTAGTGGCTTCTTGGGGAGCATTGTGCCTCCACACCGCCTCCAAACGGAGATTAGCATCCGCAAGGGTGTGAACTTCGGGATACATCGTCGTCTCTGCGTGCCTCGGTTATCTCTTACCCGAGCCCCTTTACTTATGCACTTTACTTTGTGATAGCCATATTGTTCTTTGTCATATATCTTGCTATCACATAGTTGCTTTTATTGCTTAGCATAAGTTGTTGGTGCACATAGGTGAGCCTAGTTGTTTTAGATTTTGTGCTTGACAAATTAACCGCTAGGTTTATTCCGCATTTCTTCAAGCCTAAACCGTAATTATTTTAAAACGCCTATTCACCCCCCCCCCTCTAGGCGACATCCTCGATCTTTCAGAAGGGTTATGCAAAACATCGAGAAAGGTGTTAGGCGGCACCGGCTTACGCTGAGATCCCAGCCGGCTGAAAGCATCAGCCGCCTCATTCCTCCTTCGATCAATGTGCTCCACTGGATAACCTTTGAAGTGCCCAGCCACAGCATCAACTTCACGACGGTAAGCCGCCATAAGGGGATCCTTGGAGTCCCACTTGCCTGACACCTGTTGAGCCACGAGATCTGAGTCCCCCAAGCACCTTACCCGGCTCAAATTCATCTCTTTGGCCATCCGGAGACCATGGAGTAAGGCCTCGTACTCAGCTGCATTGTTAGTACAAGGAAACATAAGCCAGAGCACATAACAAAATTTGTCACCTCGAGGGGAAGTTAAAACGACTCCAGCCCCCGAGCCTTCTAGCTGCCTGGACCCATCAAAGTGAATAGTCCAATATGTGTTATCTGGCTTCTCCTCAGGTGCCTGCAACTCTGTCCAATCATTGATAAAATTCACCAATGCTTGAGACTTAATAGTAGTTCGCGGCATGTATTTCAAACCATGAGGCCCAAGCTCAATGGCCCACTTGGCGACTCGTCCTGTGGCTTCTCTGTTCTGGATGATGTCTCCCAAGGGGGCAGAACTTACCACAGTAATAGGGTGACCTTGGAAGTATTGCTTCAGCTTCCGGCTTGCCATGAACACCCCATAAACAAGCTTCTGCCAGTGAGGATATCTTTGTTTAGACTCGATGAGCACCTCACTGATGTATTAAACCGGCCATTGAACCGGATGCTCCTTGCCAGCCTCCTTGCACTCCACCATGATTGCAACACTGACGGCTCGTGAGTTAGCAGCCACATATAACAGCAATGGATCCTTATCAATGGGAGCCGCAAGGACCGGCGGCTCAGATAACTGCCTCTTTAAATCCTCAAAGGCAGTATTAGCCGCATCACTCTAGACAAAAGTGTATGTTTTCTTCATCATCTGATACAGCAGCAGGGCCTTCTCCCCTAACCGGCTTATGAACCGGCTTAAAGCGGCAACGCGACCCGCCAGAGGCGGAACATCATTAATGCACGCCGGTTTAGCCAAAGAGGTGATTGCCTTGATCTTCTCCGGATTAGTCTCAATGCCCCTGTTTGAGACCAGAAATCCCAAAAGCTTGCCTGCAGGTACACCAAATACACACTTGGCCGGGTTAAGCATCATCTTATAAACCCGGAGATTGTCAAAGGTTTCTTTCAAATCAGATATCAAAGTTTCCTTCTCTCTGGACTTCACCACTATGTCATCCACATAAGCATGAACATTGCGCCCAATTTGATCGTGGAGACAGTTCTGTACACACCACTGGTAAGTCGCCTGGGCACTCTTGAGCTCAAATGGCATAGATACATAGCAGAAGGCTCCAAATGGAGTGATGAAAGCCGTCTTCTCTTGGTCCTTAACTGCCATCTTGATCTGATGATAACCAGAGTAAGCATCCAAAAAGCTCAAATGCTCGCAACCCGCCGTAGCATCAATGATTTGATCAATACGGGGGAGAGCAAAAGGATCAGCTGGACAAGCCTTATTTAAGTCCGTGTAATCCACACACATCCGCCAGGTGCCGTTCTTCTTGAGCACGAGCACCGGGTGAAAAACTTCAACAATGAACCCAGCCGCTAAGAGCCGGGCGACCTCCTATCCAATAGCTTTCCGTCTCTCCTCATTGAACCGCCGAAGAAACTGCCTGACCGGCTTATACTTCGGATCAATATTAAGAGTGTGCTCAGCGAGTTCTCTCGGTACACCCGGCATGTCAGAAGGTTTCCATGCAAAGATGTCCCGGTTCTCACGGATGAACTCGATGAGCGCGCTTTCCTATTTAGGATCCAAGTTGGCGCTGATGCTGAACTGCTTAGATGAGTTGCCTGGAGTGAAATCAACAAGTTTAGTCTCAGGAGCCGATTTAAACTTCATTGCCGTGTCATGCTTTGCAGTTGGCTTCTTCAGAGAGGTCATATCCGCCGGGTCAACATTATCTTGGTAAAACTTCAACTCCTCTGCTGCACACACAGACTCTGCATAAGCCGCATCGCCTTCCTCACACTCCAGGGCCACATTTCGACTTCCATGGACGGTGATGGTGCCCTTGTGACCTGGCATCTTAAGCTGCAGATAAACATAACACGGCCGTGCCATGAACTTGGCATAAGCCGGCCGCCCAAACAGAGCATGATATGGACTCTTAATTTTGAATACCTCAAACGTTAATTTCTCAGCCCTGGAATCATACTCATCTCCAAAGTCTACCTCCAATTCAATCTTACCGACCGGGTATGCCGACTTACCAGGCACCACTCCATGGAAAATGGTGTTGGATGTCTTTAAATTTTTGTCAGTCAAACCCATGCGTCGAAAGGTCTCGTAATAGAGGATGTTGATGCTGGTACCTCCGTCCATGAGTACTTTGGTGAATTTATATCCACCGACCTGAGGTGCTACCACCAAAGCTAACTGACCCGGATTATCAACCCAGGCAGGGTGATCTTCCCTGCTCCATACAATGGGCTGCTCTGACCACCTCAGGTAACGAGGAACTGCCAGCTCAACAGAATTCACAGCCTTCTTATGAATCTTCTGGTCATGTTTGCACAAGCTAGTGGTGAACACATGATACTACCCACTATTCAGCTGCTTTGGGTGGCTTTGATAACCTGACTGCTGCTGTTGTTGTCCTCCTTGACCAGACTGCTGCTGATGATAGCCGTCTTGATTTCCCTGGAATCCGGAACTTGAGCCGCCGCCCGGGCCATGAAAGCCGCCGGCACCTGAGCCGCCGCCCGACCCATGATTGCCATCAAACGTGTTGGAATTCTTGAAAGCCTTCATAATTGCACAATCTTTCCACAAGTGGGTGGCGGGTCGTTCCCGGGTGCCGTGTCTCGGGTAGGGCTCATTGAGTAGCTGCTCAAGAGATGGACCTGACCCGCCAGACCGAGGGGGCGGTTTTCCTTTACGTCTCTGATTGTTACCCTGCGCATTGGCGTTGGCCACAAATTCCGGGTTACCCTCCGCCTTACGCTTATTGCCTCCTTGATTCATCGGGTTATGCTGCTGACCCTTTCCATTGCCGTTCTTCTTTCCCTTCCCTGTCTTTTCCTCATCAGACGCGGGATCCTTGGTACTATCAGAGTCGGTGTATTTGACTAAAGCTGCCATCAGCGTACCCATATCATTGCAATCACGCTTAAGGCGCCCCAGTTTCTGTCTCAGCGGCTCAAAGCGGCAATTCTTCTCCAACATGAGAACTGCTGAGCCGGCATCCATCTTGTCAGATGAATGTATTATCTCCTTGACCCGGCGCACCCAATGAGTTGTGGATTCACCCTCCTCTTGCTTACAATTTGTTAAGTCCACAATCGACATAGATTGCTTGCAAGTATCCTTGAAGTTCTGGATGAATCGGGCCTTTAACTCTGCCCATGAACTAATAGAATTGGGTGGCAAGCCCTTTAACCAAGACCGGGCCATTCCATCCAACATCATGGTGAAGTACTTAGCCATTGTTGCATCACTGACCTCCAGCAGCTCCATGGCCATCTCATAGCTTTCAATCCATGTTCCAGGCTGTAAGTCGGCCGTATAGTTTGGCACTTTTCGAGGTCCCTTGAAGTCCTTAGGAAGACGCACATTACCTAAAGCCGGCATCAGACATGGTACGCCGCTGGTCCTGGTGGCTACTACCGCCTCAACAGAAGTCGTCGAATAATCCTGAAAGGCCGGGCGAGCCGTCTGCTGGGCCGCTAGCTGAGTCGCCCGCTCGTCGTCCTGACGTATCCGGTCCTGCACCGGATTATATCCGCCGGGCTGGTTACGGCGCTGAGCATTGCTTGACAAAGCTTCTGACTCCATGTGCCTGTTGTAACTCGGGCTCCGGTTTGGACGAGACGGAGCTAACCAAGGCGGAGGAGTTGAATGAATTATGTCTTGGCTATAAGAATAAGTCTCTTGCTCAGCCAAAGCCGTCTGAACGAGCTCTCTGATTCTCCGGGTCTCCACTGCTGTTGGATCGTCCCCGTCCACTGGGAGAGCCGCCAATCATGACGATGCTGCAATCAAGTTCTCCATGGGGTTGGAAAAGTGACCCGGTGGTATTGGCACATAACGGGGTGGTGCCATATTTCCGTGAGGAGGTCCCGTCACCTGAGGCTGAACCGGTCCCCCGGCTGTCATGAGCTAATTGACCCCTGGCGGATTACTTGGACCAGCTCCGGGTGTAGCAAAGAGGTTCTGTGGATCGTAAATCGGAGGCAAACGGGATTGAGTTTTCTGATGCCTTCTCCTCATCACCTCATTAGACGCGTTCAGGCTCATTGTAAGCTGAAAAGCCTCTGACTGGAGCTGCTGCGCCCGTGCGTCCAAAGCCGCCCGTTCCATGGCCAATCTGGTGTCCTCAGCTGCTAAGGCCTCCTTGGCCCGAGCTATCTCCTCACGAACCTGTGCCACCTCTGCATTATGCTCATCTTGATTCGCAGGGATAACTGTGGCAGTTAACAGGGTTGTAAGTTTATCCATGAGATCCATCAGCACCTGAGCCGGCGGGCGCACGGGGCCTCCTGCCCCGGCTGCTCCTGACCCGGACATTATGGCTGCTACGGTTGTGGAATTTTGGCCGGGTTGAGTACCAGCCACGAAGACTCTTGCCCAGTTTGGCGACTCAGAGGGGTCCGGAATAGTGCTGCCATCAGAACAGCCCCCAAGCCCGCCGTCTTGTAGCGGATACAACGAATCTGTTGAACCGGCGGACAAACCACCGTCGGAGAGGACGGCCGTCTCACCACCATCTTCAGATCCTTTAGAAAGTTCCCCTCCGTGGATGCAACCCACGAAGGCACGCTTCACGATGGGTTGAGCTCGGGCGGGTCTCGCATGCTGAGCCGTCTCGACGAGGTCGGTGCAGTAATCCGGCTCAGGGCCCGGCTCACCAATCAGGCCGATGAAGATGTGGATTCCGCTGAAGGGGACCCGGTATCCGTACTCAATTGAGCCGGCGTCGGGGCCCCAGCCTTCGTCCTCGATGTAGATCTTGCCGCGACGACTCTTGGTCATCCGGCCGAACGCGTATCCCTTGAGCCCTTCGAAGCTGCCCTTCAAGAACTCAAATCGACCGTGCGCTGGCCCCATGGTGGGCGCCAACTGTCGTGGAATTGTCACGGCAGATGTCCTCTTGTAAGGACTTAGTCGTGGAGCCATCGCAACTAGGAAGCTTAAAGGGGTTAATCGGGACAAAGGACACGAGAAGGTTTATACTAGTTCGGCCCCTTACGGTGAAGGTAAAGCCTACGTCTAGTTGGGTTGGTATTGCTGAGGTTTCGATGACCAGGGAGCGAGACACGCTATGCCTGGCTCTCGATGAGTTGTTTCTTCCCCTAAGCCGCCAGCGGGTCGTCCCCTTATATACATGGGTTGATGCCCTGCGGCCTACAGAGTCCCGGCCGGCTCATAGACAATGTCCGGCTCGATGACTAGTTAATTCTACCTTACAATACAAGTCATGCCATCATGGCGGTTTATCACTATGGGCCTTAAGTCGCCTGTGGGCTTTATACCCTTTATTGAACCACCATCTTCATGCTTGGTCTTGGGCTTCTTCTGATGAATATTCTTTGCGTAACCCAGCCCCTTATGGGCGGCTTACCAAATAGTTATATCCCCAACACCAACGGACCTCAAACAAATCCAGAAATTAACTGGATGTGTGGCGGCTCTAAGCCGCTTCATCTCTCGCTTAGGAGAAAAGGCATTACCCCTTTATCGCTTCCTTCAGCGCACCGAACACTTCGAGTGGACGGATGCTGCCACAACCAGATTGGAAGAAATAAATGCCATACTGGCAACCAACCCAATCCTGGCCGCACCTAACATTGGCGAACCAATGCTGCTATACATAGCGGCGACTAATCAAGTCGTAAGTGCAGTGCTCGTCGTCGAACGAGAATCGGACGAACATAAATTCCCTCTTCAAAAGCCGGTATATTATGTATCCACTGTCCTCACTCCATGCAAATCACGATACCCGCATTATCAAAAGATAGCATATGCGGTATTCATGGCATCCCGGAAACTACGACACTACTTTCAGGAGTGTTCGATTACAGTGGCCTCAGAAGTACCACTCAACGACATAATAAACAACCGCGACGCCACAGGCCGGATTACCAAATGGGCCATTGAGCTCCTTTCGTTCGACATAACATACAAACCTCGGCGAGCTATTAAATCGCTGGTGTTGGCCGATTTTATCGCCGAATGGACAGAAGCCGAACTCCCTAAAGAGTACGGCGCATACTCCAGTTGGATTATGCACTTCGACGGCTCTAAAATGTTGGCCGGTCTGGGGGCTGGCGTCGTCCTGACGTCTCCCACCAGAGACACAGTCCAGTATGCACTCCAAATACTGTACACGGACTCCAACAATGCAGCCGAATACGAGGCCCTGTTACATGGTCTCCGGATGGCAGTTTCCATGGGCATTCGACGCCTGGAGGTGCGTGGGGATTCGAACCTCGCAATATCCCAAATAAATGGAGACTTCGATGCCAAGGATCCGAAAATGGCGGCCTATCGCAATGCCGTCCTCAGGATGTCAGTTCGGTTCGAGGGGCTTGAATTCCACCATGTGGCTCGGGAAAACAATCAAGCGGCGGATATACTCGCCCGCATTGGTGCAAAACGCGATGTGGTCCCACCCAATATCTTCTTGGAAAGGCTGTTTAAGCCATCCGTAGTATGGGAAGGGGACACTGGCAACAACAGTCCGGACCCGGCCACAACGCCCGATACCAAACACTCCGACATAATCGGAGGCTCTGCCACCGAAATAACACCTTCAGCCCACGTAATCATGGCCATCATTGCCCCGTGGACAGAACCGTTCCTGGCCTACCTAACTAGGCAGGAACTCCCCGAGGACCAAAATGAGGCACGCTGCATAGTGCGGCGGTCTAAAGCCTACAGGGTCCACGAGGGAGAGCTTTATAAGAAAAGCACTACCGGAGTCCTTCAAAGGTGCATCTCCGAGGAGGAAGGGCGGAAACTTCTGGCAGAAATTCATGCCGGACTCGGCGGCCACCACGCTGCAGCCCGGGCCCTTGTAAGCAAGGCCTTCCACACAGGTTTTTATTGGCCGACGGCCCGGGCAGATGCACAGGACTTGGTCCAACGCTGCACTGGTTGCCAGCTTTTTGCAAACCAAAGCCACATGGCACCCACTTCCCTCCAAACAATCCCCATTACTTGGCCCTTCGCGGTCTGGGGGCTTGATATGGTTGGACCCCTTAAAGGGGGAACCCATAAGAAAAAATACTTACTGGTCATGGTGGATAACTTCACCAAATGGATAGAAGCCAAACCCGTTAAAACGGCCGAATCCGGACCGATGATAGACTTCATATCCGGGGTTGTACACCGTTATGGCATCCCCCACAGCATCATCACTGACAATGGCACGAACTTCACAGCCGATGAGGTAAAACTCTGGTGTGGAAATATGGGCATCAAGCTCAATTATGCTTCTGTCTATCACCCACAAACTAACGGTCAAGTCGAGCGAGCAAATGGTCTTATCATGAGCGGCATCAAACCCAGATTAGTGCGGTCCTTAAAGGAATCTAACACGCACTGGGTAGAGGAGCTCGACTCCGTACTCTGGGGGCTGCGGACCATGCCGAATCGCACTACCAGATACACACCCTTCTTTATGGTGTACGGCGCAGAGGCGGTTCTGCCCTGCGACATAATTCATGACTCACCTCGAGTGCGCATGTACGAAGAAAGAGAAGCCGAGCTCGATCGGCAGGACAGTCTAGACACCCTGGAGGAGGAGTGCGACGTGGCAAAAGCCCGTTCTGCATTTTATCAGCAACAGGCTCGAAGATACCAAAGCAGAGAAGTACGGGCCAAAACTTATAACATTGGCGAACTAGTTCTACGCCTACCGGAGAAGAAAAAGACCAAGCTCGAGCCCAAATGGGAAGGTCCCTTCATTATTGACCAAGTTCTGGCCGGTGGAGCGTACCGTCTGCGGGATGCATCGGATAACTGACTTGAGCCGAACCCATGGAATGCAGCCAGGCTCTGAAGATTCTACGCCTAGTGCCGGACTCTAAGTTCGTCTCCTTCCTCTGTCCATTTTTTGCATATACATTATCTGTCTTTTCTTTCTCTCTTTCTTCCCTTTTTCTCCCTCGAGGCCCTTAAAGGCCAACTTGTGCCCTGTTTGCACACTATTGACGTGCTAACCGCACTCACTATACCCGGGGGCTTCCTACACAGAAGCTTAATTATCTATGTGGGCTTCATGCCCCGCACATGTGTTACTCTTCCGCATGTACCTTTTCTTCGCCATTATATGCATCGATATGACTTAAGTTTTGGCCAAGCTGGGTTGCCTGGCTCGTTGTATTTATGCCCTACGTTCCCGTTAATTTGGCTAGGGCATAAGGGGAGCACCTATGCGATTGTTACTGCCGGGTCAGCCAGATGTGTACCTCAGACTGGGTGAAGCCGAAAGCTAGTGTTCTTAAGGGAATATTCGGTCCGTGAACGAAAGATGATTTTTTATTTATTTTCCATATGCGCCCCCAGATGTTTTTTGCCTGCGTCTCTTTTCGCAGTCCGGACATGCACTTTAGGGCATGCGTACCCAGGGAAAGGAACCCTTAACGGAACTATTCTCCCTGGAAGATGTTTCTTACTACCCATGTAATATAACATAACTAGTTGGGTACTTGTCTGTTCAAGCACCAATGACCCCTACGCCTGGTTTCCACGCATGCCCCGGTTCTTATATAACTGAGAGGGTATTCAGAAACACTCCGGACTATAGGGTCCAGAGGCTGAAGCGAAAAGGTCCGCCATGAAAAATGATTTACAATCCGGCTAGAAGGCATTTTTACATGTCATTTTAAATACATAGTCACTTAGACTGGCTAAATTCCTCTTCTATACCATCCAACAGGCTGTCTAGTCTACAATCCTGTTGGGAATACTTTGCGGCTAATTCTACTTGCCCATGCACTAAGCTAACGGGGATTTCCTTCCCATCGGGCCCCACAAGTCCGACCTCGGCCATGTGGTTTGGGTCAGCCTTGGTATACCGCGTCTTCACCATGGCCCAGGCTTCCCTGGCACCTTGACGGCAGGCCGATATCTTCCATAATCGAAAGCGCCGCCGCGCTCCCTTGAGCTTCTCCGCAAGCTCTCCAAGGCCTTCGGGCAGGGAGACGGATGGCCACAAGGCCTGGGCAATGCCTTGCATCACCTGCCGAACTTTAGTTCCACGCTCAGCTGGGTATTGGCATCCTGGAGATTGATTTTCTCCTGCCTAACTTTTGTAAGCACGGGCTCGCCAGCCTTTAGCCGGCGTAGGAGATGTTGCTCATTCGGATTCAATCTGGCATCATCTGCAATATTTATTGTCAGATTTGCAGGTGTGCCGCACTCTATATGGTACCTATCATTTGAAATACGTGTTACCAGAGGGGGTCTTCTTGGACTCCTCTTCTGCGGCCAGTGCAGCCTGAAGTTGGGCCTTGCACTCTTCAAGCTCATGGGACAATTGGGTATTCTCCTCTGTAAGAACCTGCATAAAAAATGATCCTTAAATCAGTTATTCTAACTGTTTCAAGTCTTAGGGGCTACTACTATATGTAATCATCAAATTTTCTTACCCATATATCCTTTACATACTGGTTCGTGGCTCTGGCTAGACCATTTTGAGCAGCACGGATGTACGCGTCTCCTGAGTTGAAGGCATCAAATGCCTCTTGGGAGAAACAAGCGTCACGGAGTACGGCTTGGCGATGCCTGTGGTTCATGGCGCTCTCCACCTCGGAATTTGTGGCGGATATTTTATCTGCATCTTCTATCAGAGGAGCATCCGGCGTGCGCCTCGTGTTCGCTTCGGCTTCCGTGCCCGGCCCTGGCACCCGACTGGTTGAGGCGTGATTAGCGGCCTCTTCGGATATAGTCCGGCGAGTGTTCTTCTTTCTAAGAAACATGAGCGTTATTATATCTTTAAAGACGACAACCAGGGAATGAGGTGTTGCATCATACCTCTGCACCGGCGTCTCCGTCCGGACCGCTTTCCTTTTTAGCTTGTCCGGCCTCGGAGCCCCTTGTTGGCTAGTCGCCGCGGGCTCGATGCGGCGTCCCGAGGGCCTTCCCTATAAAACACCGTTTGTATACAGTAAGTGAAGTGCATAAAAGCAAATCCTTTTCAAAAGGTTGGGACTTTTGGTCTCATTTACCTGCGAAGCTGGGAGTAGCCCAGGGTAGTCGGTCGTAATGGCCACCAAGGCGTCATCGCTGCTTAATTGGTAGAATACCCTGTCAATCAGCTCCACGGATATGTCCGGATCCTCTTTGAAGGCCGGGTCGAGGGCCCGCTCAGGATCCTCTGGTTGTGGAGGTGGGCTGTTGATCTCCCTTACAGCCTTACGCAGCTCCTGCGATGAATTTGCAAGGTAAAATATTTAACTGTGGGAATATGGAACAGATGGGCATAAAAAGTGTTGAGCTACCCAGCTCGGAGGATTGTACATGGAAAATCCACCCTGTGGTTTGACGCGGAGGAATTCCTCCTCTTCTCCCTTATACAAACTGGATAAGATTTTTGCCAGGGCAGCAGTCGAGTCCGGCCCCTTGCGGCCGCAGCGGGTGGCGTCATCTTCCCCGTTGAAATCCCACATAGGGTGGCTCGATATTGAGGCGGCTGCACCCCCCGCATAATGCATATTGCCATAACCTCGGTTATGGTTAGTCCTGATTGAGCCAATACCTTTATCCGGTCCATCAGGTAAAGGACGTATCTATCTTCTTCCTCCTGAGGGCTCCTTGGTCGCCAGCTCAGGCGCTTCTTCAAAGGAGCATTATCAAACTCGGGAAGGCCGATCCGAATAGGATCCGGAAGAGGGACATCCTCCATATAAAACCACTCCGAAGGCCAGTCTTCGGACGCCTTCTTCAGGGTTCCGGATAGGTATCCGGTCCCGGCGATGCGCCATACTTCGGCTCTGCCCACTTGATATATTGACCCCCTCTATGAACGGGGCACAAGGCAGAACAACTTCCTCCACAGTGCGAAATGAGCTTCACAGCCCAAGAACAGCTCGCAAAAGGCTACGTAGCCAGCGATATGAAGTATGGAGGCAGGGGTAAGGTTGTGCAACTGGAGGCCGTAGAACTCCAGGAGCCCTCGGAGAAACGGATGGATTGGAAATCCGAGTCCCCTTAACAAATAAGGGACGAGGCATACCCGCTCTCCCTTAGAGGGATTGGGAAAGCTCTCAGCTGGCTCCCCGCCATTATAGGTGGCGAGCCCGGATCGAACCGGGACCATATACGCTGGGGGAAGAAATCCCTGGGTCTGAAGCTTCACTAATTGGCTGTGTGGGACGGAACACCTCTCCCAATCTCCGGGCTTGGGGCTGGGGGAGCGAGAGGAGGAGCTGCACTGGCCGGCCATGCTGGGATGGATTTTTTCAGGCGCGCTCCGATGAATGCTCGATGAGGGAGGATGGTGTGGTTTGGATCTGGGAGTCCTTGTTTCTTTAAATATACAGTTCATTCGCACAACTAGGGTGGTAAATGTAAAAATGCCCTGGCTCCTCACATTCGCTTGACACGTGGAAAATAGCCATTATTGGACGCAGAAGCCAAGAAGCGCAACATTTATGAGAAGCCGGACATTACTCAGAGTTTGGAGAGGAACCCACCTTGCAATGCCGAAGACAATCTGCGCGCCAGACTCGTCGTCATTGAAGCCTGTTTCGGGGGCTACTGAGGGAGTCCTGGATTAGGGGGTGTCCGGACAGCCGAACTATAACCTTTGGCCGGACTGTTGGATTATGAAGATACAAGATTGAAGACTTCGTCCCGTGTCCGGATGGGACTCTCCTTGGCGTGGAAGGCAAGCTTGGCAATACGGATATGTAGATCTCCTTCCTTGTAACCGACTCTGTGTAACCCTAGCCCCCTCCGGTATCTATATAAACCGGAGGGTTTAGTATGTAGGACATAACAACAATCATACCATAGGCTAGCTTCTAGGGTTTAGCCTCTCTGATCTCGTGGTAGATCAACTCTTGTACTACCCATATCATCAATATCAATCAAGCAGGAGTAGGGTTTTACCTCCATCGAGAGGGCCCGAACCTGGGTAAAAACATCGTGTCCCTTGTCTCCTGTTACCATCTGCCTAGACGCACAGTTTGGGACCCCCTACCCGAGATCCGCCGGTTTTGACACCAACAACTGACTTAAGGACCGTTGTATGGCCAGGTTCTTACAGAGAAGAACAACCTGCTATCCCAAGAGCTGGAACAATGCCGGACGCAGCTAAATGCTACTACCGCCGAATTGGAAAATTTGAAGAAGTTGTCCACTGGTAACGTTCCCCTCTATTGAGGAATAGTGAATGCATACCAACTTTGCTAATACTGCCACTGATTGCATAATAGGGTCGCCTGATCAATTTGAGAAGGAGTTGAAGACCGCCCAAGAGGGGGGAAAAGAGGCGAAGAGGCAACACGCCACGGGCGAACGTGTGCTGACCCGCTTCAGGGATGAGAAAAACAAGCTGCAGGACTCCAACACCAAGTTGGGTGAAGAATTGAAGGATGTGTGGGCCCAGCTATCCGACTCCCTAAAGGAGAACAAGAAACTGCGGGGCGGCATGTTCAGTATGTGTCCGAACTTGTTTATTTTTAGTAGTTCGGAGAGAAATGAAACTGATATAACCATGCCTGCAGGTATATTGACGGGCCGTCCTGAAGAGGAGGTGTCCGGATCATCGAGTGATCTACTGCAAAAGCTGTCGCAAGTGCACGAACAGGCGCGGCTGGCGATGCGGAGTGTTGCCAAGGCTCTATGGCCATCTGCCTCCCCTCCAAGAAGTATGGATGAGTTTGTAGAGCGGTTCAAGGGAGCGCGGCGGCGTATCCGGCTATGGAAGATATCGGCCTGTCAAGAGGGTGCACGAGAGGCTTGGGCCATGGTGAAGACTCGATATACCAAGCTTGATCCTAATCACATGGTGCGGGTCGGACTGGTAGGGCCAAACGGGGAAGAAATTCCAGTTAGTTTAGTATATGACCAAGTAGAGGTGGCTGCCAATTATTCCCAACAGGATTGTAAATTAGACTGCCTGTTAGATGGTATAGAGGCAGAAGTGTTTGAGTCCAAGTGACTATGTACTTTCCTCACCATGTGGAATTTCTAGCTGAATTGTATATCATTTGTCATGGCGGACCTTTTCGCTTCAACCTCCAGACTCAAGGGTACGAGGTGTTTCTGGATACCCTCACGGCCGAATAGACCGGGGCATGCCTGGAAAACTAGGCGTAGGGGTCATAATTGCTTGAACAGACAGGTTGTATTCTGCTAGTTATGTTATATTACATTTGATTCGTAAGAAACATCTTCCAGAGAGAATAGTTTTGTTAAGGGTTCCTTTCCCTAGGTGTGCATTGATGTCTACTATGCAATCTTCTTCTTGTAGACGTTGTTGGGCCTCCAAGTGCAGAGGTTTGTAGGACAGTAGCAAATTTCCCTCAAGTGGATGACCTAAGGTTTATCAATCCATGGGAGGCGTAGGATGAAAATGGTCTCTCTCAAACAGCCCTGCAACAAAATAAAAAAGAGTCTCTTGTGTCCCCAACACACCCAATACAATGGTAAATTGTATAGGTGCACTAGTTCGGCGAAGAGATGGTGATACAAGTGCAATATGGATAGTAGATATAGGTTTTTGTAATCTGAAAATATAAAAACAGCAAGGTAACTAATGATAAAAGTGAGCGTAAACGGTATTGCAATGCTAGGAAACAAGGCCTAGGGTTCATACTTTCACTAGTGCAAGTTCTCCCAACAATAATAACATAATTGGATCATATAACTATCCCTCAACATGCAACAAAGAGTCACTCCAAAGTTACTAATAGCGGAGAACAAAAGAAGAGATTATTGTAGGGTACGAAACCACCTCAAACTTATTCTTTCGGATCAATCTATTCAAGAGTTCGTACTAGAATAACACCTTAAGACACAAATCAACCAAAACCCTAATGTCACCTAGATACTCCATTCTCACCTCAAGTATCCGTGGGTATGATTATACGATATGCATCACACAATCTCAGATTCATCTATTCAACCAACACAAAGAACTTCAAAGAGTGCCCCAAAGTTTCTACCGGAGAGTCAAGACGAAAACATGTGCCAACCCCTATGCATAGGTTCATGGGCGGAAGCCGCAAGTTGATCACCAAAACATACATCAAGTGGATCACGTGATATCCCATTGTCACCACATATACGCACGGCAAGACATACATCAAGTGTTCTCAAATCCTTAAAGACTCAATCCGATAAGATAACTTCAAAGGGAAAACTCAATCCATTACAAGAGAGTAGAGGGGGAGAAACATCATAAGATCCAACTATAATAGCAAAGCTCACGATACATCAAGATCATATCATCTCAAGAACACGAGAGAGAGAGAGAGATAGAGAGAGAGAGATCAAACACATAGCTACTGGTACATACCCTCAGCCCCGAGGGTGAACTACTCCCTCCTCGTCATGGAGAGCGCCGGGATGATGAAGATGGCCACCGGTGAGGGATCCCCCCCTCCGGCAGGGTGCCGAAACAGGGTCCCGGTTGGTTTTTGGAGGCTACATAGGCTTGCGGCGGCGGAACTCCGGATCTATTATGTTCTCCGATGGTTTTAGGGTATATTGGTATATATAGGAGGAAGAAATACGTCAGGGGAGCACGAGGGGCCCACGAGGGTGGAGGGCGTTCCCAGGGGGTGGGCGCGCCCCCCTGCCTCGTGCCTTCCTTGTTGATCCCCTGACGTGCACTCCAAGTCTCCCGGATTGCTTTCTTTCCAAAAATAACTCTCCCGAAGGTTTCATTCCGTTTGGAATCCGTTTGATATTCCTTTTCTTCGAAACACTGAAACAAGGGAAAAAACAGGAACTGGCACTGGGCTCTGGGTTAACAGGTTAGTCCCAAAAGTGATATAAAAGTGCTTAGTAAATCCCATTAAACATCTAAGATGGATAATATAATAGCATTAATACTTCATAAATCATAGATGCATTAGAGACGTATCAGCATCCCCAAGCTTAATTCCTGCTCGTCCTCGAGTAGGTAAATGATAAAAGAAAGAATTTATGAAGTGTGAATGCTAGCAGGTGCATAAGTTTGATCAATGATAATTTCAATCACCTTTTTTAGCATCATTATATGTCATAACAGTAGTTCAACTCATAGAACTTTTCATGAACAAGTAACAATCTATTCACATGTTAAAGCATAGATCACAAACTTTCTTGAAAACTAACAAACCGTGTTATTAGTCATCAAACAATTACAATTCATCTTATTTTCAGGAAGAGTCTATGTCAGAGCTTTGATTTAGCAAACTCCACATACTCAACTATCATTTAATCTTTCATGATTGCTACCACTCAAAGCATATTTTTAGAACAAATAACATCCATCAAACACAGAGAAAGATAGGGGCTTAATGTTTCGCCTCCCAACTTATTTATCATATAGATAATTGTCAACAATAATAATTCATGATCATATATATTTGAATGGCCATATATTCTTAGATCTTTCTCCACCACATGATGCTTGCCAACTAAAAAGTAGGTTGGAATGAGAAGGAATACTACTCACTCTTGCATAAAAGTAAAAGATAGGACCTTCACAGAGGGAAGCAGTGATTTACAGAGGTGCCAGAGCTCGAAGCTAAAACAGAGATGAAAATAATTTTGAGAGGTCTGCTTTCATTGTCAACATAACGACCAAGAGTTCCCAATATCTTTCATACTAGATACATTATAGGCGGTTCCCAAATAGAAAGGTAAAGATTTTACTCCCCCTCCACCAACAATCACACTCCGCGGCTTGTACGAAACAACGGGTGTCGTCCAACTATCAACAATCCTGGGGGAGTTTGTTTAAATTATTTGTGAATTTGTTTTTGATCTTTTGATGATAGGACTGGGCATCGCAGTTACCAGCCATTTTCTCGTGAATGATGAGTGGAGTCCGCTCATCGTGAGAATAACCCACCTAGCATGGAAGATACTGACAACCCCTAGTCGCTACATGAGTGATTCGGGCATACAAAACAGATTATTATTTGAAGGTTTAGAGTTTGGCACATGCAAATTTACTTGGAACGGCAGGTAAATACCGCATATAGGTAGATATAGTGGACACTGATGGAAGAAACTTGGTTCAAGGAATTTGTATGCACGAGCAGTATTCCCGCTTAGTACAAATATTTTGGCTAGCAAAGGATTCTAAATAGCAAGCACCACATGTTAGAGGATCCATAACAATATAACTTCTATACAAATATACCCAAGCATAACTCATAACGTTGTCTTCCATGTCCAACTTCAACTAATTTGCTCAGGTTTGAAAATAATCAATGGGGCTCACAATCATAGAAGATGTCCAAGGTAGCATATTTATATGTGAAATCTCTCTTCCTTCAATATTCTTTCATGAATTGTTCAAGTGACCAATACAACGTTTGCTAACCTTCAAAAAATTTACCACCTCTACTTCTTATATGTGAAGGCATTACTCCCCATGGGATAAGCATATGAAACATATATAATTTCAGATTTATGACACTCAAATCATTCAACCATTTACTCATAGGATATAAGTGAAGCACCCGAGTAAATGAAAAACTACTCCAAAAAGATATAAGTGAAGATCAATGAGTAGTTAAATAGTTATGTAGCCATGTGAAGACTCTCTCTCATTTAAGAATTTAAGATCTTGATACTTTATTCAAACAGCAAGCAAAGCTAAAGAAAATAAAATGACGCTCCAAGCAAAACACATATCATGTGGTGAATAAAAATATAGCTCCAAGTAAAGTTACCGATGAACGAAGATGAAAGAGGGGATGTCATCCGAGGCATCCCCAAGCTTAGGCTCTTGGTTATCCTTGAATATTACCTTGGGGTGCCTTGGGCATCCCCAAGCTTAGGCTCTTGCCACTCCTTATTCCGTAGTCCATCGAATCTTTACCCAAAACTTGAAAACTTCACAACACAAAACTTAACAGTAAATCTTATGAGCTCCGTTAGCGAAAGAAAAGAAAACATCACTTCAAGGTACTGTAATGAAATCATTCTTTATTTATATTGGTGTTAAACCTACTGTATTCCAACTTCTCTATGGTTTATAAACTATTTTACTAGTCATAGATTCATCAAAATAAGCAAGCAACACAATGAAAACAGAATCTGTCAAAAACAGAACAGTCTGTAGTAATCTGTAACTAACGCAAACTTCTGGAACTCCAAAAATTCTACCAAAATAGGACGACCTAGATAATTTGTTTATTTATCTTCTGCAATTGGAATCAATATTTTATCACGTTCTTGTGATTTTTAACAATTGTTTCGTGAACAAAAAGTTTCTGGAATTTTCAGCAAGATCAAATAACTATCATCCAAGAAGATCCTATAGGTCTTACTTGGCACAAACACTAATTAAAACACAAAACCACATCTAAACAGAAGCTAGATGGATTATTTATTCCTAAACAGAACCAAAAAGCAAGAAACTAAAATAAAATTGGGTTGCCTCCCAACAAGCGCTAACGTTTAACGCCCCTAGCTAGACATGATGATTTCAATGATGCCCACATAAAAGATAAGAATTGAAATATAAAGAGAGCATCATGAATAATATGACTAGCACATTTAAGTCTAACCCACTTCTTATGCATAGGGATTTTGTGAGAAAACAACTTGTGGGAACAATAATCAACTAGCATAGGAAGGCAAAACAAGCATAACTTCAAAACTTTAAGCACATAGAGAGGAAACTTGATATTATTGCAATTCCTACAAGCATATATTCCTCCCTCATAATAATTTTCAATAGCATCATGAATGAATTCAACCATATAACCAGCACATAAAGCATTCTTTTCATGATCTAAAAGCATAGAAATTTTATCACTCTCCACATAAGCAAATTTCTTCTCATGAATAGTAGTGGGAGCAAACTCAACAAAATAACTATCATGTGAGGCATAATCCAATTGAAAATTAAAATCATGATGAAAAGTTTCATGGTTATCTTTATTCTTTAAAGCATATGTGTCATCACAATAATCATCATAAATAAGAGGCATGCTTTCATCATAATAAATTTTCTCATCAAAACTTGGGGGGCTAAGCATATCATCTTCATCAAACATAGCATCCCCAAGCTTGTGGCTTTGCATATCATTAGCATCATGGGTATTCGAAGAATCCATACTAACAACATTGCAATCATGCTCATAATTCGCATATTTTATGCCAAGCATTCTATGTAATTCTTCTTCTAGCACTTGAGCACAATTTTCCTTTCCATCATTCTCACGAAAGATATTAAAAAGGTGAAGCGTATGAGGCAAACTCAATTCCATTTTTTTGTAGTTTTCTTTTATAAACTAAACTAGTGATAAAACAAGAAACAAAAAGATTCGATTGCAAGATCTAAAGATATACCTTCAAGCACTCACCTCCCCGGCAACGGCGCCAGAAAAGAGCTTAGTTGACGGGGTGAGTGCCGCTTACCTAGCCTCCCCGGCAACAACGCCAGAAACTGCTTGATGTCTACTACGCAACCTTCTTCTTGTAGACGTTGTTGGGGCTCCAAGTGCAGAGGTTTGTAGGACAGTAGCAAATTTCCCTCAAGTGGATGACCTAAGGTTTATCAATCCGTGGGAGGCGTAGGATGAAGATGGTCTCTCTCAAAAAACCCTGCAACCAAATAACAAAGAGTCTCTTGTGTGCCCAACACACCCAATACAATGGTAAATGGTATAGGTGCACTAGTTCGGCGAAGAGATGGTGATCAAGTGCAATATGGATAGTAGATATAGGTTTTTGTAATCTGAAAATATAAAAACAGCAAGGTAACTAATGATAAAAGTGAGCGTAAACGGTATTGCAATGCTAGGAAACAAGGCCTAGGGTTCATACTTTCACTAGTGCAAGTTCTCTCAACAATAATAACATAATTAGATCATATAACTATCCCTCAACATGCAACAAAGAGTCACTCCAAAGTCACCAATAGCGGAGAGCAAACGGAGATATTATTGTAGGGTACGAAACCACCTCAAAGTTATTCTTTCGGATCGATCTATTCAAGAGTTCGTACTAGAATAACACCTTAAGACACAAATCAAACAAAACCCTAATGTCACCTAGATACTCCACTGTCACCTCAAGTATCCGTGGGTATGATTATACGATATGCATCACACAATCTCAGATTCATCTATTCAACCAACACAAAGAACTTCAAAGAGTGCCCCAAAGTTTCTACCGGAGAGTCAAGACGAAAACATGTGCCAACCCCTATGCATAGGTTCATGGGCAGAACCCGCAAGTTTATCACCAAAATATAAATCAAGTGGATCACGTGATATCCTATTCTCACCACAGATACGCACGGCAAGACATACATCAAGTGTTCTCAAATCCTTAAAGACTCAATCCGATAAGATAACTTCAAAGGGAAAACTCAATCCATTACAAGAGAGTAGAGGGGGAGAAACATCATAAGATCCAAATATAATAGCAAAGCTCGCGATACATCAAGATTGTATCATCTCAAGAACACGAGAGAGAGAGAGATCAAACACATAGCTACTGGTACATACCCTCAGCCCCGAGGGTGAACTACTCCCTCCTCGTCATGGAGAGTGCCGGAATGATGAAGATGGCCACGGGTGAGGGATCCCCCCTCCGGCAGGGTGCCGGAACAGTGCCCCGATTGGTTTTTGGTGGCTATAGAGGCTTGCGGCGGCGGAACTCCCGATCTATTCTGTTCTCCGATGGTTTTAGGGTATATTGGTACATATAGGAGGAAGAAATACGTCAGGGGAGCCACGAGGCGCCCACGAGGGTGGACGGCGCGCCCAGGGGGTGGGCACGCCCCCTACCTCGGGCCTTCCTCGTTGATCCCCTGACGTGCACTCCAAGTCTCCCGGATTGCTTTCTTTCCAAAAATTACTCTCCCGAAGGTTTCATTCCGTTTGGACTCCGTTTGATATTCCTTTTCTTCGAAAAACTGAAACAAGGGAAAAAACAGGAACTGGCACTGGGCTCTGGGTTAATAGGTTAGTCCCAAAAATGATATAAAAGTGCTTAGTAAAGCCCATTAAACATCTAAGATGGATAATATCATAGCATGAATGTCGGGGATATACCCCGCGGTATGACCCGAACGGAATTGGCGACTCACTGGTGACCCGCCGAAGCTTGGCGATTCACAGATAACCTGCCCGATCTTGGCGACTCATTAGTAATCCGGCGGGCGGGTCAGATGGACAACAAGGCCCAAAGAATGAAGGCGGCTCACGTTATGATGGGCGGATTAAGAGGAAAGGGATGACGAATATTTCCTTTACGAGGAAGCAAGACCCGGACTTGTAATTAACTAGTAAGAGAAGATAGACTAGTCCTAGTCCTACTAGGACTCCACATGTAACCCGCCCCTCTAACTTATATAAGGAGGGGTAGGGCTCCCCAAGAGGGACACGCAACAAGAAACAATCTCTAGGGCTAGACACAAATAGTCGGCTTACCGGCGACGCCCTGAAGAGCATAATGAGACCTAGCCACAAACAGCATGTAGGGTTGTTTCCGGATGATGTTTCCCGGGGCCCGAAGATGTCTAAACCCTTGTCTTGTGTTGCGTCTCTTGATTCCACTCAACCCCTCTCAAGCTACTACATAGATGTCTAAGTCCTCACACTAGGACATCTGCCGTGACAATTCCACGATAGTTGGCGTCCACCGTGGGGCTCGCGCACGATGGTGATAAGTTCTTGGAGGGATCTCTTCCGGTATCGAGAAGATCGTGATGTGCTGGATGAAAGAGAACCGACGCAGAAGGATGCACATCGTCTCCGTGGTAAGCAGTCGGAGCAATATACGAGATTGAGATTAAAGAAATTAGGGTTCTGCATTCTGTGCACCGCCAACGCAAGATGATCACTCCAAACCGACGGGAGAATGGTTTTGCCGAATCCGCAAGCTGTCAAATCACAGTTTCCATCGAAACGGACAAACGTTTTCTGATGTCTTATCCGCAAGTTCTGTAAGTTGCTATGGCTGGATGATAGGCTCAAGTCCAGAGGTTGTTTAGTACTGCTAGTCCACGTAGATACAAAGATAAATCAAGTGGAGATCAAAACGAGTACCAGTACTGCTATGCAATCTTGGGGAGAGCTGCAACCAGAGAGATTACAAAGTCCAGATGCTAATCCAAAGGCTAAAAGACGTTTCCATTAACCATCGTACTACTACTGCTTGATGAGCACAAGGATCAAAGCTGCATTATTTAAAAGAGCACTACCATGTTCAAATCGGAGTTCTACTTCCTACGAGTAGGCAATGATCATGGTAGGCGCTTGGATAAAAAAAGGAGTCCACGATCCATAGGAAAAACGACCTGAATATTGATTGGTCAAATCCACCATGACCTGGAGATGTATGCAATCGCACGGAACTCGGACACCTCGGCCACCGTAGCACGCCTGGTCGGCCTCTGCAGCAGGCTGCTCCACCTCGCCGCACTGCCTCCGGGTCAAACCGACCCCGAGCTGTCGCCGTCCTCCACACCGCGGCCTACCTCTGCCACCTGGCTCCAGGCCGCCGCTGCGGGCCTGCTTCGACCGCCGCTATGAAGCGCCGCGGTTTTCGCCTCCGCCGTCTCCAAGGCACAACCTCAACCTGCCGCGCTGCCTCCAGGGCCCGTGCCACCTCTGCTGGCCATCGCTGCGGGACTCGCCGGCTCGGCCGCTCTTCCGTCTGCTGATCCGCTGCTGCCGCCTCCGTCCGGCGTCTGACTACGAGCCGCCCCTACCTTGTGCCCTCACAGCGGCCTCTGCCCTCGCTGATGTTGACCCGCCGTTGTTGAGTCCCGTTCCAAGCCGCCATGATGTGCCGCGCCGCCGCAAGTCGCGAGTCGTCTGCAACTGCAAGCCACCTCTGCGTGGCCGCACTGAACCGGCCACAGCCGCGTCTCTCCAATCCGCCGCGGTGGCGGACGCACTTCATCGACCCGCCGCGATTTGAGTCGCCGGGGGTCTCTTCACTTGCAGCCGCACTGAGCCGGCCCGGTTGAACGACTCGTCTCTGTCTTCACTTCCGTTACTGTGGCCTGCAGCTCCGCGTCAAAGTCACCTACCTCTGCGCCATACCAATGAACCAAGCTGCCTAATGACCGATGGACATGCACCATGGATACAAGTTGATGGTCTGTTCAACTCATTTGCAAAATGCGCACGCACAATCATCTGTTAGGTTTGTCCAACTGCGCCTGGTTGTGTACACGCGCAAGTTTAGAAGAATTTTATATGATAGGCTTGTTTCAGCAGCAGGCAAAACAAAAAGGTTTTTTTTTCGTTGATATGTGAAGGCAGAATTGATCAATCAGACTAGGTGGAGTACTATTTCCTGGCGGAAGAGACCAAGGCCTCTGCCTCGTTTCATTGTTGAGCTGCCGCTCGAGTGTTGCATATGACGGACAACTACTATTGGGGGCAAGAAAAACAATTCAAGTTACAACAGTGCTAACAAAGGAGGGTCACGTGGGTGTTGTGCTACATCACATCAGCGGAGCTCAAAGCGTGCATATACTATTCAGCATTATCTGGCACCAGCAGCTGCATTCATCTGGCAAAAACAAAACCAGGTGTTATCCCTCCTATATATTTTATCAGTGCATTTTAATTCCTCTAAATATCATTACACTGCCCTATGGTGTACTGTACGCAGGTGAAACTATTGTTATACTGTGGATATGGGACACGCACCGACATCAGCCTGCATTAATGATCGTCTGTGCCGCACTGCTCGACGAACACACTGTCTGGTCTATGTCAGCACGCGTGTAAACCGCTACCCTACTATGCAGTCTACATCAACCTCATGACCGACTATCTCGTCCGCGCCGGCTTACAACGCCACGGCTGGCTCATCTACCTGCTTCCGTGGCCGATTCGCTCGTGATTGGTTTTAACCTCACCATAGTGATCATCAACTCCGCGGCGGATAATTTCTGGCTTAACATGTCAGGTGAAATCCATCCAGTATATTTTTATATTATATATTGCTTTCTTTAAAAGAGCAATTACTCTGGCTTGCAAGTTTTCCAATGCAGGACAAATTGTCCACTGCAAAAAGGGAGTATTATATCACTAAGTTATTGGATAACCCATGCCGGTTTATATCACGGTTAAATATGAAGAATCTCAAGCCAACTCCTCGAGTCGTCTTGAGACTTGGGGGCTACAATGACATGACTCGGGAACTCCGGGTCATTGGAGGGAAGGATAACCCGGTTCCGGAGGCCACCGCCATATTGATGAAAATTTAAAGGCCGTCAGAAAATTGCCGGTTCAAATTAAAGATTCCGGTTTAAAATCCGGCTCAAGAGACATCTTTCTCCCGCAAAGCTTTGAAGCTCTCAAATCCGGTTCAACATCCGGCTCAAGGTAAATTTGTCTCTTACAAAGCTTTGAAGCTCTCAAATCCGGTTTAAAGTTCCGGTTCAAAAAGAATTAATCTCTCGCAAGTTCGAGTTCTCAAACAAATTAAGGGTTGCCAAAAGAGAACTTGTTGCCATGATGCGCGGTTCAAACATGGGTATCCTGCCTTACGGCTTATCTTATTATGGTCGCTTGGGGGCTTCCTGCTCAAAAATAGGTCGTATTCGAACCAAAGAGAACATAGCTGTCAGTACCCTTTCTGATCGGCACACTGCCAAACTCACTAGGGGGCTTCTTGATCGTATTCGAATCCTACCTCAACCCCCTTTGGGTCCGACGTGGATCGTATTCGTATCAGCGTCGTTAAACAACTCTCAAGGTCATTTGGGGGCTTCCTGTTCAAACATAGGTCGTATTCGAACCAAAGAGAACATAGCTGTCGGTACCCTCTTGATCGGCAATGCCAAAGCCACTGAGGGATACATGATCATATTCGAATCCTAGCTTAACCCCTTTGGAACGGTTTACTGATCGTATTCGAATCAGAAGCTTTGATTTTCTTTTTGTTTGGATTAAGTTTTTTGAACACAATCTTTTGGGTTTTGAGACTTTTTGCTCATATCTGAAGCATATATATGTGGTTTCTATTAACGCGCCCTGGCTTTCGACGAACAAGTCGCCAGCATATGACAATATTAATACTTGGAAGGTTTGACTTCTAAGTTTTGGGTTATCACCCTTACTGCACAGGTATCATAAGCCGGCAGTACGATTCAATATCACAGGTATGATATTGTTTATACATGATTATGTTTAAACCAACCCTGGCTATGGAGTTTAAGCCGCCGGTATATTTTGAATTACGCCATTGGACTCATGCACGTATCAAAGATTGGGTTATCACCCTTACTGTGCAGGTCACATAAACCGGCAGTGCAAATTCAATATCACAGGTTCTTGTGATCTACTTGTGTGCAGGATAAGATTACATTTGGGTGGTTACCCGCCCTGGTTTTTGACGTTAAGTCGCCAGGGCGTATGTTGTTTAAACTTTGTGCAGGATTTGCAGAACTATGACTTATATAAATGCTTAAGTCCAAGCTCATCATTAAAATTGATGTTTTAGAACGATCATCCGTGCTGGATTTACTCAAAGGCTATAAATAGCCGGGTTATAAAAATTCAGGCTTACAATGGAGGCATATTAAATCACCATCGGCCAAGAGTCACCGAGTATTTAAAACTCCAGATTTACTTGTCAACAGATAAGGTACTTGAATCTCTAAATAGCCAAACTTGGCTAGATTTTTCATTATGATATTGAATGATTGAGGTTTTCGAACCGGGTTATTCAAATCTTTAATAGCCAATATGGCTGGATTTTTATTATGTTTATCAGTAACTAATATTATGATTGAGGTTTTCAAAGTCGCTTCAGCGCAATGGCTAGTATTTTATCAATGGATATGATTTATTCTACAATGAAAGGAATAGTCCCGACTCGCTGCAGGCTTACGACCCGGCACTTGGGGGCTACATTATTCAAATTGAGATTACATCGAATATGCAAAGTCCCATGTCACTGCCAGCATGCACCATGGCACTTGGGGGCTAATGCAAAGTCATTTTTTGCTCAACTTATTGAAGACCCGGACTTGTAATTAACTTGTAAGAGAAGATAGACTAGTCCTAGTCCTACTAGGACTCCACATGTAACCCGCCCCTCTAACTTATATAAGGAGGGGTAGGGATCCCAAAGATGGACAGGCAACAAGAAACAATCTCTAGGGCTAGACACAAATAGCCGGCTTACCGGCGACGCCCTAATGAGCATAATGAGACCTAGCCACAAACATGTAGGGTTGTTTCTGGATGATGTTTCCCAGGGCCCGAAGCTGTCTAAACCCTTGTCTTGTGTTGCGTCTCTCGATTCCACTCAACCCCTCTCAAGCTACTACATAGATGCGTTGGCCTCACGACTAAGTCCTCACACTAGGACATCTGCCGTGACAATTCCACGACAATGAATACTTCATAAATTATAGATACGTTGGAGACGTATCATGCATGCATTAATAGACATGTCCGAATTGTGATGTGAAAATCACAGTATGTATAGCTTCTGGGCGTTCACAATAGAGTGAGTGCAAAAGAGACTTTTCATCCACCGACCGAATATTCCCTTAAGAACGCTAGCTTTCGGCTTCACCCAGTCTGAGGTACACATCCGGATGACCCGGCAGTAGCAATCGCAGAGGTGCTCCCTTTACCACCTAGCCGAACAATCGGGAACGTAGGCATAAGCACAGGAGCCAGGCAACACAGCTTGCCAAACTTAAGTCATATCGATGCATATAATGGCGAAGAAAAGACATGCGGGAAAATGCGCATGTGTGATGAGCTTGATGCTCGGAAAATAATATTAACAAGCTTCTGTTAGAGAAGCCCCCAGGTATAATTGTCGTACATATGTAAAGATGTGTACGACAGCAGTGTTCGGTCAAGCCGAATGAGTGCTTTAAAGCGAAAAAACTTGTGTAAAAGGGATAAAGAGTAATGGAAACTATAGGGAGGAAGGAGACTAACAAAGAGTTCAGCGCTAGGCATAGAACCTTCGGAGTCTGGCCGCATTCCAGGGGTTCGGCTCTAGGCGATTGTTTGATGCGTCACGAAGACGGTACGCTCCTCCGGTGAGAACTTCGTCGATTATGAAGGGACCATCCCATTTGGGCTTGAGTTTGTCCTTTTTCTTCTCTGGTAAGCGTAGAACGAGTTCGCCAACATTGTAAGTCTTGGCCTGTACCTCTCTGCTTTGATATCTTCGAGCCTGCTATTGATAAAATGCAGAACGGGCTTTGGCAATGTCGCGTTCTTCCTCCAGGGCATCTAGGTTGACCTGCCGATCCAAATCGGCCTCTTTCTCCTCGTACATGCGCACTCGAGGTTAGTCGTGTATAATATCGCAGGACAACACGACCTCTGCGTCGTACACCATGAAAAAAGGTGTGTATCCGGTAGTACGGTTGGGCGTGGACCGCAGCCTCCAGAGTACAGAGTCGAGCTCCTCAACCCAGTGTTTGTCTGATTCTTTTAAAGAACGCACTAGTCTGGGTTTGATGCCGCTCATAATAAGACCAATGGCTCGCTCGACTTGACCGTTTGTTTGTGGGTGGTAGAAAAAGGCATAATCGAGCTTAATGCCCAGATTAGCACACCAGTTTTCACCTCATCGGTTGTGAAATTCGAACCGTTATCGATGATGATGTTGTGCGGTACATCGTAATGGTGTACCACGTCGGATATAAATGCAATCACCGGTCCGGACTCGGCCGTTTTAACCGGTCTAGCCTCTATCCACTTGGTGAATTTGTCCACCATGACCAACAGATATTTTTTTCTTATGGCTTCCCCCTTTAAGGGGTCCGACCATGTCCAAGCCCCAGACCTCAAAGGGCCATGTAATGGGGATTGTTTGTAGAGCGGTTGGGGGCATATGGCTTTGATTGGTGAAGAGTTGGCATCCGACACAATGTTGGACGAGGTCCTGTGCGTCTGCCTGGGCTGTGGGCCAGTAAAATCCTGTACAGAAGGCCTTGCTGACAAGTGCCCGGGCTGCGGCGTGGTGTCCAGCGAGACTGGCGTGAATTTCTGCCAAAAGTTTCCGCCCCTCCTCCTCGAAGATACACCTTTGAAGGACTTCGGTAGTGCTTTTCTTGTAGAGCTCTCCTTCGTGAAATTTATAGGCCTTCGAACGCCAGACTATGCGGCAAGCCTCGTTCTGATCTTCTAGGAGCTCCTTCCTATTAAAGTAGGCCAAGAATGGTTCGGTCCACGGGGCAATTACTGCCATTACTTCGGTGGTTGAGCCTCCAATGATATCGGTGTGTTCGTTATCTGTATTTGTGTTCGGAACGGGACTGTCGCTGCTATCTCCCCCTTGCCATACCACGGATGGCTTAAAGAGCCTTTCGAGGAAGATGTTAGGTGGGACGGGGTCGCTCTTAGCACCGATGCGAGCAAGGACGTCTGCCGCCTGGTTACTTTCGCGGGTGATGTGATGAAATTCGAGTCCCTCGAACCGAGCCGACATCTTTAAAACGGCATTGCGATAAGCTGCCATCTTTGGATCTTTGGCATCAAAGTCTCCATTGGTTTGGGATATTGCGAGGCTTGAGTCCCCGCGCACCTCCAGGCGTTGTATGCCCATTGATACGGCCATCCGGAGGCCATGTAGCAAGGCCTCGTATTCGGCTACGTTGTTGGAGTCTGTGTATAATATTTGGAGTACGTAGTGGACGATGTCTCCTGTGGGGGACGTTAATACGACGCCCGCCCCTAGCCCTGCCAACATCTTTGAGCCATCAAAATGCATCACCCAGTTGGAATACACGCCGTACTCTTTAGGGAGTTCGGCTTCTGTCCATTCGGCGACAAAGTCGGCCAGTACCTGGGATTTGATGGCTCTACGTGGTTTGTACGTGATGTCGAATGGCAGGAGCTCAATGGCCCATTTGGCAATCCGGCCCGTTGCATCCCGGTTGTTAATTATATCATTGAGGGGCACTTCGGAGGCCACCATGATAGAGCACTCCTGAAAGTAGTGTCGCAATTTTCGGGATGCCATGAAGACTGCATATGCTATTTTTTGATAATGAGGGTACCGGGATTTGCATGTTGTGAGGACGGTGGATACGTAGTATACCGGCTTCTGGAGCGGGGATTTGTGTCCGTCATGTTCTCGTTCGACGACGAGTACGGCACTCACCACCTGGTGTGTTGCTAATATGTATAAGAGCATTGGCTCGCCGGCGTTTGGCGCGGCCAGGGTTGGGTTGCTCGCGAGAAGGGCTTTTATTTCTTCCAGTCCGCCCGTCACCGCATCTGTCCACTCGAAGTTGTCGGTGTGCCATAGAAGGCGATAAAGCGGCAGCGCCTTTTCTCCCAACCTGGAGATGAAGCGGCTTAAAGCTGCCACGCATCCAGCGAGTTTTTGGACCTGCTTGAGTTTGGTCGGCGTGGACATTTGTGACAAAGCTCGGATTTTGGCTGGATTTGCTTCAATTCCTCTATTGGAAACGATGAAGCCCAATAGTTTACCGGCGGGGACGCCGAAGACGCACTTTTCCGGGTTAAGCTTGACGTCGTATGTGTGGAGGTTGTCGAATGTGAGATGCAAGTCGTCTATTAGTGTTTCGACGTGTCTGGTTTTGATGACGATGTTGTCCACGTAGGCCTCCACTGTTTTGCCGATCTGTTTCTCGAGGCATGTTTGGATCATGCGCTGGTAGGTGGCGCCGGCGTTCTTGAGCCCGAAAGGCATGGTGTTGAAGCAAAACGGCCCGTATGGTGTAATGAATGCTGTTGCGGCTTGATCGGACTCCTTCATTTTGATTTGATGGTATCCGGAATATGCATCAAGGAAGCACAGCGAGTCGTGACCTGCGGTGGCGTCAATGATTTGATCAATGCGGGGAAGAGGGAAGGGATCCTTAGGGCAGGCCTTGTTAAGGTCTTTGAAAAATCGACGCATAGGCGCCAGGATTTATCCTTCTTTGGTACCATTGCCAAGTTTGCCAGCCAATCCAAATGTTTAATGTCTTTGATGAATCCTGCCTCGATGAGTTTGGCTAGCTCCTCCCCCATAGCTTGTCGTTTGGGTTCGGAAAAGCGCCACAGAGCTTGCTTGACCGGCTTATATCCCTTTAGTATGTTGAGGCTATGTTCGGCCAACTCGCACGGGATTCCTGGCGTATCGGAAGGATTCCAGGCGAATATATCCCAGTTTTCGCGCAGGAAGTCTCGTAGTGCAGCGTCGACTGCAGGGCTGAGCTGTGCTCCGATAGACGTTGTCTTCTTCGGGTCTGTTGGATGGACCCGAAATTTGACTATTTCTTCTGCTGGCTTGAAGGAAGTGGATTTGGGTCGTTTGTCCAGGATCACATCGTCCTTATCCACGGTGGAGCGTAGTGTGCTTAGTTCTTCGTCCGCAAGGGCCTCAGACAATGCCTCGAGGGCCAAGGATGTAGTTTTATTCTCGACACGGAGGGATATGTCCGGATCGCTGACGAGGGTGATTATTCCATTAGGCCCAGGCATTTTTAGCTTCATATACCCATAATGAGGTATGGCTTGAAAGTGCGTGAAGGCCTCTCGCCCTAACAGGGTGTGGTACCCACTGTTGAAAGGGGCCACCTAGAAAGTTATTTCTTCGGACTGATAATTCTCCGGCGTGCCGAACACCGCATCAAGTGTAATTTTTCCTGCACACCGAGCTTCCCTTACCGGGAATGATACCTCGAAAGGTTGTGCTGCTTTTCTCGATGCGGCTCCTGTTTATTTCCATCTTGTGGAGCGTGTCCTCGTAAATGAGGTTTAGTCCACTGCCGCCGTCCATGAGGTCTTTTGTAAGTCGAAAGCCATCCACGATGGGACTGAGGACTAGGGCAGCTGGTGCTCAGACTGTTTTGTATTTAGGTTCTTCACTGGCGTTGAAGGTTATGGCCGTGTCGTTCCAGGGGTCAATTGCAGCGACCTGGCAAACTTCGGCGAGATCACACTATCAAAACGTATATTCCAACTCCAAGAGGCTTGCACCAGTCCATAAATGGATCGCTGGAGCTTGCACACTTTGTTAGCACCTTTTGGATCGACAAAACCTTCTGGTAGCATTATATACAACTCTTCTTTAAGATATCCATTAAGGAATGCAGTTTTGACATCCATTTGCCAAATTTCATAATCATAAAATGCAGCAATTGCAACATGATTCAGACAGACTTAAGCATCGCTACGGGTGAGAAGGTCTCACGTAGTCAACTCCTTGAACTTGTCAAAAACCTTTCGCAACAAGTCGAGCTTTGTAGACAGTAACATTACCGTTAGCGTCGGTCTTCTTCTTGAAGATCCATTTATTCTCTACTGCTTGCCGATCATCGGGCAAGTCAACCAAAGTCCACACTTTGTTCTCATACATGGATCCCATCTCAGATTTCATGGCCTCAAGCCATTTCGCGGAATCTGGGCTCATCATCGCTTCCTCATAGTTCGTAGGTTCGTCATGGTCAAGTAACATGACCTCCAGAACAGGATTACCGTACCACTCTGGTGCGGATCTTACTCTGGTTGACCTACGAGGTTCAGTAGTAACTTGATCTGAAGTTACATGATCATCATCATTAGCTTCCTCACTAATTGGTGTAGGAGTCACAAGAACAGATTTCTGTGATGAACTACTTTCCAATAAGGGAGCAGTACTGATTACCTCATCAAGTTCTACTTTCCTTCCACTCACTTCTTTCGAGAGAAACTCCTTCTCTAGAAAGGATCCATTCTTAGCAAGGAATGTCTTGCCTTCGGACCTGTGATAGAAGGTGTACCCAACTGTCTCCTTTGGGTATCCTATGAAGACACATTTCTCCGATTTGGTTCGAGCTTATCAGGATGAAACGTTTTCACATAAGCATCGCAGCCCCAAACTTTAAGAAATGACAACTTTGGTTTCTTGCCAAACCACAGTTCATAAGGTGTCGTCTCAATGGATTTAGACGGTGCCCTATTTGATGTGAATGAAGCCGTCTCTAAAGCATAACCCCAAAACGATATCAGTAAATCAGTAAGAGACATCATAGATCGCACCATATCTAGTAAAGTACGATTACGACATTCGGACACACCATTACGCTGTGGTGTTTCGGGTGGCGTGAGTTGCGAAACTATTCCACATTATTTCAAATGAAAACCAAACTCATAACTCAAATATTCTCCTCCACGATCAGATCGTAGAAACTTTATTTTCTTGTTACCATGATTTCCACTTCACTGTGAAATTCTTTGAACTTTTCAAATGTTTCTGACTTATGTTTCATTAAGTAGATATACCCATATCTGCTCAAATCATCTGTGAAGGTGAGAAAATAACGATACCCGCCGCGAGCCTCAACACTCATCGGATCGCATACATCAGTATGTATTATTTCCAATAAGTCAGTTGCTCGCTCCATTGTTCAGAGAACGGAGTCTTAGTCATCTTGCCCATAAGGCATGGTTCGCAAGCATCAAGTGATTCATAATCAAGTGATTCCAAAATCCCATCAGGATGGAGTTTCTTCATGCGCTTTACACCAATATGACCTAAACGGCAGTGCCACAAATAAGTTGCACTATCATTATTAACTTTTCATCTTTTGGCTTCAATATTATGAATATGTGTATCACTACAATCGAGATCCAATGAACAATTCACCTTGGGTGTATGACCATAGAAGGTTTTATTCATGTAAAAAGAACAACAATTATTCTCTAACTTAAATGAATGACCGTATTGCAATAAACATGATCAAATCATACTCATGCTCAACGCAAACACCAAATAACACTTATTTAGGTTCAACATTAATCCAGAAAGTATAGGGAGTGTACAATGATGATCATATCAATCTTGGAACTACTTCCAACACACATCTCCCATTTCGAGTTACTACTCTCAGCAACTGAACCAGTATCAAATGCCGAGGGGTTGCTATAAACACTAGTAAAGTACACATCAATAACATGTATATCCAATATACCTTTGTTCACTTTGCCATCCTTCTTATCCACCAAATACTTGGGGCAGTTCCGCTTCCAGTGACCAGTCCCTTTGCAGTAGAAGCACTCGGGCCAGTGCTTGGGTCTAGCTTTGGGCTTCTTCACGAGAGCAACAACTTGCTTGTCGTTCTTTTTGAAGTTCCCCTTCTTCCCTTTGCCCTTTTCTTGAAACTAGTGGTCTTGTCAACCATCAACACTTGATGCTTTTCTTGATTTCTACCTTCGTCGATTTCAGCATCACGAAGAGCTTGGGAATAAATTCCGTTATCCCTTGCATATTATAGTTCATCACGAAGTTCTAGTAACTTGGTGATAGTGACTAGAGAACTCTATCAATCACTATCTTATCTGGAAGATTAACTCCAACTTGATTCAAGTGATTGTAGTACTCAGACGTTCTGAGCACATGCTCACTAGCTGAGCTATTCTCCTCCATCTTGTAGGCAAAGTACTTGTCAAAGGTCTCATACCTTTCGACATGGGCATGAGTCTGAAATACTAATTTCAACTCTTGGAACATCTCATATGCTCCATGGCGTTCAAAACGTCTTTGAAGCCCCAATTCTAAGCCGTAAAGCATGGTGCACTAAACTATCAAGTATTCATCATATCGAGCTTGCCAAACGTTCATAACGTCTGCATCTGCTCCTGCAATCGGTCTGTCACCTAGCGGTGCATTAAGGACATAATTCTTCTGTGCAGCAATGAGGATAATCCTTAGATTAGGATCCAGCCCGCATCATTGCTACTAACATCTTTCAACTTAGTTTTCTCTAGGAACATATCAAAATAAAACAGGGGAGCTAAACGCGAGCTATTGATCTACAACATAGATATGCTAATACTACAAGGACTAAGTTCATGATAAATTTAAAGTTCAATTAATCATATTACTTAAGAACTCCCACTTAGATAGACATCCCTCTAGAAATCTAAATGATCACGTGATCCAAATCAACTAAACCATTTCCGATCATCATGTGAGATGGAGTAGTTTTCAATGGTGAACATCAATATGTTGATCATATCTACTATATGATTCACGCTCGACCTTTCGGTCTCAAATGTTCCGAGGCCATATCTGCATATGCTAGGCTCGTCAAGTTTAACCCGAGTATTTCTGCGTGTGCAAAACTGGCTTGCACCCGTTGTATGTGAACATAGAGCTTATCACACCCGATCATCACGTGGTGTCTCGGCACGACAAACTTTGGCAACAGTGCATACTCAGGGAGAACACTTGTACCTTGAAATTTAGTGAGAGATCATCTTATAATGCTACCGTCAATCAAAGCAGAATAAGATGCATAAAAGATAAGCATCACATGAAATCAATATAAGTGATATGATATGGCCATGATCATCTTGTGCCTTTGATCTCCATCTCCAAAGCACTGTCATGATCACCATCGTCACCGGTGCGACACCTTGATCTCCATCGTAGCATCGTTGTCGTCTCGCCAACTATTGCTTCTACGACTATCACTACCACTTAGTGATAAAGTAAAGCAATTACATGGCGATTGCATTTCATACAATAAAGCGACAATTATATGGCTCCTGCCAGTTGGCGATAACTCGGTTACAGAACATGATCATCTCATACAATAAAATTTAGCATCATGTCTTGACCATATCACATCACAGCATGCCCTGCAAAAACAAGTTAGACGTCCTTTACTTTGTCGTTGCAAGTTTTATGTGGCTGCTACGGGCTGAGCAAGAACCGTTCTTACCTACGCATCAAAACCACAACGATATTTCGTCAAGTTAGTGTTGTTTTAACCTTCACAAGGACCGGGCGTAGCCACACTCGATTCAACTAAAATTGGAGAAACTGACACCCGCCAGCCAATTGCGGCGCACGTCGGTAGAACCAGTCTCGGCGTAGAAGCTGTCACGCGTAATGTCGGTCCGGGCCGCTTCATCCAACAATACCGCCGAATCAAAGTATGACATGTTGGTAAGCAGTATGACTAGTTTCGCCCACAACTCACTTGTGTTCTACTCGTGCATATAACATCTATGCATAAAAATGGCTCGGATGCCACTATTGGGGAACGTAGTAATTTCAAAAAAAATCCTACGCACACGCAAGATCATGGTGATGCATAGCAACAAGAGGGGAGAGTGTCGTCCACGTACCCTCGTAGACCGTAAGCGGAAGTGTTATGAGAACGCGGTTGATGTAGTCGTACGCCTTCACGATCCGACCGATCCAAGTACCGAACGCACGGCACCTTCGAGTTCAGCACACGTTCAGCTCGGTGACGTCCCACGAACTCCGATCCAGCTAAGCTTCGCGGGAGAGTTCCGTCGGCACGACGGCGTGATGACGGTGATGATGTTGCTACCGACGCAGGGCTTCACCTAAGCACCACTACGATATGACCGAGGTGGATTATGGTGGAGGGGGCACCGCACATGGCTAAAAGATTAATGATCAACTTGTGTGTCTTCTAGGGTGCCCCCTCCCCACGTATATAAAGGAGAGAGGGGAGGCCGGCCGGCCTCTCTAGGCGCGCCAAAGGGGGAGGAATCCTCCTCCTAGTAGGAGTAGGATTCCTTCTTTCCTAGTCCTACTAGGAGGGGGAAGGAAGGAGAGGGGGAGGAGAAGGAAAGAGGGGGCGCAGCCCCCTCCCCTAGTCCAATTTGGCCTAGGCACATGGGGGGCGCGCGGCCAGCCCTCGTGGCTTCTCCTCTCTTTCCCCTAAAGCCCACTAAGGCCCATATATACTCCCCTATTCTCGTAACTCCTCCGGTACTCCGAAAAATATCCGGATCACTCGGAACCTTTCCGATGTCCGAATATAGCCTTTCAATATATCGATGTTTACGGCTCGATCATTTTGAGACTCCTCGTCATGTCCCCGATCTCATCCGGGACTCCGAACTACCTTCGGTATATCAAAACACATAAACTCATAATATCGATCGTCACTGAACGTTAAGCGTGCGGACCCTACGGGTTCGAGAACTATGTAGACATGACCGAGACACGTCTCTGGTCAATAACCAATAGCGGAACCTAGATGCTCATATTGGCTCCTACATATTCTACGAAGATCTTTATCGGTCAAACCGCATAACAAGATACGTTGTTCCCTTTGTCATCGGTATGTTACTTGCCCGAGATTCGATCGTCGGTATCTCAATACCTAGTTCAATCTCGTTACCGGTAAGTCTCTTTACTCGTTCCGTAATACATCATCCCGCAACTAACGCATTAGTTGCATTGCTTGCAAGGCTTATAGTGACGTGCATTACCGAGAGGGCCCAGAGATACCTCTCTGACAATCGGAGTGACAAATCCTAATCTTGATCTATGCCAAATCAACAAGTACCATCAGAGACACTTGTAGAGCACCTTTATAATCAACCAGTTACGTTGTGACGTTTGGTAGCACACAAAGTTTTCCTCCGGTATTCGGGAGTTGCATAATCTCATAGTCATAGGAACATGTATAGGTCATGAAGAAAGCAATAACAACATACTAAACAATCAAGTGCTAAGATAACGGAATGGGTCAAGTCAATCACATCATTCTCTAATGATGTGATCCCGTTAATCAAATGGCAACTCATGTTTATGGCTAGGAAACTTAACCATCTTTGATTCAACGAGCTAGTCAAGTAGAGGCATACTAGTGACACTTTGTTTCTCTATATATTCACATATGTACTAAGTTTCCGGTTAATACAATTCTAGCATGAATAATAAACATTTATCATGATATAAGGAAATATAAATAAGAACTTTATTATTGCCTCTAGGGCATATTTCCTTCATTCGCATCTTCGGTTGTTTGTGTTATCCTAGCACCGTCTCCACTACACCACACAAACTCGCTCCTCGCTCCGTAGCATGTATCTTCCTAGGCTACCCCCTAACACCAAAGGTTACCGGTGCTACGACCCCGTATCCCACCGGGTGTAAACCTCCCGACACGTGTACTTTGATGACCGGGTTTTTCCTTTTCATCAGGTACCGCCTTCTGCAGAGGACTCGGCGCTCCATGATGGTGTCTCGGATGCGGACCCGGTGCAGCCCCCGGAGCGGCCCCTCCTGGCCCCGGCGCGGCTCCCACTGGCTCCTCCCGGTGCGGCCTCAGCGCGCCCTCCCGCGGCGGGCCCCTCTGCTACGCCCCCATTGTGGGCCCCTCCACCGCAGCCCCGGCTGCAGGCCCCTCGGCCTCGGTCCCGGCGCGGCCATGCATGGCCCCGGGTGGCCCTTCGCTCCCACCGCATCGGGTGGCGCGGCTGGCTCCACCACCCCGGCTGGCCCCGCCGCTCCCGCCGGCCGCGGTCCCGCTGCGACGCTGGGAGGGACGGACTCTTCACCACCCCCGTCCGTTGCTGCTACCGCAGCCGACCCGCCTCCCGCTGGCATGATGACGCGGCCTCCGTCGGTATCTACTGCCCCAGCACACGCTACGGTGTTGATGAGTACGCGTGCGCGGTATCGACATCATCCTCTCCACCGTCGCCCATCCCCTCATCCGCGCGTGCCGCCCTTCGTGATCCACATTGGCTCGCCGCGATGCGCGAGGAGTTTGATGCGTTGCATCGCAACCGCACGTGGCATCTTGTGATGCGACCCACTCACGCCAACGTCATCAGTGGCAAATGGGTGTTTCGTCGCAAGAGCAACCCTGGCGGTTCTCTCAAGCGCTACAAGGCTCGCTGGGTAGTGCGGGGCTTCCGCCAGCGCGCCGGAGTGGACTTCACCGACACCTTCGCACCGGTCGTTAAACCGGGCACGATCCGGTGCTTCAGCTGGCGGTCTCCCGTGCCTGGCCTGTGCATCAGTTGGATGTCTCCAATGCTTTTCTACACGGTCATCTCACGGAACGGGTCTTCTGTGAGCAGCCGACTGGCTTCGTCGACGCCGAGCATCCCGACCATGTCTGCCTGCTCTCTCGGTCCCTCTATGGACTGAAGCAGGCCCCCAGGGTGTGGTACCAGTGTATGGCTGGGTTCTTACAGCAGCTTGGGTTTCACACAACCCGCTCCGACGCCAGATTCGCTCATCTATCATCGTGGCAATCGCCATCGCGTGCACTGCTGCTCTATGTGGACGACATTATCCTGATGGCATCCTCGCCTGGGCTTCTTCAACAGCTCACGGCTCGTCTTCGTGATGAGTTTGCCCTAAAGGATCTGGGAGCGCTGCACTACTTCCTTGGCATTGAGGTCGTTCGCCGTGCCAACGGGTTCTTTCTGCATTAGCAGAAGTACGCTCCTGAGCTTCTCGAGCGCGCGGGTATGCTTAATTGCAAAACCGCGCCCACGCCTGTTGACACCAAGGCGAAGGTTTCTGCTTTGGAGGGTTCCCCTGCACCGGATGCGGCTTCTACCGCTCCATCGTCGACGACCGCAAAGATCTCACCCTCACTCGGCCCGACTTGCAAGATGCAGTCCAAAGGTGTGCCTCCACATGCACTCCTCGCGTGATTCTCATTGGACTCTGGTGAAGCGTATTCTTCGGTATATACGCGGCACTATGACCATGGGACTCACCCTGACGGCCTCCTCCTCCATCGACATGGTCGCCTACTCCGACGCTGATTGGGCTGGCTGCCCGGACACGCATCACTCTACGTCAGGCTATTGTGTCTACCTCGGGCCCTTGCTGATATCGTGGTCGTCCAAGCGGCAGCCCACGGTCTCTCGCTCGAGTGCCGAGGCGGAGTATCGGGCAGTGGCTAATGCCGTTGCTGAGTGCTCTTGGCTCCGTCAACTTCTCCAGGAGTTGCTTTGTGTGGTCCCCAAGGCCATGATCGTCTACTGTGACAACGTCTCCGCCGTCTACCTCTCCGTCAACCCCGTCCACCATCGCCGTACGAAGCATATTGAGCTCGACATTCACTTCGTTCGCGAGCAGGTGGCTCTCGGGAAGGTTCGTGTTCTGCACGTTCCTACCACTCAGCCAGTCACGATGTCATGACTAAGGGACTACCGACCCCAGTCTTTGAGGAGTTTCGGTCCGATCTCTGTGTCTCCGTGACGCTCCGATCATGGGGTGTTGAGCATACGTTGTACACTGCATATGTATAGGACTAGGGTCTGTATTTATACCGTTGTATCTCTCTCTCCCCCCTCGTATATTTGTACATCTTGGGAGACAAGTAGAGGCCGGTCCACCCTGTACCTATATATGTGCACCATGCACACGATCAATGATTATCGATTCGTGCAATCTCATTCTTCCTAACTAACAGTGGCCTTGGACAGCATTTCTTTCATCCTTTTCGGCGTGGTGCTCGGCATGGAGTGTTGGTTCATGCTGCGTCCGGTGATCCAGCTCTTGGTCGGCGGTTCACGGATCTAGCGGCTAGTGTTGGCCGGCGGCCTTCGCAAGGTGCGGTTGGTTGCTCCGACGATAGGCTTCTTCAGCCAATGAGCTAGCTCAGTGGTGGTGCTAGGTGGTCGCCGTTGTGAGATGATGTGCGGATGAGGTGGTCTTTGTAGATAGGGTGAAAACCCTGTCTCGGTTGTGGCCGTGACCAGCGGTGGCGCTTATCTTCTGGAACACATCGTTGTAATGCTGTTGCACCCCTCCCGCGCGGATCGCTGCAACTCCGGAGGGGACTCTTGATCTGGTTTGATCGGACGATGACAACGCCTTGGAATCATATTCCCTCCCGGGGGCTTCATATTTGGAGTTGGATCTTAGCAAGTGAGACCAGTGGAAGACGGCGATGTTGGCACGAGGCTTCGGTGGCAAGGATGACGGGGTGAGCAGTGTCGGAGGTGTGGCTATGGTTGCGGTAGTCGGCTCTTCTCCGGTGTGTCTGCGGAATCGTCTCGGCTCGTTTGTTCCTATGAAGTCGAAGCTGTAGTGGCGGGCTCCGGTGGTATACGATGACATGCGGTAGGTGGTTCGTTCGATGATCTTCTGCGACGCCAGCCGTGCCTAGTTCTCCTTCATGGTTCCCTGTCAGAGTCGAAGTTGTGTTGTCAGGTCGCTGGTGGTTGGGTTTGGCGCAGACCTTCATGCATCTCCACACGGCCTCTTCAGTGTGGGTTGAGTTGATGATCGCATACGGCAAAGTCGGAGTCGTTTGCTCGAGGTTTAGGGATTTTTTTGGCGATGACGCCTCTAGGGGAGGAGTGATGATGATGACGCCTGCGTGCTGTCTCGGCAAGACCCTCTTTGGAGTGGTTTGCGTGAGGTTTCATATGTGTGGCTATGATGGTTTTTGTCCGGTTCTCCATAATGAACTGGGCAACGTGGTTTTCGCTCGTTTTTCTTAAATAACTAAGCAACTCTTTTCTTCTTAATGAATGCAGGATAACTACCATTTCAAAGAAGAAGAAAAAGAACATGAAAGGATTCACACAAACAGAAGAAACAACATGTCTTTAGGCAGGGGAGAAACCAGACGAAAAAGATAAACATGAAAGAAAAATCTAAACATGTAATAGAAAGAAGTATCTATGCAAGTCGCCTGTTCATAGTATACCGAATTTCCAGTTCAATTTGAGGCATTTTCTTGTCTGAACGAATTTGCGAATCAGGGCACAGATGAAGGGCCAAGCAGGTGCGTGTCACAGCGAATTTTTGTCATTTCCATGTTAGAAAAAATATTGACCATCATCAACATAGAAAAAATTGCAAGTATCAACAACGTTAAATTTATATGTAGATCTGTTATAAATATATACTCGGGTTGGTACATTGTAAGTCTATAGATTCAAACGGCAAAAAAAAAAATCGTTGAGATGGATGATAAAAAATATCACATTGAGAATGAGAAGGTCCGGATCTGTCCGGATCCTATACTGCCAAGTCCACCTATAATCGTCTTTGCCAAGGGGCCGAAAGAGCACCCTACGCCACTTGCATTTGGAGAAGTTGGGCTTTCCCGAAGTGCAAACTCTTTGTTTGGTTGGCAGTTCAGCACCGGATTTGGACCTCTGATAGGAGATTTAGACATGGACTCCAGGATGCTCCGTTCGCCTGCTTCACGTGTCTTCAAGATGAGGACAACGCGGAGCACATTCTCACTCAGTGCGTATACGCTAGGAAAATGTGGCACTACATTTTTGAGACTTTGAGCTTCAGAGGTAGCGCCCCTAGACCGGAGGATACTCTTCTTGACCAGTGGCTGGCCACGAGGACTAACTTCAGGAGACAAAAATTAAGCGTGGCTTTGACACGGTCATCATCGCGACCACATGGGCTCTTTGGAAAATGCAACGCCAGAGTTTTTCACCGGATCAACCAGCAGAAGACCGCATCCGAGCTGGCCCTTGCCATCATCGCGGAGCTAAAAGAATGGAGACTGGCGGGCTTAGGTGAAGGAGGTTATGGCTCGTTTTGTGAGAGTGTTGACATAGGCTAGCTAGTTGGGTGCCCTAGGGTGTGCGCTTCCCTTCCGAAGCTCTTTTTCTTTCCTGCAACTCTTGTAAATAACGCTTGCTCTTTTCTTCTATAAAGTTATGGTACGCTTTTAGCGTACTCTAAAAAAAAATGAGAAGGTCGCGTCAAATGTCTAAATACAACAGCAACCTGTCAATTACATGCCCGCCGTCTCTGTCCGTTCACTGATTACATGCCAATTACAACAGCAACCTGTCAGTTCTCCCTCGGAAACAGGCATACACGGCGGTGACGACATGCATAATTCCAGTGCCCAAACCGCTCAGGCCCATGAAGCCTGCCAAGAGGGTCAGCGCGCCGACGCAAAACCCGACGATAAAAGCTACCATAGCGACATGACGCTTCCATCTGTTTAGATGAATCGAGTTAGGCTGCGCAGGCGTCACGCGAGCATGATCCTGCAATCACGCAAACAGTTATTTAAGTCGGGTAAATTCCTGCCGAGTTCGTAAGCATAATAAAACGAAAAATAAAAGTCATCGAAGGTTAATTACCCTGAGCAACCTGGCCATGTATGTTTTCGAACATATACGCACTGTAAACCAAGCCGCCGACACAAGACCGCATCCCGCGAGCAGCAAGACAGCATAAAGGATTGCATGGACCGGCTCTCTTGCTACGTCAGTCAATCTTCAGTTGCGGGAGAGAAAGACATAAGTTCAAATGTGACTCCCTAGCTTATACTCATTCGGAAAAACTACAGTTCCTAGGCAAGAACATGTACTCACGTTGGTGGTGTGGTGATGTAGTAGGCGACCCCGCTGACAGGAACAGATCGTCCAGGATACAAAGTGGATCCCAGCTTCCATTTGCCGAGCAGATTGACCACTTGATTATTCTCTCCATATTTCACGTACAATAGCTGCATGCAACAAGTAGTAACGTATTTGCGTACGAAACAAGTAAGCTTATTACCCGATTACATACTCCTTTTGTCCCGAATTATTTGTCGTTAAAATGAACAGTCTGCAACAAGTAATTCGATTCGGAGGGAGTACCATTATTCTGAAGTAAAACGATTTATGCGTAAATACCTCTGAGATGAAATACGTAGTTGAAACGAGTGCGCTTTGGAAGATGATGGGTGCGTAGGAAAGGTAGGAGAGGTCGATGGCGCAGTTGACTTGCAGCCTAGGCTCGCCGATATCAACATCCCCACGCGTCTTCACTGGCAACGCGACGTGCAACCCTTGCAGCGTCACGACAAGCGCCAAGAAGGCGCACGTGCTAATGGCCATCATCGCGAAGTTGTCTCCTGCATGCCCGCCGCATGCCTTCAAGAAAACACTCGCGCTAGAACACATATATACACAAAAAATGTTACGTTTTGCTTATAACAGTCCAACAAATATGCGAACTGTAACACTTAACTACTGGCCAGAGTACATTATAGTTACAAGTATACTACTACTATGGCCGGAGTATAAAAAACAGCCCACCACCTGTGCACATATAAAAAACTATGGGTTCTTACCAGATGTTGGTGGCAGCGAACAGAGATATGCCACTATAAAATAGCCCGTGGCCCTTTTTAAGGACCTGATCCAGGTAGATGATGACGGCGCCTCCGAAGAAAAGCTGGAGTGCGATCAGAATCGCATTCCACGTGCCGAATTGGCTAGCGCTGCCCGCGAAGAGCACATTGATAACTGCTAGCACGATAGCCATCACTATCCCCAGCAACTTTTGCAACCCATCGCTGCATGTTACACGTAAATTATAGTTAATTATGGAAGAGTGGAAATGAAGCAATTATAACGCCACAATAGCCCCTCTGCTAAATTTTACCACTCCCTGTTCCATGGTAAAAGCTAGCTATAGTTCTAATCACTGGAAAAGTCAAATGCTTGCAACTTTGGCTATAAGTTGGGCATGAGTTTCTAGGATATCTAGTATTTTTTCTTTTTACATATTACACATGTTTAACTGGTCTAATAAAAAAGTAAAATCCGTGTGTCGCTTATATTTCCATCCGAGGGAGTACTTGTATATTTTCAGGTAGAAGAAAGATAGAACTAACCGAGGTTTAGCTACCTATAATTTTAGAACTCTGTTTTACTTAGATTTGAAAATTAAAATTTATGTATAGACTTGTCTCAAAATACTTTTACAATGTTTTAAATTTTAAATTTTGTTATTATATATCATACATATTAGTGGACAGAGTTAAATTTAGAGATCATTTAAATGTGCAAAGATTAAATCTTGTTCGCCTCAACCACGCCACCATTCTCACACATTGTACATAACTCAATCTAATCAAATTAAATCTTACCAAAATCTCACTTAAATGAAATTCTTCTTGTGTTTTCCTACCTATACCCAAATAAAATCAAATTTTACCAAAACCTCAACTAAATCAAAACTTATTTGCGTTCTTCTACCCCTACCCAAATCGAATCTAACATTTACCAACATCTCAACTAAATCCAAACTTTCCTCGTCTTTCTCTGCCCATATCCAAATCAAACCAAATCTAACCAAAATCAAGAATATGATGGGTTAAGGTAAATGTCGGACACGATTTGTATTGAACCACTATAGAATATGCCTGCCCCCGTAGCAACGCACGAAGAGTGAGCAGTTATTGTAAGATCATGGTTTTTTTGAACTACCATGAGACCATGATAGTATTAGGAGAAATTCATGAACCAATCCTTTCCATGTATGTAAAACATCTTGCATGTACTGCTGCTATTTCTTTTTATTTTGCAACGAATTCCTGCTATTATTGTTTTGAAGGTACATTAAGATTTATAAGTAATGAGTAGAATGTATAACTCACACGAGCTGCTGCCTTCGTTGTTCCTCGGGAATCCGGACCTTAAGAACCTTTAATCCAACCAAAAGGTGTATCGCCACCTCGGATCCCAGGATGGGATATACCCCAAGAGCCATGACAGTGCCACAGTTGGAGGCACAAGCCGCCTTGATCCAGTAGAAGGGATCCGCAGCCGCAGTGGTCGAGAGGTAATCGATCCCATACAGCGGCAGCCGGCTGCCAGTCAAGAAGACGAGCAGCGAGACGGCCGTGTACACTGCCTTCTGCCGGAAAGAAATACGGTCGCCGGCGATCTCAACCTCCGGCAAAAGCCTCACCAGTCGCTGCGAGAGATTAATTCCTGCCATCAAGTAGTTAATTTACTCCAGCCGGATCCTCTGGGTCGATAGCTTGGCAGTCCGTCCTACAGAAGAAACCTGGAAGAGCAATCAAACTGGGTAAAATCAATGAGATGGACTTGGATGTGCAATACTTAGAGCACATCTAGATGTGCATTAACAAAACTTTAATATTAATTCATCCCCTAACGGCGAAGAACTTCATACTGAAGTAAAGCATACACTGGAGGCGAGAGGGAACTATATATCAATCCCTCGCAAAAAAAAAAAAAGAACTATATATCAACATATGCCCGTTCTAAAAAAACATATGCCCGTTCAAAAACAAATCCATGCCTGGCGGCGCAAGGCGAGAAGAGAGGCAATCGATGGGAGCGGCGGGACGACCGTCGAATATTATCAACAGAGTAGGTTGATCGGGTACTGACGAGCTGCGGAAGCAGGCGGCCGGTGCGTCGAGCCCGCTTGGATATGTATATACCCTAGATTGGCAGGTAGTGGGGATCGAGGAGACGCCGTGCAAAATATTTGCCCCCGGTCCCGGGCAAACGGAGTTGAAACGGAGTCGGTCCCCTGCTAATACCGGAGAGCCCCTCTCCAGCAACTTGCGCGACCTGGCGCTTGCGGGCCGTGGCCCGTTACTGCTGAAAGAAAACACATGATCCGTTTTTGTAAGATTCAAACATTTAAAAAAGCATTCCCTTAAAAAAATATAAATCATAAATCTGTTTTTTTTTTAGAAAAATTCTAATCTACTAATATTTAATCATGGTAGTACAACGAATACTAGAAATAATAGAAATTACATCCAAATCTGTAGGCCACGTAGCGCATTTACTACCAAGATCGGAGCCAAGGCGGCGCGCCATCATCGCCCCTCCATCGCCAGAGTCAAGCACAACTTGTTGTAGTAGACAGTCGGGAAGTCGTCGTGCTAAGGCCCCATAGGACCAGCGCACTAGAATAGCAATCGCGCAGACGAAGAATAACGTAGATCAGAAAGATCCAATCCGAAGACGCACGAACGTAGATATGGCACCCCGGCTCAGAGAAACCGGAATGTCCCGTATTTCAGCCCAGAGATCGAGGAGAAGTCTTCTGAAATAGGACACTGCTTAGTATAGAACAAGTCAGCTCTTTATTACAGTCTATATGGGTACAGGGGGATTACATCGGCACGGCGACACTACGCCTGCCACGGTTGCTCCATGCAAGCAGCAGAACAACACGAAGCAGCGGAATAATTCTAGCAGCGGAACAACGACGACGGTGGTGAATTCCACTCCGCAGAGACTCTGGCTGAAACGCTTATCCTAGCTCGCAAACAAGGGATCCACGACAACAAGCGATCAAATTCGGCATGACCTGCAAACTGACATGACACGCCAGATCAGTACATTGAATGTACTTGCAAGCTCACAGCAACCAAGAGAAATCAAGACAAACAACAGCATGGTATTTACAGGTTAACAAGAATTAACACGATACTATAAGATCAATCATAGCCTGAACAAGATGAACATGATACCGCTAGAATAATACGAACATGGCATGAACATATGAACATAATAATACTAGCATGCAATATGATGACGCTATCATGCACCAACTTACTCTGCTCGAGTTACCTCGTAACCATCACATGCATAAGCTTATCATCGCGGACGTCACACGATCATATCGGGATCCAATCAAGCTTGGCATTACAATACCGTAGCAAATCATTAATGACCACAAGGAGCTTGACCTTTACGCGTGATTCTCGCATAACACCCCAAATATACATCAACTCGGTATCCTCGATACCACGATGATCATCTCACGATCACAACCAATCTCTTTCTCATCGTCGAACCAGGGTTGTTATTAAGCACATTATTATTATTACTGTTGACCATAGTGTGACCAACTACAAACTGGGCCATTATCCGCGGACGCGGCTATCGATAGATTAAACACACACACTCTGCAGAGGTATCACACTTTACCCACACCACGGAACCCATGACCTCGCACTCCCATTCGGGTGGACCAACGGCGTTCCGACAAAACCGCTCTACTGCCATGACACTCTCCCGGCCACTCCGACAAACTCCCCTCTGGGCTAAGTCATGGGTGCCCCGTGCCTACCAAAGGCATCAACGGCCACCGTCGTGGCAAAAAAATAAACGGTCCCAAACGGGGACAATGGTATACCAATCACAACAACGGGCACACAAGGCTTATGCCGTCCTACCTGATCAAGGTAGCGCTCGCACATAACCTTCCCTCGTTGGAGGCACCGGCGAGAGGCATGACAATAGACCCAGCTAGGACCTTCCCATAAAGGCAAATGTGGTTGCACTTGTCAGCTCGATATGGTGGCACCATGACTCAGCCAATAGTTGTTCAAGTTCGTTTAAGTTCGGTTAAACTTGAATGCAAATGATGCTGAGTCATACAATATAACATGATGCAACTAGCATGCACGATATCAACATAAGCATGGGGCACAACATAATCATCAGGCATATCGATAATAATAAAGCATATATCCGAATGAGAATGGCATACTGACAAGCATGAACATCACAAGTATAACACTACTCATAGCATAACTCAACCACTAGCATCAACAATAAATACAATGCAAGACCATATCAAGAATACTGTCAAGTACGCATATAACTAGCAGACGATAGTCATGCACCGAAGAACATGACCAACACCAACATGTACTATTACCCAGCATGTCATACAAAAATAATACTAGCAAGAAATACATGATAACCAGGTGCATAATAGCATAGCATGAAAGTGAACACAAATCCATAAGCATTACCGAAACAACGATAACCGTATCAAAACAAACAGACATTTATTAAATATTCAAGTTGAAAACCACGGCTACTGCATGGCTATCATGCAAGTGGGTGTTGTGGCTTGCCTGGGGATGAAGAAACCACCGTGAAGATGTGCGGAAAGATCGCGGAAGGAATCGCCGGAAAAGTTTCTCTCTCGAAGGGGGCTGATTAGGGCAAGGGCAAAATGGTCATTTCTAGTATGTCACACCATAGTGAAAATGATGCCAACAGACAGAGCTAGACGAGAAGAAGAAGTAGGCTTTGGAATCACCTCAAACGGAGTTACGGTTGCGGAGTTATGAGGTGTAGAAGATCAGGGACCTATCTATGAATATTTTCGTCACCAACGGGTCCCTGGCGGCTGAAACAGAAAGCGCATTTGTCCAGATTACGTTTTCTTAAAAGGGAAACGTACGGCCAGCCGCAGAAGAAGGAATACGCTTTCCCGAAGGGAAAACGACTTTTAGATAAAAGAGGAAGAAAATACGCTTTCATTAACGAAAACGCATACCAAGAAAACGTTTCCACTTAACCGAGTGGATAAGGCGGTGGCTCACTTACGGATGGGGTCCGTTGGAGAGGGGTGCCCGCCTGGCCAGCTGGCAAGGCGTCGTCTTCCTCCTCCTCTCGCTCCTGTTCCTTACGGAACAGAGGAGGAGAGCAGGGGAGGGGCGGCGCTAGGACAGCCGGCTCAGGCCAGCTCCGGCCCGGACGATCACACCGGAGGGTGCGCGGGGCCACACCGCACCTGCTCCAAGAGAGAAGAGGCGCGGGGGAGGCCTGGAGCTGCGGTGGTGGTTGGCAACAGAGAAGAACAGGGGGCCGGGCGCCGGCGATGGAGCGGACTGCTCCGGCCACCTCAAACCAAGGCGCGGGCACCGGCGGCTTCAGGGCTGAGCACTGCACCCATTCAGAGTCAAAGGAGGCGTTGGAGAGTGGTGGAGAGGCGGTGAGGCGTGGCGACCAGGGAGGCTACAGAGAGCTCGGGTGGTGGAGGTACTCGGTGAAGCAGGGGCTCCGGCGAGGGGGCAAGGTGATGGGGCGACGCGCGGGGACGAGGGGAAGCTCGTGGTGAGGTGGTCGGGTGGGAGTGGGAGAGCTCGGGACGGCCGGACGGGCTGGAGGCCGAACGGTGGAGGCAGCGGCCGTGCGTGGGGCACGCGGCCAGGAGGCTCTCCGGCGAGGGGAAAGTGGGCGGGGCGGCTCGCGGTGGTGAGGGGGAGGCAATGGACGTGGCTAGAGGAGGAGAGCAGGCTCGGTTTGGTCGGAACCAAGCCGAGGCCGAGGCGGCCATGGAGGACAGAGGCGAACTCCGGCGAGATGTGGCGATCCTGGTGACCAAATGAGGCGAGGGAGAGATGGGTGAGGTGTGGGAGGTGTCAAGGGCGCTTAAATAGCCGCGGGGGAGAGCTCTAGAGCTTCACGGCAAGCTCACGACAAGCTCTAATGGAAGTCAGCAGCACGACGCAGCACGGGCATGGAGTTAGCGACGTATTTATTGCGAACCACGACGAGGCACCGACGCAGGGCGACTCAGGGCATCACGGGGGAGCTCCAGGACATGAATGGAGGTTGAGATGACGAGGGAGACGACGGGAACGGTGGCCGGAACGAGCCATAGCGCGAGTTTGCCATGATGCAAGTGTGATCACCACGCGCACTGGAGCAAATAGCTCGTTTTGGCCGAACCATTCATGTCTAGTAGATAGACCTTAGTGCCCTTAGTCTAACAAAAGGAATAATTTGGTCCAGGGGCAAAGAAGAGATTTGCAGATGACCCCAAAGCAGACTAGCGGCTAAGTGTTTGTGCTGTGCAGTGGGGGCACCAGCTTGGGAACGAAGGAAAGGATTTCTCCGGTGATGTCCACAAAGATTATGTTGATACCAAAAATCAGCCTAAGAGGAGGAGATTAGAGGGCACTTGCTGAAGAAAGTGTCATACTGGCCAAATTGGGGGATTTTGAAGTCGCACTCACATACATGATTTTCATGAGCTGCAATTTGGAGGAGGTGGGTTTTATGATCATGAAGCTTCTGTAAAAGTTTCATGCCATTTGGAAATATCAAAATAGCAGTTGCTTCACAATGCTTCATTTTGACCAGAAACTTGGAAAAATTGCACAGGGCAAATGATTTGATTAATTGAGCCAACACTTGGTGAAGAGAGTTAATATAGATAGGAGAATATCTTGGTAAATTTTCGGCTTCATTGAAGCAATATAAAATATAGTTGCTTCACAAACTGAAAATCTGACCAGAAACTAAGATTTCGAGTTGGGCTCACATAGATGAGTTACATGAGCTCAAATTTGGTGGAGATGCATGATTTGATCAAATTAAGGATGTGGCAAAGTTTCAACTCATTTGGATATGCCTAGCTTGTACCTCTTTCACAAAGTTTCTCCCTGCACATGAACTTTGGAAAATCATTGGTAAATATTTACTAGGTAAATGGAGTTGAATTTTGGCATGAGGAAATTATTTGGACATGAAAAGATGTCCAAAAAGTTTGGGGTCAATTGGGCAAAGGTAAATAATACTTTCTTCTCAAAAAGCCACTAAGGGCAGAATGAGAAAAGGAATATTTGTGAATTATCTTTGATGATGCAAATGAAGGATTTTGACATATTTGAGCAAGATATGACCCAAACAAATCATGAGAATTATTTGGGAATTTTGGGAGTGATAGAAATATAGGTTGCTTCACAACCTAGGGCAAATTGGGTTATTCCTTTAATAGAAAAAAGGAATATTCCCAATAAAAAGAATATTGGCATTTGGACTAGGATGAAAATGACATGATCTAGGGATGGGTTTGAGGATGACAAGCCACTCTGGAAACAAAGAAGAGGTCATCTTCTTCAGTTTCCAGACCACATAGCCACAGAAAAAGAAAACTCAAGCAAAAAAACCTCAGAAAATCAAAAGAAAAAGAAGGGCCAAAAATCAGGCTGTGACAACTTGTCACATCCCTAGTCCTGGCATGCACTAGGCTAGCCTTCATGTTGCATCATGTTTAAAATTTTTTGAAACTTGAATTGAGGAGATTTGGAAGCCTCAAAATTTAAATAAAAGGAGGGCAAAACCCCTAAAATCTCATTCAATGTTCCCAAAATGTCCTTCCTAAATGTTTGATAATTTTTGGCAAGGGTTACGGTCCCAAACAAAATATTGAACATTTATAAGGAATTAATCTTGGGATTTTGAATTTAAATCATTAGCTATTTGAATTTGAATTATATTCATATAATTAGAATATAATTTCAAATACCACAGAAATATTTTATGAGCTTTTGGAAAAGTCCATCTAGCAGAATAAAAATATTCAGAGGAGTTTTGACATTGTTTGAATTGTTTTAAATTCAAAACAAGTGGCAAAAGATTTAAAACAAAATGTAAAGCAGAAAACAATAAAAGAATGTAATCAGACTGGCTTGCCCGGCAGCCCACCCACTGGCGCTAACCGCCCTTTTCCCCTCTCTCGCTCACGGGCCCAGTTGGCCCAGCCCACCTACCCCCACCGCTCATCGTCTTCCTTCAGAGGCAGAGGCGAGGCGTGAAGGCCGGGCGATGCCGACGGCCACCTCCTGCCTGGCTGCCTGCGTCCCTGTTGCCTGGACGCCTCCATGTGTCGCCACGCGCCTCCCCGACCCCCTGGACCCCTCGCCTCTCCCTCTCCCTTGTTCTCTCCTCGCCCTTCTCTCTCGCCGGGAAGGCGCGCCGTCGCCGCCCCTCGCTGCCCTCGCGGCCACCGCCACCCCTCTCCTCCCGGCATGCCCCGAGCTCCGCCGAGCCCTCTCTCCTCCTCACCGAGCCTCCCGACACCGGAGCACCCCGAGGCGCCGCCCGCCACTTTCCCTTCTCGGACCCGCCGGACTTCATCGACAAATTAAATCGGCTCCGGTGCCTCCTCGAGCTTCGCCCGATGCCATCGTCGCACTCACGGTGAGCCCCAGTCGTTCCCCTCTTCCCCGACTCGTTCCCTCCTCTAGCCACCGTTTCCATCGTGGATCGAAACCCACCGCCGCTCGAAGCTTGTCGCCGGCGTCGCTCGGCGACCATATGGTCATTCCGTCTTGACCAACATGTCCGCCGCATCACGTAGAAACCTCGCCGGCGCCTCGGCCTGCGTTTACGCCGCAACCCCAACCCCGCACATGGCCGAACTCCGGCGGCCGCCAACCTCGTCGCCGGCGTCGATCCTGACCGTCCCGAGCTCAAGCCACTCCACCAAGAGCCTCAGCTCATCCCCAGCTCCACGTAGGTACCCTCCCCGACCCTTTTGGTGGCCGGAACGGCAAAATGCACTTGCGCCGCGTCGGCTCGCTGGCTAAACGCCGGCAGCCGACGTGGACTTTGACCTCGGGTGGGCCGGTTGACTCTCTGAGTCAATGACAGGTGGGCCCCACCTGTTTAATAACTAGGTTTAGTTTTAATTAAAATCTAATTAAGTTAATTACTCGACACGTGGGACCTTTGCCGGTTTGACCGGACCAGCCCTGTTGACCTGATGACGTCAACATGCGACATCATGTCGACATGATAAACTGATTTCTGGAATTATTTTAATTCAGGAAATTCCGAAAATGCCCTAAACTTTAATAAATCATATAAATTCAACCGTAACTCGGATGGAAATAATTTATATATGAAAAATGATCAGAAAAATATGAAGAATCTGTTTATGCCATGATCATGCATGTTTGAACAAGTTAACCTCACTGAATAGGATGAATCATGATTAGGATAATTTATGAAATAGCATTTGGAGTTGGAGTTCAACCTTGTTTGAATTCCACTTCAATTAACTTGGATTACTGTTGCATTAGGTGAATTCAGTTCCTTAACATGATCATGCATCATATATGTGCATTGCATTGATTGTGTTCTTTCTCGCCATTGGTGTTTGTCCCCTCTCGGTGAGACGACGTTCGACGATGAATTCGATGACACCGATGAAGAACTATATTATCTTGAAGTGCTGTGCAAGCAAAACCCCCTTGTTCATTCCGATATAATCCCACTCTCTCGCTCCTGCTCTATTTTACTGCATTAGGACAACAACGACTCATGTGTTACTTGCTGCGGTAGCTAAACCCCTTGATCCTTTGCATGACCTGTCATTCCACAAGAATTAGATGAAACCCACTAGCATGAGTAGGAATTGTTTGAGCCATGTTGTGCCTACTCATCTATGCTTGTTTGTCATGCCTGCCATCGCTTAGAGTTGAGTCGGGTCCGATTCATCGGGAATGGATTGGAATTGTTATGAACATGCCCTATTGCGTGTAAGCTAAGTGTGTGAACACGATTTGGTAAAGGTAGCGGTGAGAGGCCATGTAGGAGTACATGGTGGGTTGTCTCATTGAAACCGTCCTCGTGAACTGAGTTACGTGTTTGTGATCCATGAAACAGTTACTACCACGCATTGGGCCCGAAACCAATGGACCCTCTCGGCTTCTTGACCACCCTTGTCCTCGGTCCGGGAGTTGCAAGTAGTTTCGTGTTTGTAGCATCTTTGGGGGCCGCCGCATAGCGCTGACCTTAGGGGTGGGTTGTGTTGCGGTAGGCACCGTGTTGATGCAGTGCCGTTTGGTATCTCGGGAACCACCGCACATCGTTCGGGCTGTATGGGAAACCTCGGCGGACTCCTGCGGATGGAACCGAATAGGCGATAAACCCGGACTAGGGACTTGAGTGTTTAGGTAGGCCTGGCCGACACCCACGTTGGGCTTCCGCTTGAAGGTTGCCGAGTACATGTTGTGTAAGCGGTAAGTGGTGAGCGTGTGTGAAGAAGTACACCCTGCAGGGTTTAATATGATCTATTGAATAGCCGTGTCCACGGAGAAGGACTTCAGGTTGCCTATATCGGTTCATAGACAAGTGAAAGTGGATACCCTAAAATGCTAAGATAAGCGTGAGTGCTATGGATGGCGTTCTCGTAGGGAAGGCGGAGCGGGTCCATAGTGGTGTATTGATATGGTGAATATGTGGACTCGTGCGCCACCTCAAAAGAGTTACTTGCGATCGTAGTTCAGGATAGCCACCGAGTCAAAGCTGGCTTGCTGCTCAAACTCCACCAACCCCTTTTGATAATGATGCATATGTAGTTAGTTACGATGTAAGTCTTCTTTGAGTACGTTTGTACTCACGTTTGCCTATTTTATGTTTTGCAGAGAGACTTTAGTCTCGCTAGTAGTTCCGCTTGGACTTGACGGTTAGCTTGATACCTCACTACGATCTTGTGCCTCAGAGGATCTCGGTAGATAGCCAGCTTCTCAGCCTTCTTCATTTGTAGTTATGCGTACTCGGACATGTTTAGCTTCCGCTTGTGCTTTGACTTGTATGCTTCGAGTGTTGGGTCATGAGACCCATGTTTGTAATATCTCGCTCCTCGGAGCCTAATGAATAAATATTTGAGTCGAGAGTTATGTTGTGATGCCATGTTGTATCTACACATATTGAGCATATTGTGTGTATGTTTGAAATGCTTGTTATGTGTGGGATCCGACAAACTAGTTGTTTATCCTTGGCAGCCTCTCATATGGGGAAATGTAGTCTCGTGCTTCTGAGTGATAGTAGTCCGCTTCTGACCCGGTTCACCGGAGTCCCGCTAGCCCAAAGCACTACTGCTTGGACACTTGCACTGGCCGGCATGTGTTTCACTGCCTTATGTCCGTTCCTTCGGGAAATGTCACGCGGTGTTATTCGAGTCCTGTCTAGCCTGCTACAGCCCGGGATACCGGAGTCTGTTAGCCCAAAGTGCTACAGCCCGAATTTATACGTTGATGACCGACATGCTCGATGTGATTCATGTATGCCTGTCCCCATAGGTTAGCGCCGCTTTGGGTTCACGACTAGCCATGTCGGCCCGGGTTCTTTGTCATATGGATGCTAGCGACACTATCATATACGTGAGCCAAAAGGCACAAACGGTCCCGGGCCATGGTAAGGCGACACCGTGGGAATACCGTGCGTGAGGCCGCAAAAGTGATATGATGTGTTACATGCTAGATCGGTGTGACTTAGGATCGGGGTCTGACAGCGTTGGTATCGAGCGTTGCGTCAGAGGGATTACCAAGCCAAACCGGTGAAGTTGTGTCTAGAAATGCTTTAGTTATATAAGGGAATTGATTGTGGAAGGAACGTAAGGCTCTTTTTACTCCTTATACCTCATGGCCTTGATCCGAGTCATCCTCTTTTCTTCTACGGGTTTAAGAACTAGGCTTCTCATCTATCTATCGAGGATGACGTGTTACTAATCCATAGACCTATAAGGTTGTTGGTTTTAATCTGATTCAGTTCCTATTGTTTACGTATGATAACTGTTGATCTCAGAATCTTGTTATGATGTTGTTGAGTGGTTATGCCACCATTTACAGGATGTCTCAAATCATTTTGAGCATTTACAGCCGTTATGCTGTCCGAGTCATCCTGTCTCTAAATAGCTTGATGCATTTGCAAATCCTTTCTTTCCGCTTCCGATGTCCTTTTGGTCGAATAAGCACACTAATCGGTAAGTTGAGGTACTTTGTTGCCTCGACATACATGTTGGAACTACTATTATGACCCTAGGTGTTTAGGAAGTCACCTAGCAATTTAGCAATGCTTTTGTATCCCTAGTGTGATGATTACGCCAAGTATTCTTGAAAGCATCCCGTGATGCCGTTTAGTAGTAGGTATTCTACTCTGGGCTTACGAACCGAGATTCATCCTACTTCATGTTGTTAGTATTTGCTAGTGCCTTTAGGATATTAGTAACCTTTGCGATAGCCCTCGAAGTCCGTGGTATTCTCCTTCTTCCAAATACCATGAACTAATTATGGCAGAAGTTCTTTTGAACCAAAACATCACAACAAGAGTGCTCTTGAGGAGTACTCCATTCATATCGTGACTCGCCAATTTTACCTTCTCTCGCATGGATTATCCGGAAGAAATGTTGAGTTTGCTCGACATACTAATCCATGCATCCACAACTCGAGGAAGTTATATGTTCCTCCGAGTTGCTCTCTTGATTGCATTCGACCTTCATCTATCAATTGATAGTCAAGGGTATGTGTACATTCGTTTATTGATGCCTATTACTTATGTGGTCCGTCAAGCCATTCCATTCCGGAATGACTAGGAGAAACAAACTCCAGTACCTCATCCATATCCAGGATTGGGTCAAAGTAGTTGTATCCCGCAGATCAAAATGCCAATTCAGCTTTTGAATCTGTTCTACCTTGGAGTGTTACCATCTTTATGTCAAGAATGTCATGGGAATGGCATAACCTCTTAGGAATTCTTGACGCAGTGATACTCTCGCTATCATTATTCATTCCTCGGTTCCGTGTTGTTGTAACCGGAATGCCGCAAGTGACTTGTGATGTGTGACATCAATACTCCGAGCAACTCATTGCTTGGTAGTGAATGGACAAAATTCTCATCCTTAGCGTGTTGGTTATTAAACCATCATCCTAAGATTGATCGTGCTACCTAGTCCTTATTTTCGGTGCACACCTCGATTGATGAGTTAGGATCTTGTCAAGTCCTCACTCATTTGATAATATCGTCTTGCCCTGAAAAGCAAGATTGCTCTCGAGCTTAGTAACATACCGGTGGTTCGTGATTTTCCAAATATCTTCTTGGAAGTGTTACCGGGTTGCTTCCTGACTGTTATGTTGGGCTCGTGATCAAGTTGGTTTCTTGTGAACCACCCTTCTCCAAGAATCTGTTGGATACCCCGAGCTAGTTGGTCAAGCCAAACAACAACTTGGAGAGTTGGAAGATAAAAGCTTGCCTAATTTAGTTCGTTCCAAAGGGATATTCTTGTGTAGTGTGTGTTGAAGAAAGATGATATCTTCATCAATTGGTTCCTGTGATCGGTTGTTGGATCTATCGTCCTACCAATCCTTTGATTTGAGTATGGGCTATCGTCAAATCAAATCAGTACTAACGGTGCTCGTAATGTTGTCTTACTCGTGGTTGATCCCTCGAGCATACACCATTATATTTTGGTGCGACCAATGCTAACACTGTGTTCACATGATGGTGGAAGTCCAAAGTGATATGGAAATTCCGATGAGTTCTTTGTTGAGCCCATCAGTAGCATTTTGTCTCCCCCATGAGTCATGTTGAACATCAACCTAGTGTTGGAAAATTGTGTAAGCATTTCTTCGTGTGAAGTTCATGAAGCTTATGCTTGGATGGTTGAAGAGACTTCCTCGAATTTATGTGTTTTAGGTGTAAGTTGCCGCCATGAATTTGAGAAAAGCTTGTTTGCCTCCTGTGGAATCATCCCAAGTCAGTCATGCATGTGCGAAGTATTCTATGGTTTGATAGACTGATCATCTTCATTCCGTATGTATCCCTAGCACACCAAGCCACTGACTGATTTGTTCAAGGAAAGGAGTTCTTTCATAAGAGCTAATCATGACTTATGTTAAGACTTCGATATCCTCGATGATGTTTCCCCACCCGAACTCGGTAGTGTTTTATTATAGGACTACCATGTGGTCATGCTTGTCTAGGACAACGTGTTCACATGTTTGTAGCAAAACCAGCTCATGTTTTGGAGCTTGCTATATCGTAGTTCATATCCCGAGAATCTCGCATAGCGCCATCTCGTCGAATTGTGTTGCAACCCTTCCTTTTAGGACATGATGAGTCTGAAATATCCTAACATCAACCAGATCTGAATCTCAGTAGATATGATGGTTGGAACATTCGAGCAGTTGTATCTCGTTCCCAGCTTGCACCCCATTGTGCCAATTTCCATGGGCTGCCCTCTCATTAATTGATGTCTAGGATCATCCTCAAAAGTGGACTTACCATGGGTCCCCTCCACCTCCGACGACAAGCAAAAATCATCCATTGCGTTGTCTTCAACAAGGTAGTCTACATCATCCATTCTAGTCCGGTGTACCATTCCTTGCATTCCACCAAATGATCGCCAGAATTGCCTTAGGCTGGTTTAAAGAGTTTCAATGATCCCTGTATCAAAAGTACTTCTTTTTGCCACTTAAGGGAATAGTTCTTTGCGTCACCTTTCTCAAGGTGTCCCGTTACGGGATCATGATAAATATTTCCACGCCATCTTGACACCATCCACCATCTTTCTAAATGTGGAATTGTTGCCACCAATCAAACCCCATCGGTTGTTCCTCCATCCCTCTCGATGTATTTTGTGTCTCAACTCGAGATGTGTCACCGTCTCAGTCCGTGAGTTGATCATATTTGCTTGATCTCCGTGAAGATCGAATCATGCAGGGTTTTCCCCTTTCTTTCTATTGTCGTGTCGAGTGAAGATCTCAAAAGCAAAGACGTCAAGACCAAGATGATGGAGTAAATCAACATTTTCGAGGAGGGCAAATGGATCATGAAGATTGTGATAGTTTGTGACCTCCCTTTTCCTCTTACCTCACGTCTTGAATCTCGGGGCGAGATTCTTGTTTAGTGGGGGTGAGTTGTCACATCCCTAGTCCTGGCATGCACTAGGCTAGCCTTCATGTTGCATCATGTTTAAAATTTTTGAAACTTGAATTGAGGAGATTTGGAAGCCTCAAAATTTAAATAAAAGGAGGGCAAAACCCTAAAATCTCATTCAATGTTCCCAAAATGTCCTTCCTAAATGTTTGATAATTTTTGGCAAGGGTTACGGTCCCAAACAAAATATTGAACATTTATAAGGAATTAATCTTGGGATTTTGAATTTAAATCATTAGCTATTTGAATTTGAATTATATTCATATAATTAGAATATAATTTCAAATACCCTGAAATATTTTATGAGCTTTTGGAAAAGTCCATCTAGCAGAATAAAAATATTCAGAGGAGTTTTGACATTGTTTGAATTGTTTTAAATTCAAAACAGTGGCAAAAGATTTAAAACAAAATGTAAACAGAAAACAATAAAAGAACAGAATGCAGACTGGCTTGCTGGCAGCCCACCCACTGGGCGCCCCAACCGCCCTTTTCCCCTCTCTCGCCCGCTGGCCCAGTTGGCCCAGCCCACCTACCCCCCACCGCGCATCGGCTTCCTCAGCCCGAAGGCAGAGGCGAGGCGTGTGAAGGCCGGGCGATGCCGACGGCCACCTCCTGCTGGCTGCCTGCGTCCCGCTGCGGACGCCTCCATGTGTCGCCACGCCTCCCGACCCCTGGACCCCTCGCCTCTCCCTCTCCCTTGTTCTCTCCTCTGCCCCTTCTCTCTCGCTTGGGACCCGGCGCGCCCGTCGCCGCCCCTCGCTGCCCTCGCGGCCACCGCCACCCCCTCTCCTCCCCGGCATGCCCCCGAGCTCCGCCGAGCCCTCTCTCCCCTCCTCACCGAGCCTCCCGACACCGGAGCACCCCGAGGCGCCGCCCCGCCACTTTCCCCCTTCTCGGACCCGCCGGACTTCATCGACAAATTCGTCGGCTCCGGTGCCTCCCCGAGCTCGCCGATGCCATCGTCGCACTCACGGTGAGCCCCCGAGTCGTTTCCCCCTCTTCCCCGACTCGTTCCCCTCCTCTAGCCACCGTTTCCATCGTGACCGAAACCCACCGCCCGAGCTTGTCGCGGCGTCGCTCGGCGACCATATGGTCATTCCGTCGACCAACATGTCCGGCCAGCATCACGAGAGCCTCGCCCGGCGCCTCGGCTTCTGCGTTTACGCCGCAACCCCAACCCGACATGGCGAACTCCGTGGCCGCCAACCTCGTCGCGGCGTCGATCCCGACCGTCCCGAGCTCAAGCCACTCCACCAAGAGCCTCGGCTCATCCCGACTCCACGTAGGTACCCTCCCGACCCTTTTGGTGGCGGAGCGGCAAAATGCACTTAACGCCGCCCGGCGTCGGCTCGCCGGCGGCTAGCGCAACCGGCGTCAGACTTTGACCTCGGGTGGGCCCGGTTGACTCTCTGAGTCGATGACGGTGGGCCCTGATACATTTAATAACTAGGTTTAGTTTTAATTAAAATCTAATTAAGTTAATTACTCGACACGTGGGACCCACTGCCGCTTTGACCCGGACCAGCCCTGTTGACCTGATGACGTCAACTGCGACATCATCTTGTATGATAAACTGATTTCTGGAATTATTTTAATTCAGGAAATTCGAGAAAATGCCCTAAACTTTAATAAATCATATAAATTCAACCGTAACTCCGGATGGAAATAATTTATATATGAAAAATGATCAGAAAAATATGAAGAATCTGTTTATGCCATGATCATGCATGTTTGAACAAGTTAACCTCACTGAATAGGATGAATCATGATTAGGATAATTTATGAAATAGCATTTGGAGTTGGAGTTCAACCTTGTTTGAATTCCACTTCAATTAACTTGGATTCTTGTTGCATTAGGTGAATTCAGTTCCTTAACATGATCATGCATCATATATGTGCATTGCATTGATTGTGTTCTTTCTCGATTCTTGGTGTTTGTCCCTCTCGGTGAGACGACGTTCCGACGATGAATTCGATGACACCGATGAAGAACTATATTATCTTCGAAGTGCTGTGCAAGCAAAACCCCCTTGTTCATTCCTATATAATCCCACTCTCTCGCTCCTGCTCTATTTTACTGCATTACGACAACAACGACTCATGTGTTACTTGCTGCGGTAGCTAAACCCCTTGATCCTTTGCATGACCTGTCATTCCACAAGAATTAGATGAAACCCACTAGCATGAGTAGGAATTGTTTGAGCCATGTTGTGCCTACTCATCTATGCTTGTTTGTCATGCACATCTTGCTTAGAGTTGAGTCGGGTCCGATTCATCGGGAATGGATTGGAATTGTTATGAACATGCCCTATTGCGTGTAAGCTAAGTGTGTGAACACGATTTGGTAAAGGTAGCGGTGAGAGGCCATGTAGGAGTACATGGTGGGTTGTCTCATTGAAACCGTCCTCGAGCCTGAGTTACGTGTTTGTGATCCATGAAACAGTTACTACCACGCATTGGGCCCGAAACCAATGGACCCTCTCGGCTTCTTGACCACCCTTGTCCTCAGTCCGGGAGTTGCAAGTAGTTTCTGGTGTTTGTAGCATGCTGGGGGCCGCACGCAACGCTGACCTTAGGGGTGGGTTGTGTTGCGGTAGGCACCGTGGCCCGGTGTACCGAGTGCCCGTTTGGTATCTCGGGAACCACGCACACATCGTTCGGGGCTGTATGGGAAACCTCGGCGGACTCCTGCGGATGGAACCCGAATAGGCGATAAACCTGGACTAGGGACTTGAGTGTTTAGGTAGGCCGTGGCCGACACCCACGTTGGGCTTCCTTGAAGGTTGCCGAGTACATGTCGTGTAAACGGCGGTAAGTGGTGAGAGCGTGTGTGAAGAAGTACACCCCTGCAGGGTTTAATATGATCTATTCGAATAGCCGTGTCCACGGAGAAGGACTTCTGGGTTGCCTATATCAGTTCATAGACAAGTGAAAGTAGATACCCTAAAATGCGCAAGATAAGCGTGAGTGCTATGGATGGCGTTCTCGTAGGAAGACGGGAGCGGGTCCATAGTGGTGTATTGATATGGTGAATATACGGACTCGTGCGCCACCTCAAAAGAGTTACTTGCGATGTAGTTCAGGATAGCCACCGAGTCAAAGCTGGCTTGCTGCAGTCAAACTCCACCAACCCCTTTTGATAATGATGCATATGTAGTTAGTTCTGATGTAAGTCTTGCTGAGTACGTTTGTACTCACGTTTGCCTATTTTATGTTTTGCAGAGAGACTTTAGTCTCTCTAGTAGTTCCGCTTGGACTTCGACGGTTAGCTTGATACCTCAGCTACGATCTTGTGCCTCAGCAGGATCTGGTAGATAGCCGTGCTTCTCGGCCTTCTTCATTTGTAGTTATGCGTACTCGGACATGTTTAGCTTCCGCTTGTGCTTTGACTTGTATGCTCGAGTGTTGGGTCATGAGACCCATGTTTGTAATATCTCGCTCCTCGGAGCCTAATGAATAAATATTTGAGTCGTAGAGTTATGTTGTGATGCCATGTTGTATCTACACATATTGAGCATATTGTGTGTATGTTTGAAATGCTTGGTATGTGTGGGATCCGACAAACTAGTTGTTTATCCTTGGCAGCCTCTCATATGGGGAAATGTAGTCTCGTGCTTACGGCGATAGTAGTCCGCTACAGCCGGTTCACGGAGTCCCGCTAGCCCAAAGATTACTGCTTGGACACTTGCCTGGCCGGCATGTGTTTCGCCGTTCCTATGTACGTCGCCTGGGAAATGTCACGCGGTGTTATTCGAGTCTGTCTAGCACGCTACAGCCGGGATACCGAGTCCTGTTAGCCATGCTACAGCCAATTTATACGTTGATGACCGACATGCTCGATGTGATTCATGTATGCTGTCCCCATAGGTTAGCGCCGCTTTGGGTTCACGACTAGCCATGTCGGCCGGGTTCTTTGTCATATGGATGCTAGCGACACTATCATATACGTGAGCCAAAAGGCGCAAACGGTCCCGGGCCATGGTAAGGCGACACCCGTGGGAATACCGTGCGTGAGGCCGCAAAGTGATATGATGTGTTACATGCTAGATCGGTGTGACTTAGGATCGGGGTCCTGACACAACTCTTCCCCCTTAAAGAAATCTCGTCCTCGAGATTTGGTTGCTCAGGGAACAAGTATGAATATATTGTTTTAAGGAAACCGTTTCCAACTCGGGTATCCTTTTTCCTTTATTGATTGTTCCCTACTGAATTTCATATAACGAGACTGCCTGGCTCTTGGGTGGTTGGCTTCATTGTATCCATACCCTGACGGATCTTACCTCACATGCTCCTGCTTATACTGGATCCAATTCTTTTCATATCTGCTGACTTAGCTGAGTGTGATAGATAATTATGACTGAAACATATATCCGTCTCACAAGTCCAAGAGTGATCTCCGATGAATGTGTCATCCGGCATTGACAACCTTTCATGAAGTTGTGAAGAGATTTTTCCTGATGGACACCCAATCTGCTACTCCTTGCATTGGGTTTCTCAACTTAACTATAGGTCCTTAGGGTTCAAAACAGTGAGGTGTGCCATAACCTTTCTCCTGATGGATGCTCACTTTTCGCAGGAATTTCTGAATCATCTTGACTGGCTCCATTGTATTGATTATCATATCCGTACGAAATATTTGACTGTCGCCTATCGTGGCCAGCATAAAAGGGTATGACCCTTTATAATAGTATCCGCAAACTTGACTGACGGGGTTTCCGACAAAAAGGATTTTGTGTTGGGGAACGTAGTAATTTCAAAAAAAAAATCCTACGCACACGCAAGATCATGGTGATGCATAGCAACGAGAGGGGGAGTGTATCTTCATACCCTTGAAGATTGCTAAGCGGAAGCGTTTATCAACGCGGTTGATGTAGTCGTACGTCTTCACGATCCAACCGATCCAAGTATGAACGCATGGCACCTCCGAGTTACGCACACGTTCAGCTCGATGACGCCCTCGCCTTCTCGATCCAGCAAGACGGGCGAAGTAGTAGATGAGTTCGGCAGCACGGCGTGGTAGCGGTGTTGGTGAAGAACAATCTCCATGAGGCTTCGCCTAAGCACTACGGAAACTATGACGGAGGATAAACTAGAGGGGACGGGGTTGCCGGCACATGGCTTGGTGTTTCTTGATGTGTCTTTGGTGCTAGCCCTGCCCCTCTATTTATATGTTGAGCCTTGGGGTCGAAACTTGGAGTAAAAGCCTCCACAAAGTCGGTTTCACCTTAAAGGCAAGAGTCCTTCTCGTACTCCAGGGCCAGACGCTAGGGTTCCCGGCGTCTGGCGTCTGGCCCCTGGACTCCGCAAAACTTCCTTTTGCTCTTTCCAAAAACCTTGTGGGCTTTCCCCTTTGGCCCAAATAACGTGTTCTCGTACCCAAACATTTCGGGAAACATCCAGAACTCCTTCCGGTGAATTCCGGAACACTTCCGAAGATCAAGCACTATTATCCCATATATCAAACTTTATCTCCGGACCATTCCGGAGTTCCTCATCATGTTCATGACCTCATCCGGGACTCCGAACAACATTCGGTTACCAACATACATAACTCATATAATACTATATCGTCAATGAAACGTTAAGCGTGCGGACCCTACGGGTTCGAGAACTATGTAGACATGACCGAGACATGTTTCCGGTCAATAACCAATAGCGGGACCTGGATGCCCATATTGGCTCCGACATATTCTATGAAGATCTTTATTGGTCAAACCGCATAACAACATACGTCGTTCCCTTTGTCATCGGTATGTTACTTGCCCGAGATTCGATCGTCGGTATCCAATACCTAGTTCAATCTCGTTACCGGCAAGTCTCTTTACTCGTTACGTAATGCATCATTCCGTGACTAACTCATTAGCTACATTGCTTGCAAGGCTTATAGTGATGTGCATTACCGAGAGGGCCTAGAGATACCTCTCCAACAATCGGAGTGACAAATCCTAATCTCGAAATACGCCAACCCAACATGTACCTTTGGAGACACCTGTAGAGCTCCTTTATAATCACCCAGTTACGTTGTGACGTTTGGTAGCACACAAAGTGTTCCTCTGGTAAACGGGAGTTGCATAATCTCATAGTCATAGGAGCATGTATAAGTCATGAATAAAGCAATAGCAACATACTAAACGATCAAGTGCTAAGCTAACGGAATGGGTCATGTCAATCACATCATTCTACTAATGATGTGATCCCGTTAATCAAATGACAACTCATGTCTATGGTTAGGATACATAACCATCTTTGATCAACGAGCTAGTCAAGTAGAGGCATACTAGTGACACTCTGTTTGTCTATATATTCACACATGTATCATGTTTCCGGTTAATACAATTCTAGCATGAATAATAAACATTTATCATGAAATAAGGAAATAAATAATAACTTTATTATTGCCTCTAGGGCATATTTCCTTGATCTCCCACTTGCACTAGAGTCAATAATCTAGTTCACATCGTCATGTGATTTAACACCAATATTCATATACGTATATGATTAACACCCATAGTTCACATCGTCATGTGACCAACACCCAAAGGGTTTACTAGAGTCAATAATCTAGTTCACATCGCTATGTGATTAACACCCAAAGAGTACTAAGGTGTGATCATGTTTTGCTCGTGAGAGAAGCTTAGTCAACGGGTCTGTCACATTCAGAGTCGTATGTATTTTGCAAATATTCTATGTCTACAATGCTCTGCACGGAGCTACTCTAGCTAATTGCTCCCACTTTCAATATGTATCCAGATTGAGACTCAGAGTCATCTGGATCAGTGTAAAAGATTGTACCGATGTAACTCTTTACGATGGGCTCTTTTATCATCTCCATAATCGAGAAATATTTCCTTAGTCCTCACAAAGGATATTCTTGACCAATGTCCAGTGATCTACTCCTAGATCACTATTGTACTCCTTGCCAAATTCAGAGCAAGGTATACAATAGGTGCGGTACATAGCATAGCATACTTTGTAGAACCTATGACTGAGGCATAGGGAATGACTTTCATTCTCTTTTCTATTTTCCGCCGTGGTCGGGATTTGAGTCTTACTCAATTTCACACCTTTGCAACACAGGCAAGAACTCATTCTTTGACTGTTCCATTTTGAACTATTTCAAAATCTTGACAAGGTATGTACTTATTGAAAAACTTATCAAGCCTCTTATCTATCTCAATAGATCTTGATGCTCAATATGTAAGTAGCTTTACCGAGGTCTTTATTTTAAAGAACTCCTTTCAAACACTCCTTTATGCTTTCCAGAAAAATTCTACATCCTTTCTGATCAACAATATGTTACTCACATATATTTATCAGAAAGGCTGCAGTGCTCCCACTCACTTTCTTGTAAATACAGGCTTCACCGCAAGTCTGTAGAAAACTATATGCTTTGATCAACTTATCAAAGTGTATATTCCAACTCTGAGATGCTTGCACCAGTCCATAGATGGATCGCTGGAGCTTGCACATTTTGTTAGCACCTTTAGGATTGACAAAACCTTATGGTTGCATCATATACAACTCTTCTTTAATAAAACCATTAAGGAATGCAGTTTTGATATCCATTTGCCAGATTTCATAAAATGTGGCAATTGCTAACATGATTCGGACAGACTTTTAAGCATCGTCACGAGTGAGAAAATCTCATTGTATTCAACATCTTGAACTTTGTCAAAAACCTTTTTCGCAAGTCTAGCTTTGTAGATAGTAACACTACTATCGACATCATCTTCCTCTTGAAGATCCATTTATTCTTAATGACTCACGATCATCGGGCAAGTCAATCAAAGTCCACACTTTGTTCTCATACATGGATCCTATCTCAGATTTCATGGCCTCAAACCATTTCGCGATATCTGGGCTCATCATCGCTTCCTCATAGTTCGTAGGTTTGTCATGGTCAAGTAACATGACCTCCAGAACAGGATTACCGTACCACTCTGGTGCGGATCTCACTCTGTTTTACCTACGAGGTTCGGTAGTAACTTGATCTGAAGTTACATGATCATCATCATTAGCTTCCTCACTAATTTGTGTAGTAGTCACAGGAACAGATTTATGTGATGAACTACTTTCCAATAAGGGAGCAGGTACAGTTACCTCATCAAGTTCTACTTTCCTCCCACTCACTTCTTTCGAGAGAAACTCCTTCTCTAGAAAGGATCCATTATTAGCAACGAATGTTTTGCCTTCGGATCTGTGATAGAAGGTGTACCCAACAGTTTCATCTAGGTATTCTATGAAGACGCACTTCTCCGATTTGGGTTCGAGCTTATCAGGTTGAAACCTTTTTCACATAAGCATCGCAACTCCAAACTTTAAGAAACGACAGCTTAGGTTTACTGCTAAACCACAGTTCATACGGTGTCGTCTCAACGGATTTATATGGTGCCCTATTAAACGTGAATGCAGCTGTCTCTAATGCACAATCCCAAAACGATAGTGGTAAACCAATAAGAGACATCATAGATCGCACCATATCTAGTAAAGTATGATTACGACGTTCGGACACACCATTACATTGTGGTGTTCCAGGTGGCGTGAGTTGTGAAACTATTTCAGATTGTTTCAAATGAATACCAAACTCGTAACTCAAATATTCGTCTCCACGATCAGATAGTAGAAACTTTATTTTTCTTGTTACGATGATTTTCCACTTCACTCTGAAATTCTTTGAACTTTTCAAATGTTTCAGATTTATCTTTCATCAAGTAGATATACCCATATCCACTCAAATCATCTGTGAAGGTCAGAAAATAACGATACACGCCGCGAGCCTTAACACTCATCGGATCGCATACATCGGTATGTATTATTTCCAATAAGTCAGTAGCTCGTTTCGTTGTTCCGGAGAACGGAGTTTTAGTCATCTTGCCCAAAAGGCACAGTTCGCAAGCATCAAATGATTCATAATCAAGTGATTCCAAAATCCCATCAGCATGGAGTTTCTTCATGTGCTTTACACCAATATGACTTTAAACGGCAGTGCCACAAACAAGTTGCACTATCATTATTAACTTTGCATCTTTTGTCTTCAATATTATGAATATGTGTATCACTACGATCGAGATCCAACAAACCATTTTCGTTGGTGTGTATGACCATAGAAGGTTCTATTCATGTAAACAGAACAACAATTGTTCTCTAAAATGAATAACCGTATTGCAATAAACATGATCAGATCATATTTATGCTCAACCCAAACATCAAATAACACTTATTGAGGTTCAACACTAATCCCGAAAGTATAGGGAGTGTGCGATGATGATCATATCAATCTTGGAACCACTTCCAATACCCATCGTCACTTCATCCTTAACTAGTTTCTGTTCATTATGCAAATCCCGTTTCGAGTTACAACTTTTAGCAACTGAACCAGTATCAAAATACCTAGGGGTTGCTATAAACACTAGTAAAGTACACATCAATAACATGTATATCCAATATACCTTTGTTCACTTTTCCATCCTTCTTATCCGCCAAATACTTGGGGTGGTTCCGCTTCTAGTGACCAGTCCCTTTGCAGTATAAGCACTTAGTCTCAGGCTTAGGTCCAGACTTGGGCTTCTTCACTTGAGCAGCAACTTGCTTGTCGTTCTTCTTGAAGTTCCCTTCTATCCCTTTGCCCTTTTCTTGAAACTAGTGGTCTTGTTAACCATCAACACTTGATGTTTTTCTTGATTTCTACCTTCGTCGATTTCAGCATCACGAAGAGCTTGAGAATTACTTTCGTCATCCCTTGCATATTATAGTTCATCACGAAGAAGTTCTACTAACTTGGTGATGGTGACTAGAGAATTCTGTCAATCACTATTTTATCTGGAAGATTAACTCCCATTTGATTCAAGCGATTGTAGTACCCAGACAATCTGAGCACATGCTCACTAGTTGAGCGATTCTCCTCCATCTTTTAGCTATAGAACTTGTTGGAGACTTCATATCTCTCAATTCGGGTATTTGCTTGAAATATTAACTTCAATTCCTGGAACATCTCATATGGTCCATGACGTCGTCTTTGAAGTCCCGATTCTAAGCCGTTAAGCATGGTGCACTAAACTATCAAGTAGTCATCATATTGAGCTAGCCAAACGTTCATAACGTCTGCATCTGCTCCTGCAATAGGTCTGTCACCTAGCAGTGTATTAAGGACATAATTCTTCTGTGTAGCAATGAGGATAAACCTCAGATCACGGATCCAATCCGCATCATTGCTACTAACATCTTTCAACACAGTTTTCTCTAGGAACATATCAAAATAAACATATGAAAGCAACAACGCGAGCTATTGATCTACAACATAATTTGCAAAATACTACCAGGACTAAGTTCATGATAAAGTAAAGTTCAATTAATCATATTACTTAAGAACTCCCACTTAGAAAGACATCCCTCTAATCCTCTAAGTGATCACGTGATCCAAATCAACTAAACCATGTCCGATCATCACGTGAAATGGAGTAGTTTCATTGGTGAACATCAATATGTTGATCATATCTACTATATGATTCACGCTCGACCTTTCGGTCTCCGTGTTTCGAGGCCATATCTTTTATATGCTAGGCTCGTCAAGTTTAACCTGAGTATTCCGCGTGTGCAACTGTTTTGCACCCGTTGTATTTGAACGTAGAATCTATCACACCCGATCATCACGTGGTGTCTCAGCATGAAGAACTTTCGCAACTGTGCATACTCAGGGAGAACACTTCTTGATAATTAGTGAGAGATCATCTTAAAATGCTACTGTCAAACTAAGAAAAATAAGATGTATAAAAGATAAACATCACATGCAATCAATAAAGTGATATGATATGGCCATGATCATCTTGTGCTTGTGATATCCATCTCTGAAGCATCGTCATGATCACCATCGTCACCGGCGCGACACCTTGATCTCCATCGTAGCATCGTTGTCGTCTCGCCAAACTTATGCTTCTACGACTATCGCTACCGCTTAGTGATAAAGTAAAGCATTACAGGGCGATTGCATTGCATACAATAAGCGACAACCATATGGCTCTGCCGATTGCCGATAACTCGGTTACAAAACATGATCATCTCATACAATAAAATATAGCATCACGTCTTGACCATATCACATCACAACATGCCCTGCAAAAACAAGTTAGACGTCCGCTACTTCGTTGTTGCAAGTTTTACGTGGCTGCTACGGGCTTAGAAAGAACCGTTCTTACCTACGCATCAAAACCACAACGATAGTTTGTCAAGTTGGTGCTGTTTTAACCTTCGCAAGGACCGGGCGTAGCCACTTCGGTTCATCTAAAGTGAGAGAGACAGACACCGCCCGGTCACCTTTAAGCACGAGTGCTGCGTAGCAGTGAAACCAGTCTCGCGTAAGCGTCACGTGTAATGTCGGTCCGGGCCGCTTCATCTCACAATACCGCCGAACCAAAGTATGATATGCTGGTAAGCAGTATGACTTATATCGCCCACAACTCACTTGTGTTCTACTCGTGCATATGACATCTACGCATAAAACCTGGCTCGGATGCCACTGTTGGGGAACGTAGTAATTTCAAAAAAAAATTCCTACGCACACGCAAGATCATGAAAATGCATAGCAACGAGAGAGGGAGTGTATCTTCATACCCTTGAAGATTGCTAAGCGCAAGCATTTATCAACGCGGTTGATGTAGTCATACGTCTTCACGATCCGACCGATCCAAGTACCGAACGCACGACACCTCCGAGTTCTGCACACGTTCAGCTCGATGACGTCCTCGCCTTCTCGATCCAGCAAGACGGGCGAAGTAGTAGATGAGTTCCGGCAGCACAACGGCGTGGTGACGGTGTTGGTGAAGAACAATCTCCGCAGGGCTTCGCCTAAGCACTACGGAAACTATGACGGAGGATAAACTAGAGGGGACGGGGTTGCCGGCTAAGGGCTTGGTGTTTCTTGATGTGTCTTTGGTGCTAGCCCTGCCCCTCTATTTATATGTTGAGCCTTGGGGTCGAAACTTGGAGTAAAAGCCTCCACAAAGTCGGTTTCACCCGAAAGGCAAGAGTCCTTCTCGGACTCCATGGCCAGACGCCAGGGTTCCCGGCGTCTGGACCTGCACGCCGAGGACCTGGCGTCAGCCCCTGGACTCATAAAACTTCCTTTTGCGCTTTCCAAAAACCTTCCGGGCTTTCCCCTTTGGCCCAAATAACGTGTTCTCGTACCCAAACATTTCGGGAAACATCCGGAACTCCTTCCGGTGAATTCCGGAACACTTCCGAAGATCAAACACTATTATCCCATATATCAAACTTTATCTCCGGACCATTACGGAGTTCCTCGTCATGTTCATGACCTCATCCGGGACTCCGAACAACATTCGGTTACCAACATACATAACTCATATAATACTATATCGTTAATGAAACGTTAAGCGTGCGGACCCTACGGGTTCGAGAACTATGTAGACATGACCGAGACATGTTTCCGGTCAATAACCAATAGCGGGACCTGGATGCCCATATTGGCTCCCACATATTCTACGAAGATTTTTATCGGTCAAACCGCATAACAACATACGTCGTTCCCTTTGTCATCGGTATGTTACTTGCCCGAGATTCGATCGTCGGTATCCAATACCTAGTTCAATCTCGTTACCGGCAAGTCTCTTTACTCGTTACGTAATGCATCATTCCGTAACTAACTCATTAGCTACATTGCTTGCAAGGCTTATAGTGATGTGCATTACCGAGAGGGCCGAGAGATACCTCTCCGACAATCGGAGTGACAAATCCTAATCTCGAAATACGCCAACCCAACATGTACCTTTGGAGACACACAGAGAGCTCCTTTATAATCACCCAGTTACGTTGTGACGTTTGGTAGCACACAAAGTGTTCCTCTGGTAAATGGGAGTTGCATAATCTCATAGTCATAGGAGCATGTATAAGTCATGAAGAAAGCAATAGCAACATACTAAACAATCAAGTGCTAAGCTAACGGAATGGGTCATGTCAATCACATCATTCTACTAATGATGTGATCCCGTTAATCAAATGACAACTCATGTCTATGGTTAGGAAACATAACCATGTTTGATCAACGAGCTAGTCAAGTAGAGGCATACTAGTGACACTCTGTTTGTCTATATATTCACACATGTATCATGTTTCCGGTTAATACAATTGTAGCATGAATAATAAACATTTATCATGAAATAAGGAAATAAATAATAACTTTATTATTGCCTCTAGGGCATATTTCCTTCATTTTGTACATCACATGATATCGTTTGCTGATTCACATAAGTGAGGGCACATGCTTCAAGACTGTTATTCACCATCCTGATTATTTATTCTGTCGGCATATCCAGGGGAGAGTAGGCTTGGTGATGCTTTACCATAGTCACTGAGGTTAAACTATTGACTGGCCCCTTGGTCTGGTTTGACAAACCCGGATATTCGATACTGACAAATCTAAGCATACATTTTTGACTGAGCGGGTTGTCTGGATATGGGATCCTTACCAAAATTGAGCATACCCCTTAGGTGAATATTCACGGTGATCGATACTAACTCAGACTGTCCGGGGAATCTGGACCATGTGGATCATGCAACAATTATCATACCTGTATTGCTGGTCTTGCTCCTTCATTATTGTTCTCTTTGTCTGGATTCTTTGCTGAAAGAGCTTGGTCATATTGCTTCTATGTGTGGCCATAGGTACTGTCGGGTGCAATATTTCGGCAATCATAACTTTATCCTTGTTTATATATCGTGTGATAGGAACTATACCGGGGTCACACGTACTTTCATGTAACTCATTGCCGTTGTCAGGCATACCAGGTGGTGACCAGGGTAAATGATATCACCTTGTCGGGTGCGAGGAAACTGGCATTGCTGAGAACTGTCAAAATTTGTCGTCCCATGTTGCTTTTCTCCAAAACTTGTCGGTTCTTGCATCACCCTACTGAGGTGTATAACTGGCCTTCTTATTTTTGCATGACTCGTGAGACTTTCAGATTCATATCTTGACTTCATCATCGTACCTTTGACTTGCAAGAACTTGGCTGCATACTCACCATATATATATGGGTAACTGATTCTCGAGGCAGACTTGCGTTCTGGCTGATTCTTGTTTCTGACCCCGGCTGTTGCGGATCTGGTTCTTGGGATTCACTGCCATATGCTGTCAATTTACAGTGCAATATCTTGCACCAATGCCGTATTGAGGACGATTGGATGACTTATGCGGGAAACCATTGAGAGCACCTTGCCGAGGAAGACTGGGTATCGTGCTTCAGAAGCTTCCCCACTTAAAGACTTGCCGGGGAAGGAATCGCTACCTTATGCCGGAAGCTTTTGCGGTTTCTTATTGAAGAAGACAGAGTACCTTGCACGGGAATTCATCCATGTATCGTACTGAGGATGATAGATAAATCTTGCCTTGGATGCTTCTCCGGTAGCTTGCGAGGGAAGACTGGGTTGCTTACACTAGAAGCTTCTCATTGTGATATGCGGCCCGATTACCACATACACACACCATCTTAATATTTCTGCTGTGGATTGAAGGAAATATGCCCTAGCACTACTGTAATCATCTTCTTTGCTGTCCGCCATGGCGGACGGCAAAGGCAAGGATCACGGATGGCAAACTTCTTTGCTGTCCGCTAGCGAACAACAAGCAAAATGCGAACACGTGCCAGCAAAGGCCTTCTTTGTCGTCCGCTTCCTGGAAACAGACGGAAAAGGATTGTGCCGTCCGCCGTTGGTGGCCAGCAGACGGCAAAGATCGTGGACGACAGTGAGGTGGGGTGAGAGCCGTTAGGGGTTAACAGCGTGCTTTGCCATCAGCCAGCAGACGACAAAGAGCCTAAGGTCTTTGTCGTTCGCTTGCAGACGGCAAAGTGCTCAAACATGCCAGTCCCAGGAATCACAGGTAGCTGCCACGTGGCATGTTTGCCGTCAGCTAGCTGACGGCAAAGAGCCTCTACAACCCTATTTTTAATTTAATTCATTCAATTTGACAGCAATTCACAGATATACATATATACACAACAAGCATATCCAACACACAAGTTTCATCATATATACATACATAACCAACACATATATAGTTCCATCCTTACATATTACAAAAGTTTCACATTGTTCATCCAACACCGTTATCCATCCATCCATATAACAAGTTCCAACCATGCAAGTTCATTCATACAAAATAAAAGCACAAACGGAAAAGAAGCACTCCATCCATGCAAGCTTCCGTGAGTTAAATCAAATCTGCAAAATGATAAACAAGATGTTAGAAGAAGAAGAAGAAGAAGAAGAAGAAGAAGAAGAAGAAGAAGAAGAAGAAGAAGAAGAAGAAGAAGAAGAAGAAGAAGAAGAAGAAGAAGAAGAAGAAGACCACAAGGTTCTTTGCCGTCGGCCAGCTGACGGCAAAGAACTCTTTGCCGTCCGTGAGCTGACGGCAAAGTACTGGCTGATGGAAAAATAACTTGTGCCATCAGCTATTTCTTTGCCGTCTGCTTTGGAGAAATTGACGTCAAAGAAGCTCTTTGTCGTCAGCTAGCTGACGGCAAAGAAGTGGCAGACGGCAAAGAAGTGGATTCCATTAGTGTAGAGGCAATAATACAGTTGTTATTTATATTTCCTTATATCATGATAAATGTTTATTATTCATGATAGAATTGTATTACCCGGAAACTTAGTACATGTGTGAATAAATAGACAAACAGAGTGTCCCTAGTATGCCTCTACTTGACTTGATCGTTAATCAAAGATGTTTAAGTTTCTTGACCATAGACATGTATTGTCATTTGATCAACGAGATCACATCATTAGAGAATGATGTGATGGACAAGACCGGCCCATCCGTTAGCTTTTCACAATGATCGTTAAGTTCTATTGTTTTTTCTTTCTTCATGACTTATACATATTCCTTTGACTATGAGATTATGCAACTCTCGAATACAGGAGGAACACCTTGTGTGCTATCAAACATCACAACGTAACTGGGTGATTATAAAGGTGCTCTACAGGTGTCTCCGAAGGTGTTTGTTGGGTTGGCATAGATCAAGATTATGATTTGTCACTCCGTGTATCGGAGAGGTATCTCTGGGCCCTCTCGGTAATGCACATCAAAATAAGCCTTGCAAGCAATATGACTAATGAGTTAGTTACGGGATAATGTATTACAGAACGAGTAAAGAGACTTGCCGGTAAAAAGATTGAACTAGGTATGAAGATACCGATGATCGAATCTCGGGCAAGTAACATACCAATGACAAAGGGAATAACATATGTTGTCATAACGGTTCGACCGATAAAGATCTTTGTTGAATATGTAGGAGCCAATATGGGCATCCAGGTTCCGCTATTAGTTATTGACCAGAGAGGTGTCTCGGTCATGTCTACATAGTTCTCGAACGCATAGGGTCCGCACGCTTAACGTTCGTTGACGATATAGTATTATATGAGTTATGTATAATGGTGACCGAATGTTGTTCGGAGTCCTGGATGAGATCACAGACATGACGAGGAACTCCGGAATGGTCCGGAAATAAAGATTGATATATGGGATAATAGTGTTTGGTCTCTAGAAGGGTTCCAGAATTCACCGGAAGCAGTTCTGGATGTTTCCCGAAATGTTTGGGTACGAGAACACTTTATTTGGGCCAAAAGGGAAAGCCCACAAGGTTTTTGGAAAGCACAAAAGGAAGTTTTGCAGAGTCCAGGGCCGCATTTATTGTGGTCCTTGGCTTCGGGTCCAGATGCCGAACTGGGCGTTCGCCCTGGAGTCCGAGAAGGACTCTTGCCTTTCGGGTGAAACTGACTTTGTGGAGGCTTTTACTCCAAATTTCGACCCCAAGGCTCAACATATAAATAGAGGGGCAGGGCTAGCACCCAAGACACATCAAGAAACACCAAGCCGTGTGCCGGCAACGCCATCCCCTCTAGTTTATCCTCCGTCATAGTTTTCATAGTGCTTACGCGAAGCCCTGCGGAGATTGTTCTTCACCAACACCGTCACCACGCCGTCGTGCTGCCGGAACTCATCTACTACTTCGCCCCTCTTGCTGGATCAAGAAGGCGAGGACGTCATCGAGCTGAACGTGTGTTGAACGCGGAGGTGCCATACGTTCGACACTTGATCAGGACAGATCGTGAAGGTGTACGACTACATCAACCGCGTTGATAAACACTTCCGCTTTCGGTCTACGAGGGTATGTAGACACACTCTCCCTCTCATTGCTATGCATCTCCCAGATAGATCTTGAGTGATCGTAGGAATTTTTTTGAAATACTGCGTTCCCCAACAGTGGCATCAGAGCCAGGTCTATGCGTAGCTGTTATATGCACGAGTAGAACACAATGAGTTGTGGGTGATAATAGTCATAATTCTTACCAGCAACGGCTTACTTTAATTCGACGGTATTGTTGGATGAAGTGGCCCAGACCGACATTACATGACGTTGTTCATGAGACTGGTTCTACCGACGTGCTTCGCACACAAGTGGCTAGTGGGCGTTTGTTTCTTCAACTTTAGTTGAATCGAGTTTGACTACGCCCGGTCCTTGTTGAAGGTCAAAACAACACACTTGACGAAAAATCGTTGTGGTTTTGATGCGTAGGTAAGAACGGTTCTTGCCAGAAGCCCGTAGCAGCCACGTAAAACTTGCAACAACAAAGTAGAGGACGTCTAACTAGTTTTTGCAGGGCTTGCTGTGATGTGATATGGTCAAGACGTGATGATATATAAATTGTTGTATGAGATGATCATGTTTTTTAACAGTTATCGGCAACTGGCAAGAGCCATATGGTTGTCGCTTTATTGTATGAAATGCAATTGCCATGTAATTGCTTTACTTTATCACTAAGCGGTAGCGATAGTCGTAGAAGCAATAGTTGGCAAGACGATAACGATGCTACGATGAAGATCAAGGTGTCAAGCCGGTGACGATGGTGATCATGACGGTGCTTTGGAGATGGAGATCAAAGGCACAAGATGATGATGGCCATATCATATCACTTATTTTGATTGCATGTGATGTTTATCCTTTATGCATTTTATTTTGCTTAGTACAGCGGTAGCATTATAAGATGATCCCTCCCTAAATTTCAAGGTATAAGTGTTCTCCCTGAGTATGCACCGTTGCTACAGTTCATCGTGCCCAGACACCAAGTGATGATCAGGTGTGATAAGCTCTACGTTGACATACAACGGGTGCAAGCCAGTTTTGCACATGCAGAATACTCGGGTTAAAATTGATGAGCCTAGCATATGCAGATATGGCCTCGGAACACTAAGACCGAAAGGTCGAACGTGAATCATATAGTAGATATGATCAACATAGTGATGTTCACCATTGAAAACTACTCCATCTCACGTGATGACCGGACATGGTTTAGTTGATATGGATCACGTGATCATTTAGATGACTAGAGGGGTATCTATCTAAGTGGGAGTTCTTAAGTAATATGATTAATTGAACTTTAATTTATCATGAACTTAGTACCTGATAGTATTTTGCATGTCTATGTTGTTGTAGATAAATGGCTCGTGCTACTGGTGCTTTGAATTTTAATGCGTTCCTAGAGAAAGCTAAGTGGAAAGATGATGGTAGCAACTACACGGACTGGGTCCGTAACTTGAGGATTATCCTCATTGCCGCTCAGAAGAATTACGTCCTGGAAGCACCGCTAGGTGCAAGACCCGCTGCAGGAGCAACTCCGGACGTTACGAACGTCTGGCAGAGCAAAGCTGATGACTACTCGATAGTTCAGTGTGCCATGCTTTACGGCTTAGAACCAGGACTTAAACGACGTTTTGAACGTCATGGAGCATATGAGATGTTCCAGGAGTTGAAGTTAATATTTCAAGCAAATGCCCGGATTGAGAGATATGAAGTCCCCAATAAGTTCTATAGCTGCAAGATGGAGGAGAATAGTTCTATCAGTGAACATATACTCAGAATGTCTGGGTACCACAACCACTTGACTCAACTAGGAGTTAATCTTCCTGATGATAGTGTCATTGACAGAGTTCTTTAATCACTGCCACCAAGCTACAAAAGCTTCGTGATGAACTATAATATGCAAGGGATGGATAATACTATTCCCGAGCTCTTTGCAATGCTAAAAGTTGCAGAGGTAGAAATCAAGAAGGAGCATCAAGTGTTGATGGTTAACAAGACCACTATTTTCAAGGAAAAAGGGCAAAGGGAAGAAGGGGAACTTCAAGAAGAACGGCAAGCAAGTTGCTGCTCAAGTGAAGAAGCCCAAGTCTGGACCTAAGCCTGAGACTGAGTGCTTCTATTGCAAAGGGACTGGTCACTGGAAGTGGAGCTGCCCCAACTATTTGGCGGATAAGAAGGATGGCAAAGTGAAAGGTATATTTGATATACATGTTATTGATGTGTACCTTACTAATGCTCGTAGTAGTGCCTGGGTATTTGATACTGGTTCTGTTGCTCATATTTGCAACTCGAAACAGGGGCTACGGATTAAACGAAGATTGACTAAGGACGAGGTGACGATGCGCGTGGGAAATGGTTCCAAAGTCGATGTGGTCGTCGTCGGCACGCTACCTCTACATCTACCGTCGGGATTAGTTTTAGACTTGAATAATTGTTATTTGGTGCCAGCGTTAAGCATGAACATTATATCTGGATCTTGTTTGATGCGAGACGATTATTCATTTAACTCAGAGAATAATGGTTGTTCTATTTATATGAGTTATATCTTTTATGGTCATGCACCCTTGAAGAGTGGTATATTTTTATTAAATCTCGATTTTAGTGATACACATATTCTTAATATTTGCCAAAAGATGCAAGGTTAATAATGATAGTGCAACTTATTTGTGGCATTGCCGTTTAGGTCATATTGGTGTAAAGCGCATGAAAAAACTCCATGTTGATGGTCTTTTGGAATCACTTGATTATGAATCACTTGATGCTTGCAAACCATGCCTCATGGGTAAGATGACTAAAACTCCGTTCTCCGGAACAATGGAGCGAGCAACTAACTTATTGGAAATGATACATACTGATGTATGTGATCCAGTGAGTATTAAGGCTTGCAGCGGGTATCGTTATTTTCTGACCTTCACAGATGATTTGAGCAGATATGGGTATATCTACTTGATGAAACATAAGTCTGAAACATTTGAAAAGTTCAAAGAATTTCAGAGTGAAGTGGAAAATCATCGTAACAAGAAAATAAAGTTTCTACGATCTGATCGTGGAGGTGAATATTAGAGTTATGAGTTTGGTCTTCATTTGAAACAATGTGGAATAGTTTCGCAACTCACGCCACCTGGAACACCACAGTGTAATGCTGTGTCCAAACATCGTAACCGTACTTTATTAGATATGGTGCGGTCTATGATGTCTCTTACTGATTTACCGGTATCATTTTGGGGTTATGCTTTTGAGACGGCTGCATTCATGTTAAATAGGGCACCATCTAAATCCGTTGGGACGACACCATATGAACTATGGTTTGGCAAGAAACCTAAGTTGTCATTTCTTGAAGTTTGGGGCTGCGATGCTTATGTGAAAAAACTTCAACCTGATAAGCTTGAACCCAAATCGGAGTAATGTGTCTTCATAGGATACCCAAAGGAAACAGTTGGGTACACCTTCTATCACAGATCCGAAGTCAAGGTATTCATTGCTAAGAATGGATCCTTTCAAGAGAAGGAGTTTCTCTCGAAAGAAGTGAGTGGGAGGAAAGTAGAACTTGATGAGGTAATTGTACCTTCTCCCAAATTGGAAAGTAGTTCATCACAAAAATCAGTTCCAGTGATTCCTGCACCAATTAGTGAGGAAGCTAATGATGATTATCATGAAACTTCTGATCAAGTTACTACCGAACCTCGTAGGTCAACTAGAGTAAGATCCGCACCAGAGTGGTACGGTAATCCTGTTCTGGAGGTCATGTTACTTGACCACGACGAACCTACGAACTATGAGGAAGCGATGATGAGCCCAGATTCCGCGAAATGGCTTGAGGCCATGAAATCTGAGATGGGATCCATGTATGAGAACAAAGTGTGGACTTTGGTTGACTTGCCCGATGATCCGCAAGCCATCGAAATTAAATGGATCTTCAAGAAGAAGACTGACGCTGACGGTAATGTTACTATCTACAAAGCTCGACTTGTTGCGAAAGGTTTTTGACAAGTTCAAGGAGTTGACTACGTGAGACCTTCTCACCCGTAGCGATGCTTAAGTCTGTCCGAATCATGTTAGCAATTGCCGCATTTTATGATTATGAAATTTGGCAAATGGATGTCAAAACTGCATTCCTGAATGGATTTCTAGAAGAAGAGTTGTATATGATGCAACCAGAAGGTTTTGTCGATCCAAAAGGAGCTAACAAAGTGTGCAAGCTCCAGCGATCCATTTATGGACTGGTGCAAGCCTCTAGGAGTTGGAATAAACGTTTTGATAGTGTGATCAAAGTATATGGTTTCATACAGACTTTTGGAGAAGCCTGTATTTACAAGAAAGTGAGTGGGAGCTCTGTAGAATTTCTGATATTATATGTGGATGACATATTGTTGATCGGAAATGATACTGAATTTCTGATTGACATAAAAGGATACTTGAATAAGGGTTTCTCATTGGGGGACCTTGGTGAAGATGCTTATATATTGGGCATCAAGATCTATAGAGATAGATCAAGACGCTTAATTGGACTTTGACAAAGCACATACCTTGACAAAGTTTTGAAGAAGTTCAAAATGGATCAAGAAAAGAAAGGGTTCTTGCCTGTGTTACAAGGTGTGAAGTTGAGTAAGACTCAATGCCCGACCACTGTAGAAGATAGAGAGAAAATGTAAGATGTTCCCTATGCTTCAGCCATAGGCTCTATCATGTATGCAATGCTGTGTACCAGACCTGATGTGTGCCTTGCTATTAGTTTAGCAGGGAAGTACCAAAGTAATCCAGGAGTGGATAACTGGACAGCGGTCAAGAACATCCTGAAATACCTGAAAAGGACTAAGGATACGTTTCTCGTTTATGGAGGTGACAAAGAGCTCGTCGTAAATGGTTACGTCGATGCAAGCTTTGACACTGATCAGGACGATTCTAAATCGCAAACCGGATACGTGTTTTTATTGAACGGTGGAGCTGTCAGTTGGTGCATGAGGGAGTCCTGGATTAGGGGGTGTCCGAATAGCCGGACTATACCTTCGGCCGGACTCTTGGACTATGAAGATACAGGATCGAAGACTTCGTCCCGTGTCCGGAAGGGACTTTCCTTGGCGTGGAAGGCAAGCTTGGCGATACGGATATGTAGATCTCCTACCATTGTAACCGACTCTGTGTAACCCTAACCCTCTCCGTTGTCTATATAAACCGGAGGGTTTTAGTCCGTAGGACGAACAACAATCATACCATAGGCTAGCTTCTAGGGTTTAGCCTCCTTGATCTCGTGGTAGATCTACACTTGTACTACACATATCATCAATATTAATCAAGCAGGAGTAGGGTTTTACCTCCATCGAGAGGGCCCGAACCTGGGTAAAAGCATCGTGTCCCTTGTCTCCTGTTACCATCCGCCTAGACGCACAGTTCGGGACCCCCTACCCGAGATCCGCCGGTTTTGACACCGACATTGGTGCTTTCATTGAGAGTTCCTCTGTGTCGTCATATTTAGGCCCGATGGCTCCTCCGATCATCAACAAGGATGCAGTCCAGGGTGAGACCTTTCTCCCCAGACAGATCTTCGTATTCGGCGGCTTTGCACTGCGGGCCAATTAAGCAGCCATCTAGAGCAGATCAAAAGCTACGCCCGGCCATCAGGTCAGATTTGGAAGTCTAAACTACACGGCCGACATCCAGGGACTTGATCTTCGACGGATTCGAGCCCTGAAGCGCTACCGCTGTCACGATGGGCATAATTTAGCTCTGCCGCCGAACAGTGCCTTGGAGGTCGCACCCGCATCAGCTCCGACCCTTAATTCGGAGCCAACTGCGCCGATCGAGGATGGGTGGTTGGACACCGCCTCGGGGGCTGCAATCTCTACGGCGATCGAGCTGAACTCCAGTCTTGTCCTCTACGAAGCCCGTGACTCCAAGGAGCCGGACTCCTATCCGGACTCCGAACCCTCCGCGCCCCTGCCGATCGAATCCGATTGGGCGCCGATTATGGAGTTCACCGCCGCGGACATCTTTCAGCACTCGCCCTTCGGCGATATTCTGAAATCACTAAAGTCTCTCTCTTTATCAGGAGAGCCCTGGCCGGACTATGGTCAGCAAGGTTGGGATACAGACGATGAAGAAATTTAAAGCCCACCCACCACCCACTTTGTAGCCACTTTCGATGATTTAACCGACATGCTAGACTTCGACTCCGAAGACATCGACGGTATCGACGCCGATACAGGAGACGATGAAGAACCAGCGCCTATAGGGCACTGGAAAGCCACCTTGTCGTATGACATATACATGGTGGACACCCCAAAAGAAGGAGATGGCGATGAAACAGCGGAGGGTGACCCCTCCAAGAAACAGCCTAAGCGCCGGCGTCAACGGCGCCGCTCTAAATCCCGCCAAAGCAAAAACGGTGATTCCGGCACGGGAGATAATAACACTCCGGACAGTGCCGAAGAAAACCCCCTCCAGCAAGATTCAGCACAGGAGGATGGAGAAGCCAGCCCTCATGAGAGAGCGGCAGACAGAGAGGTCGAGGACGATAATTACATGCCTCCCTCCGAAGACGAGGCAAGCCTCGACGACGACGAATTCGTCGTGCCGGAGGATCCCGTCGAACAAGAGCGTTTCAAACGCAGGCTTATGGCCACGACGAGCAGCCTCAAGAAAAAACAGCAACAACTTAGAGCTGATCAAGATTTGCTAGCCGACAGATGGACTGAAGTCCTTGCGGCCGAAGAGTATGAACTCGACCGCCCCTCCAAGAGCTACCCAAAGCGCAGGTTGCTACCCTAACTAGACGAGGAAGCGCCTAAACCTACAGCGCATGATGCGGCCGACCGGCCACCTCGTGGCCGTGACAGAGAGGCCTCTCGGCCCACCACTCAAGCCGCACCCCGGCGCCACTCAAAAAATACCAAGGCACGGGAAAATGCGCCAGACCTGCGAGATATATTGGAGGACAAGGCAAGGCAAACAAGATCGATTTACGGATCGCGTGGGCGCCCCACGGCACGAGACGATAATCATCACTCCGGATACAGTAAATCTGGCCGGGCCGAACACAGTAGACAAAGCTCGTTTGAGCTGCGTCGTGATATAGCCCAATACAGAGGCGCCGCACACCCACTATGCTTCACAGATGAAGTAATGGATCATCAAATCCCTGAGGGTTTCAAACCCGTGAACATCGAATCATACGATGGCACAATAGATCCTTCGGTATGGATCGAGGATTATCTCCTTCATATCCACATGGCCCGCGGCGATGATCTACACGCCATCAAATACCTCCCACTCAAGCTTAAAGGACCAGCTCGGCATTGGCTTAACAGCTTGCCAGTAGAATCAAGTGGTTGTTGGGAGGACCTGGAAGCCGCATTCCTCGACAATTTTCAGGGCACTTATGTGCGACCACCAGACGCCGATGACCTAAGCCACATAATTCACCAGCCAGAGGAGTCGGCCAGGCAATTCTGGACACGGTTCCTAACAAAGAAAAATCAAATCGTCGACTGTCCGGACGCAGAGGCCCTAGTAGCCTTCAAGCATAATATCCGTGACGAGTGGCTTGCCCGGCACCTTGGACAGGAAAAGCCGAAATCTATGGCAGCACTCACGACGCTCATGACCCGCTTTTGCGCGGGAGAAGACAGCTAGCTGGCTCTTAGCAATAACTTGACCAAGAACCCTGGTAATTCGGATACCAAGGACAACAGTGGCAGGTCGCGTCGCAACAAGCAAAAGCGCCGCATTAACAGCGACAACACTGAGGATACGGCAGTTAATGCCGGATTCAGAGGCTCTAAATCCGGTCAGCGGAAAAAGCCATTCAAAAAAATACTCCGGGCCCGTCCAGTTTGGACCGAATACTCGACCTCTTGTGCCAGATACATGGCACCCCCGAAAAGCCAGCCAACCACACCAACAGGGATTGTTGGGTGTTCTAGCAGGTAGGCAAGTTAAATGCCGAAAATAGAGACAAGGGGCTGCATAGCAATGACGAGGAGGAGCCACGGCACGGACAACAAAGTGGATGAAGGGTTTTCCCCCACAAGTGCAGACGGTGAACATGATATACGCAACCCACATCCCCAAGAGAGAGCGGAAGCGTGCGTTACGGGACGTATATGCGATGGACCCAGTCGCCCCAAAGTTCAACCCATGGTCCTCCTGCCCGATCACTTTTGATCGAAGGGACCACCCCACTAGCATACGTCATGGCGGATTCGCGGCATTGGTTCTAGACCCAATTATTGACGGATTTCACCCCACTAGAGTCCTTATGGACGGCGGCAGCAGCCTGAACCTGCTTTACCAGGATACAGTGCGGAAAATGGGCATCGATCCCTCGAGGATTAAGCCCACTAAAACGACCTTTAAAGGCGTCATACCAGGTGTAGAGGCCAACTGTACAGGCTCAGTTACACTTGAAGTGGTCTTCGGATCTCCGGATAATTTCCGAAGCGAGGAGTTAATCTTCGACATAGTCCCGTTTCGCAGTGGCTATCACGCACTGCTCGGGCGAACCGCATTTTCCAAGTTCAATGCGGTGCCACACTACGCATACCTTAAGCTCAAGATGCTAGGCCCTCGAGGAGTCATTACGGTCAATGGAAACACCAAACGCTCTCTCCGAACGGAGGAGCATACGGTGGCTCTCGCAGCGGAAGTACAAAGCAGCCTCTCAAGGCAATTCTGCAGTCCGGCCATTAAACGTCCGGACACCATCAAGCGCGCCTGGAGTAACCTACAACAAGACCGTCTGGCACGTTCCGAGCAAGCGTAGAAATGCGGACCCAACCCCAGCCCTCGCGAAATCGCGAAACACGCCCGAAACACGGCTTAAACCGCACTAGGGGCTGCCGATTTCTTCATTTTCTCTTACTTTCAGGACTCCATTCTTCGGAAGGCCTAACCGGCATTACAATTGCCGAACAAGCGATGCAAGAACCAGGGAAGCAGAGAGCTACGCCGCATTATGGAACTCCTAGGTGGTCTCTATAACGAGCAGTATACATGTTTTGCATACCATTCCGCAGCCTGCCCCTGGAAAGGACAAGTTAAATAGTCCCACATTTTGCTTATCGCACTATTTGTATCGTTCTGCTTTGATCGCAACTCTTTTTTTATATAAACAATGCATAGCTTTTGTCTATTATTGCATTAATCTCTTTTATATATGTTCATTAACGACATGTTGCACCCGTACACTTTGGTACGGCCAATACGCCAGGGGCTTAAGTACCCTTCAATATGGTGTGAGAAGTCCGAACACTTTCACAAGTGCGGCACCCCGAACTTATAGCACTATATGCATCGGCTCCGAATCATGTCTTGGGTCAATAGTTGGGTTTGCCCGGCTCCTATGTTTTGGTGCCTTACGTTCCGTTATATCGGCTAAGGTAGCACTAGGAGAACTACTGCGATTGTGCCCCAGTTGAGCTGGGCTAAGCACCTCAGTAGAGAAAGCTAAAACTGACTGTCATGATATAGCGAGAGCTGGTCGCTGTTCGAGAGGTTTTTCGAGTCCCTAAAGACTTATGCCGCTTAGAGCGAGGAGTCGGCTTTGTCCGGCCTAGGCGTGGATAGCGCCCCGAACTCGGTCTTCCAAATACTAGGGGCTTCGCCGAAATTTAAAATTATAGAATTCTATGGCTAAGTGAGAGTGTTAAAGCATTATAGCCCGATTGCCTTGTTACGTTGTCTTTGGCGCCTCCTCGAAGGACCCAAAAATGGGAAAAGAGCGCTCAGGTTTATCTCAAAACACCCCAAAGACTAGTGGCATGGGGCGAGAAGCCGACGACTCGCCATCTCTCAAATTTGATAAACGGCCGCCTGAAGGTAATATTTTAAATTCAAAAGCATTCTTAGCGCACATGAACAAGTTTTGATTACGCAGTGACAAAACGAGCGAGTTTACTCAAAAATTACATCCCTGGAACATTCATCCGCCATAAGGCGGGCACCCTTCAGAAGGCCCTCATAATACATCTCGGGCTTGCGATGCTCTTTGCCCGGCGGTGGCCCGTCCTTCACAAGCTTCTCAGCATGCAACTTGCCCCAGTGCACCTTCGCACGGGCAAGGGCCCTACAGGCACCTTCGATGCAGACGGCGCTTGATGACTTCGAGCCTTGGACAGGCCTCCACCAGCCGCCGCACCAGCCCGAAGTAGCTCCCAGGCAGAGCCTCTCCAGGCCACAGCCGAACTATAAGGCCCTTCATGGCCTGTTCGGCCACCTTGTGGAGCTTCGACCGGTTGCTTCACTGGTCGCTCAAAGTGCAGGTGTCCGGCCTCAGCATACTGAGACCAGAACACCTTCTCCGTCAAGCTACCCTCCTCGGCTCGGTAGAATGCGGCGGCATCGGACACGCTACGGGGCAAATCTGTGAATGCTCCTGGAGAGCTTCGAATTCGGGTAAGTAACAAGTAACTCACTTTCACATGTTTGCTTTGCATAAAGAATGCCTTACCCGCCGCTATCTTTTTCATCGTGTCCACCTCTGAAGGGCCTTACAGGCTTCGGCCTTGGCAGACTTGGCATTTTCAATGGCCGCTTGTGAGCTCGGGCCTTTCGCGTCTTCGAGTCAAGCTCCAAACTCTCATGTTTTTTCATGAGAGCCTGGAGCTCTTGCCGCACCTCGCCAACCTGCGCCTCATACTTCTCCCGCTCGGTGCGCTCCGTGGCCGCCCTCTTCTCGGCCTCGGACAGCGCTTGCTTTAGGGTCGCCACCTCAGTCGTGGCCCCTGCAATAGCCACGTTAATCCTGTCACTTTTTGCAATTGCACCTTTTATGTATTTAAATAAGGTATTTCTTACCTTCCTTGTCCTCGAGCTGCTTCTTGGCAAGCCCGAGCTCTTGCTCGGACTGCTCGAGGTTCTGCTTCAGCGTGTCCACCTCCATGATCGGTCTGGCGGGCCTTGACAAGCCTGCATACGCATATTGACTTAATTATGTTAGACTCCTGCGAATATTATTAGATCCTCTATTCGGCTTTTCTTTCCCAACGCCGAACAGAGCATCAGGGGCTACTATCTACGCGGTAATATTTTTACATATCCTTTACTTACCTCAAAGCCTGTTAAAAGGCTGGCACGGGCTTCAGTCAGTCCGCTCTTGGCGGACTGAACCTTCTGGATCACCGCACTCATAATAGTGCGGTGCTCCTCGTCGATGGAGGCGCCGTTAAGCACCTCCAGCAGATTGTCCGGTGCCTCCGGTTGGACGGGGGCCACCGGCTCAGTAGGCTTGCTCCTCTTGGAAGGAGTTCGCCTGCCGCAGTCCGGAACCGTTGAAGATTCCGGCGCGGTGTCCGGCTCAAGGCCGGACTTCTCGACGACTCGTCGAGCCCGGCCTTGGGCGGACTGCATAATCATATTCGACATAAGGAAAAGCTGTGCAATAAAGGAATACTATGAATTACTCTGGTATCCGGATACTTATGATTTTGCCAGGGGCTTGGCCCGGGGCGGCCACTCCTCTCCGCCGTCGTCGGCGTTGGTGGAGTAGTCCGGAGGAAGGGTTTTCCCCTTCTTGGACCCTTCGGCCTCCCCAGATGGGGCGGCCTTCCTTTTCTTTCCTCCCCCCTGGAGGGGGAGAGGTTTCTTCTTCCTCCTCCTCATCTTCATGGGAGGAGTGCGTCTCGGAGTCGTCGGATGATGAATCCGACACCTCCAGGCGCCGGGCACTCTTTCGAGTCCCCGTGGCCTTCTTCTTGGCCTTCTTCTCCAGCACCACGTAGGGCGCCGGAACCAGCAGCTTCGCCAAGCGAGCATCGGCTGGGTCTTCGGGCAAAGGAGCCGGACAGTTGATCTGTCCGGACGTCGCCTGCCAATCCTGTCAAAGGTAAGGGAGCTTAGATCCAGCATAGAGTCAAACTATGAAAAACTAATACCCTGTAAAAGGTAAAAACAGCTTACCGCACTAGCGTGACGCTGCGTGCTGAATCCGCGATCCTCGATAGCGGATGCGGGAGCCTCGGCGCCCTTGAAAAGCACCTTCCAGGCATCTTCGTACGTCGTGTCGAAGAGCCTGCTCAGAGTTCAGTGCTGCGCCGAGTCGAACTCCCACAGGTTGAAAGCCCGTTGTTGACACGGGAGGATCCGGTGGATGAGCATAACCTGGACTACGTTGACAAGTTTGAGCTTCTTGTCCACCAGGGTTTGGATGCATGTTTGCAGTCCGGTCAGCTCTCCTTTGTTACCCCACGACAGACCGGTCTCCTTCCAGGAGGTGAGCCGCGTAGGGGAACCGGATCAGAACTTGGGGGCTGCGACCCATTCAGGGTCGCGTGGCTCGGTGATGTAAAACCACCCCGATTGCCACCCCTTTAGGGTCTCCACGAAGGAGCCCTCGAGCCATAGGACGTTGGGCATCTTGCCCACCATGGCACCTCCGCACTCCGCCTGGTTGCCACGCACCACCTTTGGCTTGACATTGAATGTCTTGAGCCATAAGCCGAAATGGGGGCAGATGCAGAGGAAAGCCTCGCACACGACGATAAACGTCGAGATGTTGAGGACAAAGTTCGGGGCCAGATCATGGAAATCTAGGCCATAGTAGAATATGAGCCCCCGGACAAATGGGTGGAGAGGGAAACCCAGTCCGCGGAGGAAGTGGGGGAGGAATACCACCCTCTCATGGGGCCTGGGGGTGGGGACGAGCTGCCCCTCTTCGGGAAGCCGGTGCGCGATGTCGTTGGACAAGTATCCGGCCTTCCTCAGTTTTTTGATGTGTCCCTCCGTGACGGAGGCGACCATCCACCTGCCTCCCGCTCCGGACATGGCTGGAGAAGGTCAAGGTGGGAAGTGCGGACTTGGGCGCGGGAGCTCGAGTGCGCGGAAAATGGATAGGCAAAGGAGGAAGAAGGCATGGGTGAAAAGGTGGATCCTTATCCCCTTATATGGGCGGACGCAACTACGCGTCCCCACCAGCCTGGTAAAACTCGCTTATCTCCCAAGCGCCGTAATCAATGGCGCGGTTGGGTTACCCACGTCCGTATTGATGAGAATCCCGGAATAAGGGGACACGATCTCTGCTTCGACAAGACGTGCCAAGGAAACCGCCTCGCTAAACACGCTGAGGTGGGACAATAAAACGATTCGAATAAAGGCTTGGCCGTGGTGTGATGTCATGCTACGGAATACGTCAGCAGATTAGATTTGTGTAAATATTATTCTCTCTATGGCAATATGTGGAAACTTATTTTGCAGAGCCGGACACTATCCTTGTGTTCGAAATCTTCTATGAAGTACTCGGAGGAGGAACCCGCCTTGCAATGCCGAAGACAATCTGCGCGCCGGACTCGTCGTCATTGAAGCCTGGTTCAGGGGCTACTGAGGGAGTCCTGGATTAGGGGGTGTCCGGATAGCCGGACTATACCTTCGGCCGGACTCTTGGACTATGAAGATACATGATCGAAGACTTCGTTCCGTGTCCGGAAGGGACTTTCCTTGGCATGGAAGGCAAGCTTGGCGATACGGATATGTAGATCTCCTACCATTGTAACCGACTCTGTGTAACCCTAACCCTCTCCGGTGTCTATATAAACCGGAGGGTTTTAGTCCGTAGGACGAACAACAATCATACCATAGGCTAGCTTCTAGGGTTTAGCCTCCTTGATCTCGTGGTAGATCTACTCTTGTACTACCCATATCATCAATATTAATCAAGCAGGAGTAGGGTTTTACCTCCATCGAGAGGGCCCAAACCTGGGTAAAAGCATCGTGTCCCTTGTCTCCTGTTACCATCCGCCTAGACGCACAGTTCGGGACCCCCTACCCGAGATCCGCCGGTTTTGACTCCGACAGTGCAGTTCTAAACAAAGCGTCATAGCAGGATCTACATGTGAAGCGGAGTACATAGCTGCTTCGGAAGAAGCAAATGAAGGAGTCTGGATGAAGGAGTTCATATCCGATCTAGGTGTCATACCTAGTGCATCGGGTCCAATGAAAATCTTTTGTGACAATACTGGTGCAATTGCTTTGGCAAAGGAATCCAGATTTCACAAGAGAACCAAGCACATCAAGAGACGCTTCACCTCCATCCGGGATCAAGTCCACGTGGGAGACATAGAGATTTGCAAGATACATACGGATCTGAATGTTGCAGACCCGTTGACTAAGCCTCTTCCACGAGCAAAACATGATAAGCACCAAGGCTCCATGGGTGTTAGAATCATTACTGTGTAATCTAGATTATTGACTCTATTGCAAGTGGGAGACGGAAGGAAATATGCCCTAGAGGCAATAATAAAGTTATTATTTATTTCCTTATATCATGATAAATGTTTATTATTCATGCTATAATTATATTAACCGGAAACATGATACATGTGTGAATACATAGACAAACAGAGTGTCACTAGTATGCCTCTACTTGACTAGCTCGTTGATCAAAGATGGTTATGTTTCCTAGCCATAGACAAAGAGTTGTCATTTGATTAACGGGATCACATCATTAGGAGAATGATGTGATTGACTTGACCCATTCCGTTAGCTTAGCACTTGATCGTTTAGTATGTTGCTATTGCTTTCTTCATGACTTATACATGTTCCTATGACTATGAGATTATGCAACTCCCGTTTACCGGTAGAACACTTTGTGTGCTACCAAACGTCACAATGTAACTGGGTAATTATAAAGGTGCTCTACAGGTGTCTCCAAAGGTACTTGTTGGGTTGGCGTATTTCAAGATTAGGATTAGTCACTCCGATTGTCGGAGAGGTATCTCTAGGCCCACTCGGTAGTACACATCACTTAAGCCTTGCAAGCATTGCAACTAATGAGTTAGTTGCGGGATGATGTATTACGGAACGAGTAAAGAGACTTGCCGGTAACGAGATTGAACTAGGTATTGAGATACCGACGATCAAATCTTGGGCAAGTAACATACCGATGACAAAGGGAACAACGTATGTTGTTATGCGGTTTGACCGATAAAGATCTTCGTACAATATGTAGGAGCCAATATGAGCATCCAGGTTCCGCTATTGGTTATTGACCGGAGACGTGTCTCGGTCATGTCTACATAGTTCTCGAACCCGTAGGGTCAGCACGCTTAAAGTTTGATGACGGTTATATTATGAGTGTATGTGTTTTGATGTACCGAAGGTAGTTCGGAGTCCCGGATGTGATCACGGACATGACGAGGAGTCTCTAAATGGTCGATACGTAAAGATAGATATATTGGACGACTACATTTGGATACCGGAATGGTTCCGGGTGAGATCGGAATAATACCGGAGCACCGGGAGGTTATCGGAACCCCCCGGGAGGTATATGGGCCTTAATGTGCTTTAGTGGAAAGGAGGGGAAAGGAGGAAGGGATGGGCGCCCCCCAAGCCCAATCCGAATTGGGAGGGGGCCCGGCCCCCCTTTCCTTCCTCCCTCCTTCCTCTTCCTTCCCTCTCCCACTCCAAATAGGAAAAGGAGGAGTCCTACTCCCGGTGGGAGTAGGACTCCCCACTTGGGCGCGCCTCGTCCCTTTGGCCGGCCCTCTCCTTCCCCCCTTTATATACGGAGGAGAGGGGCACCCCATAGACACAACAATTGATCTCTTGGATCTTTTAGCCGTGTGCGGTGCCCCTCTCCACCATAGTCCACCTCGATAATATCGTAGCGCTGCTTAGGCCAAGCCCTGCATCGGTAGAACATCATCATCATCACCACGCCGTCGTGCTGACGAAACTCTCCCTCAAAGCTCGGCTGGATCAGAGTTCGAGGGACGTCATCGAGTTGAACGTGTGCAGAACTCGGAGGTGCCATACGTTCGGTACTTCATCAGTCGGATCGTGAAGACGTACGACTACATCAACCACGTTGTGCTAACGCTTCCACTTTCGGTCTACGAGGGTACGTGGACACACTCTCCCCTTTCGTTGCTGTGCATCACCATGATCCTGTGTGTGCATAGGAATAATTTTGAAATTACTACGTTCCCCAACACGAACGTCACAACATAACTGGGTGATTATAAAGGTGCTCTCTGAAGGTGTTTGTTGGGTTGGCATAGATCAAGATTAGGATTTGTCACTCTGTGTATCAGAGAGGTATCTCTGGGCCCTCACGGTAATTGAAAGGATCGATATAGTTGACTAGAGGGGGGGGTGAATAGGAAACTAACAATTTTTAGCTTTTCTTTACCAAATTAAACTTTGCATCAAAGTAGGTTGTCTAGATATGCAACTAGGTGAGCAACCTATATGATGCAACAACAACAAGCACACAAGCAAGCAAGGGATAGAACACAAAATAAGCTTGCACATGTAAAGGTGAGAGATAACCAAAAGTGGAGTTGAAGGAGACGAAGATGTGTTACCAAAGTTCCTTCCCTTTGAGGGGAGTACGTCTCCGTTGGAGCTGTGTGGAGGCACAATGCACCCCAAGAAGCCACTATGGCCACCATATTCTCCTCACGCCCTCACACAATGCGAGATGCCGTGATTCCACTATTGGTGCCCTTTTAGGCGGCGACCGAACCTTTACAAACAAGGTTGGGGCAATCTCCACAACTTAATTGGAGGCTCCCAATGAAACCACGAAGCTTCACCACAATGGACTATGGCTCCGGGTGACCTCAACCGTCTAGGGTGCTCAAACACCCAAGAGTAACAAGATCCGCAAGGGATTAGTGGGGGGAATCAAATTTCTCTTGGTGTTACTGTAGATCGAGGCCTTCTCAACCAATCCCTAGAGAATCAACAAGTTTGATTGGCTAGGGAGAGAGATCGGGTGAAAATGGAGCTTAGGGCGGAAGAGGTAGTCAACTCGGATAAGAAGACTCCCCTTATATAGTGATAGGACAAATCCAACCGTTAGCTGATACGTCTCCAATGTATCTATAATTTTTGATTGTTCCATGCTATTATATTATCCATATTGGATGTTTTATATGATTTTTCGGACTAACCTATTAACCTAGAGCCCAGTGCCAGTTTCTTTTTTTCCTTGTTTTTGAGTTTTACAAAAAAGGAATACCAAACGGAGTCCAATTGACGTGCCAATTTTTGATGATTTCTGATGGACCAAAAGAAGCCCCCGGAGTAAAAGAGTTGGGCCAGAAGAGTCCCGAGCCATCCACGAGGGTAGAGGGCGCGTGCCCCCCTATCTCATGGATGACTCAGAGCCCCCCTGACGTGAGACCGACGACAAAAATTCCTATAAATACAGAAACCCCCAGAAAGAAACCTAGATCGGGAGTTCCGCCACCGCAAGCCTCTGTAGCCACCAAAAACCAACCGGATCCTTGTTCCGGCACCCTGCCGGAGGGGGGAATCATCACTGGTGGCCATCTTCGTCATCCCGGCGCTCTCCATGACGAGGAGGGAGTAGTTCAGCCTCGGGGGTAAGGGTATGTACCAGTAGCTATGTGTTTGATCTCTCTCTCTCTCTCATGTTCTTGATTTGGCACGATCTTCTTGTACATGAGCTTTGCTATTATAGTTGGATCTTATGATGTTTCTCCCCCTCTACTCTCTTGTGATGGATTGAGTTTTCCCTTCAAAGTTATCTTATCGGATTGAGTCTTTAAGGATTTGAGAACACTTGATGTATGTCTTGCATGGGATACCCATGGTGACAATGGGGTATTCTATTGATTCACTTGATGTATGTTTTGGTGATCAACTTGTGGGTTCCGTGACCTTGGGAATCTATGCATAGGGATTGGCACATGTTTTTGTCTTGACTCTCCGGTAGAAACTTTGGGGCACTCTTTGAAGTTATTTGTGTTGGTTGAATAGATGAATCTGAGATTGTGTGATGCATATCGTATAATCATACCCGCGGATACTTGATGTGACATTGGAGTATCTAGGTGACATTAGGGTTTTGGTTGATTTGTGTCTTAAGGTGTTATTTTACTACGAACTCTAGGGCTGTTTGTGACGCTTATAGGAATAGCCCAATGGATTGATCGGAAAGAATAACTTTGAGGTGGTTTCGTACCCTACAATAATCTCTTTGTTTGGTCTCTGCTATTAGTGACTTTGGAGTGACTCTTTGTTGCATGTTGAGGGATTGTCATATGATCTAATTATGCTATTATTGTTGAGAGAACTTGCACTAGTGAAAGTGTGAACCCTAGGCCTTGTTTCCTAGCATTGCAATACCGTTTACGCTCACTTTTACCACTTACTACCTTGCTGTTTTTATATTTTCAGATTACAAAAACATATATCTACCATCCATATTGCACTTGTATCACCATCTCTTCGCTGAACTAGTGCACCTATACAATTTACCAATGTATTGGGTGTGTTGGGGACACAAGAGACTCTTTGTTATTTGGTTGCATGGTTGTTTGAGAGAGACCATCTTCATCCTACGCCTCCCATGGATTGATAAACCTTAGGTCATCCACTTGAGGTAAATTTGCTACTGTCCTAGTTGCCTCATATGCTTCATCTTTTTAATGTCTTCCATGAAAATAAGGTTTCCGATAATTGTGCCAAAGTTTTAGAAGGAGAATGCAATAAATTTTTGGCATACAATCTTTGAATGATGAGCATGATTGCAATGTTGTTAGTATGAACTCTTTGAATATCCATAGAACTAATGATGATTGCACTAGTAATGATAAAAATGTCTCTTATAAGCATGCCAATTTTTGTGGAGTGCATAGAGCTTGCAAGCACACACCAAACAGGAAAGATAGATTTTGCAAGAGGCATAAGTATTTAGAAACTAAATGGTTGCAAGAGAGGCTTGATGCTTGTGCTGAAAATTTAAAATTTCTTTGCCATCCTTGTGAACTTTGCAATGAACATGATCATTTAAATCTCCAAATTGTTTCATGATCGAATCGTGTCCAAAAATTGTGATGACTTGAGTTCCCTTGCACATCATAATGAACTTAGTTTGCTTGTGGGTTATGAACAAATGAAACGTATAACTAATGATCTTCCAGAATTTGTCCTGGATAAAGTTCTTGACTCTGATCTAGAGGAAATTTATATGTATTGTGCAGTGAATTGCATTGAAAGTCCTTATATTGCCAATTACATAAAGACAAGAAAACAAATAGAAGATGAAGAGAATACTAATGAAAGGGAAGAGATTTCCCAATATCCTCCTATTCTTTCTTATGATGAATCAGGTAACGAGGAGGAGTTTTCTATTCAAACAATCTCATTAATAAGGAGCTCCAAAAAGAGGATTAAAGCCACACATGATGCGAAGAAGAAAAAGAAAACTTAACGGAAAAGGTAATTGGGAAATCATCATTGAAATGATGTTGCTCCTATTACTCATGATGATAACAGAAAAGGTAACCTTACTTGGAGCTATATTTTTATTCACCACATGATATGTGTTTTTCTTGGAGCGTGATTTTATTTTATTTTGTTGTGCTTTCTGTTTGAATAAAATGCCAAGATCTAAAATTCTGAAATGTTAGAGAGTCTTCACATAGTTACATAATTATTCGACTACTCATTGATCTTCACTTAGATCTTTTGGAGTAGTTTGTCATTTGCTCTAGTGCTTCACCTATATCTTTTTAGAGCACGACGGTGGTTTTATTTTGAAGAAATAGATGAACTCTCATGCTTCAATTATATTATTTTGAGAGTCTTAAACAACATGGTAATTTGTTTGGGTTATAAAACTAGTCCTAATATGATGGGTATCCAAGAGGGATATAATAAATACTTTCATATAAAGTGCAACGAATACTATGAGAAGTTTGATTCCTTATGATTATTTTGAGATATGAAGATGGTGATATTAGAGTCATGTGATACGTCCATTTTGCATCATGCTTTTATATCGATATTTATTGCTCTATGGATTGTTATTACAAGTTATGTCATAATACTTATGCCTATTCTCTCTTATTTTACAAGGTTTACATGAAGAGGGAGAATGCCGACAGATGGAATTCTGGGCCGGAAAAGGAGAAAATATTAGAGACCTATTCTGCACAACTCCAAAAGTCCTGAAACTTCATCGAAGTCATTTTTGGAATTAATAAAAAATCTTGGCGAAGAAAGTACGGAGGGCCCACACCACAGCCACGAGGGTGGGGGGCACGCCCCCTGCCTCGTGGGCCCCCTGTCAGGCCTCCGGTGTCCATCTTCTGCTATATGAAGTCTTTTACCCTGGAAAAAATCAAAAGCAAGCTTTCGGGAAGAAACTCCGCCGCCACGAGGCGGAACCTTGGCAGAACCAATCTAGGGCTCCAGCAGAGCTGTTCTACCAGGGAAACTTCCCTCCGGGAGGGGGAAATCATCTCCATCGTCATCACGAACGATCCTCTCATCGGGAGGGGGTCAATCTCTATCAACATCTTCACCAGCACCATCTCCTCTAAAACCCTAATTCATCTCTTGTATCCAATCTTTGTCCCAAAGCCTCAGATTGGTACCTGTAGGTTGCTAGTAGTGTTTATTACTCCTTGTAGTTGATGCTAGTTGGTTTATTTGGTGGAAGATCATATGTTCAGATCCTTTATACATATTAATATCCCTCTGATTATGAACATGAATATGCTTTGTGAGTAGTTACGTTTGTTCCCGAGGACATGGGAGAAGTCTTGCTATAAGTAGCCATGTGAATTTGGCATTCGTTTGATATTTTGATGAGATGTATGTTGTCTCTCCTCTAGTGGTGTTATGTGAACGTCGACTACATGACACTTCACCATTGTTTGGGCCTAGAGGAAGGCGTTGGGGAGTAATAAGTAGATGATGTGTTGCTACAGTGACAGAAGCTTAAACCCTAGATTATGAGTTGCTTCGTAAGGGGCTGATTTGGATCCATATGTTTCATGCTATGGTTAGGTTTACCTTAATACTTATTTTGTAGTTACGGATGCTTGCAATAGGGGTTAATCATAAGTGGGATGCTTGTCCAAGTAAGGACAACACCCAAGCACCGGTCCACCCACATACCAAATTATCAAAGTAACGAACGCAAATCATATGAGCGTGATGAAAACTAGCTTGATGATAATTCCCATGTGTCCTCGGGAGCGCTTTTCTCTATATAAGAGTTTGTCCAGGCTTGTCCTTTGCTACAAAAAGGATTGGGCCATCTTGTTGCACCTTATTTACTTTCATTACTTGTTACCCGTTATAAATTACCTTATCACAAAACTATCTGTTACCGATAATTTCAGTGCTTGCAGAGAATACCTTACTGAAAACTGCTTATCATTTCCTTCTGCTCCTCGTTGGGTTCGACACTCTTACTTATCGAAAGGACTACGATAGATCCCCTACACTTTTTGGTAATCAAGACTCTTTTCTGGCGCCGTTGCCGCGGAGTGAAGCGCCTTTGGTAGGTGGAATTTGGTAAGGAAATTTTTTTATAGTGTGCTGAAATTTACTGTCACTTATTACTATGGAAAGTAATCCTTTGAGGGGCTTGTTCGGGGTATCTTCACCCCGACCAGTAGAGCAAAGAGTTTCTCCTCAACCTACTGAACCTACTGAAAATGTTTACTTTGAAATTCCTTCGGGCATGGTAGAGAAACTGCTAGCTAATCCTTTTACAAGAGATGGAACATTGCATCCCGATTTACACCTAATTTATGTGGATGAAGTTTGTGGATTATTTAAGCTTGCAGGTATGCCCGAGGATGTTATCAAGAAGAAGGTCTTCCCTTTATCTTTGAAGGGAGAGGCGTGACATAGTTTAGGCTATGTGATGATATGGGATCATGGAACTACGACAGATTGAAATTGGAATTTCATTAAAAGTTTTATCCTATGCATCTGGTTCATCGTGATCATAATTATATATATAATTTTTGGGCTCACGAAGGAGAAAGCATCGCTCAAGCTTGGGGGAGACTTAAGTCAATGTTATATTCATGCCCCAATCATGAGCTCTCAAGAGAAATGATTATTCAAGAAATTTATGCTCGACTTTTTCTCAATAATCGCTCCATGCTCGATACTTCTTGTACTGGTTCTTTTATGATGAAGACTATTGAATTCAAATGGGATTTATTGGAAAGAATTAAATGCAACTCTGAAGATTGGGACCTCGGCGAAGGTAAGGAGTCAGGTATAACACCTAAGTTTGATTGTGTTAAATCTTTTATGAATACCGACGTTTTCCGTGACTTTAGCACTAAATATGGACTTGACTCTGAGATAGTACCTTCTTTCTGCGAATCATTTGCTACTCATGTTGATCTCCCTATGGAGAAGTGGTTTAAATATAATCCTCACACTGAAGTAAAAGTAGTTGCACCTATTGAAGTTGAAGAAAATACTATCACTTATAATGATCCTATTGTTCCTATTGCTTATGTTGAGAAACCACCTTTCCCTGTTAGATTAAAGGATCATGCTAAAGCTTCAACTGTGGCAAACAAAATTAATATTAGGACACCCAAACCCCCTGAGAAAATTAAAGTTGAACCTAATATTGCTATGGTTAAAGATCTCTTGGCTGATAATATTGATGGGCATGTTATTTAATTCTGTGATAAAGCTGCTAGAATTGTTAAACCTGGTGCTAAGGATAAACATAGACCTATTGTTGGCATGCCTGTTATTTCTGTTAAAATAGGATATCATTATTATCATGGCTTATGTGATATGGGTGCTAGTGCCAGTGCAATACCTCATTCTTTATATGAAGAAATTATGCATGATATTGCACCTGCTGAGTTAGAGGAAATTGATGTTACAATTAAGCTTGCCAATAGAGACACTATTTCACCAGTTGGGATTGTTAGGGATGTTGAAGTCTTGTGTGGGAAAGTTAAATATCCTGCTGATTTTCTTGTTCTTGGTTCCCCACAAGATAACTTTTGTCCCATTATATTTGTTAGACCCTTCTTGAATACTGTTAATGCTAGGATAGAGTGCGAAAAGGATATTGTTACTATTGGTTTGGGGGATATGTCCCATGAGTTTAATTTAGCTAAATTTCATAGACAACCCCGTGATGAGGAATTGCCTATTAAATATGAAATTATTGGTCTTGCTTCTATTGCCGTGCCTCCTAGTGATCCTTTAGAACAATATTTGCTAGCCCATGAAAATGATATGTTTATGAATGAAAGAAGGGAAATAGATGAAGTATTCTTTAAACAGGGACCCATTTTGAAAAACAACTTGCCTATCGAAATCCTAGAGGATCCTCCTCCACCCAAGGGTGATCCCGTGTTTGAGCTTAACCCACTACATGATACTCTTAAATATGCATATCTTGATGAAAAGAAGATATATCCTATTATTATTAGCGCTCACCTTTCAGAGCATGAAGAAGAGAAATTATTGAAAACTCTGAAGAAGCACCGTGCTGCTATTGGAGATACTTTTGATGATCTTAAGGGCATTAGTCACACTTTGTGCCAGCACAAAATTAAATTGGAGAAAGACGCTAAACCGGTTGCTGATCACCAACGACGGTTGAATCCTAAGATGAAAGAAGTGGTAAGAAAATAAATACTAAAGCTTCTGGAGGCAGCTATAATTTATCCCATTGCTGGTAGTCAGTGGGTAAGTCATGTCCATTGTGTCCCTAAGAAGGGAGGTATTATTCTTGTTCCTAATGATAAAGATGAATTGACCCCACAAAGAATTGTTACAGGTTATAGGATGATAATTGATTTCCGCAAATTAAATAAAGCCACTAAAAAGGATCATTACCCTTTACCTTTTATTGATCAAATGCTAGAAAGATTATCCAAACATACACATTTTTGCTTTCTAGATGGTTATTCTGGTTTCTCTCAAATACCTGTGTCAAAAGAGGATCAAGAAAAGACCACTTTTACTTGTCCTTTCAGTACCTTTGCTTATAGACATATGCCTTTTGGTTTATGCAATACACCTGCTACCTTTCGAAGATGCATGATGGCTATATTCTCTGATTTTTGTGAAAAGATTGTTGAGATTTTCATGGATGATTTCTCCGTATATGGAACTTCTTTTGATGATTGCTTGAGCAACCTTGATCGAGTTTTGCAGAGATGTGAAGAAACTAACCTTGTCTTGAATTGGGAGAAGTGCCACTTTATGGTTAATGAAGGCATTGTCTTGGGGCATAAAATTTCTGAAAGAGGTATTGAAGTTGATAAAGCTAAAGTTGATGCTATTGAAAAGATGTTGTGTCCCAAGGACATTAAAGTTGTAAGAAGTTTCCTTGGTCATGCCGGCTTTTATAGGAGGTTCATAAAGCACTTCTCTAAAATCTCCAGGCCTCTGACTAATCTCTTACAAAAAGATATTCGTTTCGTCTTTGATGATGATTGCGTGGAAGCATTTGAAATACTTAAGAAAGATTTGATTTCTGCACCTATTGTTCATCCACCTGATTGGAATTTACCCTTTGAAATTATGTGTGATGCTAGTCATTATGCTGTAGGTGTTTGAGGGAGTCCTGGATTAGGGGGTCTCCGGACAGCTGGACTATATCCTTTGGCCGGACTGTTGGACTATGAAGATACAAGATTGAAGACTTCGTCCCGTGTCCGGATTGGACTCGCCTTGGCGTGGAAGGCAAGCTTGGCAATACGGATATGTAGATCTCCTCCCATTGTAACCGACTTTGTGTAACCCTAGCCCCCTCCGGTGTCTATATAAAACGGAGGGTTTACTCCGTAGGACAACAACAATCATACCATAGGCTAGCTTCTAGGGTTTAGCCTCTACGATCTCGTGGTAGATCAACTCTTGTAATACTCATATCATCAAGATCAATCAAGCAGGAAGTAGGGTATTACCTCCATCGAGAGGGCCCAAACCTGGGTAAACATTGTGTCCCCCGCCTCATGTTACCATCCGCCTTAGACGCACAGTTTGGGACCCCCTACCCGAGATCCGCCGGTTTTGCCACCGACATTGGTGCTTTCATTGAGAGTTCCACTGTGTCGTCACTATAAGGCTCGATGGCTCCTTCGATCATCGGTAACGATGCGGTCCAGGGTGAGGTTTTCCTCCTCGGACAGATCTTCGTATTCGGCGGCTTCGCTCTACGGGCTAACTCGCTTGGCCATCTGGAGCAGATCGAGAGCTACGCCCCTTGCCACCAGGTCAGGTTCAGGAACTTGAATTACACTACCGACATCCGCGGAGACTTGATCTTCGACGGATTCGAGCCCTTGCCAGGTGCGCCGCACGATCAAGACGAGCATGATATAGCTCAGCCGTCGGACAGTGTTCGGGAGATCACACCGGCAACTACTCTGGCCTTCAATCCAGAGCAAATTGCGTCATCCAAGGATGGGTGGATAGACCCTGCCATGGAGGTCAGATTTCGCCGGCGATAGAGCCGACATCGACTTTCACCCCTCACGAGAGCCGTGATGCCGAACCACTGGATTCATCTCCGGCCACGGACCCCGAGCCGCCTGCGCCCGTGCCTATCGAATCCGATCGGGCGCCGATCATGGAGTTTACCTCCGCAGATATCTTTCAGCACTCGCCTTTCGGCGATGTGCTTAATTCATTAAGGTCTCTCTCCTTGTCAGGAGAACCTTGGCCGAACTATGTCCGGCTAGAATGGGATGCGGACGACGAGGAAATTCGCTCCCCACCCACCACCCACTGTCGACGATTTAACCGACATGCTCGACTTCGACTCCGAAGACATCAACGGTATGGACGACGATGTACGAGACGAATTGGAACCACCGCCCACAGGGCGCTGGACCGACACCCCATCATATGATATATACATGGTGGATACCCCTAAACAAAACAATGACGAGGAACGGAAACAAGCAGCGAAGAACAGCTCCATCAAGAAGCAAACAAAGCGTCGACGTAGGGGCCGCTCTCAATCCCGCCTCGGCAAAAGCAGTGATAACAGCGAAAGAGAAAATAACACCCCGGTCGACTCTAGAGGGAACAACGACCACACTGACCCAGCGGCAGGGAAAAATGAAGCCGCGAACGGTGAACATAGTACAGATCCGATGTCCAAAAATGGTGACGCCGAGGATAAAGCTCATAAAACTCCCTCCGAGGAGGAAAATAGTCTGGTCGAAGATGTGCACATCATCCCGGAAAGGCACTTGGAACAAGAGAACCTTCGCAGAAGGCTTATTGCCACAGCGAGGAGCCTAAAGAAGCAGAAGCAAAGGCTTAAGGCCGCACAAAATACACTCAACAGCAGATGGAACAAAGTGCTCGACAACGAAGAAAAGTATGGTAGAAGTTACCATGCAAAGAGCTATCCAAAGCGCAAGTTATTGCCCGAATTCGACGACGAGGCCTTAGAGCCCACACAGCCAAAAAACAAAACGACCAACCGGTCGGATCAACCACCTCGTGGCCGCGATAGAGCGGCTAACAAGGCTGCACATAAGTCAACACACGATCTACGTGAGGACTTGCGCCAAAAATCCAGATCCATCTATGGATCTAGAAAGCGCGCTACGGCACAATATCAAAACCGAATACCACAACCGTCCGAACGCCTTGATACATCTAAATACAGGGGTGCCGCACACCCCCTATGTTTCACCGATGAGGTTCTGGACCACGAATTTCCAGAAGGATTCATACCAATGAACATAGAGGCATACGATGGGACCACACACCCTGGGGTTTGGATTGAGGACTTTATCCTCCATATACATATGGCTCGCGGAGACGATCTCCACGCCATCAAGTACTTGCCCCTCAAGCTTAAAGGACCATCTCGGCACTGGCTAAAAGCCTCCCCGAAAACTCCGTTGGAAGTTGGGAGGAGCTCGAGGATGCTTTTCGGGCTAATTTTCAAGGGACCTATGTCCGACCTCCGGATGCAGACGATTTGAGTCACATAATTCAACAGCCCTGAGAGTCAGCCTGAAAGCTTTGGAACATGTTTTTCACAAGAACCAAATCGTCGACTGCCCGGATGCCGAAGCCTTAGCAGCTTTCAAGCATCGCGTCCGAGACAAATGGCTCGCCAGACACCTCGGCCAAGAAATACTGAGAACAATGGCAGCCCTAACAAGCCTCATGACCCGCTTTTGCGTGGGCGAGGATAGCTGGTTAGCCTGCAGTAGCACCAGTGACCCAAGCACATCCGAAGTCAGGGATGTCAATGGAAAACCACGACGCAGTAAAAGCAAGCATCGAAATACAGAAGACAGCCCAGATAATACAGCGGTAAACGCCAGATTTATGGGCTCTCAACCAAGTCAGCGGAAAAAGCCTGTCAAAGGTAGCAGAGATGGACCGTCCAGCCTAAACAAGATTCTAGACAAACTATGTCAGATTCATGGCACCCCCGATAAACCTGCAAAACACACCCACAGAGAATGCTGGTTCTTCAAGCAGGCTGGTAAGCTAAACACCGAACACAAGGGAAGGGAGACACCAAGCGATGATGAGGACGAGCCAAGCCAGCAAAGCACCGGGGGACAGAAAAAAATTCCCACCAGAGGTTAAAACAGTAAACGTGATCCATGTGACGGTTGAATCCTAAAATGAAAGAAGTGGTAAGAAAATAAATACTCAAGCTTCTGGAGGCAGGTATAATTTATCCCGTTGCTGATACTCAGTGGGTAAGTCCTGTCCGTTGTGTCCCTAAGAAGGGAGGTATTACTGTTGTTCCTAATGATAAAGATGAATTGATTCCACAAAGAATTATCACAGGCTATAGGATGGTAATTGATTTCCGCAAATTAAATAAGGCTACTAAGAAAGATCATTACCCTTACCTTTTATTGATCAAATGCTAGAAAGATTATGCAAACATACACATTATTGCTTCCTAGATGGTTATTCTGGTTTCTCTCAAATACCTGTGTCGGCTAAAGATCAATCAAAGACTACTATTACATGCCCTTTTGGTACTTTTTCTTATAGGCGTATGCCTTTTGGTTTATGTAATGCACCTGCTACCTTTCAAAGATGCATGATGGCTATATTCTCTGACTTTTGTGAAAAGATTTGCGAGGTTTTCATAGACGACTTTTCCATCTATGGTTCCTCTTTTGATGATTGCTTAAGCAATCTTGATCGAGTTTTGCAGAGATGTGAAGAAACTAATCTTGTCTTGAATTGGGAAAAGTGCCACTTTATGGTTAACGAAGGTATTGTCTTGGGGCACAAAGTTTACGAAAGAGGTATTGAAGTTGATAAAGCCAAAGTTGATGCTATTGAAAAGATGCCATGTCCCAAGGACATCAAAGGTATAAGAAGTTTCCTTGGTCACGCCAGATTTTATAGGAGGTTCATTAAGGACTTCTCAAAAATTTCTCAGCCCCTGACTAATTTATTGCAAAAATATATACCATTTGTCTTTGATGATGATTGTGTAGAAGCATTTGCAATACTTAAGAAAGCATTAGTCTACTTTTGTTGTTCGACCACCTGATTGGAATTTACCCTTTGAAATTATGTGTGATGCTAGTGATTATGCTGTAGGTGTTGTTCTAGGGCAAAGAGTTGATAAGAAATTAAATGTTATTCATTATGCTAGTAAGACTCTAGACAATGCTCAAAGAAATTATGCTACTACTGAAAAAGAACTTTTAGCAGTTGTATTTGCTTTTGATAAGTTCAGACCTTATATTGTCGATTCTAAAGTAACTATTCACACGGATCATGCTGCTATCAAATATCTTATGGAAAAGAAAGATGCTAAACCTAGACTTATTAGATGGGTTCTCCTACTACAAGAATTTGATTTGCATATTGTTGATAGAAAGGGAGCTGAGAACCCCGTTGCAGACAACTTGTCTAGGCTAAAAATGTTCTTGATGACCCACTACCTATTGATGATAGCTTTCCTGATGAACAATTAAATGTTATAAGTACTTCTCATAGTACCCCTTGGTATGCTGATTATGCTAATTATATTGTTGCTAAGTTTATACCAACTAGCTTCACATACCAACAAAAGAAAAAGTTCTTCTATGACTTGAGACATTACTTTTGGGATGACCCACATCTTTATAAAGAAGGAGTAGATGGTGTTATTAGACGTTGTGTACCTGATCATGAACAGGAACAGATCCTACGCAAGTGTCATTCCGAGGCTTATGGAGGACACCACGCTGGAGATAGAACTACACATAAGGTATTGCAATCCGGTTTTTATTGGCCTACTCTCTTCAAGGACGCCCGTAAGTTTCTCTTGTCTTGTGATGAATGTCAAAGAATTGGTAATATCAGTAGACATCAAGAAATGCCTATGAATTATTCACTTGTTATTGAACCATTTGATGTTTGGGGCTTTGATTATATGGGACCTTTTCCTGCCTCTAATGGATACACTCATATTTTAGTTGCTGTTGATTATGTTACTAAGTGGGTAGAAGCCATTCCAACTAGTAGTGCTAATCACAACACTTCTATTAAGATGCTTAAGGAAGTTATTTTTCCGAGGTTTGGAGTCCCTAGATATCTAATGACTGATGGTGGTTCACACTTTATCCATGGTGCTTTCCATAAAATGCTTGCTAAATATGATGTTAATCATAGAATTGCATCTCCTTATGACCCGCAGTCTAGTGGTCAAGTAGAACTGAGCAATAGAGAGCTCAAATTAATTTTGCAAAAGACTGTTAATAGGTCTAGAAAGAATTGGTCTAAGAAACTTGATGATGCATTATGGGCATATAGAACTGCATACAAAAAACCAATGGGTATGTCTCCGTATAAAATGGTTTATGGAAAAGCATGTCACTTACCTCTCGAACTAGAACATAAGGCATATTGGGCTATTAAAGAGCTCAACTATGATTTCAAACTTGCAGGTGAGAAGAGGTTATTTGATATTAGCTCACTTGATGAATGGAGAACCCAAGCTTATGAAAATGCCAAGTTGTTTAAAGAAAAAGTTAAAAGTTGGCATGATAAAAGAATACAAAAGCGTGAGTTTAATGTAGGTGATTATGTATTGCTATACAACTCTCGTTTAAGGTTTTTTGCAGGAAAACTTCTCTTTAAATGGGAAGGCCCCTATGTTATCGAGGAGGTCTATCGTTCCGGTGCCATAAAGATCAACAACTTTGAAGGTACAAATCCGAAGGTGGTAAATGGTCAAAGAATCAAACATTACATCTCAGGTAATCCCATAAATGTTGAAACCAATATTATTGAAACCGTAGCCCCGGAGGAATACATAAGAGACACTTTCCAGACCGTTTCAGACTCTGAAAAGGAATAGGTATGTGGTACGGTAAGTAAACCGACTCCAAAACAATTTTAAGGCAATATTTCTCCGTTTTGGAATATTTAGAAAAATAGAAAAATAAGTAGCAGTCCGGGAAGGACACGAGGGCCCCACGAGGGTGGTGGGTGCGCCCTACCCCTCTAGGCGCGCCCCCTACCTCGTGAGCACCTCGTGTGCCCTCCGGACTCCGTTTTCTTGCACGATACGTATTTTGGTCGGTAAAAATTCATTATATAACCTCCCGAAGGTTTTGACTCCTGTATCACACAAATCTCCTCTGTTCTTGTTTCAAACTGTTTTTCTGACAGATCTAGATTATCATGACGGCCCCAAGTGCTTCCAAGGACAAGTTCTTCAAGAAGGTCATCAACCCTTACCTCGCGGAGGTGCTGCGACACCCTCAAACCATTGAGTTGCATGATGGGTTGCTGCACATCCGCGATGAAGAGGGACCAAAGGGGACTGGAAACATGGAGACGAGGCTCGAAGCAGTGGAGCAACAAGTTTTCAAGTGCCAAGGGATGGTGGAACGTGGACTCAACTCCAACCACATGATGATCGCGGAGTTCACTAGCAACCACAAGTTGGATGCTGACAACATCGGGGAGACTATCTTCAAGCTTCATGAGAAGATCGAGCACCCCCAAGCCCAAATTTATGACCTGCAAAACCAAAACTGTGAGTATGAATATAGTTTTAAAAGGATGAGTTTGGCTGCAGATTTGAGGATCCTAGAGACTCGATCATCTTTCTATGATGGAGAACCTATGCCTTGGAAGATGGACGCAATGCCCGCATCATCTACAACACCTCCACCTTCTTCACCGACAAAGGAGATATAATCACATGGGTATGGGCACTCCCCCTGGCAACTGCCAAGCTTGGGGGAGGTGCCCCAGTATCGTATCACAAACACATCTCCTATCTTTACCGTTTTTCTTAGTTCGATCCTATTAGTAGTATCTTTATCTAGTAGAATAAAGTTTATGGCATGATCTAATTTTGAGTTCTGCTTTATGATGTCTCTTTGTAATCGAGTCTGTGAACTATATAATAAAGATTAGTGTTGAGTCAAGGTCTTGATTATTTTGCCATGATCTTGGGTGAATAAAAGAAAAGAAGAAAAAGAATAAAAAGAAACAAACAGTTCATATTGATCTTATTGAAAGTAATGACTTCACATAGAAATAGTATGATGATTGAAAGTTGTTGGGAGTTGGCAGACATAGCTTTGGTCATCGTTGCAATTAATAGGAAGTAATAAGGAAAGAGAGGTTTCACATATAGATATATTATCATTGGCATCTTTTATGATTGGGAGCACTCATTAAAATATGACATGCTAAAGAGTTGATGTTGGACAAGGAAGACAGCGTAATGAGTTATGTCTTTCTTATATCTAAGATAAAGTATGTTGTCATGGATCCTCTAACTTGTTGAGCTTGCCTTTCCCCCTCATGCTAGCCAAATTCTCAGCACTAAGTAGAGATACTACGTGTGCTTCCAAATACCCTTAAACTAGTTTTGCCATGAGAGTCCACCATATCTACCTATGGATTGAGTAAGATCCTTCAAGTAAATTGTCATCGGTGCAAAGCAATAGAAATTGCTCTAAATATGTATGTTTGATTGGTGTGGGAGAGATAAGCTTTATACGATCTTGTGATGTGAAAGTAATAAAAGCGACAGACTGCATAATAAAGGTTCATACCACAAGGGGCAATATAAAGTGACGTTCTTTCGCATTGAGATTTTGTGCATCCAACCATAAAAGCGCACGACAACCTCTGCTTCCCTCTGCGAAGGGCCTATCCTTTATTATTATATTCTACCTTATGCAAGAGTCACAGTGATCTTCACCTTTCCTTTTAGCAGTTGTATTTGCTTGTGATAAGTTCAGACCTTATATTGTTGATTCAAGAGTAACTATTCACACTGATCATGCCGCTATTAAATATCTTATGGAAAAGAAAGATGCTAAACCTAGACTTATTAGATGGGTTCTCTTGCTACAAGCATTTGATTTGCATATTATTGATAGAAAGGGAGCTGAGAACCCCGTTGCAGATAACTTGTCTAGGTTAGAGAATGTTCTTGATGACCCACTACCTATTGATGATAGCTTTCCTGATGAACAATTAGCTATCATAAATGCTTCTCATACTGCTCCATGGTATGCTGATTATGCTAATTAGATTGTTGCTAAATTTATACCACCTAGTTTCACATACCGGCAAAAGAAAAGGTTTCTCTATGATTTAAAACATTACTTCTGGGATGACCCACATCTTTATAAAGAAGGAGTAATGGTATTATTAGACGTTGTGTACCTGAGTATGAACAGGAACAGATCCTACGCAAGTGTCACTCCGAGGCTTATGGAGGACACCACACTGGAGATAGAACTGCACATAAGGTATTGCAATCCGGTTTTTATTGGCCTACTCTCTTCAAGGATGCTCGTAAGTTTGTTTTGTCTTGTGATGAATGTCAAAGAATTGGTAATATTAGTAGACGTCAATAAATGCCTATGAATTATTCACTTGTTATTGAACCATTTGATGTTTGGGGCTTTGGTTATATCCTCTAATGGGTATACACATATTTTAATTGCTGTCGATTACGTCACTAAGTGGGTAGAAGCTATTCCAACTAGTAGTGCTGATCATAACACCTCTATTAAGATGCTTAAAGAAGTTATTTTTCCGAGGTTTGGAGTCCCTAGATATTTAATGACTGATGGTGGTTCACATTTTATTCATGGTGCTTTTCGTAAAATGCTTGCTAAGTATGATGTTAATCATAGAATTGCATCTCCTTATCACCCGCAGTCTAGTGGGCAAGTAGAATTGAGTAATAGAGAGCTCAAATTAATTTTGCAAAAGACTGTTAATAGATCTAGAAAGAATTGGTCCAAGAAACTTGATGATCAATTATGGGCCTATAGAACTACATATAAAAATCCTATGGGCATGTCTCCATATAAAATGGTTTATGGAAAAGCATGTCACTTACCTCTCGAACTAGAACATAAGGCATATTGGGCCGTTAAAGAGCTCAATTATGATTTCAAACTTGCCGGTGAGAAGAGGCTTTTTGACATTAGCTCACTTGATGAATGGAGAACTCAAGCCTATGAGAATGCCAAACTGTTTAAAGAAAAAGTTAAAAGATGGCATGACAAAAGGATACAAAAGCATGATTTTAATGTAGGTGATTATGTTTTGCTATTCAACTCTCGTTTAAGATTTTTTGCAGGAAAAAACTTCTCTCTAAATGGGAAGGTCCTTACGTTATCGAGGAGGTCTATCGTTCCGGTGCCATAAAAATCAACAACTTCGAAGGCACAAATCCGAAGGTGGTGAATGGTCAAAGAATCAAGCATTATATCTCAGGTAATCATATAAATGTCAAAACAAACGTTATTGAAACCGTAACCCTGGAGGAATACATAAGGGGCACTTTCCAGAACGTTTCAGACTCCGAAAAGGAATAGGTATGTGGTACGGTAAGTAAACCGACTCCAAAACAATTCTAATGGCAATTTTTCTCCGTTTTGGAATATTTAAGAAAAGTGCCTCGTGGGCACCTCGTGTGCTCTCCGGACTCCGTTTTCTTGCACGATACTTCTTTTGGTCGGTAAAAATTCATTATATAATCTCCCGAAGGTTTTGACCACCGTACCATGCAAATATCCTCTGTTTTTGTTTCGAGCTATTTTTCTGACAGATCTAGATCGTCATGACGTCTCCAAGTGCCCCCAAGGACACGTTCTTCAAGAAGGTCATCAACCCCTACCTCGCGGAAGTGTTGCAACATCCTCAAACCATTGAGATGCATGAGGGGGTGCTGCACATCCGCGATGTTGAGGGACCAAGGAGGACCGGAAGCATGGAGACAAGGCTTGAAGCAATGGAGCAACAAGTTTTCAAGTGTCAGGAGATGGTGGAGTGTGGACTCGACACCAATCACATAATGATCACGGAGTTCACCAACAACCACAAGCTGGACGCCAAGGATATTGGGGAGGCCATCTTCAAGCTTCATGAGAAAATCGAGCACCTCCAAGCCCACATCTATGACCTGCAAAACTAAAACTGTGAGTATGAATATAGATTCAAGAGGATGAGTTTGGCTGCAGATTTAAGGATCCCGGAGACTCGAACATCCTTCTATGATGGAGACCCTATGCCTTGGAAGAGGGAAGACAAGCCTACACCATCAACAACTCCATCATCACCACCCCCGAGGAAAGAGATATAATCACATGGGTATGTGCACTCCCCTTGGCAACTGCCAAGCTTGGGGGAGGTGCCCCGGTATCGTATCACCATCACACTCCTATATTTACCGTTTTTCTTAGTTCGATCCTTTTGGTAATATCTTGATCTAGTAGAATAAAATTTTAGTAGGATTTAGTTTTGAGCTTTGCTTTATGATCCTTCTATGTAATCGAGTCCGTGGGCTATATATAATAAATATTAGTGTTGAGTCAAGGGCTTGATTATCTTGCTTTGATCTTGAGGGAATAAAAGAAAAAGAAAGAATAAAAAGAAATCAAGAGATCATGTTGATCTTATGGAGAGTAATGACTTCACATATAAAGAGTATGATGAATAAAAGTTGTTGAGAGTTGACAAGCATAGTTTTGGGCATCGTTGCAATTAATAGGAAGTAATAAAGAGAGAGAGGTTCTCACATACAAATATACTATCTTGAACATCTTTTATGATTGTGAGCACTCATTAAAATATGACATGCTAAAGAGTTGATGTTGGACAAGGAAGACAATGTAATGGGTTATGTTTTCTTATATCCGAAATAAAGTATATTGTCATGGATCATCCAACATGTTGAGCTTGCCTTTCTCCCTCATGCTAGCCAAACTCTTTACACCAAGTAGAGATACTACTTGTGCTTCCAAATACCCTTAAACCTAGTTTTTCCATGAGATTCCACCATACCTACCTATGGATTGAGTAAGATCCTTCAAGTAAGTTGTCATCGTTGCATGCAATAAAAATTGCTCTCTAAATATGTATGACTTATTAGTGTGGAGAAAATAAGCTTTATACGATCTTGTGATGAGGAAGAAATAAAAGCGATGGACTGCATAATAAAGGTCCATATCACAAGTGGCAATATAAAGTGACGTTCTTTCGCATTAAGATTTTGTGCATCCAACCATAAAAGCACATGACAACCTCTGCTTCCCTCCGCGAAGGGCCTATCTTTTATTCTTGTCTTAATCCTTATACAAGAGTCATGGTGATCTTCACCTTTCCATTTTACATTTTATCCTTTGTCAAGCACATTGTGTTGAAAAAATCCTGCTATATATATATATCCAGTTGGATGTAAGTTAGCATGAACTATTATTGTTGACATTACCCTTGAGGTAAAAGGTTGGGAGGCAACACTATAAGCCCCTATCTTTCTCTGTGTCCGATTAAAACTCCAAACCCATAAGTATTGCGTGAGTGTTAGCAATTGTGAAAGACTAAATGATAGTTGACTATGTGGGCTTGCTGAAAAGCTCTTATTGACTCTTTCCGATGTTATGATAAATTGCAATTGCTTCAATGACCGAGATTATAGTTTGTTAGTTCTCAGTGAAATTTCTGATTCATACTTGACATTGTGAATAGATTATTACTTGAGCATAATAAATTATATGACAATATCCATATATGTTGCTGTTATAAGAATGATCATGATGCCCTCATGTCCGTATTTTATTTTATCGACACCTCTATCTCTAAACATGTGGACATATTTATTGTTATCGGCTTCCGCTTGAGGACAAGCGAGGTCTAAGCTTGGGGGAGTTGATACGTCCATTTTGCATCATGCTTTTATATCGATATTTATTGCTTTATGGGCTGTTATTACAAGTTATGTCACAATACTAATGCCTATTCTCTCTTATTTTACAAAGTTTACATGAAGAGGGAGAATGCCGGCAGCTGGAATTCTAGGCTGGAAAAGGAGCAAATATTAGAGACCTATTCTACACAACTCCAAAAGTCCTGAAACTTCACGGAAGTCATTTTTGTAATTAATAAAAAATACTGAGCGAAGAAAGTACCAGAGGGTGCCCACACCCTGGCCACGAGGGCGGGGGCCGCGCCCCCTGCCTCGTGGCCCCCCTGGCAGGTCTCCGGTGTCCATCTTCTTCTATATGAAGTCTTTTACCATGGAAAAAAAATCATAAGCAAGCTTTCGGGAAGAAACTTCGCCGCCACGAGGCGGAACCTTGGCGGAACCAATCTAGGGCTCCGGCAGAGCTGTTCTGCCGGGGAAACTGGGGAAATCATCGCCATCGTCACCACCAACGATCCTCTCATCAGGAGGGGGTCAATCTCCATCAACATCTTCACCAGCACCATCTCCTCTAAAACCCTAGTTCATCTCGTGTATCCAATCTTTGTCCCAAAGCCTCAGGTTGGTGCCTGTAGGTTGCTAGTAGTGTTGATTACTCCTTGTAGTTGATGCTAGTTGGTTTATTTGGTGGAAGATCATATGTTCAGATCCTTTATACATATTAATATCCCTCTGATTATGAACATGAATATGCTTTGTGAGTAGTTACGTTTGTTCCTGAGGACATGGGAGAAGTCTTGCTATAAGTAGTCATGTGAATATTTGGTATTCGTTCGGTATTTTGATGAGATGTATGTTGTCTCTCCTCTAGTGGTGTTATGTGAACGTCGACTACATGACACTTCACCATTGTTTGGGCCTAGAGGAAGGCATTGGGGAGTAATAAGTAGATGATGGGTCGCTACAGTGACAGAAGCTTAAACCCTAGTTTATGAGTTGCTTCGTAAGGGGCTGATTTGGATCCATATGTTTCATGCTATGGTTAGGTTTACCTTAATACTTCTTTTGTAGTTGTGGATGCTTGCAATAGGGGTTAATCATAAGTGGGATGCTTGTCCAAGTAAGGACAGCACCCAAGCACCGGTCCACCCACATACCAAATTATCAAAGTAACGAACGCGAATCATATGAGCGTGATGAAAACTAGCTTGACGACAATTCCCATGTGTCCTCGGGAGCGCTTTTCTCTATATAAGAGTTTGTCCAGGCTTGTCCTTTGCTACAAAAAGGATTGGGCCATCTTACTGCACCTTATTTACTTTCATTACTTGTTACCCGTTATAAATTACCTTATCACAAAACTATCTGTTACCGATAAATTCAGTGCTTGCAAAGAATACCTTACTGAAAACTGCTTATCATTTCCTTCTGCTCCTCGTTGGGTTCGACACTCTTACTTATCGAAAGGACTACGATAGATCCCCTACACTTGTGGGTCATCATCATGCTAGTTGAGTAGTTGTGAATTTGAGAGATACTTGTGTTACAGTTTGTGATTCCCGTAGCATGCACGTAGGTGAACCGTTATGTGATGAAGTCGGAGCATGATTTATTTTTGATTGTCTTCCTTATGAGTGGCAATCGGGGATGAGCGATGGTCTTTTCCTACCAATCTATCCCCCTACGAGCATGCGCGTTGTACTTCGTTTCGATAACTAATAGAGTTTTGCAATAAGTATGTGAGTTCTTTATGACTAATGTTGAGTCCATGGATTATACGCACTCTCACCCTTCCACCATTGCTAGCCTCTCTTGTGCGGTGCAACTTTCGCCGGTACCATACACCCACCATATACCTTCCTCAAAACAGCCACCATACCTACCTCTTATGGCATTTCCATAGCCATTCCGAGAATATTGCCATGCAACTTTCCACCGTTCCGTTTATTATGACATGCTTCATCATTGTCATATTGTTTTGCATGATCATGTAGTTGACATCGTATTTGTGGCAAAGCCACTGATGACCCACAAGTATAGGGGATCTATCGTAGTCCTTTCGATAAGTAAGAGTCTCGAACCCAACGAGGAGCAGAAGGAAATGATAAGCGGTTTTCAGCAAGGTATTCTCTGCAAATCTTGAAATAAGTGGTAACAGATAGTTTTGTGATAGGATAATTTGTAACAAGCAACAAGTAACAAAAGTAAATAAAGTGCAGCAAGGTGGCCCAATCCTTTTTCTAGCAAAGGACAAGCCTGGAAAAACTCTTATATGGAGAAAAGCGCTCTCGAGGACACATGGGAATATCGTCAAACTAGTTTTCATCACGTTCACATGATTCGCGTTCGGTACTTTGATAATTTGATATGTGGGTGGACCGGTGCTTGGGTGTTGTTCTTACTTGAACAAGAATCCCACTTATGATTAACCTCTATTGCAAGCACCCGCAACTACAACAAAAGTATCAAGGTAAACCTAACCATAACATGAAACATATGGATCCAAATCAGCCCCTTACGAAGCAACGCATAAACTAGGGTTTAAGCTTCTTTCACTCTAGCAACCCATCATCTACTTATTACTTCCCAATGCCTTCCTCTAGGCCCAAATAATTGTGAAGTTTTATGTAATCGACGTTCACATAACACCACTAGAGGCTAGACAACATACATCTCATCAAAATATCGAACGAATACCAAATTCACATGACTACTAATAGCAAGACTTCTCCCATATCCTCAGGAACAAACGTAACTACTCACAAAGCATATTCATGTTCATAATCAGAGGGGTATTAATATGCATAAAGGATCTGAACATATGATCTTCCACCAAATAAACCAACTAGCATCAACTACAAGGAGTAATCAACACTACTAGCAACCTACTAGTACCAATCCCGAACTTGGAGACAAGAATTGGATACAAGAGATGAACTAGGGTTTTGAGAGGAGATGGTGCTGGTGAAGATGTTGACGGAGATTGCCCTCTCCCGATGAGAGGAACATTGGTGATGACGATGGCGATGATTTCCCCCTCCCGGAGGGAAGTGTCCCCAGCAGAACAGCTCTGCCGGAGCCCTAGATTGGTTCCGCCAAGGTTCCGCCTCGTGGCGGCGGAGTCTCGTCCCGAAAGGTTGCTTCTCATTTTTCCCTTGATGAAAGACTTCATATAGTAGAAGATGGTCACCTGAGAGCCAACAGGGGGCCCACGAGGCAGGGGGCGCGCCCTGGGGGGTAGGGCGCCCCCCCACCCTCGTGGGCAGGTGGTGGCCCCCTGACGTATTTCTTCCACTCAATATTTTTTATTATTTCCAAAAATGACTTTCGTGGAGTTCCAGAACTTTTGAAGTTGTGCAGAATAGGTCTCTAATATTTGCTCCTTTTCCAGCCCAGAATTCCAGTTGCCGGCATTCTCCCTCCTTATGTAAACCTTGTAAAATAAGGGAGAATAGGCATAAGTATTGTGACATAACGTGTAATAGCAGCCCATAATGCAATAAATATTGATATAAAAGCATGATGCAAAATGGACATATCAACTCCCCAAAGCTTAGACCTCGCTTTTCTTCAAGCAGAAGCCGATGACGATAAATATGTCCACATGTTTAGAGGTAGAGGTGTTGATAAAAATAAAATACGTACATGAGGGCATCATGATTATTTTCATAACAGCAACATATATGGATATTGTCAGATGATTTCTTATGCTCAAGTAATAATCTATTCACAATGCAAAGTAAGAATCATAAACTTTATTGAGAACTAACAGACTATAATCTTAGTCATTGAAGCAATTGCAATTTATCATAACATCAGAAAGAGTCTATGTCAGAGCTTAATAGCAAGTCCACATACTCAACTATGATTTAGTCTTTCATAATTGCTAACACTCACGCAATACTTGTGGTTACGGAGTTTTATTCGGACACAAAGAAAGATAGGGGCTTATAGTTTCGCCTCCCAACCTTTTACCTCAAGGGTAATGTCAACAATAATAACTCATGTTCCCCTACATCCAATTAGATATATCTATCAGGATCTTTCCAACACCCTGTGCTTGCCAAAGGATAAAATATAAAAAGGAAAGGTGAAGATCACCATGACTCTTGCATAAGTTAGAAGATATAATAAAAGATAGGCCCTTCGCAGAGGGAAGCAGAGGTTGCCATGCACTTTCAGGGTTGGATGCACAAAATCTTATTGCGAAAGAACATCACTTTATATTGCCCCTTGTGATATGAACCTTTATTATGCAGTCCGTCGCTTTTATTTCTTCCACATCACAAGATCGTATAAAGCTTATTTCCTCCACACCAATCAGTCATACATATTTAGAGAGCAAATTTTATTGCTTGCACCGATGACAACTTACTTGAAGGATCTTACTCAATCCATAGGTAGATATGGTGGACTCTCATGGCAAAACTGGTTTAAGGGTTTTTGGAAGCACAAGTAGTATCTCTACTTGGTGCTGAGAATTTGGCTAGCATGAGGGGGAAAGGCAAGCTCAACATGCTGGATGATCCATGACAATATACTTTATCTCAGATATAAGAAAACATAACCCATTACATTTTCTTCCTTGTCCAACGTCAACTCTTTAGCATGTCATATTTTAATGAGTGCTTCCAATCATAAAAGATGTCCATGGTAATATATTTATATGTGAAACCTCTCTTTCCTTATTACTTCCTATTAATTGCAACGATGACCAAAGCTATGTTTGCCAACTCCCAACAACGTTTAATCATCATACTCTTTCTATGTGAAGTCATTACTCTCAATAAGATCAATATGAACTCTTTATTTCCTTTTATTCTTTTCTCTTTTCTTTTACTCACTCAAGATCATGGCAAAATAATCAAGCCCCTTACTCAACACTAATCTTTATTATATAGCTCACGGACTTGATTACATGGAGAGATCATAAAGCAAAACTCAAAACTAGATCATGCCATAAACTTTAATCTACTAGATCAAGATACTACTAATAGGATCGAACTAAGAAAAACGGTAGAGAAAGGAGATGTGATGGTGATATGATACCGGGGCACCTCCCCCAAGCTTGGCAGTTGCCAAGGGGAGTGCCCATACCCATGTGATTATGTCTCCTTTGCTGATGAACAAGGTGGAAGTGATGGTGATGATGCGGGCTTGTTGTCCATCTTCCAAGGCATAGGCTCACCATCATAGAAGGATGATCGAGTCTCTGGGATCCTCAAATCAGCAGCCAAACTCATCCTTTTTGTCGGCGTTCTGGGAACGGGGGTCCCCAGACTTTCCTGCTTGCGGCCCATGGCGTGGCTAAGAAGCGAGCCGTGCGGCCCATCTTCATCAACAAGGCACCCAAGACCTTCGCGAGGGTCCGAGCCTCGTGAGGCGGACGACGCAAGACTTCCTCTGGAGCGGCGTAGCCAGGCAGGCTCACGAGGAGCGGAGATATCAAGGCGGGGCAAACCTCACGAGGGACTCGTGACGTGAGCCATGACGAACGGCACCAGGCGGGTGCCAGGCGGGCGCCAGTGCACGTCGAGTCCTTGTTTCCTCTTTGGTGCTGAGGAGGCAAGCGCAGACGAAGAGTACCGAGGCATCAGGCAAAGGTTGTCATATTGGTGCAACAAGACCAAGACCAGGAGGACGGCAAGGCGGAGGTCATCGTGGTGCCCAAGACGGCGTCACCCCAGGGCTTTTCGCAGGCGAAGACCACTTTTGTCAGGATAGCTTGTACTAGTTGTCCCCCTTCAAATTTGCCCGCCGTTGTTGGCTCCCTTCCCGCTCAACATTTGGGAAGAGGACCAGAGCCTCTATAAATAGGACCAGCCACCGCAGTAGGAAAAGGGGGGAGACAAATCCACAACCCGAACATAGCAAGTAGCCAACACTCGCACAAGAACACTTCAACCTCAGGAGGCTGTTCTTCCCTTGAACCATTCTTCATCCCAAGAGGCAATCCATCCACCATCACACTAGAGCAGGGTATTACACCATAACGGTGGCCCGAACCAGTATAAACCTCGTGTCTCTTTCTGTGTTGTGAGTTCGTCGAGTTCGTCCGCAAGATCTTAGGGAGCTTGGGCGTGGATCGGTAGGAGTGAAAGACTTCGCGCGCACCCCAGTGTTCAAACCTTAAGGGTTTGCCGGAACCCCACATCCGACATTTTGCGCACCAGGTAGGGGTGCGCCGAAGCTTCCTTCTGCCAATCTGCGCCACACCCCGCCGTGCCTCGCTCCCATGGCAGGTGCACTGCCATCCCCTTTTGCGACCAGCACCAACAACAGGGAGCCTGGGTACCGAGCCCTGGCTCCCGCCCTGTGGCAAGTGCAGTTGCCGACCAAGTTCAAGCCAGAAATGCCGCCACGTTACGACGGCGCGGCAGATCCGGCGCCGTTCCTGTTGGCATACGAGGAGGCCGTCCTTGAAGCCGGGGGCGACGCCAAGATCATGGCCAATTGGTTCCCCATGGCCCTCGCCGGCGAGCCGCATGCCTGGCTGCTCCACCTCCCAAGATCCACGGTGGCATCCTGGGAAGAACTCCACAACCTCTTCGTCGCGCGCTACGCGGCGCCGGCGCACCACGTGGTCGCGGCGCTGCTGGGCGACTCTCAAGCGCCACCTTCAGATCGCCTCATCAAGCCTTTCCTCTGTCAGATCGGGGCGGCCACCAAGCGCCCGGGGGCTCCGCCGGGTTGGGCTTCTGAAAGGATCGAGAAGAGGTGTCTAGAGGGGGGTGATTAGACACTAAGTGCCAAAAGTTGTAGTTTTTAATATTCTTAAGTTTAAGTGGAGTTTAAGCACAAGTTTAACAAACACAATACATATCAAGCAAGCATGCAATGAGTATATGAGCAACGGAAAATAAAGCATGCAACTTGCAAGAATGTAAAGGGAAGGGTTTGGAGTATTCAAACGCAATTGGAGACACGGATGTTTTTGTCGTGGTTCCGATAGGTGGTGCTATCGTACATCCACGTTGATGGAGACTTCAACCCACGGAGGGTAACGGTTGCACGAGTCCACGGAGGGCTCCACCCACGAAGGGTCCACGAAGAAGCAACCTTGTCTATTCCATCATGGCCGTCGCCCACGAAGGACTTGCCTCACTAGCGGTAGATCTTCACAAAGTAGGCGATCTCCTTGCCCTTACAAACTCCTTGGTTCAACAATCTTGTCGGAGGCTCCCAAGTGACACCTAGCCAATCTAGGAGACACCACGCTCCAAGAAGTAACAAATGGTGTGTTGATGATGAACTCCTTGCTCTTGTGCTTCAAATGATAGTCTCCCCAACACTCAACTCTCTCTCACAGGATTTGGATTTGGTGGAAAGAAGATTTGAGTGGAAAGCAACTTTGGAAAGCTAGAGATCAATATTCATATGGTAGGAATGGAATATCTTGACCTCAACACATGAGTAGGTAGTTCTCTCTCAGAAAATGAGTATTGGAAGTGTAGGTATGTTCTGATGGCTTTCTCCACGAATGAAGAGTGGGTGGAGGAGTATATATAGCCTTCACACAAAATCTAACCGTTACACACAATTTGCCAAACTCCGTGGGACCGAATGGTTAAACTCGGTCGGACTGATTCAGCAAACCTAGTGACCGTTAGGATTTTCGGTGAGACTGAGATGCAACTCGGTAGGACCGATATGGTTAGGGTTCGGGCATAACGTAATCTCGGTGTGACCGATTACACAAACTCGGTGGGACGGAATTTGGTAATAAGCTAACCAGAGAGTTGGTAAGGCAAACTCGGTGAGACCAATTACACAAACTCGGTGGGGCCGATTTTGGTAATAAGCTAACCAGAGGGTTTGCATTGTAATCTCGGTAGTACCGATTGCTCAAACTCAGTGAGACCGATTTTGGTAATTGACATACACAGTGAGATTACAATACCATCTCTGTGAGACCGAGATCCCTATCAGTGAAACCGATTTGCTAGGGTTTGTGGCAGTGGCTATGACATCTGAAACTCGGTGGCTCCGGATAGAAAGAATCGGCGGGGCCGAGTTTGACTTTTAGTTTAGGTCACATGTGGATGTGGAAAGGTAGTTGAGGGTTTTAGAGCATATCACTAAGCACATGAAGCAAGAGGCTCATTAAGCAACACCTCATCCCTCCTTGATAGTATTGGCTTTTCCTATAGACTCAATGTGATCTTGGATCACTAAAATATAAAATGTAGAGTCTTGATCTTGAAGCTTGAGCCAATCCTTTATCCTTAGCATCTTGAAGGGGTTCCACATCCTCTAGTCCATGCCACTTCATTGTTGAACTTATCTGAAACATACTAGGTAAAAGTGTTAGTCCAACAAGAGATATGTTGACATTAATTACCAAAACCACCCAGGGAGCACTTGTGCTTTCAATCTCCCCCTTTTTGGTAATTGATGAAAACATACATCAATGCTTTAGATAAAGATATAGAGAATAGCAAGTAAAGCTTTGGAAGGACATGTAACATGCATAGGCTCTCCCTACATGTATGCAACCATGTGAATATGGAATATAGGAGCATGTGAATGCATAAGCATGACAGAGTAAGCAATGTGTTACATGTATCTTAGCTATATGCATCAGAGCAAATGATGTGAATATGAGAAATGTACCTTCATGCTCATGAGTCCTTGCAAACAGTATGCATATCAGCAAGAACTTTCCATTCACATGACTGAGATGCATATACTTACCTTGTGGTCTTGAGTTGGCTTAGGATGAGATGAACCTGCGCAAACAAGGTTAGATAACACAGATACACCTACTAACCAGAGCAAACGAGAGAAACCACAAGAGAACCAAGATTGGGATGACATATAGAGTGGCTACTAAGTACCACATTGGATATAGACATGTCCCCAAGGGTAAAGATATGCAATAAAATCAGTGATTTCCTTCCCTTAGATGTCTTGCTCCCCCTAAATCTGCATGGGATATTGGGAGGAGATAGGGAACAGAAAATCAGAGCAACAGAAAAGAAACAACAGAGCTTGAGCTAAAGCAAGCAACCAAACATGTCTTTCCCCTCTTAAAGACATGTGACATCTCTCCTCTTGAACACCAATCATCTGGGGTCTTTGATGATATTACTTTCTCCTTGTTGAGAAACTCTCTCCCCTGAGTATTCTCTCTTTCTCCCCCTATAGGAAAGATTAAGCTTTAATGTAATCTCTCTCCCCCCCTTTGACATCAATTTCCAAGAAGGGCTCTTCTGGACATGTGATACAAATGGGTTGGTCCTTGAGTCACAGAGCAAAGCAGCATGTCTAATATGATGCTGTTAGAGGACAAGTGTCATTGAGTGGAGCTGGAGCAAACAGAAACCAGGAATAAGTGGCAAGTTGGTTTTTCTGTGGTGAAGTCGGTTACTCCGAGTTGTGTGCTTCGGTTGCACCGAAAGATTTCGGTTGAGCCGAAGAAAGAAAACCGGTGGGAACGAGTTCATCAAAGTGAAACCAACTTGTCACCTCAACTCACTAGACAAGTAGAATCTCACAAGGATTTGCAAGGAATTAACTGAAAGATTTGCAATGAATTGGATGCAGCAAATGCAGAAAAAAAAGCAAAGAAATTAAAAGATCTAGATGAAGTTGTGAAAGGGGAAACAACTATGCAAGAGACAAATGCAAATAACACAGAAAAGAACACAAGAGAATTTCATCTAGAAATGGTCGGCGACAAAGTCACCTATGTTAGAGTATATTGACTTAGGAGTCAAGTGAGAGCACTTGATCATAGGTCATACTCATCGTTTAAGCTCAAAATGGGGTTACCATTTTTCGTTTAAGCCTTTTGATGTATTCACATCTTGTCGAGTTGCTTTGACTCATGACTTGGAGTAAAGCTTCTCTAAGATGGAATAACATACCTTGGGTGGTGGTGTTGATCTTGCACATGTAGTTGAACTTGTGTGGGTTGCTCAAGGTTGATGTAGTTCATCAAGAGTTGGGAGCACCACTTGGAGTTTGAGTTCATCTACCTACATGGGTTATTCTTGCAAGGAAGAACACTTGTGTATCCAAAATGACAATTATAGGATTTAATCATAGGATTTGTCAAAGGATATGTTTGAATGGTTTCGTGCTTCCTTGTCTTCAACCACCATTGTGTAGAGACTTGGTGATGTAGAGATTGCTCAAGATGTGAGTGAGTTGCAATCTCATAGATTTAGATTCATCCAAGTACCTACACGGGTTAGATAACATGCAAGGTACAAATATATCCAAGACATATGAATAGCATCATAAGAGAAATATCGAGGATTAGTCATAGGCTCATGCCCTGCATGTATCAAATGGAGTTCCTACTCCAAGTTTGAAGCATCAATGATGTTCAATTCACCTCTCAACCTGCAAAACACTTTCTCATCAAGTGGTTTAGTGAATATATCCGCCAATTGCTTATCGGTGCGAACATGCTTAATGTTAATGTTCCCTTTTGCAACATGGTCTCGAATGAAATGATGACGAACTTCAATATGCTTAGTTCGAGAGTGTTGCACGGGATTGTGAGCAATCTTAATAGCACTTTCATTGTCACATAGCAATGGAACATGTTTCACATATATCCCATAATCTTTAAGAGTTTGGGTCATCCAAATTAATTGAGCACAACATGAACCAGCGGCAATGTATTCCGCTTTGGCGGTGGATAAGGATACTGAGTTTTGTTTCTTGGAAGACCAAGATACAAGAGACCTACCAAGGAATTGACAAGTACCCGAAGTGGACTTTCTATCAACCTTCTCTCCGGCATAGGCCGAATCGGAGTAGCCGACAAGATCAAAAGAGGACCTCTTAGGATACCAAATGCCAAAATTTGGTGTATGGATTAGATATCTCACTATCCTTTTCACAGCCTTAAGATGACATTCTTTAGGAGCAGCTTGATATCGTGCACACATGCACACACTTAGCATAATATCGGGATGTGAGGCACATAGATATAACAATGAACCAATCATAGAGCGATAAACCTTTTGATCAACCGGTTCACCATCTTTGGTCAAATCAAGATGTCCACTAGTAGGCATGGGTGTAGTCATACCTTTGCATTCTTGCATACTGAACTTCTTGAATAAGTCCTTGGTGTACTTTGTTTGAGAAACAAAGGTACCTTCCTTAGTTTGCTTGATTTGCAAACCGAGGAAGAATTTGAGTTCACTCATTATAGACATCTCAAACTTCTCCGACATTAGCTTTCCAAACTTTTCACTAAAATGAGGGTTAGTTGAACCAAATATGATATCATCAACATAAATTTGGCACACAAATAGTTCTCCATTAAACCTTTTGATGAAGAGAGTAGAATCAATTTTACCAATTTCAAAGCCTTTTTCAATAAGGAACTTGGTCAAGCATTTATACCATGCTCTAGGAGCTTGTTTAAGACCATAAAGGGCTTTGTGAAGTTTGTAAACATGATTAGGTTTCTTAGGATTGACGAAGCTGGGAGGTTGCTTAACATAAACTTCCTCCTCAATTTTTCCATTTAGAAAAGCACTTTTAATGTCCATTTGGTACAAGGTGATATCATGGTGATTAGCATAAGCAAGTAAGATGCGAATGGACTCAAGTCTAGCAACGGGAGCATATGTCTCACCATAGTCCATACCTTACCTTCAACTTGTGTGTAGCCTTGGGCGACGAGACGTGCTTTGTTGCGAACCACTTGTCCATCTTCATCTTTCTTGTTGCGAAACACCCATTTGGTACCAATGATGTTGTGGTTGTTGTCGGGCTTAGACCAATGTCCACACTTGATTTCTCTCAAAGTTGTGTAGCTCTTCATGCATAGCATTTATCCAATCCGGATCCTTCAATGCTTCTTCAACCTTCATATATTCAATGCTAGAGATGAATGAGTAATGTTCACAAAAGTTAGCTAAACGAGTTTTAGAGCGAGTGATTCTCCCGGTTTGAATATCTTTGTAGATTTGCTCGACGGGATGATCTTTGGCAATTCTTGCTCGAACTCGTGAAAGCTTTTGCTTGGGTTGAGGTGGAACATCCTCTTCATCTTGTTCTTCTTCTTGGCCTTCTTCATCGTTGACATTGTCGTTCTCTTGTCATGGTGGAGAAGGAGGTTGTTCATGTTCATCTTGGTGTACTTCCTCGTTTTCTTCATCTTGGCGTGTCCCACTTGTGGATGCTTCCGTATCAATTCTTGGTCCACCTTGTCGTGAGGTAGAAGCTTCCACTTGGATGGACGAGGTACTCTCCTTCACTTCCGTTGGACGAATCTTGCCAATGGACAAGTCTTCAATTGCTTCCGAAGGGTCTTTGTCTCCTACATCAATTGGCAATTTCTCTACTTGCGAGCCGTTAGATTCATCAAACTTCACATCTACCGTCTCTTCAACCTTTCGGGTGAAATTGTTGTGAACACGGTAAGTGTGAGAGTTTGAGCCATAACCAAGTAGGAAACCTTCATGAGATTTAGGAGCAAATTTAGAACGACGATGCTTATCAAGAATGTAGCACTTTGAGCGAATACTCGGAAGTATCCAACTTGGGGTTTGTTACGGTGAGGAGCTCGTATGCCGTCTTGCCGAGTAGCTTGTGAAGATACAAGCGATTTGTTGCATGACAAGCTGTCTCAACCGCTCCGCCCAAAAAGTGCTTTGGCGTTTTGTACTCATCAAGCATCGTTCTTGCCATCTCGATAAGAGACCGGTTCTTCCTCAACAACTCCATTTTTTTGAGGTGTGTACGTAGCCGAGAACTCGTGTGAAATCCCTTCTTCATCAAGAAAGGTGTCCACATTTGCCTTCTTGAACTCCGTTCCGTTGTCGCTCCGAACCTTCTTGATCTTCACGTCAAATTGATTTTGGGCCTACCTAGCGAAGTTTTTGAAGATCTTTTGGACCTGCGATTTGTCATCAAGAAAGAACACCCACGTAAATCTTGAAAAATCATCAACTATGACTAGACCAAATGAGTTACCACCAAGACTCTTGTAGGAATTTGGACCAAAGAGATCCATGTGAAGTAGCTCGAGTGGTCTTCTTGTGGTCATGATGTTCTTCGCTATGACTTCCTCCAACTTGTTTCCTCGCCTTGACAAGCACTACAAAGTCTATCCTTGTCAAATATGACATCTTTTATTCCAAGGATATGATCACCTTCAATAAGCTTATCAAGATTTCAAGCATGCCCACCGACCCTAGCCTTCTATGCCACAACCAAATTTTTAGAAGATTTAGCAATTAAGCAAGTTTTAGGTTGAGCCTTTTTAGTGAAATCAACAATGTAAAGATCTCCTCTATGTATACTGGTAAAGACCATTTTATGATTGTCTCTACGAAACATTTGGCAATCTACTTCAGTGAATAAGACATTGAAACCGAAATCCGTAGGTATAGAAACTAAAAGTAAATTGTATCCAAGAGATTCAATGAGCATGACATTTTGTATGGAGCTATCATGTGAGATGGCCACCTTACCAAGGCCAACCACCTTACCCTTTGAATTATCACCAAAAGTGACATATTTTCGAGGGTCATTTTCAAAGCAAGCTCACGGAACATATCTTCATCTCGGTCATATGATCGACATCCACTATCAAGGACCCATTCCTTTCCTCGACCATGTAGCCGTGAAGATTTGCCATAAGACCAAAATGCCTCATTGCATCATTAAGATCATAGTCACTATCATCATCCTCATCATAGTATCCATGTTGAACACCATCTTGTGATTGATTAATTCCTAGAGAGGGTAATTCATTAGATAAATGATCATCACAATGGTTACCTTTATGAATTCTAATAGCTTCGGATATGATATCGCTAATGATTCCAACATTTCCTTTAGCACGCATGATATTGGTAAGCTCAAATAGACAATCACCAAAACTAGGATCACTAGAGTTCATCTTACTCAAAGCAATAGACTTATGGAGAATTTCGTCTAAATTTTTTGAGGAATAATCAGGAAATCGTTCCTCAAGAAATTTCCATATAATATAGGCACAATCAAGAGTAGGTAAAGTAGCAATCAAATTTTTGGGCAATCCTCTTATGATAAGATTGATGGTTCTAAGATTGCGAATCATGTCAAGATCTTCTTCGGGTGTGGGATGCAAAGGATCAATATGAAGTGCACAAGGACTAGCAATGTACTTGTTCAAATGATATTCATTGAAAATCTCAAGCATTTCATTTTTCCACTCATGAAAATATTCTCCATCAAGAATAGGCACTCTATGTCTAAGACCTCCCAAAGTAGACACATCCATCTTCCTCCAATGGTGTTTAACCAAGGCAATGGAGACCAAAGCTCTGATACCAATTGAAAGGATCGAGAAGAGGTGTCTAGAGGGGGGGGGGTGATGAGACACTAATTGCCAAAAGTTGCGCTTTTAATATTCTTAAGTTTAAGTGGAGTTTAAGCACAAGTTTAACAAAGACAATACATATCAAGCAAGCATGCAATGAGTATATGAGCAGCGGAAAATAAAGCATGCAACTTCCAAGAATGTAAAGGGAAGGGTTTGGAGTATTCAAACGCATTTGGAGACACGGATGTTTTTGTCCGGTTCCGATAGGTGGTGCTATATCGACATCCACGTTGATGGAGACTTCAACCCATGGAGGGTAACGGTTGCATGAGTCCACGGAGGCTCCACCCACCTAAGGGTCCACTTAACAAGCAACCTTGTCTATTCCATCATGGCGTCAGCCCACGGAAGGACTTGCCTCACTAGCGAGATCTTCTTGCCTTACAAACTCCTTGGTTCAACTCCACAATCTTGCTCTGAGGCTCCCAAGTGACACCTAGCCAATCTAGGAGACACCACTCTCCAAGAAGTAACAAATGGTGTGTTGATGATGAACTCCTTGCTCTTGTGCTTCAAATGATAGTCTCCCAATACTCAACTCTCTCTCACAGGATTTGGATTTGGTGGAGAAGATTTGAGTGGAAAGCAACTTGGGAAAGCTAGAAATCAAGATTCATATGGTAGGAATGGAATATATTGACCTCAACACATGAGTAGGTAGTTCTCTCTCAGAAAATGAGTATTGGAAGTGTAGGTATGTTCTGATGGCTTTCTCCACGAATGAAGAGTGGGTGGAGGGGTATATATAGCCTTCACACAAAATCTAACTGCTTACACATAATTTGCCAAACTCGGTGGGACCGAATGGTTAAACTCGGTCGAATGATTCAGCAAACCTAGTGACCGTTAGGATTGAGAGAGATCGAGATGCAACTCGGTAGGACCGATATGGTTAGGGGTTCGCATAACGAATCTCGGTGTGACCGATTACACAAACTTGGTGGGACGGAATTTGGTAATAAGCTAACCCGGAGAGTTAGTCGAGGCAAACTCGTGAGGAGACTGACATTACACAAACTCGGTAATGATTTTGGTAATAAGTCGACTGTAGGGTTTGCATTGTAATCTCGGTAGTACCGATTGCTCAAACTCGGTGAGGCCGATTTTGGTAATGGACATACACAGTGAGATTACAATCCCATCTCGGTGAGACCGAGATCCCTACCGGTGAAACCGATTTGTTAGGGGTTATGGCAGTGGCTATGACATCTGAAACCTGGTGGCTCCAGATAGAAAGAATCGGTGGGGCCGAGTTTGACATTTGGTTTAGGTCACATGTGGATGTGGAAAGGTAGTTGAGGGTTTTAGAGCATATCACTAAGCACATGAAGCAAGAGGCTGGCTACAGCAGCACCTCATCCCTCCTTGATAGTATTGGCTTTTATAGACTCAATGTGATCTTGGATCACTAAAATATAAAATGTAGAATCTTGATCTTGAAGCTTGAGCCAATCCTTTATCCTTAGCATCTTGAAGGGGTTCCACATCCTATAGTCCATGCCACTTCATTGTTGAACTTATCTGAAACATACTTGGTAAAAGTGTTAATCCAACAAGAGATATGTTGACATTAATTACCAAAACCACCCAGGGAGCACTTGTGCTTTCAGCTTCCCCGGAGGCCGACCGCACCTTCGACTCGGAGGACCATCCTGGCTCCACCATCGGCTCCGGCATACTCCCAATGCTCTGTACACCTACCATCTGCAACATGGCCGTCACCAAGACCCTCATCGATGGCTTGGCCTCAACTTGCTCTCCGTGGAAGCCTTCTGCCTCCTCCATCGCCTCGAGAGGCTCAACCTCAGTTTTTCGGGAGTAGGCGGCAAAGCCTGGCCTCCGCGATCCGCCTCCCCGGCCACCTTTGGGCACACGCGACAACCACCACCGAGCTGGCGGACTTCGACATCAGATTTGTCTCCCTGCATAACGCCATACTGGGTGCACGGCTCTTGCTGTTCTACCATGGCGGGCGACTCACCCGCTTACATACCTCATGAAGATGCTGTGAAGCAAGGCGTCCTCACCATCAAGGGGGACACTAAGGAGGCATGACAAGTGCGTTTCGGAGCTCACGTTCAAGAATGGGCACAAGAGCTGGGTTTCAAGGCCAAGACGCTCGAGGCCAAGGAGACCGCGCGCCAAGAAGAAGCAGCTTGTTCTCCCAAGACACAGGAGACCAAGCAGTGTGTCAAGTTGACGAGGACGGGGCTTCGGGAGCCACCTTTACCATAGGAACCAGTCTTGATCCGGGACAAGAAGAAGCCTTGGTGAGGTTTCTGCGTGCAAACAAGGAGATATTCGCATGGGAGCCCAATCAACTGGTAGGGGTCCTGTCGGTGTCAAAACCGGCAGATCTCGGGTAGGGGGTCCCGAACTGTGCGTCTAGGCGGATGGTAACAGGAGACAAGGGACACGATGTTTTTACCCAGGTTCGGGCCCTCTCGACGGAGGTAAAACCCTACCCCGCTTGATTAATATTGATGATATGGGTAGTACAAGAGTTGATCTACCACGAGATCGGACTGCTAAACCTAGAAGCTAGCCTATGGTATGATTATTTGTGATTGTGTCCTGGACTAAACCCTCCGGTTTATATAGACCGGAGGGGGCTAGGGTTACACGTAGTCGGTTACAATGGGAGGAGATCTAAATATCATTGCCAAGCTTGCCTTCCACGCCAAGGAGAGTCCCATCTCGGACACGGGACTAAGTCTTCAATCTTGTATCTTCATAGTCCAACACCGCCAAAGGTAATAGTCCGGGCTGCCCGGATGCCCCCTAATCCAGTGACTCCCTCGGTAGCTCAACCAGGCTTCAATGACGGCGAGTCCGGACGCTGCAGATTGTCTTCGGCATTGCAAGGCGGGTTCCTCCTCCGAATACTTCATAGAAGATTTTGAACACGAGGATCGTGTCCGGCTCTTCAAAACAAGTTCCACATACCACCGTAGAGAGAGTGATATTCTCACAAATCTAATCTACTGACGTATTCTGTAGCGTGACATCACATCATAGCCAAGCCTTTATTCGAATTGTTTTATTACTGTCCCACCTCAGCGTGTTTTGCGAGGCGGTTCCCTTGGCACGTCTTGTCGAAGCAGAGATCGTGTCCCCTTATTACCGGATTCTCATCAATACGGACGTGGGTAACCCCATCGTGCCCGTTGGTATGTCTCCTCGATCGAAGGAAAGTCCCAAACGGTCACGTGGAGGGCTCTCGGTATTCCACCTCTTTATAAGGAGACCAAGGCCTTTTTCTTTTTCTTCGACCTCAATCGAATCCGCCTCCCACCTCGAGTTCCAACACCAAGCTTCAGATTCAGCGCCCGCAGACCTTCCTCGATCATGTCCGGATCCAATCTCTGTCGATGGATGCCTTCCTCCATCACGAAGGAAGACATAATAAAGCTAAGGGAGGCTAGGTACTTGACCGGTGAAATCGCATAGGCTTCCCGCTCAGACAAAGTTATTCCCACTCCCAAGCCGGTGAGAGCCGTGTTCGTTTCTCACTTCCTCCGAGGGCTAGGCTTAACGCCAGATCCCTTCGTGAGGGGGCTCATGTTCTATTATGGGCTGGACTTCCATGACCTAGCTCCGGAGTCTATCCTCCACACCTCATCGTTCATAGTCGTGTGCGAGGCTTTTCTCCGCATTACCCCTCACTTCGGATTATGGCTCAAGACCTTCAAAGTGGGGCCGAAGACGGTCGAGGGACGACAAGCAGAGTGTGGGGGCGCCATATTGCTAAGAATGTCGACGCCCATGGCCGAGGGCTCTTTCCCGAGGGAGTCGGCTTATGGCAACAAGAGCGTTTTTATATCACAGCTCCCTGGGCACCAAATGGTGGCTCACTGTTTTCGCTCTGCCCCCGCCACGACTAACGTCATGGGTCGCAAGGGATTAGATCAAGGCCGCAAAGACGTCCCCATATTGAGCCGCATTCAAGACCTCTTGGAGAGATGTCACCGTCGTGGTGACGATGTTATGTTAATTCGCCGAAGTTTCGCACTAAACGTCGTCCCCTCCACCATTGGGAGTTTAACCGGAGGGACCGCGAAGCTCTAACATTTCTCGGCATGACGCCTGTGGAGATGTACAAACTGTTCTTCGGACCACAAGCAATGTGTCCGGATTCCACTGAGGATGCAGGTCTGAGCTGCAATCGTCCGGATACCCAAGTAAGTAGCCCCGCATCCGAACACCCCATCTGTTTATTTATCGCAACATCACCCTTCAAAAAGACGCTCTTTAACCAGGAATGGACAGCGAAGGCAAAGTTGATCAGGTGTCCGCCCCCTCCCGAGACCTCGCACCCTGCTAATCAGGATGTCATGATGGCGCCTTATCCAGCGCCTTCGGGAGAAGATAAAGGGCGAAACAAGGGAACTACTGCCTTCGAGGAGGAGCTTAACCGGAAGGGAGGTATCGAAACTTCCTCTCCTCAGGGAAAGAAGAGGACTGCCTCTGAGGACCCGGAGACAATGGTCTCAAAACGGGGGAAGAAATCTTCCGAGGATCTCGCACTGGGGATACGGTGCGTATCATGCCCTCAAGGGGATCAGCCCTCTAGCGAGCCGTAAGTGAAAGGGTACTTAATAATGAGGAAGAACCTCGCTTTACCTCTGAGAAAAATAACCGAAGCCTTTATCTTTGTAGTTTGGATCTTAGTCCTTCCCAGCAGAGCTCGTCTTCGGGGGATCTTCTTCCGAAGATGATGGAGAGCAGAACGCCTCCCCCAACCATACTACCTTATGGGGCGGGCGACCCCGAAGTGTCGTCGCGGCGGGTTTCTTCTGATCCGGCGAGGCCAGAAGGTAGTCATATGGCCACCCGAAGCCCTCAGAATCCGGCCTTTGAAAAGAAGCAAATAAAAGAGTCTCCACCGCATCAAAGTGTCTGGACGCAGTCGAGGATCTCGCTCGGGCGAGCGATTATCTCGAGGAGCATCGCACGTTAATGGGCACAGTGAGTTGAAAGGATTTTGTCCGCAGAAGCGGGTTGCATGAAGCTGTCATGAGTCTCAGACGGGTTTTGAGGTACGCTGGTGATGCACCTTTTGATAGTACCGCATATGTTTAAGATGCTCAGATAGATAGTAGCCCCGAGACCTGGTGCCGTCATAAATGATGACATCTGCAGGATCATAGTCCAGTATAATTTTGCCGCCTTCATATGCGGTGGCGAAGTGTCCGGCCACCGGATCGCTGAATTTGCCGAGTTAAAGCGGCAACTTGACGTGGCAGATGCCGACATCGTGCTTGTCAACAAGCGGCTTGATCGAGGCACAAGGTATGTGATTTCTCCGGAGACACATGATAAGAGGAGCATGATGCCGATCTATAACATGTGTGTTTAATGCATGGAGCCGCGTCGGAGAACTCGCGGGCGTAACTTGCCCGAGCCAAGGAACAAGCCGTAAAGTGATGCTGATCGCCTTAAAGGCAATCGAGGAGCTGAAAGCCGAACAGGCTGCTCAACGCTAAAGCAAGGAGGAAATGGCCAAGATGGCTATGGAGTTGAAGAATGCATGACCGCTATAAGCTTCTTGAAAAGGAAGACTGCCAAGAGGACAGACCTAGAGAAGGCCACGATGGCGGCCAAGGATATCCGCCTCGCTATGAGAGCAAAGAAGGAGGAGCTGCATCAAGCCGGGAGACATCGCGCCGGAAGCCCTTTATGTCATGGGATGAAGTTCGGAGATCCTAAATATGCTCCTTTGACCGCCGTGAGCTCGGGATACATATCTCGATTTAGCGGCGAAGCTGGCTGATGCGGTCAACACTTCCGAGATCAAAAGGATCGCGAAGTGGAAAAGCTGTTCTAGTCACAATTTAACCAACCGTAGCGCCCGCTTAATTGATCGATCGGCGAATGGGCCGAGCTGAATAGATTGTCCGATGGGGCCGACAATGAAGTATGTCGGATCATCCGTGGCCGGAAAGGACAAAGCCGAACAATTATTTTAGTTTGGTGCAGCAGTTCCTTGCGCAAAGGCATATCAACGCGATGGCGAAGAGGTTGGGCGGCGTGGAGGGTGCTGGATGGCCCTTCCCAAAGGTGTCAAGACATACCGGGCAGAGATGGAGGCCACCGTCATTGCAGCCCACGACTCGAACAAAAGCCGAGTACCTGCCGAGCACTACTTTCAAGAAGTTCTTGAGGGCGCTCGTGCGATAGAAGCGCAATGCTCCAAGAATATTATGTTCTAATGACATGTATTCCCATTGAAAACAATGTTTTGCTAAAATGTAAAGGCTATTTTATACTTGTGCCTTCAAGAATTATAATACCTCCTGTGCGGCCGTTTATGTATATATGTATATAACCTGAAAGATGGCAGTCGTTGGCTTCAGCCCCCACGCATATAATGTGGGGGTATTCGCAGAAGATGCACGTTCACACTTGATCCAACGTCTTGGTCCATTAAGGAGGTGATAGCGCAGCGAACTAGGCAATCAGACTATAATGCTTTAACACTTTCACTTAGCCATAGGAGTTGACAATTGGGGGCTACTATATAGCCCTCGGTGGCTCCGCCAACACCCCGGATTCGGGCGCGTATGCCTGGCCGAAACGCCCGTTAAAGCTGAGAATCTCGAAGATTCCACCGGGTCATCGAGTGGTTGACGGTCTCGCGCTATATCATGATCGGTTTTCGGCTTTCTCTCGTGGTGCTACTTTGGCTGAACCGGGCACAATCGCGATAGTTCTCCTGGTGCCGCCTTAGCCGATAGAGCGGAACGTAAGGCAGCAAAACACAGGAGCCAGGCAAACCCAACATTTGACCAAAGACATGATTCGGAGCTGATGCATATAGGGCCAAACTCGCGACGGTGAACACTCCCTAGGGTATTCGGTCTTTCTTGATATAAAACGGGCTGAACGGCACTCTTTGCAATAAGCCCCTGGTGTCCAGGTACGTGCAATACTCTGACGTGGCCACATGCCAAGACGCCAGCCTCCCTCACGGTTATTCTGAGAATCCGGGGGATGTGTATCAACAAGAGACAGTAAAAAAGGTTTACGCAGGGTCTTAATCTAAAAAGGATCCTTGGAACGGGTCCTTGCTGCACGTCTGCCCCTGTGTCTCCGTTGTGCCATATCCTGGACGGGTGTAGCACGATGTTCATCTGTAAAAGAGAGGAACTTGGTTGAAAAAGTAGTCATGCGAAATATATGTTATATTGAGTAAATAAAGTATGATTCAAGGTGGGAAGAATTGAGTTTATTGCTGCTTGTTTAGATGCGCGGTGCCCCTTGTGTAGGGGTGTATAACCATCAAACCTTTAATAATTATATAGTTACGCCGGACTCGTCCAGCCATGTCCGTGGTCTTAACGACCTATTAGGCGCTCTGGTTGGTGAGGTAGTTTAGTGTGTGGCTATCGAGGCAGCCGCACAGTCTTCCGCGCGCAAGGAGCGCTCAATGTTTCCCTTTACTGAAATGATGCCTTGTGGACCGAGCATTTTAAGCGTGAGAGACGCGTAGTGCGGTATTGCGTTAAAGCGAGCGAAAGCATCGCATCCCAGTAGTGCTTGATAGCCACTTTTAAACGGAGCGATGTGGAAGGTTAGCTTTTCGCTACGGAAGTTATCGGGAGAGCCGAATATGACTTCTAGTAGGAGGGAGCCCGAACAACGAGCCCCTCGGCCTGGTGTTACTCCTTTAAAGGAAATATTACTATGGCTAATTTTTGTTGGGTCTACCCCCATTTTGCGGACCATGTCCTGATATATCAGGTTCAAACTACTGCCGCCATCCATCAGGACTCGTGTGAAGTAGTATCCGTCAATTATCGGGTCTAACACCAGGGCAGCCCTCCCTGCGTGCCGGATACTTGCGGAGTAATCCCAATTGTCGAAGGTGATCGGTTCGGATGACCAGTGGCAGGACTCCGTTGTGATAGGCTCTAGGGCACATATCTCTGTGGGCGCCACTCTGCTTCCCCCCTTTGTCACATGTAGTATGTTTACTGTTTTTACTTCTGATGGGAATTTCTTTTGTTCCCCAGTGCTTTGCTTGCGGGGTTCGTCATCGTCTTCACTTGGTGTATCCAGCCCCTTGTGTTTGGCGTTGAGTTTGCCGTATTGTTTGAATACCCAACATTCTCTATGGGTGTGATTTGCAGGTTTATCAGGGGTGCTGTGGATTTGACATATCTTGTCCAGAATTTTGTTGAGGCTGGACAGTTCGTCTCTGTTGTCTTTGAGAGGCAGCTTTAGCTGACCCCTCCGAGAGCTTTTGAATCCGGCGTTAACTGCCGTGCTCTTCGGGCTGTTTTCCTTATTCCGGCGCTGGTCTTTGCTGCGTCGTGGCTTCTCGTTCCATCCCTGACTTCGGATGTACTTGGGTCGCTGGCGCTGCATCTTGCCAGCCAGTTGTCCTCGCCCGTGCAAAAGCGGGTCATGAGGCTTGTTAATGCTGCCATTGTTCTTGGCTTTTCCTGGCCGAGGTGCCTGGCGGGCCATTCGTCTCGACCGCTGTGTTTAAAAGCTGCTAAGGCTTCGGCGTCCGGACAGTCGACTATTTGGTTCTTTTTAGTAAGAAACCTGTTCCAGAATTTTCGGGCTGACTCTCCGGGCAGTTGAGTTATATGACTTAAATCGTCTGCGTCCAGTGGTCGGACATAGGTCCCTTGAAAATTTCCCCGAAAGGCGTCCTCGAGCTCTTCCCAACTTCCAATAGTGTTTCCGGGGAGGCTTTTGAGCCAATGCCTGGCTAGCCCTTTGAGCTTGAGGGGTAGGTACTTGATGGCGTGGAGATCGTCTCCTCGAGCCATGTGGATGTGGAGGATGTAGTCCTCAATCCAGACCCCGGGGTCTGTCGTTCCGTTGTATGATTCAATATTTATGGATTTGAAACCCTCTAGGATTTGATGATCCATTACTTCATCCGTGAAGCATAGGGGGTGTGTGGCGCCTCTGTACTGGGCTATATCACGACGCAGCTTGAATGAATCTTGTCTGCTGTGTTTGGCCCGGCCGGATTTACTTTTACTGTATCCGGCGTGACGTTTATTGTCTCGTGTGGTGGGGTGCCCTCGCGATCTGTAGATCGATCTTGCTTGCTTTGCTTTGTCCTCCAATATGTCTCGCAGGTCCATCGTATTTCCCCGTACCTTGGTATTTTTTGAGTGGCGCCGGGGTGCGGCTTGAGCTGTGGGCCGAGAGGCCTCTCTGTCGCGGCCACGAGGTGGCCGATCAGCCGCGTCATACACTGGGGATGTGGGTTTTATTGCTTCCTCCTCTAATCAGGTAGCAACCTGCGTTTTGGGTAACTCTTGGAGGGGCGTTCGAGTTCATATTCCTCGGCCGCCAGGACTTCAGTCCATCTGTGAGCTAGCAGGTCTTGATCAGCTCTAAGCTGCTGCTGCTTTTTCTTAAGGCTACTTGCCGTGGCCATAAGCCTGCGCTTGAAGCGCTCTTGCTCGACGGGATCCTCAGGCACGACAAATTCGTCGTCGTCGAGGCTTGCCTCGTCTTCGGAGGGAGGCATGTAATTATCATCCTCTGCCTCTTTGTCCGCCGCTCTCTCATGAGGGCTGGCTTCTCCATCCTCTTTGTTGAATCTTGCTGGAGGGGGTTGTCTTCGGCACTGTCCGGGGTGTTATTATCTCCTGTGCCGGAATCACCATTTTTGCTTTGGCGGGACTTAGAGCGGCGCCGCTGACGCCGGCGCTTAGGTTGCTTCTTGGAGGGGTCATCCTCCGTTGTACCCTCGCCATTGCCGTCTTTGTGTGTGTCCACCATATATATGTCATACGACGAGGTGGCTTTCCAGTGCCCTATAGGCGCTGATTCCTGTTCGTCTCCTGCATCGTCGTCCATACCGTCGATGTCTTTGGAGTCGGAGTCGATCATGTCAGTCAAGTTATCGACGGTGGCTATGAAGTGGGTGGTGGGTGGGCGTCGAATTTCTTCGTCGTCCGCATCCCAATCCTGCCGGTCATAATCCGGCCAGGACTCTCCTGAGAAAGAGAGAGACCTTAGTGAATTCAGTATGTCGCCGAAGGGCGAGTGCTGAAAGATATCCGCGGCGGTAAACTCCATGATCGGCGCCCACTCGGACTCGATTGGCAGGGGCGCGGGCGGCTCAGAGTCCGGAGGGGAGTCCGGCAATTTGGAGTCACGGGCCTCGCAAAGGGTATCCGGCTCGATCGCCGTTGAGGCTGCGGCCTCCATGGCGGGGCACAACCATCCATCCATGGATGGCGCGATTGGCTCCGAATTGAAGGTCGGAGCGGTTGCAAGTGCGACTTCCTGAACACTGTCCGGCGGCAGAGCTAAATCATGCCCATCGTGACAGTGTGGCGCACTCGGCAAGGGCTCGAATCCGTCGAAGATCAAGTCTCCGCGGATATCGGCTGTGTAGTTTAAGCTTCCAGACCTGACCTGGTGGCCAGGGGCGTAGCTTTCAATCTGCTCCAGATGGCCAAGTGAATTGGCCCGTAGTGCAAAGCCGCCGAATACAAAAATTCGTCCGGGGAGAAAAGTCTCACCCTGGGCTGCATCGCTAACGATGATCGAAGGAGCCATCGAGCCTGACGGGGATGACACAGAGGAACTCTCAATGAAAGCACCAATGTCGGTGTCAAAACCGGCGGATCTCGGGTAGGGGGTCCCGAACTGTGTGTCTAGGTGGATGGTAACATGAGACAAGGGACACGATGTTTTTACCCAGGTTCGGGCCCTCTCGATGGAGGTAAAACCCTACTCCTGCTTGATTAATATTGATGATATGGGTAGTACAAGAGTAGATCTACCATGAGATCAGAGAGGCTAAACCCTAGAAGCTAGCCTATGGTATGATTGTTGTTCGTCCTATGGACTAAAACCCTCCGGTTACACAGAGTCGGTTACAATGGGAGGAGATCTACATATCCGTATCGCCAAGCTTGCCTTCCACGCCAAGGAAAGTCCCATCCGGACACGGGACGAAGTCTTCAATCTTGTATCTTCATATTCCAAGAGTTCGGCCAAAGGTTATAGTCCGGCTACCCGGACACCCCCTAATCCAGGACTCCCTCAGTGATAATATTCCTTCTTCTTTTGCTCCTGTGTTTCATCTTTTGCTTCGGGTGTTTCTCCGCACGTGTCACGTTCTCTGCGAGGCATGAATAGAACAATGTTTTTTTAGGGAATGAATAGAACAATGCTAACAATGAGATGACTAGCAAATTAGATAATTTTTTATCGCCATATGGCACTGGGCTGCCATGTTTCGTGCTCCTCTGCCGCAGTACTACTATAGTGGAAAATTTGAGTATACCGCACGGTTCTTTGCTCCTCCTCGATCAGGTCGTCGGCGCATTTATACGAGCAGTCAAATCACAAGGCCCCGCCTTCCAGCAGTAATGAGCCGTCAAATCACAAAGGCCCTCGCCTCTCGTGAAACCGACCAAGCTAGACTGCCCCACCCTCTAGCCTTTTAAAAAATGTATACTTTTGTACAGCAGTAGTATCGATGGGGGAGGTGCCCCGGTATCACATTAATAAAGCTTGGGGGAGGTGCCCCGCCCTCCGCCGCCGAGTGCGATTTTTTATGTTTCCTGGATGCGTTCTCTGGATACCATCAGATCAAGATGGCGGTAGAAGATGTGGAGAAGACGGCCTTCTTGACACCATGTGGGGTGTATTGCTACACCTTCATGGCTTTCGGCCTCCGCAATGCGGGCGCAACCTTTCAGCGGCTGAGGCACATCGCCTTGGGGCGGCAGCTCGGGAGGAACACAGAGGCCTACGTCGATGACATAGTAGTCAAATCTCGCGAGGCAAGGACATTGATTCAAGACTTGGAGGAAACCTTTGAAAGCATGCGCCAGGTGAACCTGAGGCTTAACCCGAAGAAGTGCGTGTTCGGTGTCCCCTCCGGCAAGCTGCTGGGGTTCCTCATGTCCCACAGAGGGATCGAGGCGAACCCGGTGAAGATTAAGGCCATTAAGGACATGAGCCCACCACAGACCCTCAAGGAGATGCAGAAGCTAGCAGGGCGCGTGACTGCGTTAGGGTGCTTCATCTCCAAGCTAGGCGAGTGCGCCTTACCCTTCTTTAAACTCATGAAGAAGAAGGGCCCCTTCGAATGGACCCCGGAGGCCGACCGGGCCTTCCAAGAACTCAAGAAATACCTCACCACCCCCCGGTGATGGTGGCGCCACGGCCTCTCGAGCCTCTGGTACTCTACCTTGCCGCCACCCCGTACTCCGCCAGCGCGGCACTGGTGGCGGTCCGGGAGGAGCGCCAAGACAAGGGGGTCTTGCGTGAAGCCAGAGTTGATGCCGCGCAGGGCCAAGAAGGCACACCAGAGCCGTCAGCGGCAGAAGACCAAGCTCGGCAGGGCAACATCGTGAAGCCTCCTGAGGACGGCCAATTCTCGGGAAGTCCTCCGCCGAAGGATACGCCACAATGTCCGCGAGATCCAAGCCTCAACAGTGCACCAGCCCTCGTCGAGCACCCGGTGTACTTCGTCAGCACCGTACTGCGGGACGCAAGGGCACGCTACCCCATGCCGCAAAAGCTCCTGCTCGCACTCTTGGCGGCCTCACGCAAGCTGCGGCACTACTTCCAGGGCCATCCCATCAAGGTCGTATCATCTTACCCATTGGAGAGGGTACTCAGGAGCCCGAACTCGGCCGGAAGGGTTGCCGAATGGAACATCGAACTGCAAGTGTTCCAGCTGGAGTTCAGCACCACCAGGGTCCTCAAGGGGGGCCGCGCTCGCTGATTTTGTGGCGGAATGGACCGATGCCCCGGCCCTTGAGGAAGGAGAAGACCGGTCCACCTCGCCGGGGAGTGAGGCACCAGACGGCTGGGTCATGTATTTTGATGGCGCCTTCATGCACCAGGGCGCAGGGGCTGGAGCAGTGCTCATCTCGCCCACTCAGGACAAGCTTTACTACGCCGTGCAACTCTGCTTCCAACACGGCGAGAAGGTCTCCAACAATATCACAGAATACGAGGGCCTCATAGCTGGCCTGAAGGCCGCGACAACTTTGGGGGTGAGGCGCCTTACCGTTAAGGGCGACTCGCAGCTCCTTGTCAACTTCTCCAACAAAGTGTACGAGCCGAAGGACAAGCACATGGAGGCGTACCTAGCGGAGGTGCGCATGATGGAAAAGCAGTTGTCGGGTCTGGAACTGCAGCACGTGCCCCGGGGCACCAACAAGGAAGCCGACGACATCGCCAAGAGAGCCTCCAAGCGGGAACCACAAGAACCCGGCGTCTTCGAGGAGCGGCTCTTCAAGCCGTCAGCTACACATCCTCTTTCAAGCAAAACTCAACCTCGGGAGGAGCTCCCACAGCCCCCGGCCATAGGAACCCTGGCTTGTGGCCCAACCTCAGGAGCTCGGCTACTCTTGGCGCTCGAACCTCAGGAGGAATGCTGGACCAAGGAATTCAAGGAGTACCTGATGCACGGGACGCTGCCGGAGAAGGAAGAAGAGGCGGAGCGCATGGCCTGACAGGCCACGGCATACTGCATTTAAGACGGCGAGTTGTACAGGAAATGGCCAAACGACGTCACACCGCGCTGCATTTCTGGCGATCAAGGAAGAGAGCTGTTGATTGACTTACAAGGCGGGGACTGTGGACATCACTCACCGTCACGGACCCTCGTCGGCAAGATGTTCCACAGCGGATTTTATTGGCCCACAGCACTCAATGATGCAGCCGAGCTGGTGAAGTCTTGTGAAACTTGCCAATTCCATGCCAAGCAGATCCATCAGCCCGCGCAGGGCCTCCAAACCATCCCGCTCATGTGGCCATTCGCGGTCTGGGGGCTGGACATCTTGGGCCCGTTCCCACGAGCGCCAGGGGGCTACCGCTAGCTCTACATCGCCATCGACAAGTTCACCAAGTGGGCGGAAGTGGAAGCCGTCCGTACCATTCCGGCCGGCTCTGCCGTCAAGTTCATCAAGGGCCTCGTGAGCCACTTCCGCGTTCCCAACCGCATCATCACGGATAACGGCTCGCAGTTCACTAGTAACCTCTTCAAAACCTATTGTGCTAACCTTGGAATGCAGATCTACTACGCTCGGTGGCCCACCCCAGGAGCAATGGTCAAGCCGAACGCGCCAACGCTGAGGTCCTGAGGGGCCTCAAGACTAGGACCTTCAAGAAAAAGCTAGAGGCCTGCGGCCGGGGCTGGCACGACGAACTCCAGTCCATGCTGTGGTCCATTCGTACCACTGCCACCAAGCCAACAGGCGAGACTCCATTCTTCCTCATGTACGGAGCTGAAGCAGTCCTCCCTCACGAGGTCAGGCATCGCTCCGTGCGGGTCCTGGAGTTCGACGAAGCATAGCAGGACGCCACGTGGGGGATGGCTCTCGTGCTTGGGGAGGAGCGCCGTCGCGAAGCCACATTAAGGGCGGCGAGATACCAACAAGCTCTGCGGCGGTACCATTGCTGCAACATCCGCTCCAGAACGCTTGAGGTAGGCGACCTCTCCTGAGGCGGGTCCTCTCCAGGGAAGGCTGCACAAGCTTTCGCCCATGTGGGAGGGCCCGTTCAGGGTCGTTCATGTCTCCAGGCCGGGTGCAGTGCGCCTGGAGACATAGGATGGCCCAGAGCCTTAGAAGCAACACCTCCGAAAGTTTTACCCATGAATCAAGGCCCAGAGCCTGAGAAGCAAGGCCCGGAGCCTGAGAAGAAAGGCCCAGAGCCTGTGAAGAAGGCCCGGTGCCTGTGAAGAATCGCCGCCCGTGACACTCTCACGTAATAATAAGTTGGGGCTGTACACGCCCCGGAGTCTCAGGAGCGCCGGCCTCAGGCCTTGGGGCTCCCTCCCACACCTAGTGGACAACACTTAGCTCCGCGCTGGTGAGAAGACTTGAAGACTAGATTAGGTGTCGGACGCGGCTTTTCATTTGCTTTCCAAAGTTGGTTCGCTTTTCCTTAATCAGAGTTCCCTTTGGCGTTCGTTGCTGATTTGGTTCCCCAACCTTTCGCTGCTTATTTTTGGTTCGGCTTCGGTTTGCTCTCATCCTCTCTCTCACACGTCTCGCAAGGGGGCTAGGCAGGTGCCCTCGCGAGCATTTCTCTTCTCGTTGCCTTTTCGCGAGCCACCATCGTTCGAGCCTGGAAGCCGGCACACCTCTCCTAAAATCCGTGCCCCACGGGTACCGCGATACGAAGCGCCCAGTCAAGGCTCGGGTGGATGGCAAGTCTTTGGTACACCCCCTAACGATTTTTTTGCAGTTTCTGAGCAATGCGGACACCGTGCGAAGGAAGTGATTTTCTAAACACGCCAGGTTATGTTATCGCTGCACAAAATAAGTAGCTCGGCGTAGGAACAACTTGCACAATGCATTAACCAAAGAACCGCAGTTCGATACACGCCCCTCTGGGCCCATACCGGATTTCGTTTTCCGATGCAGGAAAGAAAGAAAAAGCTAAGCAAAAGTTACGTTGCAGCAGTCCGCGGAGGCAGGCCTCTAGCGACGCTCCAAGCCTAGCCGGACCCCACCTCGCGCTTCACGGAAGCGCGACGGCAAGACAACCCGCTGCCTCCTTCGAAGCGGGCGCGGCGATGTGGCGGCTGATCGTAGCCACCACTTCTGGAGTTGTTGCCGGAGAAGGAGCCGCCGTAGCTGGAGGAGACGCGGCCGCCGCCGAAGGCAGGCTCGCCCTCGTCCTCATCGCGACCGTCACCAAAGCTAGGCACTTCCTCGTCGTCGTTCGCCTCGGGGCAGCACCCGTCGCGGCGACCATCCTCCCCGAACACCCTCACATAGAGGGTCGACTCACCATCATACCTGAAATGAAGGGTGCATCGCCTGCCCAGGCAGCAGCGTGGCGAATGTCTTCGCCAACCGCGGGCGAGCTATATTGCTCATGGCGAAGTCTCGGCGCGACCCAAGAGGCCTGCTGCGGCGTGACCGTCCGCCTCTGACGAGCCGCCCGAACCGAGGCGGCGATTCGCCCGGCGAAGCGAAGCTGGAGCCAGTTTCCGGCCGGGCTCTCCGACCAGACAACGAACTCCGGCGACACGTCGGAGGAATGGAAGCGTGGGCGGGGAGGCCCCGCCACCATCGCGCGCCTCCCCTCATCGGCTGGGCCACCACGGAGAGGATGATCTTCGCCGCGTGCCACGGCGCCACCACCACGGTGGGCCACGGCGGGGATCGCAGCATGCTGTCTTGGCGGCGGCCGTGGCAGCTTGGCGCTGGGAGCGGGGCCCTCGCGAGGGGCCTTCCCTTTCTCGGTGGCAGAGAACTTCTTTCGCGGCACCATCGATGACACTGTCAGCAGTGGAGCAAGGAAGACGAAGCAAGCGAGCGAGGAAAAGATGGGCAACGGGGGCTCCGCCCCCTCCCCATTTATAGCAAGAGAAGGCCAACCGACGTCTCACATGATCGCGGGTAATTATGGTTTCCCTTGCATGTCGCAGGGACTCGTCAAATCGTGCAGTTGCCGAGGCAGCGTGGGGAAGCGGAGACACCCACGTCCAATCAACCGCCACGCATCGACCGAGGCCACAGGCTTTTGGGCCCCGCGGCGCTCCGAACTTAACCCTTGGCTTCGCCGCGAAGCCAAGCCCGCGCGCGCCTTGGGCCCGGGGGCTACTGTCGGCGTTCTGGGAACGGGGGACCCCAGACTTTCCTGCCTGCTGCCCATGGCGTGGCTAAGCAGCGGGCCATGCGGCCCATCTTCATCAACAAGGCACCTAAGATCTTCGCGAGGGTCCGAGCCTCGCGAGGCGGACGACGCAAGACTTCTTCTGGAGCGGCCTAGCCAGGCAGGCTCACGAGGAGCGGAATATCAAGCGGGGCAAACCTCACGAGGGACTCGTGACATGAGCCATGAAGAACGGCGCCAGGCGGGTGCCGGTGCACGCAGAGTCCTTGTTTCCTCTTTGGTGCTTAGGAGGCAAGCGCATACGAAGAGTACTGAGGCATCAGGCAAAGGTTGACATATTGGTGCAACAAGACCAAGACTAGGAGGACGGCAAGGAGGAGGTCATTGTGGAGCCCAAGACGGCGTCACCCCAGGGCTTTTCGCAGGCGAAGATCGCTTTTGTCAGGATATCTTGTACTAGCTGTCCCCCTTCAAATTTGCCCGCCGTTGTTGGCTCCCTTCCCGCTCAACATTTGGGAAGAGGACCAGGGCCTCAATAAATAGGACCAGCCACCGCAGTAAGAAAAGGGGGGAGACAAATCCACAACCCGAACATAGCAAGTAGCGAACACTCGCACAAGAACACTTCAACCATAGTAGGCTGTTCTTCCCTTGTACTGTTCTTCATCAGCCCAAGAGGCAATCCATCCACAATCACACTGGAGTAGGGTATTACACCACAACGGTGGCCCGAACCAGTATAAACCTCGTGTCTCTTTCTGTGTTGTGAGTTCGTCGAGTTTGTCTGCAAGATCTTAGCGAGCTTGAGCATGGATCGGTAGGAGTGAAAGAATTCGTGCGCACCCCAGTGTTCGAACCATAAGGGTTTGCCGAAACCCCACATCCGACACTTTCGAATCTATATTCATACTCACAGTTTTGGTTTTGCAGGTCATAGATTTGGGCTTGAAGGTGCTCGATCTTCTCGTGAAGCTTGAAGGTGGTCTCCCCGATGTTGTCGGCATCTAGCTTGTGGTTGTTGGTGAACTCGGCGATCATCATGTGGTTGGAGTTGAGTCCACGTTCCACCATCCCCTGGCACTTGAAAACTTGTTGCTCCATTGCTTCGAGCCTCGTCTCCACACTTCCGGTCCCCTTCGGTCCCTCAACATCGCGGATGTGGAGCAACCCATCACGCATCTCAATGGCTTAAGGGTGTCGCAGCACCACCGCGAGGTAAGGGTTAATGACCTTCTCGAAGAACTTGTCTTTAGGAACGCTTGGGGATGTCATGATAATCTAAATCTGTCAGAAAAACAGCTCGGAACAAGAACAGAGGATATTTGCGTGATACATGAGTCAAAACCTTCGAGAGGTAATATAATGAATTTTTACCGACCAAAATACTTATCGTGCAAGAAAACGGAGTCTGGAAGGCACACAAGGTGCCCACGAGGTAGGGGCGCGCCCTAGGGGGTAGGGCGCACCCTCCACCCTCGTGGAGGCCTCGTGTCCTTCCCGGACTGCTTCTTATTTTTCTATTTTTCTAAATATTCCAAAACGGAGAAATATTGCCTTAAAAATTGTTTTGGAGTCGGTTTACTTACCGTACCACATACCTATTCCTTTTGGAGTATGAAATGTTCCGGAAAGTGTCCCTTATGTATTCCTCCGGGGTTACAGTTTCAATAACATTGGATTCAACATTTATAGGATTAACTAAGATATAATGTTTAATTCTTTGACCGTTCACCACCTTCGGATTTGTGCCTTCGAAGTTGTTGATTTTTATGGCACCGGAGCGATAGACCTCCTCGATAACGTAAGGGCCTTCCCATTTACAGAGAAGTTTTCCTGCAAAAATCTTAAACAAGAGTTGTATAGCAATACATAATCACCTACATTAAACTCACGCTTTTGTAACCTTTTGTCATGCCATCTTTTAACATTTTCTTTAAACAACTTGGCATTTTCATAAGCTTGGTTCTCCATTCATCAAGTGAGCTAATATCAAATAACCTCTTCTCACCGGCAAGTTTGAAATCATAATTGAGCTCTTTAATAGCCCAATATGCCTTATGTTCTAGTTCGAGAGGTAAGTGACATGCTTTTCCATAAACCATTTTATACGGAGACATACCCATAGGATTTTTATACGCAGTTCTATATGCCCATAATGCATCATCAAGTTTCTTGGACCAATTCTTTCTAGACCTATTGACAGTCTTTTGCAAAATTAATTTGAGTTCTCTATTACTCAATTCTACTTGACCACTGGACTGTGGGTAATAAGGAGATGCAATTCTATGATTAACGTCATACTTAGCAAGCATTTTATGAAAAGCACCATGAATAAAATGTGAACCACCATCAGTCATTAAATATCTAGGGACTCCAAACCTCGGAAAAAATAACTTCTTTAAGCATCTTTATAGAAGTGTTATGATCAGCACTACTAGTTGGAATAGCTTCTACCCATTTAGTAACGTAATCAACAGCAACTAGAATATGTGTGTAACCATTAGAGGCAGGAAAAGGTCCCATACAATCAAAGCCCCAAACATCAAATGGTTCAATAACAAGTGAATAATTCATAGGCATTTCTTGACGTCTACTAATATTACCAATTCTTTGACGTTCATCACAAGATAAGACAAACTTACGGGCATCCTTGAAGAGAGTAGGCCAATAAAAACCAGATTGCAATACCTTATGTGCAGTTCTATCTCCAGTGTGGTGTCCTCCATAAGCTTCGGAGTGACACTTGCATAGGATCTATTCCTGTTCATGCTCAGGTACACAACGTCTAATAACACCATCTACTCTTTCTTTATAAAGATGTGGGTCATCCCAAAAGTAATATCTCAAATCATAGAAAACCTTTTTCTTTTGCTGGTATGTGAAACTAGGTGGTATAAATTTAGCAACGATGTAATTAGCATAATCAGCATACCATGGAGTAGTACGAGAAGTAAGTATGACATTTAATTGCTCATCAGGAAAGCTATCATCAATAGGTAGTGGGTCATCAAGAACATTTTCTAGCCTAGACAAGTTGTCTGCAATGGGGTTCTCAGCTCCCTTTCTATCAACAATATGCAAATCAAATTCTTGTAGCAAGAGAACCCATCTAATAAGTCTAGGTTTAGCATCTTTCTTTTCCAGAAGATATTTAATAGCAGCATGCTCCATGTGAATAGTTACTTTAGAATCAACAATATAAGGTCTGAACTTATCACAAGCAAATACAACTGCTAAGAATTATTTTTCAGTAGTAGCATAATTTATTTGAGCATTGTCTAGAGTTTTACTAGCATATTGAATAACATTTAATTTCTTATCAACTCTTTGCCCTAGAACAGCACCTACAACATAAACGCTAGCGTCACACATAATTTCAAAGGGTAAATTCCAATCAGGTGGTTGAACAATTGGTGCAGAGATCAATGCTTTCTTAAGTATTTCAAATGCTTCCACACAATCATCATCAAAGACAAATGGTATATCTTTTTGTAATAAATTAGTCGAGGTCGAGAAATTTTTGAGAAGTCCTTAATGAACCTCCTATAAAATCCGGCGTGACCAAGGAAAATTCTTATACCTTTGATGTCCTTGGGACATGGCATCTTCTCAATAGCATCAACCTTGGCTTTATCAACTTCAATACCTCTTTCAGAAACTGTATGCCCCAAGACAATACCTTCATTAACCATAAAGTGGCATTTTTCCCAATTCAAGACAAGATTAGTTTCTTCACATCTACGCAAAACTTCGATCAAGGTTGCTCAAGGAATCATCAAAAGAGGATCCGTAGACGGAGAAGTCATCCATGAAAACCTCACAAATCTTTTCACAAAAGTCAGAGAATATAGCCATCATGCATCTTTGAAAGGTAGCAGGTGCATTACATAAACCAAAAGGCATATGTCTATAAGCAAAAGTACCAAATGGGCAAGTAAAAGTAGTCTTTGATTGATCATTGGCTGACACAGGTATTTGAGAGAAACCGGAATAACCATCTAGAAAGCAAAAATGTGTATGTTTGGATAATCTTTCTAGCATTTGATCAATAAAAGGTAAGGGGTAATGATCCTTTTTAGTAGCCTTATTTAATTTGCGGAAATCAATTACCATCCTATAACCGGTAATAATTCTTTGTGGAATCAATTCATCTTTATCATTAGGAACGACGGTAATACCTCCCTTCTTAGGGACACAATGGACAAGACTTACCCACTGACTATCAGTAACAGGATAAATTATACTTGCCTCCAGAAGCTTTAGTATTTCTTTTCTTACCACTTCTTTCATTTTAGGATTCAGCCTTCGTTGATGATCACGAACTGGTTTGGCACCTTCTTCCAAATTTATTTTATGTTGACATAGAGTGGGACTAATGCCCTTAAGATCATCAAGAGTATATCCAATGGTCGCACGATGCTTCTTCAGAGTTTTCAATAATCTCTCTTCTTCATGCTCTGAAAGATTAGCACTAATAATAACAGGATATATCTTCTTTTCATCAAGATAAGAATATTTAAGAGTATCAGGCAACAGTTTAAGCTCAAACACGGGATAACCCTTGGTTGGAGGAGGATCCCCTAGGATTTCAACAGGCAAATTGTGTTTCAGAATAGGTTCCTGTTTAAAGAATACTTCATCTATTTCCCTTCTTTCATTCATAAACATATCATTTTCATGGTCTAGCAAATATTGTTCTGAAGGATCACTAGGAGGTATGGAAATATAAGCAAGACCAATAATTTCATCCTTACTAGGTAATTCTTCTTCACGGTGATGTCTACTAAATTTAGAGAAATTAAAATCATGAGACATATCACCCAAACCAATAGTAACAACATTCTTTTCGCAGTCTATCCTAGCATTAACTATGTTCAAGAAGGGTCTACCAACTATAATGGGACAAAAGCTATCTTGTGGGGAACCAAGAACAAGAAAATCAGCAGGATATTTAGTTTTCCCACACAAGACTTCAACATCTCTAACAATTCCCATTGGTGAAATAGTATCTCTATTGGCAAGCTTAATTGTGACATCAATATCTTCTAACTCAGGAGGTGCAATTTCATGCATAATTTCTTTGTATAAGTCAAAGGGTATTGCACTAACACTAGCACCCATATCACACAAGCCATGATAACAATGATCTCCTATTTTAACAGAAATAACAGGCACGCCTACCACAGGTCTATGTTTATCTTTAGCACAAGGTTTGGCAATTCTAGCAGTTTCACATTGAGAAATAAATAACATGCCCATCAATATTATCAGCCAATAGATCTTTAACAATAGCAATATTAGGTCCAACTTTAACTTGCTCAGGAGGTGTATAAGTTCTAATATTGCTTTTATGAACCACATTTGAAGCTTTAGCATGATCCTTTATTCTAACAGGGAAAGGTGATTTCTCAACATAAGAAGTAGGAACAACAGGATCATTATAAGTAATAGTCTTTTCTTCAACTTTAGTAGGTGCAACTACTTTTACTTCTATGGAAGGATGATATTTAAACCATTTATCCTTGGGGAGATCAACATAAGTAGCAAAAGATTCACAGAAAGAAGCTACTATCTCAGAGTCAAGTCCATATTTAGTGCTAAATTTACGGAAAACATCGGTATCCATAAAAGACTTAACACAATCAAACTTAGGTGTCATACCTGACTCCTTACCTTCGTCGAGATCCCAATCTTTAGAGTTGCGTTTAATTATATCCAATAACTTCCATTTGAATTCAATAGTCTTCATCATAAAAGAGCCATCACAAGAAGTATCGAGCATGGTTTGATTGTTTTCAGAAAGCCGAGCATAAAAACTTTGAAGAATTATTTCTCTTCAGAGCTCATGATTGGGGCATGAACATAACATTGATTTATGCCTCCCCCAAGCTTGAGCGATGCTTTCTCCTTTGTGAGGCCAAAAATTGTATATATAATTGCGATCACGATGAACAAGATGCATAGGATAAAACTTCTGATGAAATTCCAATTTCAATCGTTTATAGTTCCATGATCCCGTATCATCACATAGCCTATACCATGTCGATGCATCTTCCTTCAAAGATAAAGCGAAGACCTTCTTCTCAACAACATCATCGGGTATACCTGCAAGCTTATATAATCCACAAACTTCATCCACATAGATTAGGTGCTCATCAGGATGCTTTGTTCCATCTCCCGCAAAAGGATTATCTAGCAGTTTTTCTAACATACCCGAAGGAACTTCAAAGGGAACATTTTCATTTTCAGTAGGTTCAGTAGGTTGAGGAGCAACTATTTGCTCTACTGATCGAGGTGAAGATACCCCAAACAAGCCCCTCAGAGGATTACTTTCCATAGTAACAAGTGACAGTAAATTTCAGCACACTATATAAAATTTTCCTTACCAAATTCCACCTACCAAAGGCGCTTCACTCCCCGGCAACGGCGCCAGAAAAGAGTCTTGATGACCCACAAGTATAGGGGATCTATCGTAGTCCTTCCGATAAGTAAGAGTGTCGAACCCAACGAGGAGCAGAAGGAAATGATAAGCGGTTTTCAGCAAGGTATTCTCTGCAAGTACTGAAATAAGTGGTAACAGATTGTTTTGTGATAGGATAATTTGTAACGAGCAACAAGTAACAAAAGTAAATAAAGTGCAGCAAGGTGGCCCAATCCTTTCTGTAGAAAAGGACAAGCCTGGACAAACTCTTATATGGAGAAAAGCGCTCCCGAGGACACATGGGAATATCGTCAAACTAGCTTTCATCACGTTCATATGATTCACGTTTGGTACTTTGATAATTTGATATGTGGGTGGACCGGTGCTTGGGTGCTGTTCTTACTTGAACAAGCATCCCACTTATGATTAACCTCTATTGCAAGCATCCGCAACTACAACAAAAGTATTAAGGTAAACCTAACCATAGCATGACACATATGGATCCAAATCAGCCCCTTACGAAGCAACACACAAACTAGGGTTTAAGCTTCTGTCACTCTAGCAACCCATCATCTACTTATTACTTCCCAATGCCTTCCTCTAGGCCCAAATAATGGTGAAGTGTTATGTAGTCGACGTTCACATAACACCACTAGAGGCTAGACAACATACATCTCATCAAAATATCGAACGAATACCAAATTCACATGACTACTAATAGCAAGACTTCTCCCATATCCTCAGGAACAAACGTAACTACTCACAAAGCATATTCATGTTCATAATCAGAGGGGTATTAATATGCATAAAGGATCTGAACATATGATCTTCCACCAAATAAACCAACTAGCATCAACTACAAGGAGTAATCAACACTACTAGCTACCTACTAGTACCAATCCCGGACTTGGAGACAAGAATTGGATACAAGAGATGAACTAGGGTTTTGAGTGGAGATGGTGCTGGTGAAGATGTTGATGGAGATTGCCCTCTCCCGATGAGAGGAGCGTTGGTGATGACGATGGGTATGATATCCCCCTCCCGAAGGGAAGTGTCCCCGGCAGAACAGCTCTGCCGGAGCCCTAGATTGGTTCCGCCAAGGTTCCGCCTCGTGGCGGCGGAGTCTCGTCCCAAAAGGTTGCTTCTCATTTTTCCCTTGACGGAAGACTTCATATAGCAGAAGATGGCCACCGGAGAGCCAACAGGGACCCACGAGGCAGGGGGGCGCGCCCTGGGGGGTAGGGCGCACCCCGACCCTCGTGGGCAGGTGGTGGCCCCCCTGACGTATTTCTTCCGCTCAGTATTTTTTATTATTTCCAAAAATGACTTTCGTGGAGTTTCAGGACTTTTGGAGTTGTGCAGAATAGGTCTCTAATATTTGCTCTTTTTCCAGCCAGTAATTCCACCGGCATTCTCCCTCCTTATGTAAACCTTGTGAAATAAGAGAGAATAGGCATAAGTATTGTGACATAGCGTGTAATAACGCCCATAATGCAATAAATATTGATACAAAAGCATGATGCAAAATGGATGTATCAGCCACCTTAATAATTCTTTCATACATGTCACTTGATTCATTGCACATCCCGGTACACCGCCGGAGGCATTAATATAGTTATATTTTGTTCTAAGTATCGAGTTGTAATTCTTGGGTTGTAAGTAAATAAAAGTGTGATGGTCATCATTATTAGAGCATTGTCCCATGTGAGGAAAGGAAGATGGAGACTATGATTCCCCCACAAGTCGGGATGAGACTCTGGACGAAAAATAAAAATAAATAAATAAGAGGCCATAAAAAAGAGAAGGCAAAAAAATGAGAGAAAAAGAGAGAAGGGGCAATGCTACTATCCTTTTACCACACTTGTGCTTCAAAGTAGCACCATGATCTTCATGATAGAGATTCTCCTATGTTGTCACTTTCATATACTAGTGGGAATCTTTAATTATAGAACTTGGCTTGTGTATTCGAATGATGGGCTTCCTCAAAATGCCCTAGGTCTTCGTGAGCAAGCGAGTTGGATGCACACCCACTTAGTTTCTTTTTGAGCTTTCATACACTTATAGCTCTAGTGCATTCGTTGCATGGCAACCCCTACTCACTCACATTGATATCTATTGATGGGCATCTCCATAAGCCCGTTGATACGCCTAGTTGATGTGAGACTATCTTCTCCTTTTTGTCTTCTCCACAACCACCATTCTATCCCACCTATAGTGCCATGTCCACGGCTCACGCTCATGTATTTCGTGAAGATTGAAAAAGTTTGAGAACATCAAAAGTATGAAACAATTGCTTGGCTTGTCATCGGGGTTGTGCATGATTTAAATATTTTGTGTGACGAAGATAGAGCATAGCCAGACTATATGATTTTGTAGGGATAGCTTGCTTTGGCCATGTTATTTTGAGAAGACATGATTGCTTTGTCAGTATGCTTGAAGTATTATTGTCTTCATGTCAATATTAAACTTTTGTTTTGAATCTTATGGATCTGAATATTCTTGCCACAATAAATAAGACTACATTGATACATATGTTAGGTAGCATTCCACATCAAAAATTCTGTTTTTATCATTTACCTACTCGAGGACGAGCAGGAATTAAGCTTGAGGATGCCTTATACGTCTCCAACGTATCTATAATTTTTGATTGTTCCATGATATTATATTATCCATCTTGGATGCTTTATATGATGTTTTATATGATTTTTTGGACTAGCCTCTTAACCTAGAGCCCAGTGCCAGTTTCTATTTTTTCCTTGTTTTTGAGTTTTACAGAAAAGGAATACCAAACAGAGTCCAATTAACGTGCCAATATTTGATGATTTTTTATGGACCAAAAGAAGCCCCGGGAGTAAAAGAGTTGGGCCAGAAGAGTCTTGAGCCATCCACGAGGGTGGAGGGTGCGCCCTACCCCCTAGGCGCGCCCCCCTATCTCGTCGATGACTCAGAGACCACACCCCCCCCCCCCCGACGTGAGACCGACGCCAAAAATTCCTATAAATACAGAAACCCCCAAAAAGAAACCTAGATCGGGAGTTCCGCCGCCGCAAGACTTTGTAGCCACAAAAAAACAATCGGGACCCTGTTCCGGCACCCTACCAGAGGGGGGAATCATCACCGGTGGCCATCTTCATCATCCCGACGCTCTCCATGACGAGGAGGGAGTAGTTCACCCTCGAGGGTATGTACCCGAGCTATGTGTTTGATCTCTCTCTCTCATGTTCTTGATTTGGCACGATCTTGATGTCTGCATGAGCTTTGCTATTATAGTTGGATCTTATGATGTTTCTCCCCTCTGGTCTCTTGTAATGGATTGAGTTTTCCCTTCGAAATTATCTTATCGGATTGAGCCTTTAAGGATTTGAGAACACTTGATGTATGTCTTGCATGGTACCCATGGTGACAATGGGGTATTCTATTGATTCACTTGATGTATGTTTTGGTGATCAACTTGCAGGTTCCGTGACCTTGGGAATCTATGCATAGGGGTTGGCACACGTTTTCGTCTTGACTCTCTGGTAGAAACTTTGGGGCACTCTTTGAAGTTCTTTGTGTTGGCTGAATAGATGAATCTGAGATTGTGTGATGCATATCGTATAATCATACCCGTGGATACTTGAGGTGACATTGGAGTATCTAGGTGACATTAGGGTTTTGGTTGATTTGTGTCTTAAGGTGTAATTTTACTACGAACTCTAGGGCTGTTTGTGACACTTATAGGAATAGCCCAATGGATTGATTGGAAAGAATAACTTTGAGGTGGTTTCGTGCCCTACAATAATCACTTCGTTTGTTCTCCGCTATTAGTGACTTTCGAGTGACTCTTTGTTGCATGTTGAGGGGTTGTTATATGATCTAATTATGCTATTATTGTTTAGATAACTTGCACTAGTGAAAGTATGAACCCTAGGCCTTGTTTCCTAGCATTGCAATACCGTTTACGCTCACTTTTACCACTTGCTACCTTGCTGTTTTTATATTTTCAGATTACAAAAACCTATATCTACCATCCATATTGCACTTGTATCACCATCTCTTCATGAACTAGTGCAGCTATATAATTTACCATTGTATTGGGTGTGTTGGGGACACAAGAGACTCTTTGTTATTTGGTTGCATGGTTGTTTGAGAGAGACCATCTTCATCCTGCGCCTCCCACGAATTGATAAACCTTAGGTCATCCACTTGAGGGAAATTTGCTACTGTCCTACAAACCTCTGCACTTGGAGGCCCATCAACGCCCACAAGAAGAAGGTTGTGTAGTAGACATCATTACCCACTTACCCAGCCCGCGACATGCGGTACTACCGCACCAGACATGCGGTACTACTGCAAGGGCCTGCGGTACTACCGCAGCGCACTATGGTACTACCGCTTGCGCGGCAGGAGCTAGACCAGCCCTGTTGCATTGAAGTAGAGAGCGGTAGAACCGCCGGAGTAGTACTACCGCTCGCCCTTGCGGTACTACCGCAAGGCAGGGTTTGTTTGGGCTGGGAAGGCACGGACGAATAAAAATACATCTGTGGCTACTTCCGCCAAGTTTCGATCTATGCAAGAATCCGACACAGTACTACCACAAACAGGAAGCGGTACTACCGGGTAGGGAGCGGATGTAAAGAATTACATCCACCCCTACTTCCGCTCGTGCTGCCGTGCCCGACCCGAGGCCACAATACTACCGCGCTCGGGGAGCGGTACTACCGCGTCCCCGGCTGGTACTACTGTGGGCCTCTGCGGTACTACTGCTCCCATGAGGAGTACTACCGCATGCCACAGCACAACAATCACTAGGAGTCCTTCATTTTGCAGAGACACGGATAAACGGTGGTTGCTCCAAAGAGGGAAAGGAAAGGTGATGCAAAAGGAACAGACGTGTACGTGAAGATTCCACCCAAACCTTTCCAAAGTGGACCCCCTCTTAATAGTACGGCTTTCCTACGACTCAAATCCACCAAAAAGAAACGTAGGGATAACTCCGTCTTCACTAGACTCCGAGGGGCAACGAATCGTCTTGTGCCTAACCATGAGATATCTGAAATGCTCAATGCACACGATTAGTCCGCAAAAGCATTGTCATCAATCACCAAAACCACATAGGGTGAAATATGCCCTTACAATCTCCCCCTTTTTGGTGGATTGACGACAATACGGGATTTGCACATAAGAGTACACAAATGAATCTAAGCAAACCCACCATCTACAAAATATAGACAGGGTCCCCCTAGATGTGTGCACTCTATATAAATGATTTGGACTGCACGACACACATACTACGTCAACAGTCCCCCTATATTTTATAGACGATGAATATCTTGCAACAATATAACTAACACTATGCAAGGAGGCAAGGCAATGAATATGAGCATAAAGTAAAGGGCATAAGATAGCATAGGCTCACAAGCTACTAAGCATGAAAGACAGTAAGATAAGCTAGAGTGTGCATATGTCTTACACCATATGATAGGGAACCAGGTCTCATGAGCACAAACCAAACCAAAGCAACACAAACGAAGGTCCAACGAAGCGAACACAAAGGGACCCGAAAGCAAATCCAAGCAAATCCTACGCTCTCTCCCCCTTTGGCATCGAGACACCAAAAAGGCACAGAGGACACCTACGACACATGTGGTAGCATCCTCTGCAGAGATCACTCAGCACGCTCCTCATCGGACTCGGCAGCTGGGATGGTCTCCTCCTCTGACTCGGTCCACTGATAGCCCTGATTGGCTAACCATTCAGCCTCCGGAGTGATGTTCACCTCTGACCCGCTCTCCATGATCTCGCCGAATGTCCTCAAGATCCTCTTGTCGCGCTGGCGACTCTCCTTGGAATCAACATGGGTCCTGTACTGCCCCTTGGCTTGCATACGAAACAGGGTCTTCATCTTTGCCTTCAGCTTCTTAGCCCAAGAGGGCTCAGTAGATGGAGGAGCATACCCAGCAGAACTGTCCTCAGCCTCCTCGTCCTCCTCAACCTCGTCCTCATCCACATTCATCCTCGCAGCCTCAGCCTCAGCCCTGGTAGTGGTATTTGCCCACTTGTTCTTCTGATGCAGCTTGATAGGCTCGTGGCGGGTCCAGTTTGGAGCAGAAAAGTCTTCCTCCGGAAACATCTTGTCCCAAGTCTTCGAGATCAAAAGGTGTATGTATGGACCATAGATGGGAACTTTGCGATTGTAGACTGCAAACCTGAGCTCGTTCCACATGATATGAGATATGTCCAAAGGCTGGGTGGCATGACGACGCGCCTCCTCACACAGAAGCAACATACCCACGAGATAAGCATTCACCTTATCTTTGTCACCGATGCGTGGAAAAAGAGTGATGCGGAAGATTCGGTGCATGACATCTAGGAAGGGGTTGAGCACCCAAGACTGGGTGCCATTGGGAAGCTTCTTCTCCACAAGAAACGGCATAAGCTTGTCCTTGTTGGCGGACTCGGCGTTGCCGTGAGGGCGGGCACCAACGGGCACATCGGGCCCATCATCACGGACATGCAGCAGCGTCATGCCTTCCAAGTAGCAGACAACTTCTTCCCATTGGTCATCCAAGTCATAGTCCGCTCCCCATCCGTGTGAAAGTGGACGGAGGCAAAGAACTGCGCCACTAGCTCCGGGTCAAAGTCCATATGGAACGTGATGAAGTCTTCAATGCCAAACTGCTCCACCAAGTCCAGTGCCTCACCAAAGTAGTTCCGGTCCTTCCTCAGATGATTCATATCAATCCACCATAATTGTTGCCGAAATAGATGCGTCCTCACTAGAATTTTCATGAATATGGCATTGTAAGACATAAGTTGTCACGGTTTATCATACGAGCAGTGTGTGTTTTGATGAAACAGAGCACTCATTCGAGAACCGTGCGCCGACGTATACATAAGTACTTGTAAACACTGTTGGTGCTACCCCACTTGTAGCGGTTATGCGAAACCACGGCACATTGGCTCAGCTTGCTTCAACACTAGGCTATCGACCAGCTAACAATCAACAATCGATGTCTGACATATAAGCAACTATGTATCTTGTTACAGTGGTTCATGCAGTTAATTGAGGCCACAATGTAATAAATTCCAAACGTTCACACGCTAGTCCAGCGCTCATGTGGAACACTCACATGAAACTCATCTTCATAAAAAACTTGAAAAGCATAAATTAAGTAATTTTATACATCTCAATGATTCATAGAACATAACAAACATATACTAGTTCACAGCAAAAGACAAAGTTGTGAGAAGGTTTACAAATCAGGAAAAAACAAGCAAGGCTTCTCTTTGAGCATTGGGCCTCCCGGCAGGCTTAAATTTCCTGGAGTTTACTCTGGTTCTTTCTTGTTGCCACCATTCAGGGTTAGGTTCTCTCATTCCAGAATAACCAATTATAATTGTGGTCTCATCTAGAATGCTGAACTGAACCATGCAGTGTACTTACCAGCTGAAATGCCTGTGCATTCCACTAAATTTAAGCACCACTATTTGCAGAAATAAGCAGACCACAATGCCTCTTGTCCGGCGACTTGTCCAGAAAAACCATGATCTGCGTGCAGTACCTGACTAGTCCTTGGTCCATGGATGAACTGGTAGAAAGTGCATTCCGGACTAGGATGCGAGTTGTTTCGCTTCGTCCACCGCAATCAGGAAGTAAAACATACGAATCAGCTACTTTTAGATTGCGTTGGTCATTCTACCTTAGTTACTACCAATGTAGGGATACCTTGAACACGGGAGGTTAGACGACGGCGATGAGGGATAGCCATCTCATTTTGCAGCTTGTACTAAAACTGAGGTGTGTGCTTTTGATTGCAGGATAGAAACGACACGAGACAGACATCCCGAAACGATATGGAGACAGACATCCCTGTTTGCGCAAATAAGAAATACGATTATTTAAACAGTGACAGATATTACTACTTTCCCCCGTTTCCTCTTAGAACCAAGTCCTAGATTCATGCTACAGCTTTCCCACTTTCTTCCCTATTTGAACCAATGCTTTGAGTCGACTATATGAAATAGCTTTACTTCTAATAAGAGTAGAAGTCTAGGTGGCCTTGGAACATCGGATGGAAGTAGAAAAGGATCCACACGAAGGGAGCTGGGGCAGTAGAGCAAGGCAGGTTTCGAAGGAATATATACCTGAGGGTCGTCGGCATGTCGCAAAGACGGCGTTGGGAGGCTGCATCTTGGCCACAATACCGCAGGGAGGAAGAAGGGGTCGGAGGCCCTCCCGAGCCGGCGCTCTCTCGGAGAGAACGGCACAGCCGCCGATTGGGACGCGCAGGCAGCCGTTGGTCTCCTCCCTCGCCGTCGACGACAGCGTGAACGATGCACCTACACCCCTGCCCCGGTTGAGGTTGTCCGGCCGGATTTGTGACCAGCCGTGAGCTGAGAGAGAGTGTGGCCACCTATGTCTTGCTTAGATCTTGAGAGCATGAGAGAGTGAACGAGAGGAACCCTAGTAAAGCAAGCGCTAAGGCGCCTGCTTTTATATATAGTGGAGTGATTTTGTTGTACCAGCTTCAAAAAAATGCGCTCCTAGGTGTACCCGCGAGTGGGTGTGAGAGAACTAGTGCGTGCGTGCACCGCTTCTCTTCGTGAGACTACAATATACTATGCCCAAAGAACGTTCACCGCAAGAGTAATAATACAAGTGTGTGACGTGTGAGCTAAAAATAAAATGTGTGCGCCTGCCTTTTTGTTTTTAGAAGTTCTGAGGGTAGGTTGTGAAGAGCACATATGTGCGTGACGTCTACCTGCAGATAGACGGTGGGTGCGACGTGCGAGTCTGCCAGAGGACTCGGGAGAGTCGTGACTCGTGAGGGTGCGTGTGTGTGAGAGAGAGGGGGGCACTTATCAACGCATTGCATGTGTCCGTAAATCATTATCGGAAAAACGTTCGCCACAAGCCTTTTCCTCGATTTAACGTCAGAAGAACCGTTAGATCGGCATCCGGCGGTGTCGGTTTTGCCATGTCATTTAACAGAACAGCCACTCCTCCTACACACAAATCTTCCGCACTGTGAATTTGTATATTTTTATACTATATATAAAGTTAGTCATAATAAAGAGAAACAAAGAGCATCTCTCTCTCCATCGCATACCCCCCCCCTCTACGCCCCTTTCACGTACGCACACAAACTATCTCCAGGTCCTTTAAAAGTAAGCCCCCAGCACATTGACGCATGTTTCACCTTTCTCTCGCGATATATACAGTGACGATCATTTTATTTGAAGCGAAAACACGATACGTACATTGGACTTCAGAATCCACTCATTACGGTCACCATTTACGTTTTGTGGTTATTATACAGTCACGGGCTCACCGTACAACTTTATATTTGCTCAAGACACGACTAGTTGACCAGTTAAACGCTCCACGTGGCACCTCTAGTGTTGCATCACATTATCTCAGTACCATCGGGCCCACCTGTCGGCTTGTATCTACTCTACATCTACACTCTTATAAAATACTAGCAAGATGCCCATGCATTGCACGGAACATCAAGATGCATTTGACTGAGTAGTTTATCTTGTGGGAGAAAAGGATGAACAAGGGAAGGCCTTATTTGCAAGTGTGGAGAGGGGTGTGGGTATCTTTTTGCAAAATTGCCATAGTTTCCTTCCTATCCATCAGATATAGATCGGACGGCCTATATTGCAGGATGGCAGGCATACAATCATCACCGGCTATGCTTTTTATAAGAGTAGGGATAAAATACAGTCTTACTAGCAAGATGCCCGTTGATACGTCTCCAACGTATCTATAACTTTTTATTGTTCCATGCTATTATATTATCTGTTTTGGATGTTTATGGGCTTTATTATACACTTTTATATTATTTTTGGGACCAACCTATTGACCTAGAGCCCAGTGCCAGTTCCTATTTTTTCCCTTGTTTCAGTGTTTCGAAGAAAAGGAAATATCAAACGGAGTCGAAACGGAATGAAACCTTCTGGAGAAGTTATTTTTGGAAAGAAAGCAACCCGATAGACTTGGAGTGCACGTCAGGAAAGAAACGAGGGAGGCACGAGGCAGGGGGGCGCGCCCTCCACCCTCGTGGGCCCCTCGTGGCTCCCGTGATATATTTCTTCCACCTATATATACCAATATACCCTAAAACCTTCGGGGAACAGAATAGATCGGGAGTTCCGGCGCCGGAAGCCTCCGTAGCCACCAAAAACCAATCGGGGCCCTGTTCCGGCACTCACGGAGGGGGATCCCTCACGGTGGCCATCTTCATCATCCCGGCGCTCTCCATGACGAGGAGGGAGTAGTTCACCCTCGGGGCTGAGGGTATGTACCTGTAGCTTTGTGTTTGATCTCTCTCTCTCTCTCTCTCTCTCTCTCTCTCTCTCTCTCGTGTTCTTGATTTGGCACGATCTTGATGTATCGCGAGCTTTGCTATTATAGTTGGATCTTATGATGTTTCTCCCCCTCTACTCTCTTGTAATGGATTGAGTTTTCGCTTTGAAGTTATCTTATCGGATTGAGTCTTTAAGGATTTGAGAGCACTTGATGTATGTCTTGTCGTGCTTAACTGTGGTGACATTTGGATATCACGTGATCCACTTGATATATGTTTTGGCGATCAACTTGCGGGTTTCGCCCATGAACCTATGCATAGGGGTTGGCACACATTTTCATCTTGACTCTCTGGTAGAAACTTTGGGGCACTTGAGGGAGTCCTGGACTAGGGGGTGTCCGGACAGCCGGACTATAACCTTTGGCCGGACTGTTGGACTATGAAGATACAAGATTGAAGACTTCGTCCCGTGTCCGGATGGGACTTTCCTTGGCGTGGAAGGCAAGCTTGGCAATACGGATATGTAGATCTCCTCCCATTGTAACCGACTCTCTGTAACCCTAGCCCTCTTCGGTGTCTCTATAAACCGGAGGGTTTTAGTCCATAGGACAACATACAATCATACCATAGGCTAGCTTCTAGGGTTTAGCCTCTCTGATCTCATGGTAGATCTACTCTTGTACTACCCATATCATCAATATTAATCAAGCAGGAGTAGGGTTTTACCTCCATCGAGAGGGCCCGAACCTGGGTAAAAACATCATGTCCCTTGTCTCCTGTTACCATCCGCCTAGACGCACAATTCGGGACCCCCTACCCGAGATCCGCCGGTTTTGACACGTACATTGGTGCTTTCATTGAGAGTTCCACTGTGCCGTCGCTAGAATGAAGGATGTCTCATCTCGTCTTTAAAGACGGTACTACCGTTGGGGAGCTTTGGCTGTCGGCCAAACCTTCCGGCTAGGCGGTTTCATCATGACCGCCTGTTCGGCCACCGCACCTACGATGACCTCTCGGGTCATCGAAAACAACCTCCATGTCAAATCGGCACTCGCCAAACAGATGGACCCAATGGAGCTCGCTTCCCTAAACGAGCTCTTGGATCGCATCGCCGCCTTTGGAGTCGCTACGGACTATGATTGGATTGGGCTTAAACCCGATCAAAGGGAGATCAACTCTCCGCTGGTCACCCATCATGTTGCGGTGGTGGAGGAGCAATGCGGCGACCTCTCCTCTATCTTGAGGACCAACTATGTCTGAATTCCTGAGCTATCCGAGCCGGATACCCGTTCCTCGGAGGATAGCATCCAATCCCTGAACTTAGAGTCGGGCAGCGGGTCAGAATCATCGGGCAACACCCCGGAACCGAAACTTCCAAAATTGGAAACTCCTCGGCCACTGGATCCCAGATCGGGCAAGGGTTCGGATTCAACTCCACCCACCCACCCAAACATAAGCGATCTTTCACACATCAGGCAAGAGCCCCAGGAAACAGTACATCGCTATTGGGCCAGATTCATCCTTGCGATGAACAAGGTTAAGGACTGTCGCGAGGAAGACGCAATCTTATTTTTCTGCAATAATTGCATGGACAAGGAAATCCTTAACGCCATAAATCACCATGAGTTATCACGCTTCGTTGATTTGGCGTCCATAGTACGAAAATACTGTGCGATGGAAAGTGCCTGGAAAACCGAAACAAACTTTTGGGATAATCCGGCCCTAAACACGAACCCAGTCCGAAATAAAAGGGTGCATTATCACAAGACACCCGGGTCAACTACCAAAAAGCAAAAACCCTCCACAGGGCAGGGAACCGTACTAGAGGGATGGCTCAACGTACCCTGCAAAATTCGTAGTACGGAAGGCGTCGCACTAACACATAGCCTTAGAGCATGTTGGATACTCCGGCAGGTAGCCAAAAGTGGCAAGGATCTTCTCATCCCAGAAGCCATAGAGCCCCATCCCAGGGATAACAATATGGTATTAACAGTCTTTGAGACCTTCGCATCAAATAATAAGCGAAAGCGAACGCTCCGCAGTCTTGCCGAAATCTACCATGTGGCAACAATAAATCCATGGAGTGACACGGCCATTACCTTCAATGCCAGTGACGAACCTAAGTTCCGAACAACCCGAGCACCCATTGCATTGGTCCTCAGTCCAATTGTGGACGGCTCTCGACTCACCAAGGTACTCATGGACGACGGCAGCGGGCTAAACCTCATCTATGAGGAAACCCTTCAAAAAAGGGAAATAGACTGGAACCGCATCAAGCGAAGCAGCACAACCTTTAGAGGAATAATCCCTAGTCGAGAAGCGCGCTGTACAGGCAAAATCACACTCGGTGTGGTGTTCGGCACGCCGGACAATTATAGGTCCAAAGAGATTACATTCCAAGTGGCCCCGTTCAATAGTGGATACCACGCCCTTCTAGGGCAGGAGGCGTTCACAATCTTCCAAGCCATACCCCATTATGGGTACATGAAGCTCAAAATGCCCGGGCCCAACGGAATCATCACTCTCGCTAGTGATTCGGATACAGCACTCCGCGCCGAAAACAAGACAGACACACTTGCCCTCGAGGCATTATACGAAGCCCTTGCGACCGAGGAACTGACTGCACTTCGCTCCACGGTGGACAGGGACGACGTGATACTTGATAAGAGATCCAAGTCCACCTCCTTTAAACAAGCGGATGAAACAGTCAAATTCCAAGTCCATCCAACGGACCCTACCAAAACAGCCACCATCGGGGCACAGTTAAACCCCGCCGTGGATGCCGCTCTAAGAGATTTCTTGCGCGAGAATTGGGACAAATTTGCCTGGCATCCTTCAGATATGCCAGGAATCCCACGCAGGCTGGCCGAATATAGCCTCAATATTCTAAAGGTATTCAAGCCTGTTAAGCAGGCTCTCCGGCGTTTCTCTTAACCTAAGAGACAAGCCATGGGAGAGGAGCTAGCCAAGTTATTGGAGGCCGGATTCATTAGAGAAATAAAACACCCGGACTAGCTAGCAAACCTGGTGATGGTACCAAAGAAGGACAAATCCTGGCGCTGTAAGGCCGATTTCAAGGACCTCAACAAGGCTTTCCCAAAGGATCCCTTCCCCCTCCCCCGCATCGACCAAATTATCGATGCTACCGCAGGACACGACTCATTGTGTTTCCTCGACGCATACTCCGGCTACCACCAGATTAAGATGGCGGAACCCGACCAAGCCGCAACGGCATTCATCACACCATACGGACCCTTCGCTTCAACACAATGCCCTGTGGGCTCAAAAACGCCGGCGCAACATATCAGCGCATGATTCAGACATGTCTGGCAAACCAGATCGGCAAAAAAATGGAGGCATACGTAGATGATGTGGTCGTCAAAACCAAGCATGTCGACTCTCTAGTAGACGACTTGAGACTCACATTCGATAACCTCTGAACATATGACATCAAGCTCAACCCGGAGAAATGCGTCTTCGGCGTGCCCGCTGGAAAGCTCCTGGGCTTCATTGTATCCGGCAGAGGAATTGAAGCAAATCCGGCCAAGATCCAAGATCACATCACAGTTGGATATCCCAACGGACCTCAAACAAATCCAGAAATTAACAGGATGCGTGGCGGCTCTAAGCCGCTTTATCTCCCGCCTGGGAGAAAAGGCATTACCCCTTTATCGCCTCCTTCGGCGCACCGAACACTTTGAGTGGACGGACACCGCCACAGCCGGACTGGATACATATTGGCAACCAACCCAGTGCTGGCTGCGCCAAACATTGGAGAACCAATGCTGTTATACATTGCGGCAACTCATCAAGTTGTGAGCGCAGTGCTCGTCGTCGAACGAGAAACGGACGAACATAAATTCCCCCTTCAAAAGTCGGTCTACTATGTATCCACTGTCCTTACTCCATGCAAGTCACATTACCCGCATTATCAAAAGATAGCATACGCGGTATTCATGGCATCCCGGAAGCTACGACACTACTTCCAAGAGTGTTCGATAACAGTAGCCTCGGAAGTGCCACTCAATGATATCATAAACAACCGCGACGCCACGGGCCGGATTGCCAAATGGGCCATTGAACTCCTCCTGTTCAACATAACTTACAACCGCGGCGAGCCATTAAGTCACAAGTATTGGCCGACTTTGTCGTCGAATGCACGGAAGCCGAACTTCCTAAAGAGTACGGCACATATTCCAACTGGATCATGCACTTCGACGGCTCCAAAATGTTGGCTGGTCTGGGGGCCGGCGTCATTTTGACGTCTCCAACCGGAGATACGGTTCAATACGTACTCCAGATAATGTATACGGACTCCAACAACGCAGCCGAATATGAGGCCCTTCTACATGGTCTCCGGATGGCAGTATCCATGGGCATTCAACGCCAAGAGGTGTGTGGGGATTCGAACCTTGAAATATCCCAAATAAATGGAGACTTTGATGCCAAGGATCCGAAAATGGCGGCTTATCGCAACACCGTCCTAAAAATGTCACTCGGTTCGAGGGGCTCGAATTTCACCATATAGCCCGGGAAAACAATCAGGCGGCAGATGTCCTGGCACGCATCAGCGCAAAACGCGATGCAGTCCCCCCCAACATCTTTTGGAGAGGCTGTTCAAGCCATCCGTAGTATGGGAAGGGGAACCCGGCAATAACAGCCCGGACCCAACCGCACTGCCCGATACCGAACACTCTGACATAATCGGAGGCTCTGCCACCGAAATAACATCTTCAGCCCACGCTATAATGGCCGTCATCGCCCCGTGGACAGAACCATTCCTGGCCTACCTAACTAGGCAGGAACTCCCCGAGGACCAAAATGAGGCACGCTGCATACTGCGGTGATCTAAAGCCTATAAGGTCCATGAGGGAGAGCTTTATAAGAAAAAGCACAACCGGAGTCCTTCAAAGGTGCATCTCCGAAGAGGAAGGGCGGAATCTTCTGGCAGAAATTCATGCCGGACTCGGCGGCCACCATGCTGCAGCCCGGGCCCTTGTAAGCAAGGCCTTCCGTACAGGTTTTTATTGGCCGACGGCCCGGGCAGACGCTCAGGACTTAGTCCAACGCTGCGTTGGTTGCCAGCTTTTTGCAAACCAAAGCCATATGCCACCCACCGCCCTCCAAAAAATCCCCATTACCTGGCCCTTCGCGGTTTGGGGGCTCGACATGGTTGGACCCCTTAAAGGGGGAACCCACAAGAAAAAAATACTTGCTGGTCATGGTGGATAAATTCACCAAATGGATAGAAGCCAAACCTGTTAAAACGGCCGAATCCGGACCGGTGATAGACTTTATATCCGGGATTGTACACCATTATGGTGTCCCCCACAGCATCATCATGGATAACGGCACGAACTTCACGGCCGACGAGGTAAAACTCTGGTGCAAAAACATGGGCATCAAGCTCGATTATGCTTCCGTCTATCACCCGCAAACTAACTGTCAAGTCGAACGAGCAAAAGGTCTTATCATGAGCGGCATCAAACCCAGATTAATGCGGTTCCTAAATGAATCTAACACGCACTGGGTAGAGGAGCTCGACTCCGTACTCTAGGGGCTGCGGACCACGCCGAATCGCACTACCGGATACACACCATTCTTTATGGTATACAGCGCAGAGGTGGTTCTACCCTGCGACATACTGCATGACTCACCTCGAGTGCGCATGTACAAAGAAAGAGAAGCCGAGCTCGATCGGCAGGACAGTTTGGACACCCTGGAGGAGGAGCGTGATGTGGCAAAAGCCCGTTCCGCCTTCTATCAATAGCAGGCTCGAAGATACCAAAGTAGAGAAGTACGGGCCAAAAATTATAATGTTGGAGAATTAGTTCTACGCCTGCCGGAGAAGAAAAATGACAAACTCAAGCCCAAGTGGGAGGATCCCTTCATTATTGACCAAGTTCTAACTGGTGGCGCGTACCGTCTGCGGGACGCATCGGATAATCGACTCGAGCCGAACCCATGGAACGCAGCCAGACTCCAAAGATTCTACGCCTAGCGCCGGACTCTGTGTTCGTCTCCTTCCTCTGTCCATGTTTTATATACACTGTCTGTCTTTTATTTCTCTCCCTCTCCCTTTATTTTCTCTCACAGCCTTTAAGGGCCAATTTGTGCCTTGTTGGCGCACAACTGACGCGCTATCCGCGCTCATTATACATGGGGCTTCTTTTCCAGAAGCTTATCTATTTATACGGGCTTCACGCCCAGCACATGTGTCATCCTTCCGCATGTACCTTTTATTCACCATTATATGCATCGATATGACTTAAGTTTTGGCCAAGCTGGGTTGCCTGACTCTTGTATTTATGCCCTACGTTCCCGTTAATTCGGCTAGGGCATAAGGGGAGCACCTCTGTGATTGTTACTGCCGGGTCAGCCGGATGTGTACCTCAGACTGGGTGAAGCCGAAAGCTAGCGTTCTTAAGGGAATATTCGGTCGGTGAACAAAAGATGTTTTTCTTTTTTTATTTATATATGTGCCCCCAGATGTTTTTCCTGCGTCTCTTTTCGCAGTTCGGACGTGCACTTTAGGGCATGCGTCCCAGGGAAAGGAACCCCTAACGAAACTATTCTCCCAGGAAGATGTTTCTTACTAACCATGTAATATAACATAACTAGTTGGGCACTTGTCTGTTCAAGCACTAATGACCCCTACGCCTGGCCTCCATGCATGCCCCAGCTCTTACATAACCGAGAGGGTATTCGGATGCACTCCGGACTGTCGGGTCCCGAGGTTGAAGCGAAAAGGTCCGCCATGACAAATGATCTACAATCCGGCTAGAAGGCATTATACATGTCACTTTAAATTACATAGTCAATTGGACTGGCTAAATTCCTCTTCTATACCATCCAACAGGTTGTCTAGTCTACAGTCCTGTTGGGAATACTTTGCGGCCAATTCTACTTGGCCATATACTAAGCTCACGGGGATCTCCTTCCCATCGGGCCCCACAGGTCTGACCTCGGCCATGTGGTTTGGGTCAGCCTTCATGTACCGCGTCTTCACCATGGCCCAGGCTTCCCTGGCACCTTGACGGCAAGCCGATATCTTCCATAATCGGAAGCGCCGCGCGCTCATAAGCTTCTCCGCAAGCTCTCCAAGGCTTTTCGTGCAGAGGCGGATGGCCATAAGGCCTGGGCAACACCTCGCATCACCTGCCGAACTTGTTCGTGCAGTTGTGACAGCTCGGGTAGAAGATCACCCGTCGACCCGGGCATCTCACCCGCAGGACAACCCGTCAGCATACCTACAGACATAACTCTGCTAGCCGGTTTCTTCGCCGAAATCTTTTTCACAAGTTCGTTCAAGCACTTACTGAAAATGCCGCGTCGCAGCCGCTGATTCTCCTTCACGGAGTCCGCCAATTGGGCACGAACATCCTTTAGTTCCACGCCTAGCTGGGTGTTGGCATCTTGGAGATTATTTTTCTCTTGCCTAACCTTCGTAAGCATGCTCTCACCGGCCTTTAGCTGGCGTAAGAGATGTTGCTTATCTTGATTTCCTCCGGCTTCATCTGCCATATTTGTTGTCAGATTTGCACATGTGCCGCACTCTGTACGGTATTTATCATTTAAATTATGTGTTACCAGAGGGGGTCTTCTTGGACTCCTCTCCTGCGGCCAGTACAGCCTGAAGTTGGGCTTTGCACTCCTCAAGCTCTTGGGACAATTGGGTATTCTTTTCTGTAAGAACCTGCATAAAAAATGATCCTTAAATCTATTATTCTAACTGTTTCAAGTCTCGGGGGCTACTGATATATATACTCATCAAAATTTCTCACCCGTATGTCCTTTACATACTGATCCGTGGCTCTGGCTAGACCATTTTGAGCAGCACGGAGGTACGCGTCTCCCGAGTTGAAGGCATCAAAGGCCTCTTGGGAGAAACAAGCGTCGCGGAGAACGGCTCGGTGACGCATGTGGTTCATGGCGCTCTCCACCTCGGAATTTGTGGCGGACAGTCTGTCCGCATCCTCTGTCGGAGGAGCATCCGGCGTGCGCCTCGTATTCGCTTCCGCTTCTGGGTCTAGCCTTGGAGCCTGACTGGTGGAGGCGTGATTGGCGACCTCTCCGGATATAGTCCGGCGAGCATTCTTCTTCCTAAGAAAGCACGGGCGTTAGTATGCCTTTAAAGAATGACATCATGGAGTAAGGCGGCACGCCATACGCTGCGCCGGTGTCTCTGTTCGGACTGCATTTCTTTTCAGCCTGCCCGGCCTCGCAGCCCCTGGTTGGCTAGTCACCGCAGGCTCGGCATGACGTCCCAAGGGCCTCCCCTGTAAAACACCATTAGTATATGGTAATCAAAGTACACAAGGATGGATCCTTTTCAAAATGTTGGGACTTCGGTCTCAGTTACCTGTGAAGCTGGGAGCAGCCCAGGGTAATCGGCCGTAATGGCTACCAAGGCATTATTGCTGCTTAGTTGGTAAAATACCCAATCAATTAGCTCCACAGATATGTCCGGATCCTCTTGGGAGGCCGGGTCGAGGGACGGCTCCGGATCCTCTGGTTGTGGAGGCGGGCTGTTGATCTCCCTTACAGCCTTACACAGCTCCTGCGTTGAAATCACAAGGTAAAGTGCTTAACTGTGGGAATATGGAATGGATGGGCATGTAAAGTGTCGACTTACCCAGCTCGGAGGATTGTACATAGAAAATCTGCCATGTGGATTGACACGGAGGAATTCCTCCTCTTCTCCCTTGTACAAATCGGACAAGATTTTTGATAGAGCGGCGGATGAGTCCGGCACCTTGCGGCCGCAGCGGGTGGCGTCATCCTCTCCGTTGAAATCCCACATGGGGTGGCCTCGATATTGAAGCGGCTACACCCCCCGCATAACGCATATCGCCATAACTTCGATCATGGTTAGTCCTGATTGAGCCAGTAACTTTATCCGGCTTATCAGGTAAAGAACGTCGCTGTCATCTTCCTCCTGGGGGCTCCGTGGACGCCAGCTCAGGCGCTTCTTCAAAGTAGCATTATAGAACTCAGGAAGACCGATTCGAATAGGATCCGGAAGGGGGACGTCTTCTATATAAAACCATTCTGAAGGCCAGTCTTCAGACGTCTTCTTCGGGGTTCCGGATAGATATCCGGTCCCGGCGATGCGCCATACTTCGTCTCCGCCCACTTGATATATTGACCCCCTCTGAGAACGAGGCACAAGGCAGAACAGCTTCTTCCACAGTGCGAAATGAGCCTCGCAGCCCAAAAACAGCTCGCAAAGTGCTACGAAGCCCGCGATATGCAGTATAGAGGCAGGCGTAAGGCTGTGCAACTGGAGGCCGTAGAACTCCAGGAGCCCCCGGAGAAACGGATGAATTGGAAATCCGAGTCCTCTTATCAAATAAGGAACAAGGCATACCCGCTCTCCCTTAGAGGGATTGGGGAGGCTCTCCGCTTGCTCTCCGCCATTGTAGGTGGCGAGCCCGGCTCGAACCGGGACCATATACGCTGGGGGAGAAATCCCTGGGTCTGAAGCTTCACTAGTTGGTTGTGCGGGACGGAACATCTCTCCCAATCTCCGGGCTTGGGGCTGGGGGAGCGAGAAGCGGAGCTGCGTCGACCGGCCATGTTGGAATGGATCTCTTTCGGGTGCGCTCCGATGAATTCTCGCTAAGGAAGGATGGTGTGGGTTGGATCTGAATCCACGTCTCTTTAATAGACAGCTCATTTACATAGCTAGGGGGGTAAATGTAAAAACACCCTGGCTCTTCACATTCGCTTGACACATGGAAGGTGGCCTGGCGTAGAAGCCAAGGAGCGAAGCAGTTACAAGAGGTCGGACACTATTTAACAGGTATTCGGAATTTGGAGAAGAACCCGCCTTGCAATGCCGAAGACAATCTGCTCGTCGGACTCATCGTCATTCAAGCCTGGTTCTGGGGCTACTGAGGGAGTCCTGGATTAGGGGGTGTCCGGACAGCCGGACTATAACCTTTGGCCGGACTTTTGGACTATGAAGATACAAGATTGAAGACTTCGTCCCGTGTCCGGATGGGACTTTCCTTGGCGTGGAAGGCAAGCTTGGCAATACGGATATGTAGATCTCCTCCCATTGTAACCGACTCTATGTAACCCTACCCCTCTTCGATGTCTATATAAACCGGAGGGTTTTAGTCCGTAGGACAACATACAATCATACCATAGGCTAGCTTCTAGGGTTTAGCCTCTCTGATCTCGTGGTAGATCTACTCTTGTACTACCCATATCATCAATATTAATCAAGCATGAGTAGGGTTTTACCTCCATCGAGAGGGCCCGAACCTGGGTAAAAACATCGTGTCCCTTCTCTCCTGTTACCATCCGCCTAGACGCACAGTTCGGGACCCCCTACCCGAGATCCGCCGGTTTTGACACCGACAGCACTCTTTGAAGTTCTTTGTGTTGGTTGAATAGATGAATCTGAGATTGTGTGATGCATATCGTATAATCATACCCACGGATACTTGAGGTGACATTGGAGTATCTAGGTGACATTAGGGTTTTGGTTGATTTGTGTCTTAAGGTGTTATTCTAGTACGAACTCTAGGGCTGTTTGTGACACTTATAGGAATAGCCCAACGGATTGATTGGAAAGAATAACTTTGAGGTAGTTTCGTACCCTACCATAATCTCTTCGTTTGTTCTCTGCTATTAGTGACTTTGGAGTGACTCTTTGTTGCATGTTGAGGGATAGTTATATGATCCAATTAGGTTTTTATTGTTGAGAGAACTTGCACTAGTGAAAGTATGAACCCTAGGCCTTGTTTCCTAGCATTGCAATACCATTTATGCTCACTTTTATCACTTGTTACCTTGCTGTTTTTATATTTTCAGATTACAAAAACCTATATCTACCATCCATATTGCACTTGTATCACCATCTCTTCGCGAACTAGTGCACCTATACAATTTACTATTGTATTGGGTGTGTTGGGGACACAAGAGACTCTTTGTTATTTGGTTGCAGGGTTGCTTGAGAGAGAGCATCTTCATCCTACGCCTCCCACGGATTGATAGACCTTAGGTCATCCACTTGAGGGAAATTTGCTACTGTCCTACAAACCTCTGCACTTGGAGGCCCAACAACGTCTACAAGGAGAAGGTTGCGTAGTAGACATCACCCGTGCATTGCACGGGACACCAAGATGCATTTATTTTTTACAAAACACCTATTGTGATTGACCCATGAGGGAGTAATCTCATGTGTAAAAACTAATAATATCTTGAGAAAGAGGAGAGATAAGGTGAGGAGGAGTGGGGCGTGGTGGTGATTGGTGGTCGGACTGAGCGGAGGCATGGGATGGATGACGCTGGCAGCGGCCATCATGCCAGATTGTTCGAGAGGCTTTCTTTTTTAATTGCTCAACAATGAGATTGTGGGAGATAAGGATGAACGAGGGAAGACCTTATCTAAAAATGTGAAGACAGGTGCGAGTATCTTTTTGCAAAATTATCATAGTTTGCTTTCTATCCGTCAGATATAGATCGGACGGTCTATATTGCAAGATAGCAGGCACACCATCATCACCAACTCCGGTTTTTATAAGAGTTATAGAGATAAAAACAGAGTTGGTGATGATGGTGTGCCTGCCATCCTGCAATATAGGCCGTCCGATTTATATCTGACGGATAGGAAAGAAACTATGACAATTTTGCAAAAAGGTACCCACACACCTCTCCACATTTGCAAATAAGGCCTTCCCTTGTTCATCCTTTTCTCTCACAAGATAAACTAGTCAGACAAATGCATCTTGATGTTACGTGCAATGCACGGGCATCTTGCTAGTAAGAATGAAAACAAACGACAAAAAAATATTGGACGGTGGTTCGAAGTCATGACCGCGGGCACAATGGACAAGGTGGCCTTGTATTGGTATGCTGAGCCGTCTGTTTTAACACACAGGAGCTGGTGTGGTGATTATACACGCACGCACGCATGCACACGAACTGCATGCACGCAACACTCACACGAACACATGCACCCATGCACGCACGCAACACTCACACGTACACACGCAGCCACGCACGCACGCAACACTCACACGCACACAAGCACGCATGCATGCACACACCAGTACACCAAACGACCAACACACACTCTCACGCTCAAGTGCTCAACCTACACGTGCATGCGCACACATCAGGCCCTGCATACATACACAACCAGGTGATTCTCAGCAAGACGGGGTGGAGTCTTGTCGCGCCTGCGTAAATTTGTGTTTATCTAACCTTTTCCCCATGCGAACTGACAGGTGGGACCCACAAGGAACGTGGACAATTTAACTAGTCAACATGGTGCCACGCAGACTATTTGGCCGGTCAACAGAGTGCAATCCGATGCTGAACCGTGAGCAAGTGACCGTATAATCACCGCAAAATGTATATAGTGACCGTAATCAGCTTATTCTGAAGCTTGGTGAACGACACGGTTTTCTCTCTGTAGAGGCCCTCCAAAACTACATCTCTACACGTTCTTGCATGTTACATCTAACAACTATGCAATACCACTACTACTACACTCTAACACAATAAATCATATGTGTTTTAGTTTTACTAGATATCATATTGTTACTTAATTATTCAGTTTGCATACATTAAAATTGCCTTTGAAATGTAGGGTCGATTATCATATACCGCTACGAAAAAATCCCGCCCTTTCCTGTTTAATCGGGTTTGTATCAATGGATCGTGCGAAACAGCAAAACTATAGTACTATATACAGTACAAGTGACAGTTCACTGGGCCGTCGTGTCGTGTACTCCTCCGTCGTAAGAGTGGAGCGCTCGCTTTCATAAATCTTCTAGTCCCTTTCGCCGACATGTGGGGCATCAAGCTACCGGGTCCACGTGCCATACCGGAATACAGTGCAGAGCAGCCGGGGTGAAGCACCCAGTCATGGCGCCAGCGTAGTAACGAGCAATGAGGCATCAAATCACAAAGCTGCACCTTTCCCGCAGTTAAGTTGGAGGGACGAAGTAATAATGCTAAAAAAATAAGTTGGAGGGACGAAGCAACGATCATTTCACTCGTTGCTGAATCCACTTCTCCCTCATCTTCTTCAAGATAACCACGTGTTGCTTCTGTCGTTGTTCTGCCTCATGTGGGAAGTGGATCGGCTTGGTAAAGCACTGACACGTGGTACCGCATGTTAGCAAACCGCCAGGACAACGTCCTCTAAAAATAAGAAACCTCCCCCGCCATCCGCGCGGCAAAATCACCTCCTTTTTACTAATCTTGATTCTATAATTTTTTTAGATCGATATAATTGAGATTTGTATAGATAGCACACAGGAGCAAAACCAAGTGGTACGGTAAAGGGCATCCACAATGTGTAGCCAAATGTGAAAATAGCTTTTGGCATCGTGGGAACCATTGTGGACGGTGTTGCCAAAGCCAAAAGGATGGAACCGAAGCTCCCTGATTGATTGATTGATTGATTGATTGATTGATTGATTGAAGGAATAGAAAAATGCAACGTCTCTCCTCTTTCTCCCGTGCTTGGACGCATGTACAGTATAGAGGACAGATTCTACTCCCCTGTCCCTTCTATCACAAATCACAAAGCAGTGAGGCGTCAAATCACAAAGCATGGACGAAGCAACCATCATTTCACTCTTCGCTGACTCCGCTTCTCCATCGTATTCTTTGAGAAACCATCTCATCGCACTAAGTCGGATTTGACGACGCTATTGTGTACGAGTAGTACTAGTACATTTACGCGTCCTTTGGTTCAATGGACTTCCTAGATGCAAATAAGGCGGTTGTCTCGGCTTGCAGGTGGCACTTGCGAACGACTTATCGTGGTCTCCCTCAATGGTGTTCTCCGTCGAACGCACTTCGCCAAACCACAACGTTTGATATATCGTCGACATCACCGCAATGGAGAAGGAAGTCAAATATAGTTACTACCTCCATTTTTTTGTACACAAGGCCGGTATATCAAAATTACAATTTGCAAAAGTCCGCTAACACTAATCGAGGCAAAATTGATGGGGTTTGCCTCGTACTAGCAACCAAGGATATTAATATCCCCTGCATGCATGCGAAAGTGAGAAGGTTGGTTTGCATGGCGCTGCATTAATCAAGCGATGAGGAGAGAGATGGTTAGCTCTTTGGGCTTTGGAGAAAAAATACGCATTAATTGACACGTGAAACGAGGATTTCTATTGATTAATCCCGCGAAGGAAAACCCCGTCTTTCTTTTTTAACACTACTACTCCTAGTACATAGTACTACGTACTTATCCTATTTGGGTCTAGGCCTTGCATTGCCATACTTCGCCACACATTTTTGCCAAGCTTTCCTAAAGTTTTCAAAATGAAAAGGAGGTACATTTGCGCACGGCTGTCGCGATCGCACCGCACCCTCACATGGTCACTCCTGCACGCCGCGGTCGCACCGCACTCTCACATGCATAGTCGCTCCTGCACGCCACAAAAGCAACCAAGGGAGCGCACCCTCACTGACATGTGCTGTTGCATGTGAACAAACCAAACTCAGCCATCCTACCGCCGACACATAATTTTCGTTCATAGAGTATGTTTATCCAACCGCATGTTGGGGAGTATCCGTACGGCCCGTGCGGTGGTCTGTTGGGGAAGAAGAATAGGTGAGGAAGAAGGGTTAGGAGACGTAGGATATTCATCCAACGGCCTCAAATGGTAGACTGACCCAAGTCAGGCGACTTTCATAACAATATATGTTTTTACACAGCAAAAGATCCATAAAAACAACAACATAAAGAAAAACGAAAAACTATCACTGCTCGCGAAACGAGACGGCCTCGTCGTCTTTGGCTGCCGGCGTGAACCAGCCGTAGCTGCCGACGTGTGTCTCCGCACTGTGGTTGTCCTCGGCCTCCAGCTACTCGTTCACGCGGAGCGTGCGGGCGCTCTGCACGGACGAGAGCACCGCCCGGTTCAAGTCGAGGACGTTCGGTTCCACCTGCATGAGGGCCTCGACGGCAGCGGCATCCGCGCGCTTCGCGTCGAGTCGAGCCTCCGCCGCCTGGTTCAAGTCCAAGACGTCCGGTTCCGCCTGCAGGAGGGCCTCGATGAGAGCGACATCCGCGCGCTCCACGTCAAGTTGAGCCTCTGCCGCCCAGTTCAAGTCCAGGACGTTCGGTTCCGTCTGCAAGTGGGCCTCGATGGCAGCGGCATCCGCGCGCTCCGCCTCAAGTTGAGCCTCCGCCGCCCGGTTCACATCGACAACATCCGGTTCTACCTGCAGGAGAGCCTCGATGGCAGCGGCATGCGCGCGCTCCGTGTCGAGTTGAGCCTCTACCTCCCGGTCCTCCTTTAGTATCGCCAGGTTGAACCGCTGGTCCGCCTGCACCATGGGGGACTCGAACGCCGGCACGAAGTCGACGTCCATCATCTCATACCCATCGGGGGCCTTCTGCGCCACGACCTCCGCCATGAACATTGGATCGGCTTCCTCCTCCTCGTAGCTTGGCTCCAGAGCACTCGGGGATTGGCCCGCCACAAAGCGAGCTTGGGAACGGAGGTCTCTGGCGCCGACCGCCACCGCGATTTCTGCGCGGCGCTCCGGCGTCAGCATCTTGTAGTACGTGATCTTGCGGCGCACCATGGCTTTCCGGCGAACTAGGGGACGCTTGATGCGGGCTAGGGGATCGAAAGGTGGGGGAAGGGGCTGGAGATTAGGTGTGGTTTTAGGGCAGTGGCTGGTGTAGGCCGAGCAGCGAAGGTTTTGGTGTGAATAGTGGTTTCGGTGACGACCGGTCAATCGGTTTTGAATGTGCATTGCTCTTGTCGCGTTCGCGTTGCAGCCCGGCACGCTGGACCCTCCATGTCGCTCACCGAATGGAACGCGCTTCGTCTTGCGTTTTCGCTCGCTTGTGGGACCGCAGTTGAGAGCAAACCGATGTCCCTCCCCCTCCCCCTCCCGCGTCATTTTATGCGGAGTAAATAAAAACAGGGGGATTGTACTACGGATGAGGATCCCCTGACGTGGCCGAACCCATTGAGTAACTGACATGTGGGGCCTTAGGTATCACACATGCCCCCACTCGTTCTCTCTCGATTTCATCTCGGGGTCCGGAGATCGATTGAAAGAGGACTATGGTGGGTACAATACGTTCGTTTCGCTTATGAACGTATAATCTACTCCTCTCGATCCCCACTGACCCCCCCCCCCCACTCGGGTCATTTGTATCATAGAAACAGACCAAACCTTTATCTCCTTGCACGACACGCAATTGATCTCTCGAACATCAATCGATCTCCTCAACATGTGTCGAGGCATGAACCGAATGGGATGTCAAAACAAAGTCGCCGGGTTTACACGTAGTGGAGGCAAAGTGAAACTTCAAACGAACCGTTTGTTTGTATGCATGTCGGACAAATTACAAATAAACATTGTAAATACAAGCATGGTCTAGGCCCACATGCGAATGATACTCGGCGGAATGTTCAAATGAGGCATGCGGGAGGATGGACTCATCGGAGGCGACATGATTGATGGAGAAGAGGGTTGGAGAGGAATGAGAAATAAGCAAACGCCACATGATTATACTTGAACAGCTCAAATAAACAATAAGTTGTCTCGCTTGGCCTCCATAGTGAAAGGCCTAATGCGCAACGCGGAGCACTGATGCTCGAATATGGCTGGGAAAACAGGGAACCCGACATGTGGGGCACACCTGTCGGGACGACATAGCGCAAACTAGTCCAATGGAGGAGTCGGCCCATGACCTCCTCGCCACTGGCAACCGTTCTTGTGGGTCGTGGGGGCCAAAAATGTGGCGCAGCTCCAGCAACGCCGCTGGACACGGCGACCGCGGTGAGCGACACGCTCATCGTCGCTAGACACGGTCGGTTTCAGTGTGCCGAGGGTGGCGTTAGTACTGTGGCACGACCAACAGTATGTTTGGTTTGTGCCCTAGTTTGCCCCATCAAAGCATTGGGTAGCCAAAATTTTGGTTGAGGTTTTGGTTGCCCATGATTTGGCCGACATCGGCCAGAAAAATGAACTAGAGTTGGCTAGAGTTCATTGGCATGCCAAAAAAATGGCAACCATCCTTTTTGGGGTCATGACCAAAACCTCAAAAAATGGCAACCATCCAAACAAAGACCAATCTTTGGGTCATGACCAAAATTTTGTTAAGGTGCACTTTGGCCACAATCCAAACACACCCCAACACCCGGCTCGTCGAGGATGCACGGGGCGCCGGGACGCGTCGGCGGAGTGGTGTAGCGCGGCCAACTGCATCCTTAGGACCTGAGACCATGCCGGGTCGTCTTGCTTTTTCAATGACATGCGTCGATCGCGTGTGAGCAAAGGGCATCTCCAACGTTGCCACGACCACAGCTGACTACCCTGGCACACCAAAAACTCTCGTCCCTCGCGCCATCACGCGGTGCGTTCCCAACCGGCGCCAGCTGCCCGCATTCATGTCATCCGTCCGTATGCCGTTGTTAAGAGGCTCGGTGCCCGAGGAACCAACTCCGGCGACCTAATGACGCATCAGGACGCTTGGCCTTACCGGAATGTGCTACTTAAAGCAGCAACGCCCAACTAACCTCCACACCATAGCGCATCGTCCTCCTACCTGGCACCACATCCGCCATGATCGCAAGCGCGAACGCTCTGCGGGAGAGCTTGTCTTCAGGGATGGAGCTCGAGGTCGCCGCCCTCACTCAAGTCGCCGCACAAGCGGTATTACGCTGGGCGGCCGACGACGGGAGCACTGCTAGCCACGCTGTCAGACTTGCCGCCGTCCAACGTCCAAAGACCGCCGAGGTCGGGACTCCTCCGAGGATGAGTAGGGCATGGGAGGCGGCAGGGCATGGTGTGCCAACTGGCCGGTCTGTCTCTCGTGTTCTACTTTTCCTCGTCAGAGACCGCACCTTCACTTCACGGGTCTTGAACCCCGCCCCCGTACATGGAGATCGCGGATGGAGGACGTCGGTCGCCGCCATAGAATAGGTTTAGGGTCGGGTTTCTTTTATTTTTCTATCCTATAAAAGTTCGAAATGTAATGAAAATCTGTCGTGTTTGCATTAATCTCGGCCGGTGTATATGAACTTTCACAATAATATAGTATATTTGTAGGAGTACTAGCAAGATGCCCGTGCGTTGCATGAAAGATCAAGATCTTGTGGGAGAAAAGGATGAACAAGAGAAGGCCTTATCTGCAAATGCACATTCACGCATTTCACATTTTTCTACATCTACGGGAACCTACGAAAGGGTTAACGTAAATTGCCTCTCTCTCTCTCCTCCCCTGATTTTTATGGTGGTGGGCCCCTCCCTCCCCCAATCTACAATCAACAGCTCACACGTTTCGAATTATGTTAATTACATAACTGGGACTACATAGGTGTAGCATTACTCGTCCTAAAAAACCCAACTAAGCCAACCTCCCAGCGTATCGCGCGGGAAAAGACCCGTCCGCGCCGTTTTAGTCGGGATTACCGGATTACTAGTAGTAGTATCGATGGATCGTATGGGCAACAAGTTTATTTTTGAGGGGCGGCACCTAGTTTAAACGGAAAAACGCGGTACACTCACAGCACCGTCGTGGTCGCATTGCACCCCTCACACGGTCAGCCCAGCACACGACTCACGCAAATAGAACACGCTTTGTCTTGCCTCTTGACTGACACGTGGGACTGCACTTGGAGAAACCGACCATGCGCCAAACTCCCCCCGCCCACTGCGCGAAAATCCTCCCCCCCCCCCCACCACCAAAAAATTCCCCCCAAATCCTAGATTCAATCGCCCTTCGGCCAACTAGCCAATAATATTCCCCACACCCCCTCCCCCCGTCCCCCTCAACTCCATTCGCTTCGCCGAAGCCGCCCTTCACGCCACGCCGATACGTTGGCGACGCGGTTTGTCGAGGGGACGCACGACGATCCTCTCGCTCCCACAGTACGCTCTCGTAGACTGTCGCCCTCTAGCCGCGCCGCCACAGCTGGCGACGTTCTTGTGGAGGCGCACGGCGGTCAGCACCGCCACCGCTGGCGACGTTCCTATGGAGATGCACGGCGGTCAGCTTCTCCCACGGTACGTGCATTCTAGACTGAGGCCCCGTGCATGTCGGTGTAGCGCTGAATGTTAGCTGATAGACGCTGTTAATCTCACTGTTTGCCAAAGTAGTTTACAGTCAATATGCTCTGCTTAAGAAGCTTCCTTGCCCTGTTCAGCACTCAATCTGCTTAGCTGAGATGGCATGCCAAGGCCGATTAGTTGCTAAAATATCCTGCCATATATTTATTGTGACGTAGATTGCCATGGTCTAGTAGCCAATCTGTTAGGTGAAATAGCTCTACACCATTTTATACTCGATCTTTGTTGTTGCGATGGCCTTCGATAGTTCGATGGCTGTGTGCTCGGCCTCATTGACTGTTTAAACAGGCTGCCATAATTTAGCACTCAAATATGTTTGCTGAATTAGCTTTACATATATTTCGTTACTTAGATCTGCTCGTCCAAATATCTTGTCATACCTTAGACATCGACCTAGGTATTTTCTTCTGGACTTCATAAAAAAGCATATATGTTTTTCCTGTAATATCTAGTAGAAGAACTAATTTGTATGTCTAATAGATGGACAGGACTTGGATAACTTCTACTCGAAGATTCTCCGCTGCATATGTCGAGGGGGTTGAAAACTTCATGAACTTTATCAGAGCTGAGTACGGTGGTCCAAAATCAGATGTGCTCTGCCTGTAGCGCTTGTATCAATTCAGTTACAAGACCCGATCAACTGTGCAAAATCATCTACACTTGTATGGGATGTCGGTCACATATACTAGGTGGGTTCATCATGGTGAAGCTGTGAACGCGTCAATGTTATTGACTACGTGGAAGCAGCAGATCACCATCTTGATTTGCTGATGCTCGTGTGGAAGAGGCGGAGGAGGAGGTGGTGGCGGAGCCGATGAGTTTGACCAACATTGAAACAATGCTACGAAATGCTTGTGCATTCCGTGAACTTTCACCCATCTTGAAGAAAAGCGGTGGGCCCGCATGTTGGAACAATGCAACGTGGGTCATCACCCCAGGAAATAAGTTGGCAGTATTCTCAGCTATGGTCACCTTTCTTCAGGTGAAGACATCTGAGCGGATGACCAACAAATCATTCGATGCGATGTTGGCTGCTTTTTGCAAAGCTTTCCCAGATGCGTCTGAGCTGCCACACACCTACAGTAAAATGAAGAATTTCCTTCATGCAGTTGGAATTGGATATGATATGATCCTTGTTTGTAAGAATAATTGTGTTCTGTTCCAGAAGGATTATGCCAACTTAAGTGAATGCCCGAAATGCAAATCATCAAGATGGAAAGATGGCGATGTTGTGAAGAGGATTCTTCATGATGTTCTGGGACATTTTCCAATTACACCAAGATTGCAGAGGTTGCTTCATGATGCTGAAACAAGAGAGGATGTACTGTGGCATTCTAGGAACTAGGAGTACAGAGATCAGAATGTAATGAGCCATCCATCACATGGTAGTGAGTGGAAAAGCTTCAATCAGAAACACAAACAGTTTGCTGCTGACCCGAGAAACATTATACTTGGCTTAGCTTCAGATGGATTTAACCCATTTGGCCACCAGAGCGCCACATATAGCATATGGCCAGTGCTTGTTATCCCTTACAACATGCCTCCAAATGTTTGCACCAAAGAAAGAAACTACATGATGGCCTTGCTCATCCCAGGTCCAAAAAGTCCTGGAAAGGATTTTGACTTGTTCATGGAGCCTCTTGTGGAGGAACTTCAACAACTATGGAGGGGTGTTCTCACTCGAGACCTATATAGCAGCCCACCAGCTGATTTCTTTCTGCGTGCTGTTACAATTTGGTGCATCCATGATTATCCGGCTTTGGGCACTATGTCAGGGCGAACGACACATGGTCACAATGCATGTGTTTGCTGTGACAGGAATCCACTGTCATACGCAATACTTAGCAAGATCCGTTACATTGGACACCGCCTTTTCCTTGCCAAGGACAAGCCGCATCATAGAAAATACCGAAGACATGTGTTCAATGCAAAGCATGAAAACCGTGATGTGCCAAAGAGGCTCACCACCGATGAGTTGCAAGTGGAATTAGACAAGGTCAGGCATATTACACCAGGAAACCATCTTGATAATGGTAGCGGGAAAAGGAAGTGTGGCAGGGCAGAAGAGAGATTATTGATTACCCGCAGGTCCACTTTGTGGGACTTGGAGTATTGTAAAGATTTGGATCTGCGGCATAATCTTGATGTGATGCACATCAGGAAAAATATATGTGACAGCATTATCGGCACACTTCTTAATATTGAAGGCAAGACGAAAGATACCTTAAAATCTAGGATTGATTTGACACACCGGTATCGAGACAGATTTGTGTGCAAGATGAAGGTAAACCACGGGACATGGCACCAGCTGTGTACGTCTTGGACAAGGTAAAAAGAAAAGAATTCTGCAAGGTCCTGTCACGTTTGAGATTCCCACATGGATTTGCTTCCAACCCTGAGAGTTGAGTCAGTGCAGATGGAGACAAGGTAGAAGGGTTGAAAACTCATGACTGCCACGTCCTACTTCAAAGGGTTTTACCTGTTATCCTTAGAGGATTGGGCATACGACTTATACAAGAGCAGTTGCAAGAGTTGGGACAATTCTTCGGAACTCTGCAGAGAAATATCAGGATAGATGCTTTGGAGCGCCTTAGAGACAAGATACCAACTATCCTATGCGACCTTGAGAAGATATATCCTCCAAATTCTTTGATGTGATGGTGCATTTGGTTGTTCATCTACTTGATGAGGCACTACTTAGAGGTCCAGTACAGTATGGCTGGATGTACCCTATTGAAAGGCGGCTAGGCACTTTCAAGGGCTATGTTAGGAACAGAGCTAGACTCGAGGGTTCCATTGCCGAGGCCTACATTGCTATAGAAGCGTTGACATTCTGCTCAAAATACATTGAAACAGTTGATCAGCTTAGCAAAGACGTGGATGAAGACAATCCCGGGCTCAATGTTTTCGATTATTCTGCTCGAAAGTTACGTGGAAGAGTCGACAAGAGGACAAACCTAAAGATTTGGACAAAATGGTTTGGTATGTGTTGAATAACCGTCTGAGATACTACCTTATATCAAGTAAGTGCTAAGTACTGCAGCTTATACATCTTAATATACTAAACTTGCAGCACATTCTTATATATTTAGATGTTTGACACGATCACTATGTTGTGCAGCATCTACAAAAAGGAGTTACTGCCGCAAAATCCAAGAAACATTGACAAAATGGTTATGGCAGGATTTGCGAAATGGTTCAAGAGCCATGTAAGCTTTTGAATTGCATTGTCAGTTTTTTTAATATATTGAGTACATAAGATGATCAGCATGTCTATTTTCTAACCATAGGTTAAGAAAATGCGGGAGGATGTGCAGGCAGTTGATGATGCCCTTTACTCACTAGCAATGGGTCCTGATACTCGGGTAAGACATTATGAATCTTGCGTTGTTGGAGATGTGCGCTACAACACCCTTGCACGAGACGAAGGCAGGAAGACACAAAACAGTGCCATGAGCACGGATACATATGACAAAGAGACAGCTGAAATTTATGCTAACATAAGAGACATTGTTCAGTTGCAGTATATCTCCAGTTTCAAGGATCATCGGTGTGTGGTTCTGTTGTGCTGTCGTTGGTATAACCTGTTTTCCGGGATCGCAATACCCAGAGCTGATGATTATTTCAAATCCATAATTGTAAAGGCGGCGTACTAGACCAACGAGCCTTTTATTTTGGAAAATCAAGCAACACAGATATTTTTCTTGGAAGACACATTTGCATGTAGTGATGACTGGAGAGTAGTGCAAAGGTTTGAGCAGAGGAATCCGTTTAATGAAGTTGCACAACAAGATGATGCTTACACTGCTCTTGATGTATGCTACCTCTTGAGCACTACGTTGGTTTTCCCTTGAAGAGGAAAGGGTGATGCAGTAAAGCAGCGTAAGTATTTCCCTCAGTTTTTGAGAACCAAGGTATCGATCCAAAGAGGAGACCACGACGAGTCCCTCGCACCTACACAAACAAATAAATCCTCGCAACCAACACAATAAAGGGGTTGTCAATCCCTTCACGGTCACTTACTTAGAGTGAGATCGATAGATATGATAAGATAATATTTTTGGTATTTTTATGATAAAGATGCAAAGTAAAATAAAAGGCAATAAAAATAGCTAAGTGTTGGAAGATTAATATGATGGAAGATAGACCCGGGGGCCATACGTTTCACTAGTGGCTTCTCTCGAGAGCATAAGTATTACGGTGGGTGAACAAATTACTGTTGAGCAATTGACATAATTGAGCATAGTTATGAGAATATCTAGGTATGATCATGTATATAGGCATCACGTCCGAGACAAGTAGACCGACTCCTGCCTGCATCTACTACTATTGCTCCACACATCGATCGCTATCCAGCATGCATCTAGAGTATTAAGTTCATAATAATAGAGTAATGCTTTAAGTAAGATGACATGATGTAGAGGGATAAACTCATGCAATATGATATAAAGCCCGTCTTGTTATCCTCGATGGCAACAATACAATACGTGCATTGCTACCCCTACTGTCACTGGGAAAGGACACCGCAAGATTGAACCCAAAGCTAAGCACTTATCCCATTGCAAGAAAGATCAATATAGTAGGCCAAACCAAACTGATAATTGGAAGAGACTTGCAAAGATAACCAATCATACATAAAAGAATTCAGAGAAGATTCAAATATTGTTCATAGATAAACTCATAAACCCACAATTCATCGGTCTCAACAAACACACCACAAAAGAAAATTACATCGAATAGATCTCCACAATAGAGGGGGAGAACATTGTATTGAGTCCAAAAAGAGAGAAGAAGCCATCTAGCTAATAACTATGGACCCGAAGGTCTGAGGTAAACTACTCACACATCATCGGAGAGGCTAGGGTGTTGATGTAGAGGCCCGCCGTGATCGATGCCCTCCCATGGAGTTCTAAAAGGCCCCAAGATGGGATCTCACGGCATGAAGGTTGCGGCGGTGGAATTAGGTTTTTGGCTCCGTATTTGGTAGTTTGGGGGTACGTAGGTATATATAGGAGGAATAAGTACGTTGGTGGAGCAACATGGGGCCCACGAGGGTGGAGGGCGCGCCCAGGGGGTAGGCGCGCCCCCCTGCCTCGTGCCCTCCTGGTTGATGTCTTGATGTAGGGTCCAAGTCCTCTAGATCACGTTCGTTCCAAAAATCACGTTCCCGAAGGTTTCATTCCGTTTGATATTCTTTTTCTACGGAACTCTGAAATAGGCAAAAAAATAATAATTCTGGGCAGGGCCTCCGGTTAATAGGTTAGTCCCAAAAATAATATGAAAGTGTATAATAAAGCCCATTAATGTCCAAAACAGAATATAATATAGCATGGAACAATCAAAAATTATAGATACGTTGGAGACGTATCAAGCATCCCCAAGCTTAATTCATGCTCGTCCTCGAGTAGGTAAATGATAAGAACAGAATTTTTGATCTGGAATGCTACTTGGCATAATTTCAATGTAATTCTCTTAATTGTGTATGAATATTCAGATCCGAAAGATTCAAGATAAAGGTTTAATATTGATATAAAAATAATAATACTTCAGGCATACTAACTAAGCAATTATGTCCTCTCAAAATAGCATGGCCAAAGAAAGTTCATCCCTACAAAATCATATAGTTTAGTCATGCTCCATTTTCGTCACACAAGAATCCTCTCATCATGCACAACCCCGATGACAAGCCAAGCAATTGTTTCATACTTTAGTAATCTCAAACTTTTTCAACCTTCACACAATACATGAGCGTGAGCCATGGATATAGCACTATGGGTGGAATAGAATAGAATGATGGGGGTTATGTGGAGAAGACAAAAAAGGAGAAAGTCTCACATCAACGTGGCTAATCAATGAGCTATGGAGATGCCCATCGATTGATGTTAATGCAAGGAGTAGGGATCGCCATGCAACGGATGCACTAGAGCTATAAATGCATGAAAGCTCAACAAAATAAACTAAGTGGATGTGCATCCAACTTGCTTGCTCACGAACACCTAGGGCATTTGAGGAAGCCCATTGTTGGAATATACAAGCCAAGTTCTATCATGAAAATTTTCCACTAGTATATGAAAGTGACAAAACAAGAGACTCTCTATCATGGAGATCATGGTGCTACTTTGAAGCACAAGTGTGGACAAAACGGATAGTAGCATTGTCCCTTTTTTGGCGTTATTTTTTTTATTTGGCCTTTGTCTTTTTCTGGGACAATGCTCTATGAATAATGATCATCACACTTCTATTTATTTACAACTCAATGATTACAACTTGTTACTAGAACAAAGTATGACTCTATTTGAATGCCTCCGGCGGTATACCGGGATAGAAATGAATTAAGAGTGTCATGTATGAAAAAATTATGAACGGTGTCTTTGCCACAAATACGATGTCAACTACATGGTCATGCAAAGCAATATGACAATGATGAGCGTGTCATGATAAGCGGAGCGGTGGAAAGTTGCATGGCAATATATCTCGGAATGGCTATGGAAATGCCATAACAGGTAGGTATGGTGGATGTTTTGAGGAAGATATAAGGAGGTTTATGTGTGAAAGAGCTTATCATATCACGGGGTTTGGATGCACCGGCGAAGTTTGCACCAACTCTCAATGTGAGAAAGGGCAATGCACGGTACCGAAGAGGCTAGCAATGAGGGAAGGGTAAGATTGCGTATAATCCATGGACTCAACATTAGTCATAAAGAACTCTCATACTTATTGAAAAAATCTACAAGTCATCAAAAACCAAGCACTACACACATGCTCCTAGGGGGATATATTGGTAGGAAAAGAACATCGCTCGTCCCTGACCGCCACTCATAAGGAGGACAATCAAAGAACACCTCATGTTTCAAATTTGTTACATAACGTTTACCATACGTGCATGCTACGGGACTTGCAAACTTCAACACAAGTATTTCTCAAATTCACAACTACTCAACTAGCACAACTTTAATATTACTACCTCCATATCTCAAAACAATCATCAAGCATCAAACTTCTCTTAGTATTCAGCACACTCATAAGAAAGTTTTTACTAGTCTTGAGTACCTAACATATGAGGATTAATTTCCCAATTTAAGCAAATTACCATGCTGTTTAAGACTCTCAAAATAATATAAGTGAAGCATGAGAGAATAATAGTTTCTATAAAACAAAACCACCGCCGTTCTCTAAAATATATAAGTGAAGCACTAGAGCAAAAACTATATAGCTCAAAAGATATAAGTGAAGCGCATAGAGTATACTAATAAATTCCAAGTCATGTGTGTCTCTCTCAAAAGGTGTGTACAGAAAAGATGATTGTGGCAAACTAACAAGCAAAGACTCAAATCATACAAGACGCTCCAAGCAAAACACATATCATGTGGTGAATAAAAATATAGCTCCAAGTAAAGTTACCGATGGAAGTAGACGAAAGAGGGGATGCCTTCCGGGGCATCCCCAAGCTTTGGCTTTTTGGTGTCCTTAGATTATATTGGGGTGCCATGGGCATCCCCAAGCTTAGGCTCTTGCCACTCCTTGTACCATAATCCATCCAATATTTTACCCAAAACTTGAAAAACTTCACAACACAAAACTTAACTGAAAATCTCGTGAGCTCCGTTAGCGAAAGAAAACAAAACACCACTTCAAGGTACTGTAATGAACTCATTATTTATTTATATTGGTGTTAAACCTACTGTATTACAACTTTTATATGGTTTATAATCTATTTTACTAGCCATAGATTCATCAAAATAAGCAAACAACACACGAAAAACAGAATCTGTCAAAAACAGAATAGTCTGTAGTAATCTGTAACTAACGCAAACTTATGGAACTCCAAGAATTCATCCAAAATAGGAAGACCTAGACAATTTGTTTATTGATCAGCAGCAATTGGAATGAATATTTTATCACGTTCAGGTGCTTTTTAACAATTATTTTTGTGAATAGAAAGTTTCTGGAATTTTCAGCAAGATCAAATAACTATCATCCAAGAAGATCCTATAGGTTTAACTTGGCACAAACACTAATTAAAACATAAAAACACATCTAACCAGAGTCTAGATAAAATATTTATTCCTAAACAGAAGCAAAAAGCAAAAAACTAAAAATAAAATTGGGTTGCCTCCCAACAAGCGCTATCGTTTAGCGCCCCTAGCTAGGCATAAAATCAAGGATAGATCTAGGTATTGCCATCTTTGGTAGGCAATCCATAAGTGCCTCTCATTATAGATTCATATGGTAATTTTATTTTCTTTCTAGGGAAGTGTTCCATGCCTTTCCTTAACGGAAATTGGAATCTAATATTCCCTTCCTTGATATCAATAATTGCACCAATCATTCTAAGGAAAGGTCTACCAAGAATAATAGGACATGAAGGATTGCAATCTATATCAAGAACAATAAAAACTACGGGCACATAATTCATATTTGCAATAATAAGAACTTCATTAATTATTCCCATAGGTTCCTTAATGGTGGAATCCGCAAGGTGCAAATTTAGAGAGCAATCATCAAAATCATGGAAACCTAGCAAATCACACAAAGTTTTTGGAATCGTGGATACACTAGCACCCAAATCACACAAAGCATAGCATTCATGATCTTTAATTTTAATTTTAATAGTAGGTTCCCACTCATCATAAATTTTCCTAGGGATAGAAACTTCCAACTCAAGTTTTTCTTCATAAGATTGCATCAAAGCATCAACGATAGGTTTAGTGAAAGCTTTATGTTGACTATAAGCATGTGGAGAATTTAGCACGGATTGCAACAAGGAAATACAATCTATCAAAGAGAAATTATCATAATTAAATTCCTTGAAATCCAAAATAGTGGGTTCATTAATATCTAGAGTTTTGATCTCTTCAATCCCACTTTTACCAATTTTTGCATCAAGATCTATAAACTCCAAATTTTTGGAACGCCTTCTAGGTAAAGGTGGATCATATTCAGTCCCATCATTATCAAGATTAATATTGCAAAACAAAGATTTAATAGGGGACACATCAATAACTTTTAGATCTTCATCTTTATTTTGATAGAAATTAGAAGAGCACGCTTTCACAAAGCAATCTTTCTTAGCACGCATCCTAGCGGTTCTTTCTTTGCACTCATGAATGAAATTCTCATGGCTTTGAGAGACTCATTGATATCATGCTTAGGTGGAATAGATCTAAGTTTCAAATAATCAACATCAAGAGAAATTCTATCAACGTTCCTAGCCAATTCATCAACTTTAAGCAATTTTTCTTCAAGCAAAGCATTGAAATTCTTTTGTGAATTCATAAATTCTTTAACACTAGTCTCAAATTCAGAAGGCATCTTATTAAAATTTCCATAAGAATTTTGTAGGAATTACCATAATTATTGGATGAGTTACTAGGGTATGGCCTAGGATTAAAGTTTCCTCTATACGCGTTGTTACCAAAATTTCCTACCAACAAAATTCACATCCATAGATTCATTATTATTCTCAATCAAAGTAAACAAAGGCGTATCATTGGGATCAGAAGAAACATTTTTACTAGCAAATAATTTCATAAGTTCATCCATCTTTCCACTCAAAAACATTAATTTCTTCTATCGCATGCACTTTTTTATTAGTAGATCTTTCAGTGTGCCATTGAGAATAATTAACCATAATATTATCTAGGAGTTTAGTAGCTTCTCCTAAAGTGATTTCCATAAAAGTGCCTCTGGCGGCCGAATCTAAAAGATTTCTAGAAGCAAAATTCAATCTGGCATAAAAAATTTGTATGATCATCCAAAAATTCAAACCATGTGTAGGACAATTACGTATCATTAATTTCTTCCTCTCCCAAGCTTGTGCAACATGTTCATGATCAAGTTGCTTAAAATTCATAATATCATTTCTAAGAGAGATGATCTTAGCGGGAGGAAAATACTTAGATAAAAGCATCTTTGCACTTATTCCAAGAATCAATACTATTTTTAGGCACAGACGAGAAGCAAGCCTTAGCACGATCTCTAAGCAAAAAAGGCAATAGCTTCAATTTAACAATATCATTATCCACATCTTTCTTCTTTTGCATATCACACAAATCAACGAAGCTATTTAGATGGGTATCGGCATCTTCACTAGGAAGGCCGGCGAATTGATCTTTCATGACAAGATTCAACAAAGCAGCATTAATTTCACAAGATTCAGTATCGGTAAGAGGAGCAATCGGAGTGCTAAGAAAATCATTGTTGTTGGTATTGGTAAAGTCAAATAATTTAGTATTATCTTGAGCCATTGTGACAAGCAATCCAACACACGAGCAAACAAGAAGCGAGCGAACAAGAGGAGAACGGAAAAGAGAAGGCGAATAAAACGGCAAGGGTGAAGTGGGTGAGAGGAAAACGAGAGGCAGATGGCAAATAATGTAATGCGGGAGATAAGGGTTTCTGATGGGTACTTGGTATGTTGACTTTGCGTGAGACTCCCGCAACGGGCGCCGTAAATCCTTCTTGCTACCACTTGAGCATCGCGTTGGTTTTCCTTGAAGAGGAAAGGGTGATGCAAAGAAAGCAGCGTAAGTATTTCCCTCAGTTTTTGAGAACCAAGGTATCAATCCAAGAGGGAGACCACGCGACGAGTCCCTCGCACCTACACAAACAAATAAATCCTTGCAACCAACGCAATAAAGGGGTTGTCAATCCCTTCACGGTCACTTACGAGAGTGAGATCTGATAGATATGATAAGATGATATTTTTGGTATTTTTATGATAAATATGCAAAGTAAAATAAAAGGCAATAAAAATAGCTAAGTGTTGGAAGATTAATATGATGGAAGATAGACCCGGGGGCCGTAGGTTTCAGTAGTGGCTTCTCTCGAGAGCATAAGTATTACGGTGGGTGAACAAATTACTGTTGAGCAATTGATGAATTGAGCATAGTTATGAGAATATCTAGGTATGATCATGTATATAGGCATCACGTCCGAGACAAGTAGACCGACTCACCTGCATCTACTACTATTACTCCACACATCGACCGTTGTCCAAAGATGCATCTAGAGTATTAAGTTCATAAGAATGGAGTAACGCTTTAAGTAAGATGACATGATGTAGAGGGATAAACTCATGCAATATGATATAAAGCCCATCTTGTTATCCTCGATGGCAACAAAACAATACATGCCTTGCTGCCCCTACTGTCACTGGGAAAGGACACCGCAAGATTGAACCCAAAGCTAAGCACTTATCCCATTGCAAGAAAGATAAATCTAGTAGGCCAAACCAAACTGATAATTGGAAGAGACTTGCAAAGATAACCAATCATACATAAAAGAATTCAGAGAAGATTCAAATATTGTTCATAGATAAACTCATAAAGCCACAATTCATCGGTCTCAACAAACCACACCGCAAAAGAAGATTACATCGAATAGATCTCCACAAGAGAGGGGGAGAACATTGTATTGAGATCCAAAAAGAGAGAAGAAGCCATCTAGCTAATAACTATGGACCCGAAGGTCTGAGGTAAACTACTCACACATCATCGGAGAGGCTATGGTGTTGATGTAGAAGCCCTCCGTGATCGATGCCCCCTCCGGCGGAGCTCCGGAAAAGGCCCCAAGATGGGATCTCACGGGTACAGAAGGTTGCGGCGGTGGAATTAGGTTTTTGGCTCCGTATCTGGTAGTTTGGGGGCACGTAGGTATATATAGGAGGAAGAAGTACGTCGGTGGAGCAACAGGGGGCCCACGAGGGTGGAGGGCGCGCCTGGGGGGGCGGGGGGGGTAGGCGCCCCCCTACCTCGTGCCCTCCTTGTTGATGTCTTGACGTAGGGTCCAAGTCCTCTGGATCACGTTCGTTCAGAAAATCATGTTCCCGAAGGTTTCATTCCGTTTGGACTCCGTTTGATATTCTTTTTCTGTGAAACTCTGAAATAGGCAAAAAACAGCAATTTTGGGCTAGGCCTCTGGTTAATAGGTTAGTCCCAAAAATTATATAAAAGTGTATAATAAAGCCCATTAATCTCCAAAACAGAATATAATATAGCATGGAACAATCAAAAATTATAGATACGTTGGAGACGTATCAATGTACAATATAACACAGATGTTCCTAATATCTTTGAGAACCATCACGTCAATGACGCCGGCGAAAAGATTGCCTGTCATGGTGTGGATATACAAGAGTTGATCAAGAAGAAGCCAATGTTCGAGGACGAAGAAGAAGATGACACCATGGGGAATTACGATTCAGATTGATACACATGGTGAAGATGTTGACGCTGCTGCTGCGGATGATGATTACATTGCTTTTGTCGTATTTGCGTGTCAGAAGACGTTTTTTTATCTACTATGTGAAATTGTGTTTGCTATGACAACTGAAACCTGATGAACATGTTGTTTAGTATTTTCCTGTGAGAACATCACTTGTTATGTATGCTGATTTGTGTTTGGTGATTTTTTGACGACTAAAACATGTTGACATTGTTGTTTAGTTGTACTTATATTTGGCTATGAAACTTGAATTTGATGACATAGTTTGCTGTTGGACTGCAATTTGCTCGACGTCTTCGAATGAGAACAGAGCTGGCCAGACAGGTCCTCTGCTAACTTATTTATTTATTACCAAAAGGGCCTCTGCTATTTACTTATTTATGAGCAAAAGGGGATACCCCCTGATTTCCGTTAATAGAAATCATTAGATGTTCACAACACTACGCCCAGCCTGCTACATGTGTTTCATTCATTACTAGTTTCAAAGAACTGCTCATGCCATAGCCTCTGAATACATCACGAGTGCTACATACACTGCAAATAAAGAGACAATCATCCTACAGAGCACATCGATTTTGCCCATTATCTTCACAAGCTCTTTCATCTCCTCATTGTTGTCAAGGCCATTCAGTAGCTATTGCATGGCCATGATCAGAGGAACTGCATCTTTTACCTTCTGCTCTGCATCTTCCTCTTCTGTCGTTCCTTCAGTTACTTGTGCAACACCCCAACCTGCTAGTATCACTACTGGAATCAGCTTCTTTGCCGTCCGCCATGGCAGACGGCAAAGGCATGGATCACGGACGGCAAACTTCTTTGCCGTCCGCCAGCAGACGGCAAACTATCCGTCTGAACACGTGCCAGCAAAGGCCTTCTTTGTCGTCCGCTTCCTGGAAACGGACGGCAAAGGATTGTGACGTCCGCCGTTGGTGGCCAGCAGACGGCAAAGATCGTGGATGGCAGTGAGGTGGGGTGAGGGTCGTTAGGGTTTAACGACGTGCTTTGCCGTCAGCCAGCGGATGGCAAAGAGCCAGCGGACGGCAAAGTGCTCAAACATGCCAGTCCCAGGAATCACAGATAGCTGCCACATGGCATGTTTGCCGTCAGCTAGCTGACGGCAAAGAGCCTGTACAACCCTGTTTTTAATTTAGTTCATTCAATTTGACAGCAATTCACAGATATACATATATACACAACAAGCATATCCAACACACAAGTTTCATCATATATACATACATAATCAACACATATATAGTTCCATCCTTACATATTACAAAAGTTTCACATTGTTCATCCAACACCGTTATCCATCCATCCATATAACAAGTTCCAACCATGCAAGTTCATTGATACAAAATAAAAGCACAAATGGAAAAGAAGCACTCCATCCATGCAAGCTTCCGTGAATTAAATCAAATCTGCAAAATGATAAACAAGATGTTAGAAGAAGAAGAAGAAGAAGACTATAAGAAGTAAGCATACTTAAGTAAAATGGAGCTAACCTAGAAGAAAATGAAGAAGAAGAACTAACATAGGTAACTAAGCATATTAGAGCTAACATAGGTAACTAAGCATATTAGAACTAACTTAGAGCTAACTTATGTCATTTTGGAGGAAACAAAGTGTTATGCCCCCGATTCAATCGTACACTAATCATGCACGCAAACGTGTATGATCAAGATCAGGGACTCCCGGGAAGATATCACAACACAACTCTAAAACATAAATAAGTCATACAAGCATGATAATACAAGCCAGGGCCTCGAGGCTCGAATACAAGTGCTCGATCATAGACGAGTCAGCGGAAGCAACAATATCTGAGTACAGACATAAGTAAACAAGTTGCCATAAGATGGCTAGCACAAACTGGGATACAGATCGAAAGAGGCGCATGCCTCCTGCCTGGGATCCTCCTAAACTACTCCCGGTTGTCGTCAGCGGCCTGCACATAGTAGTAGGCACCTCCGGTGTAGTAAGAGTCATCGTCAACGGTGGCGTCTGGCTCCTTGGCTCCAGCATCTGGTTGCGGCAACCAGGTAGAATGGAAAGGGGGAAAAGAGGAAGAAAAGCAACCGTGAGTACTCATCCAAAGTACTCGCAAGCAAGGATCTACACTACATATGCATGGATATCTGTGTAAAGGGGCAATATTGGTGGACTGAACTGCCGAATGCCAGAATAAGAGGGGGATAGCTAGTCCTGTCGAAGACTACGCTTCTGGCAGCCTCCATCTTGCAGCGTGTAGAAGATAGTAGATGGTAAGTTCACCAAGTAGCATCGCGTAGCATAAACCTACCCGGCGATCCTCTCCTCGTCGCCCTGTGTGAGAGCGATCACCGGGTTATATCTGGCACTTGGAAGGGTGTGTTTTATTAAGTATCCGGTTCTAGTTGTCATAAGGTCAAGCTACAACTCTGGGTCGCCTGTTACCGTGGACACGGCTATTCGAATAGATCAACTTCCCTACAAGGGTGCACCACATTACCCGACACGCTCGATCCCTCTGGCCGGGCAGACTTTCCTCGGTCATGTCCAGCCTCGGGAGATCAACACGTCGCAGCCCTACCTAGGCTCAACGGAGAGGTCAGCACGCCGGTCTAAATCCTATGCGCGCAAGGGTCTGGGCCCATCGCCCATTGCACACCTGCACGTTGCGTATGCGGCCGGAAGCAGACCTAGCCCCCTTAATACAAGCGCGAGCTTATGGTCCAATGCGGCGCGCGCCGCTCAGTCGCTGACGTCAAAAAGAGCTTCGGCTGATACCACGACGCCGGTTGCCCATATCTTGTCCCACGTGGCGGTTAGTGCGTATAAGGTCAATGACCCAACTCAGATCAAATACCAAGATCTCGTTAAGCGTGTTATTTTGAATTAACTGCGGACGCCGACCAGGGCCAGGCCCACCTCTCTCCTAGGTGGTCTCAACCTGCCATATCGCTCCGCCACAAAGTAACAGTCGGGGGCCATCGGGAACCCAGGCCCACCTCTACCGGGATGGATCCACCTGCCCCTTCAGCTCCCATCTCCGAATAGTATCATAGTAATGTAACTGTATAAAGTATATGGCATATGCCCGTGATCACCTCCCGAAGTGATCACGGCCCAGCAGTATAGCATGGCAGACGGACAAGAGTGTAGGGCCACTAATGGAATACTAGCATCCTATACTAAACATTTAGGATTGCGGGCAAGGGTAATAACTGTAGCAACAATGACAGGCTATGCAGCAGAATAGGATTAACCGAAAGCAGTAACATGCTACACTACTCTAATGCAAGAAGTAGAGAGAAGGAATAGGCGATATCTGGTGATCAAAGGGGGGGCTTGCCTGGTTGCTCTGGCAAGAGAAGGGTTTGTTGTCGACATAGTCGTACTCAGGGGCATCAGCGTCGGTCTCGGGGTCTACCGGAGAAGAAGAGGGGGAAGAAACAGTAAATACATTGCAAACAGATGCATGACGATGCATGACAAAGCAAACACCAGTGCTAGGTGTGCTCTAACGCGGTAGGAGGTGATACCGGAAAAGGGGAGGGGAACATCCGGGAAAGTACTCCCGGTGTTTCGCGTTTTTGGGCAAACGGACCAGAGGGGGAAAGTTGCATGCTCTTTATGCTAGGGGTGTGTTGCAGATGAACGGGCTGCATATTCGGATTCGTCTCGTCGTTCTGAGCAACTTTCATGTACACAGTTTTTTCATCCGAGCTACGGTTTATTTTATATTAATTTAAAAAGGATTTTATCTTTTTCTAGAATTAACAGAATTAATTTAATTAGAAAAAGGTAATTATGACGTCAGCATGATGTCAGCAGTCGATGTTGACCGTTTACCTGGTCAACCTGACAGGTGGGTCCCACCTGTTACAGACTGTTTAGCTAATTAACAGTAGTTAATTAGGTTAACTAGTTATTAGGTTAATTAATCTTAATTAGTTAATTTAAACAGAATTAATTAAGTTAATTAATTAATTAATTGATTTTTTATTTTTATTTATTATTATTTCAAATTCTTTTTTAAACGTTCTGGGGCGTGGGCCCCGTTGTCCAAAGGGCCTGTGGCCTTAACGGGCATGTGGGAAGCGGACGCTGGTGTCTGCTGATTACGGGCGCCGGGTGTGCCGGTGCACCGAGCGAGGCCGAGCCCAGCGGCGTTGAGGGGTCAGAACGGAGGTCGACGCAGGCGCGCATGGACCGGCCGCGGAGGTGGGCAACGGCAGGGAGGCGCTGGGAGTTACGCGCAGAGGCGGGCGCAGTAAGGTGGGGCAGGGGGTCGAGGTGGCCGGGGTGGTCGCGGTCGGGCGGCACACGAGTGAGGCGGCGAGCGGGATGGCGCTGGGCGGCGATGGGTCGCTACAGAGGTGCGGCCGGTCGCGGGCGACGACGGCAAGTGAGAGGCGCCGGTGCACAGGGGGGCTGCGAGCACGCGGGGAGGCTGGAGACGGCGCAGCAGTGGCAGTTGGGAGGATCAAGAGCCGGGCGAGTGCGGGGCGCGAGGATGGGGAAGTAGCCGGAGCGGGCGGGCAGCGTGCACGTGTGGAGGAGGGCGCGGTGGCCGCGAGCGCTAGGCGTGAACGAGGCGCCGATGCGGGCGGCAGAGTACGACGACGGTCGTGCAGCGCGTGCGGTGAGCGCGGTGAGAGTGAGGCGCAGACGGGCACGGAGTAGGGGAAGAGAGGAGGAGAGGTTGGGCCTCACTTGCGGTGTTGCGAAACGGGGCGGCGAGGCTCGGTGATGCGAGTCGGGGAGGAAGACGAGGAAGGCGTGCGGTCCAGCGGGGGAGGCCAGCGAGGTCCAGGCGGCGGCGCGGGCTCCGAGTGGCGTCCGCGAGGCGACGAGGCGATGGGGTCGGGGCACCGTTTTACCGGATCCAGATCGGGGGGCAGAGGAGGTCGTGGGAAGGGGAGTGGACCGAGAGGGGGGAGTGGGGGAGTGGGGAAGGGGTCGATCTAGGGTTTCGGGTGTGCGGTGGTTATACAGCCGCGATGGGCCGGCTGGGTCGCGTGGGTGGTCAGCTCGGCCTGTTGGCCCAGTTGGCTGTTTTTTTTGTTTTTGTAATGTTTTCCTATTATTAATTTTCTTTTACTTCTAATATGTTTTATTTTAGTCTCAATAAAAATATAAAAGTGGCACCTAAAATAGTGTTACAATTTATGCCACTACCACAAACAGTTTAGCACTAAAATATAATAGTTTTGAAATTGTTTATTATTCTTAAAAGCATTTGAATAACTGTTTTGCCACAGTTTATTTATTATAGTGCATTTTAACACTTCATAAAAGTGTGGCTTCTCCATCGATATTACATATGATTTATTTGTCATATTTAGAACATTTTAGTTTTGACATTTGAAAACTTTTAATGTTTGCTTGATTTCGAATCTTGATTTGAAACGATTTCGAACTAACGCGAGATTAGCAACAGAAATCAAAGTGACGTGGAATCCTTAACAGAGGGTTACTATAGATTAATTATCCGGGCGTCACACAAAGCTCAGTATATATAGACCATTTTGGAGATTTGATATACCTGACATAGTTCAGTTCTCATTGTTCTTCTCCTTATCCTTCCTCAGCCTGATGCGCCAAGAGCGGCGAGGCGGTGGAGGCAGTGGGATGTAGTCTTGTACCACAATTGGCGTGGTCATGTCGCCGAGCTGTGGGATCGCCGGCGCCACCACTGGCGCGAGGTCATTGTCAGGCACGACCACCATCGCGAGGCCATCTTCAGGCAGGACAGGCACTACCATCGCTAGGTCATCCTCAGCCACCACCATCTCTTGCCCATGGTCAGCCATCACCATCTCTTGCCCTTGGTCAGCCACCACCATCGCTAGGTCATCCTCAACCTGATGCCCACTCTGCTCCTCTTCTTCCCCACTTCAATCCGGATCATCCTCCTTGCTGTCTTTGCTGCAGCCAGAATCGCTGTTGCTTTTGCTATAGCCAGAATCGCGGTTGCTTTTGCTACAGCCAGAATTGCTGCTGCTTTGGTTGTAGCCAGTGTCGCTGCTGCTGCTCCCGTTGCCTGTCCAAATGCAACAATGACCGTTAACATCGATGCGAGACAAAGCCAAATGTAGAGGAATAAGAAGAGGCAGAACATACTGGCATCATCGTCGTCAGCATAGCACATGCGACACATAGTCACGTTGAACACCTTCACAATGAGCATGGTGGCGTTGTCGTTGTACCTGAAGAGAAGGAAGTACCCCTGCTGCAGGTCGTACGGACGGTAGAACTTCTACCAGCCACGACACAGGTACATGTGGCCCTCCTTGATCACCAACTCCACGTCCCACAGCCTGCGAAACCCGCTGCCGGCCTATCGCAGCTTCACATTATTTGGCGGATCTTCACCCAACATGTTCATAAAAGTGTCAGGCAGCCTCTGCAGTTTGGGACAATGAGTGATGTAGCAAACAATAGAGTTATCATAATGAGATGGGTGAAGGGGAGATCTCTCCTTTTATATACCTGCCTCGTGGATGATACTGAAGTCCCAAGTATGATACTGAAGAACTCGAAAGCATCCAACTCGTACTCCGATGTGGCAGAGCGGAGTCTGCAGTGGCGGCTTCCCCCCATCTCTGATAAGCAGCAGAACAGACCAATTAGTACCCTTACAACATTATCATACAACATTATAACATAAGAACTTTTGAGCAGAAGATAATCAACTACACCAAGTTATCATTTCTCATTCAAAAAACAATGCACTTGTGGACATATGATGGCTCTAGTTGAATTTATTAGTAGCACTAGTCGTCAAAAATGTTGACTTTAGTTGAATTTCATATACTACTATTTTAACTTCTTTCGGTCAGCAAACTAACTAGCTAGCAGTATAAAAACTAGGTGGAAGAGGTTGGTCGTCTGTGGAGGGGCGGGACGGGCGGAGGGCGGCGGCGATGGGCGGGAGGGGGCGGCGACGGGCGGTGACGGGGCGGCAGGACGGCGGGGAGGGGCGGCAACGAGCGGAAGGGGGACGGCGACGGGCAGCGACGGGCGGCAGGACGGCGGGAAGGGCGGCGACAGGTGGTGATGGGGCGGCAGACGGCGGGAGGGGCGGCGACGGGCGGTGACGGCGGGCAGACGGCGCGGGAGGGCGGCGACGGGCGGGAGGGGGATGGCGACGGGGCGGCAGGACGGCGGGGAGGGGCGGCGACGGGCACAGAGGATGGGGCGGCGGCGGCGGGCTGGTGGGTGAGAGAGAGAGAGAGAGAGCGCAGACGTTCACGGCGGGGGGAGGTTAGCGATTCAACGCTGCGTTCGGTGGGTTTCTACCCTCTTTGCCGCCCAGCCGGACCATTAAAGAGTTGTTTGTCGTCAGCCAGCAGACGACAAAGAAATGGCTGACGGCAAGAAGAGTTGACCGCCACAGCCTTTGCATCTCAGGCCCCTAAGGTTCTTTGCCGTCGACCAGCTGACGGCAAAGAACTCTTTGTCGTCCGCGAGCTGACGGCAAAGTACTGGCTGATGGCAAAATAACATGTGCCATCTGCTTTGGAGAAACTGACGGCAAAGAAGCGCTTTGCCGTGAGCTAGCTGACGGCAAAGAAGTGGATTCCAGTAGTGTATTGGGATTCCTCGGCTAACCAAATAATCAGCGTAGTTGCACTCCCCCACATCAGCAACTTCCCCGAAATACAAATCACACAAATCTTCCCTTTTCTGCATGAATCAAATTGGAAGCTCGTCAACCAAACTATTAAAAAATCAGCAACTGAAAGCAGCAGAACAACACTTAAACATATTATTACCCCATGATTCGGGCATTTGTAGAAGACTCGGCCAGGGTTGAGGATTGTGGTTGAGACGCGACGGATGACTTTGCGTGATTTGTAGCAGTGGCACCACACCAACGGCAGCCGGTTGCAATGATCAACCCGCTGCGGTCGCTGCGGCGGGGGTGTGATGAGACCCAGACGCGATGGTACGGGTGGCGACTTGGCGCATATTTGGTTGTTGCCTGCTGAAGAGCAGGTGGACGAGTAGCCAGCGGACATGGTTGCTGCGGTCAGAGCTTCTGATGCTAGGCAGAGTAAGTAGAGAAGAGGAGAAGCGAACGTTGGATATGTCAGTTTCATTACTTGCAGAGTAGCATAACACCATATATAGTCATAGTCTAGGTTTGTATTCGAACTAGCTACAGGAGCATGTCTCTCTTTTTTCTAAAACTCAACAACGTCTCTTCACTGGTACACTAGCTTGTTCTGTACGCCTTCTCAAGTCTTTGATTCCTCCACCTGACATCTGGGACCCACCGGAAGGGCCTCTGTATTTCACGAAAAAAACGTGCCCCCCGCTGACAAGTCGGACCCACCAGCTATCTTCGCACGCAAGGAAGTGCCTCCTTATTACGAACAAAAAAAAATGAATACTCCCCGCCACCTTGGAACCCAGCATCGTGGGAGGCTGACTTGTGGGCCTACCAAGTTGACGGGGACGGAGGGCTTTGTCAACTTAGTCAATATGAATGGTTCTAGCTCCAGTTACCGACGATGTTCATCCAACGGAAGTAGTGCTTCTTCAACCTCTGGTCTTCTTGCTCCAGCCGCCCAAACCAGCGCCGGTCGTGCCGCGTGCTCCTGCCTCTTGTAGCCGGGTTGTGATGCATGGAGGCCTCACCGCCTTTACTACTCCCACCTGCCGGGCCATCGCTCTACTCACCCACACCCCGTTATTCTCATGCGACGGTAGCCTCACACCGCAGCGAACGATGAACCTCGTACTCCTCTCCGTGTGGGCATCCACTGCCGCGTCTTCCCGGCTCCGTGTCGCCCCTTCCTAGGCCTCACCATCGTCCCACCGCCTTGGTGCTCTCGGCGTGGGCGTGGTCAATATGGTCAACGAACGACTTCCATCGGAAGAGTATCAGACGTGGAGAGGTTGACAGCTGGGTCCATGGCCGCAGCTGGGTCCACGGCCACAACCCAGTTTTTTGTGATTTGCCAAGTAAGTCGCTTTGTTAGGCCTGTTGGGCTGCAAATCTTTCAAGACGAGGAGAGCTTCATTCGGCTGGCCGAGAAAATGGCCTATCAGTAATGAGAAATGGGTTGTACATTTTTAAAACACATCAAACCGGCAATTAGTTTCAAATTTCTTTTTTTCATTTCTAGATTTGAAATTGCATCGATTTTTATGCGTGGACAATTTGTTGGATTTTATATCGATATACATTATTTTTAAAATCAGTTTGAATGTGACTCGAAATTTCGGGATTAAAAACAGTTCGGACCGCACCGAAATATGCAAAAATTCGTATAATTTTTAACCGTGGCCACAATATGGGCTGTAATGCTAACAAAAAGAATATGGGCTCCAAAAAAAACCTTAAGAATTAGCAAATGGGCTGTAAATTATTAGAAATAATGGCAAATGGGTTGTATGATGTTTTCAACATATTTGAGGCTTTCCTAAAAAGGTTGACGACAGCAAAGGATCGTTGGATGTCCATCCAACGGCCGTCGTCTTCTTCAATCTCTCGCTTCTTCCCGCCCGCTCCAAACATGCGCTGGGACTGCTCGCTTTCTCTCCTCGCTGCCGGGTGGCCGCCAAGCAGGCCTCACCGCCCCACCGTACTCCCATCGCTAGCCTAGCCATGCCTCTACTCACCCACACCTATTGTTATTCTCCGGTGACGGCAGACGAACCAGTAAACCCTCAGACAACAGATCCCCTCCGCGTGGGGAAACAATCGCCGAGTCTTCCTCGCCTCCGTGTCGTTCCTTCCTAGGCCTCGCCGCCGTCCACCGCCTCGGTGCTTTCGGCGCTCGGTCAACGTGGTCAACGCATCGACATGCATCTGAATCGGATACGTGGAGAGGCCGACAGCTGGGTCCACGGCCGCACGCAAGGAAATGCCTCCTTATTACGCCGCAAAATAATGATTCCTCCACGACATCCGGGACCCATTGAAAGGGCCTCAGATTTCGTGAAAAAACGTTACCGCCAATCGATGCCTTGGACCCACCAGCTATATCTTCACACGCAAGGAAGTGCGTCCTTATTACGCACAAAAAATGAATACTCCCCTACTAGCTGGGACCCAAAGATAGTGGCAGGCTGACTTAGGGCCTACTAAGTTGACGGAGATGGAGGGCTTTGTCAACTTAGTCAATATGCATGATTCTAGCTCCAGTGACCGTACGATGTCCATCCAACGGCCGTAGTGCTTCTTCAACCTCTGGTCTTCTTGCTCCAGCCGCCCAAACCAGCGCCGGTCGTGCCTCGTGCTCCTACCTCTCGTGGTCGGCTACGATGCGACGGAGGCCTCACCGCCCCTACTACTCCCACCGCCGCCGTGCCATCCCTCTACTCACCCACACCACTGTTATTCTGCGGCGACGGCAGCCTCACACCGCAGCGAACCAGTTGAACCTCGCATTCTCTCCGTGTGGGCATCCACTGCCGCGTCTTCCCCGGCTCCGCGTTGTCCCCTTCCTAGGCCTCAACGTCGCCCACCGCCCTGGTGCTCTCGGCGCGGTGTGGTCAACGTGGTCAAGGAATGACTTCCATCGGAAGAGTACTGTACGTGGAGAGGCTGACAGCTAGGTCCACGGCAGCCGCAAGGAAGTGCCTCCTTATTACGCGGAAAATAATTATTTCTCCACCTGACAGCAGGGACCCACCGGACGGGCCACCGTTTTTGGCGAAAAAACGTTTCCCCCTGACTGCTGGGACCCACCGGACGGGCCAACGTATTTCACAAAAAAAACGTTCCCCCCGCTGTCAGCTCGGACCCACCAGAGGTGCCTCCTTATTACGCATAAAAAAATGAATACTCCCCTTGCTTGTTGGGACCCTCCTTGGTGGGAGGCCGACTTGTGGGCCTACTAAGTTGACGGGGACAGAGTGCTTTGTCAACTTAGTCAATATGAACGATTCTAGATCGAGTGACCGTACGATGTCCATCCAACGGCCGTAGTGCTTCTTCAACCTCTGGTCTTCCTGCTCCAGCCGCCCAAAGCAGCGCCGGTCATGCTGCATGCTCCTGCCTCCCATGGCCGGCTGTGCTGCCACGGAGGCCTCACCCCCCTACTATTCCCACCGCTGGCCAGGCCCTGCGGTGACGGCAGCCTCACACCATAGCCGAACCAGTGAACCCTCGTACTCCTCTCTGCGCGGGCTTCCACCGTCGTGTGTTCCCCGGCTCCGTGTCGTGCCCTTCCTAGGCCTCGCTGTCGTCCACCGCCCTGGTGCTCTCGGCGCGGCGTGGTCAACGTGGTCAAGGAACGACTTCCATCGGAAGATTACTATACGTGGAGAGGCTGACAGCTGGGTCCACGGCCGCAGCAAGGAAGTACCTCCTTATTACGCGCAAAATAATTATTCCTCCACCTGACAACGGGGACTCACCGGACAGGCCATCGTATTTCGCGAAAAAACATTTCCCCCTGACTGTTGGGACCCACCAGCTACATCTTCGCACGCAAGGAAGTGTGCCTGGGCAAAAAAACGATTCGCCCCCCTGACTGCTGGGACCCACCAGCTACATCTTCGCACGCAAGTAAGTGTCTGACAGTCGGGACCCACCTGGTCGAAGCGTACGTAGCACTATCATTCTGGTTACGAACGTGTACGTACATGCTGGTTGATGTAGAGGCGCGCACGTGTCGTAGTAGAGGCGCGCACGTAGCATGTACACATACGTACAGCGGCCAGTGTGCAAGAAAGAAAATACGGCCACGTACGTACATACGGGCAGGGTCTCGAACGCCTACTCGCGACACGCACGCCGTGGCTCGTGTACATGGTTGGGTCGGAACGGAGAAACTGCGTCGTCGTCTTGTTCATCGGGAGGCAACGGAATGCGTCGTGTTCATCGGGAGGCAACGGAACGCGTGGGAGCCAACCGGCTTGGACGGAACAGCCGATGGAAACGAGGCCTGGCGTACCGCAGAACGGAGGAAACGGCCTTGTGTTCGACCAGCCACGGTCGAAACGAGATCCTGTTCATCGGGAGGGGTCTGGTGTACCGCAAAACGGAGGAAACGGACCTCCTACGGTCGAAACGGGGGTCCTATTGATCGGGAGGGGTGTGGTGTACCGCAAAACGGAGGAAATGGACTTGTGTTGGAGCGCTACGGTCGAAACGGGGGTCCTGTTCATCGGGAGGGGTGTGGCGCATCGCAAAACGGGACTCCATGAGATCTGTTTCATCTCCACCGTCGACCCCTCCAGCCTCCACGGGCTATCGCTCATCCACCGTCGACCTCCTCCAGCCTCCACCGCGATCGCTCATCCACGGGCTCCTGCTCATCCAGCCTCCACCGCTGCTACTCCACCGGCCACTATTCAACCAGCCCTCTCCACGAGCTCCTGCTCAACCACCCTCCACAGTGCCATCGCTCATCCAGCCCTCCACCGTCATCGTTGATCCCGCCCTCCATGGGGTGGTCCTGTTCATCCTGCCCTCCACGGGGTCCTGTTCATCCAGCCCCAACCGGCTCGATCGATCGGGGTAATGTTCATCCAGAGGCAACACCACGGGGTCATGTTCATCCACCCCCACCGGGAACTATTCATCCAACCCCCACCCCAAAGAACGCCAATCGCTCATCCAGAGGTAGCATCGATCGGCTTGATTAGCAGCAGAGCGGCGAATCACTCGATCGGGTTCAGTTAACAGCCATCGATCAATCACTCGGGTTCAGTAACGCGTAACTTGCAGTGCAATCGCTCGGGTTCAGTTAGAGCCCAACGCCTCGCACCCACACACGTGCGTGTATGAGATAAACGCGCATCGCTCGGCCCCGACCACCCACCCTAACCGGGAACACCCCAATATTTTCCTTGCCCTTGCTTCTACCACAGTTTTTTCCGTCATGGACGGCCCAAAGAATGTCATGCAGCTGCGTCTCCACCCCGCCCAGGATGAAAAGCCAATTTTCTGTCATGATTTTTTGTCATAGAAGTTGGACTCCACCACATCTATGATGATACCGGGTTTTGTCACAATTATCGTCATAGAAGTGTCATAAGTATGACAGAAAAAATTTCGTTTGGCCCAAAATGTCACGGATGTGTCTTTTTTTTGTAGTGGTGAGATCATGAGAAATGACAACCTTGCCAAGACCTAATACCTTAGAAGATGAGGCATCACCCCACCTCGACATTGGTGGGCATGGATGGAATCTTGTGCACGTCCACCACCGAGTCCTTGATTCCGGTCATATGATTTGTAGCTCCACTATCGAGCAACCATGATCCCCCACCGGAAGCAAACACCTACAAGAGATCAATGCTTGGTTTTAAGTACCCATTTTGTAATGGGTCCTTTGGTGTTAGTAACAAGGGTCTTAGGAACCCAAATAGACCATTCAATGTACTCATAAGGAGAACCAAAAAATTTAGCATAAAAATGCCCATCACTAGCACGGCACAACACATAAGAAGGGTTAAAGTCGCCGGCTTTGTTGGAAGGGGTGACATTGCCCTTCTTGACACCACCACCCTTCACATTGTTCTTCTTCTCCTTGGAAGCACCCTCTCCCTCCTTCACAAAAGTTTGCTCCAGAGGAGGAGGTCGTTTGGCCTTGTCATTCTTCTTCTTGTTCTTGGACTTGGGTGCGAACCCAATTCCCTCCTTGGCCACAACTTCCTTTTGATTGCTCAAAAGTCCATTGAGGTTCTTCTCACCTTGTATGCAAGACACAAGGCCTTTCTCAAGTTGCTCCTTCAACTTTGCATTCTCCTCCACAAGATGCACATGCTCACAACATGGGTTAGTAGCATTTGCATTATCAATTAAGACCATCTGAGGAAAGGTGGCTTTCTCCTTGGTTAGCTTCACTTGGAGTTGATCATGAGACTCCTTAAGGCTAGCACGAGTACCCTTCAAGGCCTTGTGAGCCTTGTCAAGTATATCAAACTCCTCCTCGAGTCTAGCAAGATCAACCTCAAGTTTCGCCTTCTCGGAATTGAGCACACGAGATACAACAAGAGCATGATCAAGATCTTTCTTCAATTTAGAATGGCCATAGTGGCTCCTCAAGATCCAAATGATGACAGCACTCTTCCTCAAGCACATTAGAGAGATCCGATATCTCATTGGCATAGTCCTGACTATCTTCCTCCATCTTAGAGATGGTTTCTTCATGAGCCTCGATCATGTCATTGGCTTCACCAAGTTGTTACAAGAGAGCAACAAAGTGCTTCTTGGATTTACCCCTGAGCTTACACATAAAAGACTCAAATTCATTTTCCTCCTCATTAGACCCCTCACTATCATCAATGCAATCCATCAAAGAAGGATTAGTAATGATGGTATTTTTTTATGTTGGGGGTTACCTTGTTGGTGGCTTTAGCCATGAAGCACTTGGCGGTGATGTTCTCATTGGGTGAGTCAAAGAGGGACGCCCGTGGAGTTGTCGCAATGGCAACAGAGGCCATGGCAACTGACTCACTGTCTTCATCACCATCATCATCCTCACTGTACTCTTCTTGTGCCACCAACCCCTTGGGAGGAGTCTTCTTGGTGAAGTTGCTCTTGTTGGGGAAGGACTTAGCCTTGTCTTTTCGGATGAGATTTCCACCATTGTCTTCCCTCTTCCCATATGGGCACTCCGCAAAAAAATGGCTCACATTGCCACAATTATAGCAAGTCCTCACACATTGCTTGCCCTTTGCACCACTTGAGTTGTTCTTGTTGAAGTTGGGCCTTGTGCTCTTCTTACTCCAAAATTTCCTTAAAGCGAGAGCCATGTGCTCATGATAAGCATATTTCGTATCTTCGGGGTTGCTCTCCTCTTCTTCCTCTTCATCCACTTCTTCCACACTAGCCTTGGTCTTCAAGGCAAGGTTGGGCTTCTTTGCGCGTTGAGAACGCAACACCGCATTGTCGGCGGTCTTGTCCAAGATCCTCATTGCCACAAAATCATCCAACACTTCACTTGAGGACAAAGTGTGGAAGTCCGGCCTTTGACGGATGACGGAGGACATGGCCTTGTGGTAAGGCATCATGGCCTTGAGAAATTTGCGCTTGATCCAATTGTCATTTGTATCCTTGCTCCCATGATCTCGGAGTGAAACCGCGAGAGTGGTTAATCTCCGGTAAAGCTCACGAGGTTCTTCACATTCATTCATTGCAAACTCATCGGCTTCTTCTTGAACCACTTCATAGTTGGAGCGTTGAATGCTTGCTGTCGGTGTCAAAACCGGCGGATCTCGGGTAGGGAGTCCCGAACTGTGCATCTAAGCGGATGGTAACAGGAGACAAGGGACACTATGTTTTTACCCAGGTTCGGGCCCTCTCGATGGAGGTAAAACCCTACTTCTGCTTGATTAATATTGATGATATGGGTAGTACAAGAGTGGATCTACCATGAGATCAGAGAGGCTAAACCCTAGAAGCTAGCCTATGGTATGATTGTATGTTGTCCTACGGACTAAAACCCTCCGGTTTATATAGACACCGAAGAGGGCTAGGGTTACACAGAGTCGGTTACAATGGGAGGAGATCTACATATCCGTATTGCCAAGCTTGCCTTCCACGCCAAGGAAAGTCCCATCCGGACACGGGACGAAGTCTTCAATCCTGTATCTTCATAGTCCAACAGTCGGGCCAAAGGTTATAGTCCGGCTGTCCGGACACCCCCTAATCCAGGACTCCCTCAGTAGCTCCTGAACCAGGCTTCAATGACGACGAGTCCGACACGCAGATTGTCTTCGGCATTGCAAGGCGGGTTCCTCCTCCGAATACTTCATAGAAGATTTTGAACACGAGGATCGTGTCCGGCTCTGCAAAACAAGTTCCACATATCACCGTGGAGAGAATTATATTTCCACAGACCTATCCTGCTGACGTATTCCGCGGTATGACGTCACACCACATCCAAGCCTTTATTTGAATCGTTTTCTACCCCCCACCTCAGTGCGTTTCGCGAGGCGGTTTCTTTGGCACGTCTTGTCGAAGCAGAGATCGTGTCCCCTTTATTTACGGGATTCTCATCAACACGGACGTGGGTAACCCAATCGTGCCCGTCGGTATGTCCCCCCGACCAAAGGTAAGTCCCAAACGGTCACAGGGGGGGCTCTTGGTATTCAACCTCTTATAAAGAGACCAAGGCCTTACTCCTTTCTTTCGATCTCAGTCGAATTCGCCTCCCGCCTTGAGTTCCAACACCCAAGGTTCCAGATTCAGGCGCTTCGGACCTTCGATGATGTCCGGCCCCAACCTTCGAGGCCGATGGGTGCCTTCCTCCGTCACGGAGGAAGACGTACTAAAGCTAAGGGAGGCCCGGTACTTGACCAGCGAAATCCCGCATAGGTTGCCTGCTCAAGGGCAGGTTATTCCCACTCCCAAGCCTGGTGAGAGCGTTGTGTTCGTGTCTCACTTCCTCCGAGGGCTAGGCTTCGCGCCGGATCCCTTCGTGAGGGGGCTCATGTTCTATTATGGACTGGAATTTCATGACTTAGCTCCGGAGTCCATCCTCCACATCTCATCGTTCACCGTTGCAGCGAAGCTTTCCTCCCAGATACTCCTCACTTCGGACTGTGGCTTAAGACCTTCAAAGTGGAGCCGAAGATGATAGAGGGAGAGCACGCAGAGTGCAGAGGTGCTGTAATAAGCAAGGATGCTAATGCTCCGTGGCCCGAGGGCTCTTTTCAAGAGGAGTCTAGCCTATGGCAACAAGAGTGGTTTTATATCACAGCTCCCAGGGGTACCAAATGGGTGGCACCGCCTGCTTTTCGCTCGGGTCCCCCGCCCCGACTTGCGTCATGGGTTAATAAGGGGCTGGACTGGGGGCCAGCAAAGGATGTGCCTGCTATGGAGCCGCATCCGAGATCTCTGGAAAGAGACATCACCGTCGTGGTGACGCAGGTCATGTTAATTCGCCGAGTCCTGCCCTGCAAACGTCGCCCCCTCCGCCTGTGGGAGTTCAATCCGGAGGGACCACGAGCTCTCCAACATCTTTTTGGCATGACGCCCGTGGAGATGTACAAATTGTTCTTCGAACCACAAGTAATGTGTCCGGACTCGTCTGAGGATGCAGGTCTGAGCTGCAATCGTCCGGATACCCAAGTAAGTAGCCCTGAGCCTAGACATGCCATCTGTTCGTTTACCACCACATCGCCCTTAACAGAGTTGTTCTTGAAACAGGAGTGGATAGCGAAGGCGAAGTTAATCGGGTGTCCGGCCCCCCTTCCCGAGACCTCACCAGATCCCGTGTTAACCAGGATGCTGGAGATCGCGCCTTCGGAAGAAAATGAAGGGGGGGAACAAGGGAGCTACTTCCTTCACGGAGGAGGTTGTCCGGAAGGGAGGAATCAAAAATTCCTCTCCTCAGGGGAAGAAGAGGACCGCCTCTGAAGACCCGAAGACAGCGGTCTCAAAGCGGGGGAAGAAATCTTACTAGAGGGTCCTGCGACAGGGGATGTCCCGGTCGTACTATGCCCTCAAGGGGATCAGCCCTCCATCGAGCCGTAAGTAAAAGGGTGTTTAATAATAAGAGAAATCCTTGCTTCACTTCTGAGGAAGATAACCAAAAATTTACCTTGTAGTTCGGATCTTAGCCCTTCTCAGCAGAGCTCGTCTTCGGGGGATCTTCTTCCAGAGATGATGGAGAGCGGAACGCCTCCCCTTTCCATCCCGCCTCATGAGGCGGGCGACCCCCGAGGTGTAGTCGCAGAGGGTTTCTCCCGATCCGGTAAGGCCGGAAGGTAGTCATATGGCCACCCGAAGCCTTCCGTGTCCGGCTTCTGGGAGAAGCAATCGAATGAGTCCAGCACCGCCTGGTGCACGATCGGAGGTACTGAAGGATCTGCTAGGGCGGGCGTCTATCTCAGAGGAGCACCGTGCATTGATGGGCACGATAATTGAAAGGATTTCGTCCGCGGAGAGCGGGTTGCATGAAGTTGTCATGAGTTTACTGACAAGTTTTGAGGTACGTGAAATGATGTACCTCAGTACCGCATACTCTAAGATGCGTCCTGTATAGATAGTAGCCCCTGAGACTCTAGGTGCTGTCGAAGACGACGGCACGTGGAGGATCATAGTCCCAGGTATAATTTTGCCGTTGCCATATGTAGGTGGCGAAGTGTCCAGTGGCCGGCCGGACTGATGAATTTGCCGAGCTAAAGCGGCAACTTGACGTGGCAGATGCCGATATCACGCTTGTCAACAAGCGGCTTGACGAGGCACAAGGTATGTAATTTCTCCGGGGACACCTGGTAAGAGGAGCTTGATGCCAGTATCTTACAACGTGTGCGCTTGATGCAGATGGGGCTGCCGCTGTGGAGGACCTTCGGGCAGAGCTTGCTCGAGCCAAAGAGCAAGCCAGAAAAAGCGATGCGGCTGCCCTAAAGGCGGTTGAGGAGCTGAAAGCCGAACAGGCTGCTCACTGCCGAAGCAAGGAGGAAATGGCCGAGATGGCTGTGAAATTAAAGAACGCTGATGACCGCTGCAAGCTTCTTGAAAAGAAAGATCGGGCGGAGCGGACAGACCTGGAGAAGGCCACTACGGCGGCCAAGGATGCTTGTTATGCGATGAGAGCGATGAAGGAGGAGCTGCGTCAAGCCGGAGATATCGCGGCTGGGAAGCCCTTTATGCTGCGGATGAAGTTCGGAGATCCTAAATATGCTCCGTTGGACCGGATGTGGAGTTCGGCGGACGCATATCTGGATTTAGCGGCGAGTGCCTCTGATGCGGTCGAACACTTCCGAGATCAGAAAGATCGCAAAGTGGAAAAGCTATTCTGGTCACAGTTCAACAATCCAGAGCGTCCACTTCCATTGACCGATCGTTTGGCTGAATGGACCGAGCTAAATAGGTTGTCCGGACTTGCCATGAGGTATGTCGTGGATCATCTGTGGCCAGAAAGGCCAAAGTCGAACAGTTATTTTAGCTTGGTGCAGCAACTCCTTGGTGCAGTGCCGTATATCAACGCGATGAAGAGGTCAGCATGCGTGGAGGGTGCGCGGATGGCCCTTGCCCGTGTCAAGACATACTGGGCGGAGATGGAGGCCACCGTCGTTGCATCCCAAGATTCGAACGAAAGCCGAGTACCTGCCGAGCACTACTTTCAAGAAGTTCTGGAAGGCGCTCGTGCAATAGAGACGCAGTGCTCGAAGGATATTATGTTCGAATAACATGTATTTTTGTTGAAAACAATAATTTGCTGAAATCTAGAAGCTTTTTATACTTGTGCCTGCAAGAATTATAATACCTCCTGTGCGGCCGTTAATGTATGTGTGTGTGTGTGTGTGTGTGTCTATATATATATATATATATATATATATATATATATATATATAACTTGAAAGATGGCAGTCGTCGGCTTCAGCCCCCATGCACATAATGCGGGGGTGTTCGCAGAAGACGCATTTTCACACTTGATCCAACGTCTTGGTCCACAAAGGAGGTGATAGCGTAGTGAACTAGGCAATTGGACTATAATGCTTTATCACTTTCACTTAGCCATAGGAGTTTGACAGTGGGGCTACTATATAGCCCCTGGTGGCGCCTGCGCTCGTCCGAATTCGGGGCGCGTGTGTGCCTGGCCGGGAAACGACCCTTCGTTAATGCGGAGGAATCCCGAAGATTCTGATAGGTCATCGAGTGGTTGACCAGTCTCACGCTATATCATGACAGTCAGTTTTCGGCTTTCTCTACTGAGGTGCTCGCCTGGCTGAACCGGGGCACAATCGCAGTAGTTCTCCTGGTGCTGCCTTAGCCGATAGAGCGGAACGTAAGGCAGCAAAACACAGGAGCCGGGCAAACCCAACATTTGACCAAAGACATGATTCGGAGCTGATGCATATAAGGCCAAACTCGCGACGCCGAACACTCCCTAAGGTATTCGGTCTTTATGATTTTAAACGGGATGAACAATGCCCTTAATAATAAGCCCCTAGTGTCCAGGTACGTGCAATATTCTGACGTGGCCACATGCCAAGACGTCAGCCCCCTTCTCGGTTATACTAAGAATCCGGGGGATGTGTATCAACAAGAGACAAGAAAAGGTTTACGCAGGGTCTTAATCTAAAAAGAATCCTTGGAACGGGTCCCTGCTGCACGTCTGCGCCTGTGTCTCTGTTGTGCCGTGTCCTGGACGGGTGTAGCACGGTGTTTATCTGTAAAAGAGAGGAACTTAGTTGAAAAAGTAGTCGTGCGAGATGTATGTTATACTAAATAAGCAAAGTATAATTCAAGATGGGTAAAATTGAGCCTTATTGCCGCTTGTTTTACATGCACGGAGCCCCTTGTATAGGGGTATAAGGCTATTAAACCTTTATCAATTATATGTTGACGCCGGACTCGTCTAGCCGTTTCGGTGGTCTTAACGACCTGTTAAATTCTTTGGTTGGTGAAGTTGCTTAGTGTGTGGCTGCCAAGGCAGCCAAGACAGCCTTCCGCCAGGGCGCCAATATTTCCCTTTAACGACATGATGCCTCGTGGGCCGGGCATCTTAAGCGTGAGAGACGCATAATGCGGTATTCCGTTAAAGCGGGCGAAAGCTTCGCGTCCCAGTAGTGCTTGATAACCACTTTGAGCGATGTGGAAGGTTAGCTTTTCGCTACGGAAGTTATCGGGGGAGCCGAACATAACTTCTAGTAGGAGGGAGCCCGTGCAATGGGCTTCTGGGCCTGGCGTTACTCCTATAAAGGAAGTATTTCTATGGCTAATTTTTGTTGGGTCCATCCCCATTTTGCGGACTGTGTCCTGATATATCAGGTTTAAACTACTATCGCCGTCCATCAGGACTCGTGTAAAGTGGAGTCCGTCAATTATCGGGTCTAACACCAAGGCAGCCCAGCCTGCGTGTCGGATACTTCCGGAGTAATCCCGATGGTCGAAGGTGATCGGTTTTGACAACCAGTGGCGAAACTCCTTGGTGATAGGCCGCATGGCACGTATCTCTGTGGGCGCCACTTCGTTTCTCCCTTTTGTCACGTGTAGTACGTTTACTGTTTTGACTTCTTGTGGGAATTTCTTTTGCTCCCCTGCTTTTGTTTGTGGGGTTCATCATCGCCTTTCACTTGGTGTATCCAGCCCCTTGTGTTCGGCGTTGAGTTTGCCGGATTGCTTGAAGACCCAACATTCTCTGTGGGTATGATTTGCAGGTTTCCCAGGGGTGCTGTGGATTTGACATATCTTGTCCAAGCTTTTGTTTAGGTTAGACAGTTCGTCCCTGTTATCTTTGAGGGGCAGCTTTTGCTGACCCTACCGAGAGCTTTTGAATCCGGCGTTAACTGTCGTGCTCTTCGGGATGTTTCCCTTATTCCGGTGCTGGTCTTTGCTGCGTCGTGGCTTCCCATTTCCATCCCTGACTTCGGATGTACTTGGGTCGCTGGTGCTGCACCTTGCCAACCAGCTGTCCTCTCCTGCGCAAAAGCGGGTCATGAGGCTTGTTAATGCGGCCATTGTTCTTGGCTTTTCTTGGCCGAGGTGTCTGGCGAGCCATTCGTCTCGAACACTATGTTTGAAAGCTGCTAAGGCTTCGGCGTCTGGACAGTCGACTATCTGGTTCTTTTTAGTAAGAAATCTGTTCTAGAGCTTCCGGGCTGACTCTCCGGGTTGTTGAGTTATATGACTTAAATCGCTCGCATTCCGGTGGTCGGACGTAGGTCCCTTGAAAATTTGCCCTAAAAGCGCCCTCGAGCTCTTCCCAACTTCCAATGGTGTTTTCGGAAGGCCTTTAAGCCGCTTGCGGGCTGGCCCTTTGAGCTTGAGGGGTAAGTATTTGATGGCGTGGAGGTCATCTCCTCGAGCCATGTGGATGTGGAGGATATAGTCCTCAATCCGCACCCCCGGTCTCGTAGTTCCGCCATATGCCTCTATGTTTACGGGTTTGAATCACCGGGAATTTATGGTCCAAAGACCTCATCGGTGAAACATAGGGGGTGTGCGGCACCCCTGTATTTGGGTGTGCCGTGGTGTTCAGATATTTGTTGTGTTGCATTGCTTGCTAGAGCTTGCTTTCTCGGCCCGTAGATAGATCTGGCTGGGCCATCTTTTTGATGTGAATCCACGTATGAATCGCGTGCTGGTTTGTGTGCGGCGCCATTTGCCGCTTTGTGTTGGCCGTGAGGTCGTCTATCCGACCGGATGGCTGCTTTGTTTTTTGATTGCGGGGGCTCTAACGCCTCCTCATCAAGTTCGGGCAGTAGCTTTCGCTTCGGGTAGCTCTTTGTGTGGCATCGCCGCCATATTTGTTCACGGTGTTGAGTACTTTGCTCCATCCGATTCGAGTGCATCTTCCGTAGTCTTGAGCTTCGCTTCGCTTTTTCAGGCTACGTGATGGGCGACGAGCCTTTTATGGAGGTTCTTCTGCTCCAGGAACTTGTCCGGCGTGAGGTCATCCGGACTGTTATCTTCGCCGGGGGCGGGTTGTTCGGTTTGGTTATCCAAGTTGCCTTGTTCGGACGGTTGCTCGATGCCATGTTCATCGTCCGCCGGCTCGCCCTGCTCTGTGGCTGGGTCTGTATGACCGCTGTCTTTGTCGAGGCGGGGTTTGGAGCGGCGCTTACGCCGCCGCTTTGACTGCTTTTCGAAGGAACGATCCTTCGTTGCGTCCTCCCGTTCCTCGTCATTGTTTCCTTTGGGTGTGTCCACCATGTATACATCGTAGGATGAGGTGGCTTGCTAGTGCCCTGTAGACGCTGGTTCCTGTTCGTCTCCTACATCGTTGTCCATACCATTGATGTCTTCGGAGTCGAAATCGGGCATGTCGGTCAAGTCATCGACAGTGGCTATGAAGTGGGTGGTGGGTGGGCGTCGAATTTCTTCGTTGTCCGCATCCCAATCCTTCCGGTCGTAATCCGGACAGGACTCTTCTGACAAAGAAAGAGACCTTAGAGAATTCAGTATGTCGCCGAAGGGCGAGTGCTGAAAGATATCCGCGGCGGCGAACTCCATGATTGGCGCCCAATCGGATTCGATTAGCAGGGGCGCGGAGGGTTCAGAGTTCGGAGGAGAGTCCGGTAATGTGGAGTCACGAGCCTCGCGAAGGATAAGGTTGGTGTTTGGCTCGATCGCCGTTGAGGCTGCAGCCTCCGTGGCGGGGTCTAGCCACCCGCCCTCGGTCGGCGCAGTAGGCTCCGAATTAAAGGTCGGAGCAGATGTAGGTGCGGCCTCCAGGACACTGTTCGACGGCAAAGCTAAATCATGCCCATCGTGACAGTGCGGCGCACTCGGCAGGGGCTCGAATCCGTCGAAGATCAAGTCTCCGCGGATATCGGCCGTGTAGTTTAAGCTTCCAAACCTGACCTGATGGCCAGGGGCGTAGCTTTCAATCTGCTCCAGATGGCCAAGCGATTGGCCTGTAGTGCAAAGCCATCGAATACAAAATCTGTTCGGGGAGAAAAGTCTCACCCTGGACTGCATCGCTAACGATGATCGAAGGAGCCATCAAGCCTGATGATGACGACACAGAGGAACTCTCAATGAAAGCACCAATGTCGGTGTCAAAACCGGCGGATCTCGGGTAGGGGGTCCCGAACTGTGCGTCTAGGCGGATGGTAACAGGAGACAAGGGACACAATGTTTTTACCCAGGTTCGGGCCCTCTCAATGGAGGTAAGACCCTACTCCTGCTTGATTAATATTGATGATATGGGTAGTACAAGAGTGGATCTACCATGAGATCAGAGAGGCTAAACCCTAGAAGCTAGCCTATGGTATGATTGTATGTTGTCTCATTTAACTAAAACCCTCCGGTTTATATAGACACCGAAGAGGGCTAGGGTTACACAGTCGGTTACAATGGGAGGAGATCTACATATCCGTATTGCCAAGCTTGCCTTCCACGCCAAGGAAAGTCCCATCCGGACACGGGACGAAGTCTTCAATCTTGTATCTTCATAGTCCAACAGTCCGGCCAAAGGTTATAGTCCGGCTGTCCGGACACCCCCTAATCCAGGACTCCCTCACTTGCGCTTCCCTTGTAAATGGAAACAACATGTTGCCATGCTTCCTTGCGCAATATCTTCGGGAGGGATGGCCTCTTGGAGAATGCAAAGAGCGGACTCGTTGAATTGATGATCCGCGGCTTCTCTAGGAGTGAAGTTCCTTGGGTCATGCAGATAGAAACCTAGCTCAATAATTCTCCAAAGGTAGTACAACTATGATTTAAATGACGTTTAAAGCGATAGACCTAAGAGGCAAAATCTTCATTTTTCACAAACTTGGGACGAGGACCAACATGATTCAAATGAGTGGAGGGAACCGGTCCTCCATAAGTAAGTGGAGGTTCAGCATGGGCAAAGATGTCATTTCCACTTCTACCACTAGATAAAGGAACTTTGTCACTCGTAGCTTCCCCCTTGTCGGAGTTAGCATCCGTCACCTTGTTAGTAGGATCACCCACTTTCATTGGTGCGGTGGACAATTTAAGGCCTTCTAAAAACTTATTGAACATGCTTTCAACCTCGATCGTCATGGAGGTTTTCAATGTGTCCAAAGCCGCATTGAACTCCTCACGAGAGACCGAGGAACCCCCATCGGCCGTAGATGAGGACGGAATCACACCGGGGTGCTCCTCCCCATTGTCTACGGTGTCAACCATACTCTTCGAACAGCAAAGTCCTTAATAAAGAGACGGGGCTCTGATACCAATTGAAAGGATCGATATAGTTGACTAGAGGGGGGTGAATAGGCAACTAACAATTTTTAGCTTTTCTTTACCAAATTAAACTTTGCATCAAAGTAGGTTGTCTAGATATGCAACTAGGTGAGAAACCTATATGATGCAACAACAACAAGCACACAAGCAAGCAAGGGATAGAACACAAAATAAGCTTGCACAAGTAAAGGTGAGAGATAACCAAAAGTGGAGTCGAAGGAGACGAGGATGTGTTACCGAAGTTCCTTCCCTTTGAGGGGAAGTACGTCTCCGTTTGAGCGGTGTGGAGGCACAATGCTCCCCAAGAAGCCACTAGGGCCACCGTATTCTCCTCACTCCCTCACACAATGCGAGATGTCGTGATTCCACTATTGGTGCCCTTGGAGGCGGCAATCAAACCTTTACAAACAAGGTTGGGGCAATCTCCACAACTTAATTGGAGGCTCCCAACAACACCATGAAGCTTCACCACAATGTACTATGGCTCCGGGGTGACCTCAACCGTCTAGGGTGCTCAAACACCCAAGAGTAACAAGATTCGCAAGGGATTAGTGGGGGGAATCAAATTTCTCTTGGTGGAAGTGTAGATCGAGGCCTTCTCAACCAATCCCTAGAGAATCAAAGTTTGATTGGCTAGGGAGAGATATCGGGCTAAAATGAATCTTAGAGCAAGAATGGAGCTTAGGGATGGAAGAGGTAGTCAACTCGGAGAAGAAGACTCCCCTTATATAGTGATATGACAAACCCAACCGTTACCCACTTACCCAGCCCGCGACATGCGGTACTACCGTACCAGACATGCTGTACTACCGCAAGGGCCTGCGGTACTACCGCGTCGCACTATGGTACTACCGCTTGCGCGGCAGGAGCTAGACCAGCCCTGTTGCGTTGAAGCACAGAGTGGTACTACCGCAAGGCACGGTTTGTCTGGGCTGGGAAGGCACGGACGAATAAAAATACATCCATGGCTACTTCCGCTGAGTTTCGATCTGTACAAAAATCCGACACGGTACTACCGCAAACAGGAAGCAGTACTACCGCGTAGGACGCGTATGTAAAAAATTACATCCGCCCCTACTTCCGCTTGTGCTGCCGTGCTCGGCCCGAGGCCACGGTACTACCGCGCTCGGGGAGCGGTACTACCGCAAGGGCATGCGGTACTACCGCGTCCCCGGCCGATACTACCGTGGGCCTCTGTCGTACTGCTGCTCCCATGAGCAGTACTACCGCATGCCACATCACAACAATCACTAGGAGTCCTTCATTTGCAGAGACACGGATAAACGATGGTTGCTCCAAAGAGGCAAAGGAAAGGTGGTGCAAAAGGAACAGACGTGTGTGTGAAGATTCCACCCAAACCTTTCCAAAACAGACCCCCTCTTAATAGTACGGCTTTCCTATGACTCAAATCCACCGAAAAGAAACGTAGGGAAAACTCCGTCTTCACTAGAATTCGAGGGGCATTGAATCGTCTTGTGCCTAACCATGAGATATCTGAAATGCTCAATGCACACGATTAGTCCGCAAAAGCATTGTCATCAATCACCAAAACCACATGGGGTGAAATATGCCCTTACAGTAATGCACATCAAAATAAGCCTTGCAAGCAATATGACTAATGAGTTAGTTACGGGATGATGTATTACAGAACGAGTAAAGAGACTTGCCGGTAACGAGATTGAACTAGGTATGAAGATACTGACGATCGAATCTCGGGCAAGTAACATACTGGTGACAAAGGGAATAACATATGTTGTCATAACGATTCGACCGATAAAAATCTTCGTTGAATATGTAGGAGCCAATATGGGCATCCAGGTTCCGCTATTGGTTATTGACTAGAGAGGTGTCTCGGCCATGTCTACATAGTTCTTGAACCCATAGGGTCCGCGCGCTTAACGTTCGTTGACGATATAGTATTATACTAGCACATATGCCCGTGCATTGCAACGGGGGAGATAATTGACATATCCATTGAAGTATTCGTCAGCACGGCCAAACAACATTTGAATTGTGTCCGGTCACAGCAGAGAGACGTACATGGAGGTCTAGCAGTAATTATGTGTGCCCCTCCCACATCCATCGGTATTATAACACACGCCTATATGTGGTTCGCAACATTTTCCTGGTTCCTTTCTCCTTCGCAGGGCTCTGCTGAGTTCTTAGCAGCTTATTGTCTTTGCTCTGTTAAATTCCATCTTTTTTAGATTTTCGATAGCAAGAAAAGTTTAGTGTACCATAGAGAATCGTCTATTCATAAGAAAATGTACAAATCAAAATTCAATTGCTCTTTAAATTTATCTGGTTGATAGAGAAAATTATGATATGTGCAAAAGATCTATACAGATTACAATCTTCCTAAACAACGGCGAGGTGCAAAGTGAGTAGAAGAATTGTCTTCTAATAAATTGTATAGTATGTGTGTGTAGTGTACATCTTTATACAGAAGAAGGCTTATAGTTACAAGCACGTACATTCAATTCTGCCTTTTTTTGTATGTGGAAAACTGGAAACATTTCAGCTCCAAACTCGGTTCCACGATTACAGAAAATGATTTTGAGATGTACCTGGTGTGTGTTCAAGAAAAGACAGAGTGCATCGTTTCAAAGGTTTGTTGAATATATGGCCTGCTCGGCACGCTTCCCAGAACAATTCTGCAAAGCACAATGGGAACATGTCGAATGTATTATTCCATGGATTGCCGCATATATTTTGATTTCTCTGAGCAAGGTCCATCCTTAGTCCAGCATTACAACACCTAGTTGACTCTATCTGTTCCTACAACTGCCATGACTAATAATCATTTTTTGTTTCATCTCAAAACATATTTTCATACTCTACAAACCTTTCTCAGTACAGGTACAACACAACTCTATGTTCAGTGAAGGTTTCTGTTCCTTTCCTATGAACTTTTATTTCCGAGATCACAGTCACATGAATATCAGCATATGGCTTACTAAGTTGAAACTGTTGTCATCAAAGCTATCAAAATCCATCCATGGCGTCTTCCTTCTCCACCTCGAATCAAACATACGCGTATCTTCTGCTCAAGCACGCCAACACGCCCTAGACATGGCGCCCTGTCCAGGGGATGGCTACCAACTCTGACCCTGCAAGTGCAGCAGACATGAGGAATACAAACTACAGTCTTTTACTTGATGATGCAATGCGGGACAAACTTCAGATTCTGATTAAAAAAACCTCCAGTTTTCAGTTTTTTATATGAAGTTATGAACCCATTTTTCAGATTCAAATATGCATGGTTTCAGTTTAACATATTAAGTTATGAACCCATTTTTCAGAACTACACTTCTCCATCGGATGCATGTTTTCTGTAGTTTAGGTTCAACATCCTACTAAATCACTCCTGGACATCTACATTGATGCTGACGCTCAGTTTTTACAGTCTTTTAAGTGCATATCCATTCACTGCCAGTTTTCATTCAGTCGCATTACAGAATCCCCCAACACTATAATTTAACAGTAAATTACCATGTAGCTGAGTCACAATCTCAGGAGAAGTTCATATGTGTTCTCTGCATGCAGATATGATCTGAGTCATCATCCTGAAGAAATCCCGTACCTGCTGATGGTCCTTAAGAAATCCCATGTAGTTGCAGAAGTGGATGCTTGAACCACCCAACCCCGTCGCCGCCCCCCGGAGCTGCTCGCCGCCATGGACGGTCTCTACGTATGTCTGCGTTGACTGCAGGTGAGTGCGCGCGTCCGACACATCCGGCCCCGCCATCGGTGACAACCGCCTCCTTCGTCCGTGCGTTGCTACGGGAGATACGCTATTGAAACCTTGTCATGACAGGGAAAATAGGCAAGGAAGAATCCATTGTACACAACACAGAGTAACATACAACTCACCATCAGTTCTAGAAGATATATATAGGTATGATAAGTAACAAACATACGCATGGACACACCAAGTAAAAATACAACCTACTAATCCCAATTGATATTTCATCCACCCTTGTCCCAAGCATGCATACTTATAGACAACATGAAATGTCAGATCCTTCAAAACTATATGAATATATGATCGATTACTACAGAACAAAAAGATGAACCAAGTAAATTCATTTTTCTTTTAGTAAAAAATATATGAGAATTACAGAACTCATTCCATGTACACTTTCGTGAGTTAGAGTTCCTTCATAAGTCAATGAACTTGGTAATCAGCAGACAACTTACTAACTATTTACACATCTTGATACAATAGAATGCAAGCACCTGATTCGTAAAATAGGGATTGAACTGTAGAACCTCTAGAAGGGAGAGCAGGATACACCAGTTGGCTAAATGTGGGAGAAATAGAACATTTTGAAATGCACCTGAGCTCTTGGGGCATCATTCATTTGATTCGTACTCACTTGAGAGTTCCAGTGTATATATAGACATATGTATGGACACACCAGTGAAGTATCGTGTTCTCACTTGAATTTTGGTTGCTCCAAACACTTCTAAAGAATCAATTACCCTGCACCATATATGAAATCAATAAGTACACCTGGCACAAAATAGCTGAGATAATAGATTTTTAGTTACAGAAGTGTGAAATACAGTTGGATCAGATAAACAGGACAGCAATGTGTCATCGAAGAACGAACAATCTGCTGAAAACCCAAAAAAGGGAAATCAAGCGGAGGAGAGGGAGCTCTGCAACCTTGATGGAGGATGAGGTCGGCCTCTCTGTGTGGCCTTGCGCAGCTAGAGCAGGTGGTGCTCTGCTCATCCTCGCTCAGCTCTAACAGGGCCATCGGAGGAGCTCGATCCAGACCAGATCTAACGACAGAGCGAGGGTGCAGTCTTGAGGATCAGCCAGGAGTGGGGAAGGGGCGAGGAGGGCGCTGGTGGGGGAGAGAGAGGAGCCATGGCGGGGAGCGGAAGAGGTCGCCGCACATCGTGCCGTTGGCCATGGAGGGGGAGGGCGGGGGAGAAGGATCACCCCGATCCAAGCCCGCAACCGCACGCCTCGGGAGAGCCAAGGCTCGATCCGGAGAAAGCAGCCCGCACCGAGCCCCGCCGCTACAACAGGGGCTCGTCTCCCTGCTCGCCCGCCGGAGCCACCACCGCCGGCGACCGCCTCCCTCACCTTGTGCCCCTTCTCCTTCTCCTTTCTTCCTCTCTTTCCTATCTCCCTCACGCCCTGTCTCTCTCTTTCTCTTGATCAGCAGGACACCGTCGCAACCGGAGCAAGACGCCGCATCCGCCGCCAGATCGGTGCGGCACCAGATCGAGCATCGCCGGGTGGGGCGCCCCTGGGATCGGGAGGCGAGGGAGAGAGAGGAGAGCCCGTTCTCGTCCGTGCTTCTGTTTTGTTCCTCACTTTAAAAGGACTGCGGGTTGAATATCGTAAACTGTAGGGATTTATCTGCAAAACTCCTAAACGAAACGATTTTTTACTTAAAAAAGGACTGCGGGTTGAATACCAAAAAATGCAGGGACGTTTCTGCAAAGAAGCCGTGACGGTCAGCACGCGGGCAGAAGCGATAGCCGCTTTATTATTACATTACGCTTCTGCTTCGATGTACCCTCGAACGTAAAGCCAGACAATTTTATACCTTTTCGTAAGAAAGGGCATGATAGTCATATATTAGATCATACTACCTCTATATCCTCAACTACAAGTATTTTAGAAACTCCCGCGGTATATGATGTACACCTGTAGAGCGACCTGGGCCTGCCAATATTTTTTTCTGATTTTAAATCGCAAAAAAAGAGAGGCTGGTAGGACTCGAACCAGGCAGTTCCTAGTACAGATGTAGACGCAATAACCAAACAGCCACCATCGGCTGTTATTTTCATGTTACCATTCTCGTTCTTTTCTTCTGTTATCTTTCCTCTTTCTTTTTTTCTTTTTTCCCTTTTTCTTGTTTCCATTTTTCTCTTTTTCTCAAATGCTTTTGTTCCGTTTTAAATTTCCTTTTTTTTCTTTTTTCTGTTCCTTTTTGTTCTTCTTTTTCTTTTGCAACGTGCAAACCTCTTTAGTTTTATTTTTTAAAACAAATCAATGAGTTTTTTTTAAAGTCGTTGAACTTTATTCAAAATCGATGAGCCTTTTTTTTCTAAATCGATAAACCTTTTTCAAAGTGATTGAATTTTCGAAAGTTGATGATTTTTTCCTTTTTTAAAATTGATGGACTTTTTAAAAAGTTGTTAAACTTTTTTGCAAAATCATTGAATATTTCTTAAAATTCGTCAACTTTTTAAAAATTTGTTAACTTTTTTCAAATCTATGATTTTTTTCCAAAATCCGTCATTTTTTTAATTCATGGTATTTTTAAGAGTTGAGCCGCTTCGGACTGCTCATTCCATCGCCGACACGGCCGCCGAAGGAGTGGCACATCACCGTCAATGGATACGCGACATTGGGGCCTGACACAACACTGGAGCAGCTCCGCTCCCACACAAAAATGAATGAATTCGGACAACGAACATGTTCCGTCATGCCAGGCTTGTACTTTTAGGGGTTTTTCACCTAGAAAACTGTAGAAATGCATAGAATGCCATAAATGAATGAAACTTGCCATGCATGTTGGCCATGGTGATGCCATTATGTGGGAAAATTTTGGGGTACATTTCGTGTAGGTGAAAAAAAGTTCTTCAAGACTTGCACTACCGGCAGACCCGAACGGTCACGGTCGAACATGTGTATTTGTTGTCATGCACAAAATGACATCAAATGGTAGTTTCCCATGCAAAAATTGAATGAATTCGGACACCAAACGCACGTAGCGTCACGTCTACCCTGTGTTTTAGGGGTTTTCACGTCTGCCCTGTGTTTTAGAGGCTTGCTCTAGGGTGCTGGTCAAGAGGAAATGCATCAACCATAACATGCATTGAATGAGTAAAATGAAAATGTAATAAAATGCCAGAACCGACGGGTGCCTGAGTTGGTCGGGTTACTCGATGCTAGAACCAATAAAAGTTCGAAATTCTAATTTTGTTCACTTTCCAAAAAAAATTATCATGTTAAAAAAAGTTCTCCGTATTGAAGAAAAATGTTCACCATGCATTAGAAAAAATATTCACTGTGTATAAGAACATGTTCATCGTGTATAGCAATTTTGTTTAGCGTGCATTTCAAAAAGTTCACCATATATTTGAAAAATGTTTGTTTTGTATTTGAATAAATTTCACCGGATACAGCGTGCTCTCGGACGAAGCCTTGTGGCCACCTGAGCACCCTCTGTTAAAAATGTTGTTTGTTTTGTCTTCCATGTCAGGTTTTAAGTAAAAAAGCATTTACAATTATTATCTAAAAAATTAACCAATTTTTAAAACAATAATAAAGTTCAAAAAGCAGAAAAAAGAATTAACAGAAAAACAAATAAATATAAAAGAAAAAAATGCTTAGGCTTTCATCCAACTAGGCGACAACATCGCTCCTGTCAGGCACATGTTAGGCCGGCCTAAGCGTTCGTGGATTTTAAAAAGTTCATCCATTTTTTCGAAAAATGTTCATGGATATGAAAATTTTCATTGATTTTTAAGAACGAAGTTCACTAAAGAAAGTTGCAAAAAAATGTTCCTGGTTTTGGGAAACTCAGCTTGCCAGCCGGTTTTTGAAAAAAAAAAATCATCGATTTTGAAAAAAAAATCTATGTGAAAAAATTTCATCAATTTTGGAAAAAGATTCACGATTTGAAAAAAGTTCACTATTTTATTTAAAAAAACTAAGGATTCAAAAAATTCACAGATTTGGAAAATATTTCGTATATTCAATAAAATTTCACGTATTTTCAAAAAATAAAATTAAAATGATTAAAACGAGAAAAAAACAGATGAAAACTCGGCCAAAACAAAAGAAAGAAAACCATTGATTATTATAAGTAAGATAGATTTTGTACCTCCAAATGTAGCCTGGGGGTCACGTTGGTGTGTAGTCTAGCAGGAGGTCCCTGGTTCGATCCCTGCTGGCTCCTTTAATTTTTACACTTTAAAAAATGGTGAAACTTTAAGTGAAGAGGGAAAAAAAGATATATAGGCCTATACTATATACTTACCGACAAACGACTCGTTATACATACGAAAGAGTTCAAGGTCCATATTACCCTTTTATATGGTTTGTAAGGGGGGTCTACCGAAGCGGGTTCCCTTATTATTATTACTAGAAAAAATGCCTGTGCGTTGTAACGGGAAAACTTCCGTTTCACGACATGTCATGGGAAAGATTTTGATCTATTCATAATGGAATAACAGTTTCTTATGAAAAAAATATGTATCATTTCAGGATCATGAGTTCACGACACGGAGCTTAGGACATGTGGTATGATTCATAGTAAATGATCTGATTGACAATGTTTTCTTATGAAATGCTTATGATCTATTCATAACTTCATGGCAATATAAAGAAACAAAAGTAATGAAATTGAATAAGTAATAAAAATAACATTGTGCGCTTCAATGGAAAATAAAACTGATGCAAATTTAGAATATTAATACCTATGGCAACATTCGGGGGAAAAAATTCTGGTTCATGTTGGCCGGGTCCAGGAATTATGTCACGGGACAACGGAGGCTTATGTAAAAAGAAGTTGCATTATTTGAAGATCACGACAGGGAGCTTAGAACATGGGGTACGATTTGAAGTAAATTGATCTTATCGACAACATTTTTTTATGAAAAAACTTTTGTTTTATTCATAATATCATGACAATATAAAGAATATTAAAAGTAGTCAAAATTACATCGTGTATTTCGACGCAAAATAAATTTGGCACAAACTTAGGAATATTAATTCCAATTGCAACGATCTACCAAGCATTAAATCATTGTGTGTCCTCTCCTTTGATTACGGGGACTCCTTCCTATAAATTCCTTCTTTTCGTTTAATGCAATTCCCAATCATTGTGCAACGTCCTCCTTTTATTCTTTAGATGCTACACTTGTGCGCCTATCCATAGATGGTACGGTGCAGCTTCCTTATTATAGGGATGCAATGGCAGATGCACTTAATCCTCCGGATTTGTATTTTAATTCTTTCATATCAGCCCACAATTTCGGGTTCCTTTAATTATGCACCATGCAAAGTTCAGATATCAGCCTACAGATCTCCTTCATTTAATTATGCGTCATGCAACGTTGAAATATAATCCCACAAATCTCGTAATACAATACCTCCTTTAATTATGCACCATGGAAAGTCCAAATATCAGCCCACAAATTTCGTAAACACCGACATTTTATTGCTCGATCATGCAGTGTGCAAAGCCTCTCCCACCTTGCATATGAGGAGTCCGTTCAATTAGCTCATGGCAGAAAACGATGTTGAACGTATATAAATTGATGAGAATCAATTTTGTGTAGCAAGGTGGGGCTATTAAACACGTAATACATATGGTCATCAAGACCGCGGGGTTGAAAATATATTCTTGTGCCTGTTGATCATGTTTACTTGTGTTGACGAACTATGGCTCATCAGCTGGAGCGCCGGGCAGAGGCCCAATTGTGTGGCCTTTGTGCTTGTCCGAAATAAAACTAATACAACCATCTCTGATCAAGGTGGTTGTTGTCTAGTTGGTCATGGTAGTCAGAGTGATATTGTGAGGTGTGGGGTTCGAATCCCAGGTTAATGTATAATTTTTGCTGCATTATTATTAGGTCGAAGGCCCAACTTAGCAGCCACTGGGCCACAACGTTGCGCATCCCACATACGAAATTCTGGGTGAATAATTTATTTATTTATGTATGCATAAAAATTTAGTACCACCTCGGATAGAAGAGAATATATGTGACATACGAAAAAAATCTTAAAAATATGTTGACGGACCAAACCAAGAATATCACCTTCCTTTAATAGTAGGTATAGATTAGGGAAAGATGGGTTATGTATGTTGGTGACCGAATGTTGTTCGGAGTCCCGGATGAGATCATGGACATGACGAGGAACTCCGGAATGGTCCAAAAATAAAGATTGATATATGGGATAATAGTGTTTGGTCTCCGGAAGGGTTCTGGAATTCACCGGAAGGGGTTCCGATGTTTCCCGAAATGTTTGGGTACGATAACACTTTATTTGGGCCAAAAGGGAAAGCCCACAAGGTTTTTGGAAAGCGCAAAAGGAAGTTTTGCGGAGTCCAGGAGCCAGACGCCAGGGTCCCTGGCGTCTGGCCCTGGAGTCCGAGAAGGACTCTTGCCTTTTGGGTGAAACCGACTTTGTGGAGGCTTTTACTCCAAGTTTTGACCCTAAGGCTCAACATATAAATAGAGGGGCAGGGCTAGCACCCAAGACACATCAAGAAACACCAAGCCGTGTGCTGGCAACCCCGTCCCCTCTAGTTTATCCTCCGTCATAGTTTCCGTAGTGCTTAGGCGAAGCCCTGCGGAGATTGTTCTTCACCAACACCGTCACCACGTCGTCGTGCTGCCGGAACTCATCTACTACTTCACCCCTCTTGCTGGATCAAGAAGGCGAGGACGTCATCATGCTGAACGTGTGCTGAACGCGGAGGTGCCGTATGTTCGGTACTTGATCGGGACGGATCATGAAGGTGTACGACTACATCAACCGCGTTGATAAACGCTTCCGCTTCCGGTCTACGAGGGTACGTAGACACACTCTCCCCTCTCGTTGCTATGCATCTCCTAGGTAGATCTTGCGTGATCGTAGGAAATTTTTTGAAATACTGCGTTCCCCAACATGGATTACTTGTGTGAAAAGGGGTTTGCTGAACTATTCTCCTTTCTGAGTATTGAATACATGGCACATTCTTGCTTTCTTCCAGGTATACCGGGTTTCAAAATCATCCTCAACGAAGAATCAAACCTTGCATCTGAATCATACTTTTGACCGATGATATACTGTCAATCTTGCACACAATTTTACTTCTTGCTAATTTGATCATTTCTGCTATGAAGAGTGCACACTGGGGGAGACTTGATTATCCATACTGTTGCGAGGAGTGCACGCTGATGCAAACTTGATGGTCAGCATCACGATAAGATATTCCCCATTTTACTGCAGTCGGTTGAGAATTCCATTATGTTTACCTGAGTTTCCAAATACTTCAATTCCTGGCTGATTCTTCAGGTCCAATGTCGGTTGACGAGCAACTTTAATAAGGGGAAAATATGTAACGCCGAAGTCCCAAAGAAAGAAGCAAAAGAAACGACAAAAACAAAAGCACACAGGCATACAAATAATATAAATAATTAAGCAATATCACATATTACTGCTACTCACACAATAATATGCATGCACACCTAAGCACACAAATCTCACGGAAACTCCGGTATTACGAGCTAATATGCTGTGGCGGTGTGCACGAAAATGAATTCACATGTGGAAGGAGTTGGTGTAACCAAGGCTACACCAAGCGCTGGCTGAACACCGGTTGCATCTGGATAGATACGGAGGCGAGGACGGACTTGGTGATCAAGTAGCGAGACACAAAGGTCACGACCACATCATCATCAAGCGTACGGACGAGAATCGTACACGTCCAAAGAATGGAATGACATGGCAATATAGGGGAGGAAAAGCAAGGCTTGCTGGCATTGCCCTTTTTTGATAACAAATAGCAGTAAGGGTTGCCGAAGGGATGAGGTGGATGGCATGATCCGGGATAGAGACGAGTCTATCACTGAAATAATATGGGTGGGTGATGGAAAGATATCAATGCGATATCTGAGCATAACTCCTGCAAATGGTGTCTGGAACACTTGGTACCAAGGCCTCACTCAGCTGGGACGGAGATGACGCCGAACATCGAAAAGCAGGGATACAAAGAGGGATAGTGCAGGCAGTGGATCGAAACCGATACCACCTACACACGTAAGATTACTATCAGTGACTAGATAATGATCTATATGCATGCTATGCAATAAACAAATGCAGCAAAAAAGTGCAACAAACCAACCAGGCTCTATACTACCACATTCTAACGTTCACGCGGGCTAGGGCGTCCTACAGCCAGACCTGCTCTGGTACCAAGCCTGATGCAGACATGCACATATCAAACACATCGATAGATGACTATGTGGCTGTAGGGGAGGACAAGCTGAGAGAGCTAAACAAAATACACCTTAGTCGTGGAAAGGATGACAAGTTACGTGTGCTTTGTGGTTTGAGGATTGCTAAGACAGCTGATTATGTACCTAGCTATGCTGTATATGCGAGGCGACTAGAATAGAAGCAAAGCGACCGGCAAGTAAGAAAGATCCGCTGTAGAGACCGACTGACAAAATCACCTAAGAAGACAAAACAAATATGGAGGAAGAAGCCAGCCCGTGCAAGCGTTGAGGAACCAAAGCCAGAAGAAATAATGCCTAGGTTTCGGACGCCTCCATGCTGGATTTTTATTGGATCCATTCCAATACGTATAGATTTAGGTACTTAAAAGTTAAGTCCAGATAGAAGCAACTTGAGTATTTGATGGAGTCCAGATCTTGTGCGTTCAGTTTTGGTTTGTTGAGAGAATCTAGGAGATCAACATGGGCGAATCATTTAGAATAAAATCCATGATTAGTTTATTTAGATAGGAAAGGAGAGTCCGTGTCAATTTGGGTTAGTTAGGCGTGTCACATAATATGTGTGTAGCCTATATAATAGGCTGGCGATCGCCAATGTAAGGGAGTTTGGTTTTGAGAGTTATGAAATATACAGAAAAATGTCTGAGTTAGGGACGACCATATCGTATGTATTATCTGTGATTTCCCATCGAGGAAATTACTAGCGACGGAGAGTTGATCATCACATCGACGCCTACGTGCTGATACAAGGGGATCATTATTTTCATTCTTGTATTTCAGCACACGGTTTGAATCCCCGCGCACCTCTAGGCGTTGTATGCCCATGGTTACGGCCATCCGAAGACCATGCAATAGGGCCTCGTATTCGGCTGCATTGTTGGAGTCTGTGTATAGTATTTGGAGTACATACTGGACGACATCTCCAGTGGGGGATGTTAACACGACTCCCGCTCCTAGCCCTACCAGCATTTTTGAGCCATCAAAATATATAACCCAATTGGAATATGCGCCGTACTCTTTAGGGAGTTCGGCTTCTGTCCATTTGGCGACGAAGTCAGCTAGTACTTGGGATTTGATGGCTCGGCGTGGCTTGTATGTTATGTCAAATGGAAGTAGCTCTATGGCCCATTTGGCTATCCATCCCGTGGCATCGCAGTTATTTATTATGTCATTGAGCGGGACTTCGGAAGCCACCGTGATTGAACACTCCTGGAAGTAGTGTCGTAGCTTTCGGGATGCCATGAAGACCGCGTATGCTATCTTTTGATAATGGGGGTACCGGGATTTGCATGGTGTGAGGACGATGAATCGTAGTATCTTGGTTTACGAAGTGGGAATTTGTGTCTACATCTGTTCTCGTTCGACGACGAGCACGGCGCTCACCACGATGTGTTGTCGATATGTATAGCAACATGGGTTTGCCAGCGTTTGGTGCGGCCAGGATTGGGTTGCTTGCTAGGAGGGCCTTTATTTCCTCCAGTCCGGCAGTCGCCGCGTCTGTCCATTCGAAGTTATCGGTGCGCCGTAAGAGGCGATAGAGTGGCAGTGCCTTCTCTCCTAATTTGGAGATAAAGCGGCTTAATGCTGCCACGCGACCAGCTAGTTTTTGGACTTGTTTGAGGTCGGTTGGCGTGGCCAACTATGACAAGGCTCGGATTTTGGCTGAGTTTGCTTCTATCCCTCTATTGGAGACGATGAAGCCCAGAAGTTTTCCTGCGGGGACGCCGAAGACACACTTTTCCGGGTTGAGTTTAATGTCATACGCACGGAGGTTGTCGAATGTAAGACGTAAGTCGTCTATTAGTGTTTCGACGTGACTATTTTTGATGATGACGTCATCGACGTAAGCTTCTACTGTCTTGCCGATCTGCTTCTACATGCAGGTTTGAATCATACGTTGGTATGTGGAGTCGGCGTTCTTGAGCCCGAAGGGCATGGTGTTGAAGCAGAATGCCCCATATGGGGCAATAAATGTTGTTGCAGCTTGATCGGACTCCTTCATTTTGATTTGATGGTATCCGGAATATGCATCGAGGAAACACAGTGAATTGTGTCCTGCAGTGGCGTCAATGATTTGATCAATGCGGGGGAGGGGGAAGGGATCCTTAGGGCAAGCCTTGTTGAGGTCTTTGAAATCGACACATAGGCGCTAGGATTTGTCCTTCTTTGGTACCATCACCAAGTTTGCCAGCCAGTCCGGATGTTCGATTTCTCTAATGAATCTAGTTTCGATAAGTTTGGCCAGCTCCTCCCCCATGGCTTGTCGCTTGGGCTCAGAAAAGCGCCGCAGTGTTTGCTTGACCGATTTAAATCCCTTTAATATATTGAGGCTATGTTCAGCCAGCTTGCGTGGGATCCCTGGCATATCCGAAGGTGTCGGAGTAATGGGCCAGGGGTATGCTAACCCGAGCCCCAGGACCTTTCAAGACATCGGGGCAGGCTGCGCCCCTCAAGGCCCCAAGACGTTGAGCCACCTTCCGAGAGTCGGCGGCAACACAACCGACTGCCCCTCGCGGCCGAGTCCAAGGGACGACTTCAAGATGAGCCGACTCCCAACCGCCGCCTTCCAGAGAAGCCGGCTATGGGGAGTCGGCCCGCGACTCCAACCACCCCGTATCCTTGCAATAATGGGACGGACGGGAATACCACCGCAGCCCATCCCCGCCCCATTTATCGAGGGCAAGCATAGCCACAGTGCGCCGTACCGATGGAGATCTCCATCCGGCGCGGCACTGTTGCCATGCCCGCCCTGACATCAGCCCCCATGGGCGGAGCCCTGTGCCCACGACGGCCTGTCTGTACGACCCAGAGTCGGCGGGTCCCACCCGTCGGCGGGAGTACAGAAGACGGCAAGGGCGCCACAAGACGGACCCGATGGGAGTCGGCCTCCGGGAGTCGGCTGGCCTCTCCCACGGGCCCCACGCGCCATTAACCAAGACAAGACGGGGAATGGCAACAGTGATCGCCCGCCAAAGCGGCAAAGACTGCCGCCATAACCCCATGACCAAGCCAAGATCATTAGAAGCCAGCTGATGTCTGCGGCCGGCAAGACCCGCCCATGACAGGCTTGTCGGCCCCGTACCCGGTCGGCGAGGCCCACCGGTCAAGGCCGGGTCGGCGGAGAAGACGGCGGCCTAAGAGACAGACGGCCGGGACCCGCACCCAGCCGGTTTTACCATTGTAACCCTTCGGGGTAGGCCTATATAAACCCCCCCAGGGCACCCATGCAAAGGGTTCGAATCCATTAACACTAGACCAGATCATATAGGAAGAAGGAAGCTAGTCTTGCCTTCTCCTATCTCCAGAATACAGCTCAAGGAGCAACCTTGTACTCACTTTGCCTTAGTGATCATGCGGAGACCCCGCAGAGCAGCAGTAGGGGTGTTATCTCCTCGGAGAGCCCTGAAGCTGGGTAAGATCCGCCGGCGTGCATGTCTTCGCCTCATCCCGTTTCCAGGCACCGACGACGTTCTACTCGCCCCCACCATGATAAGCCATCCTTTGGCATATGTCGCACCCAACCCCCGACATTTGGCACCCACCGTGGGGCTAGGTGCACCGTCGTCCGGAGACCTGTTCTGGACGGGAACCCTTTTCTCCTCGGCGAAGCGCAGCCAGCTGTGCACGCCCGGAAGTTCGCATGACGACGCTGCACGACACTAAGGTCGCCTGCACAGCTAGCTGCCTCGCCGAACTCGTCGGCGAGGTCCGCCTCTCCGACGAGCCTGCATCCGACGCAGGCACGGGCGGCCCCGAGAGCCTCCTCGCGGGCCTCCTCGACCAACTCCATGTCACCGGCGAGCCTGCCGTGGACTTGGAGTCCGTAGGCTCCACCGACCCGATGCTGGTCGACTCCGACACCGCGTCGCTCGACGCGTTCCCCACCAACGTGGTGGTCTACGATGAGCCGCTCCCTCACAAGGTGAGCGGCGGAGCACCGTCACGGAGGTGCTCGTCATCAGTCATGGTGAGCCTTCCGGTGAAGGAGCTCATGATCCGCTCGACGCGGCTCTACGAGACCTGACCGCGCCTATTCCGGAAGACGCAGACGCCGAGACGCTGGAGGCGCGCCGCCTACAGATCGTCGAAGGCGCGAAGAAGCTGGCGAGCATGAGACGCTTGTCAGAAGCCTACCAGCATGAGATGGATCACGCCGTGGTCGGCTCGCCGGCTCCGACTGGGCCTAGCCGCCTAGGCGCGGTCCAGCAGCGCGGCGTGGCCATCGCCAGCCTGTTCGGGGCCAATCGCCCCGTGTACGCTACACCTGCGGAGAACATCCGCGCTGCCCAGGCGGCGGCGGACGAGCTCGACAACTTCGAAGGAGAAGAGGGCCGCCTGATGACGGAGCGAGTCCACCAGCTCCTCGACGCAGCTGCCGCGCAGAACGAAGCCGGCTGCCGCATGGAGGCGCCGCAACAGCGAAATGATGACCTGCCTCCCCGCCGAGATCAAGGCGCAACGTCTCGGACACCGACTGGCGGTGTCCGCAGAAGAAGAAACAAGGATCCGGCTGTCAGCCACAGTCGGACTCACCTCACCATCGAGCGCGACCAATACGGCCGCCCAAGAGCAGTAGAGCGGCGGGACGACTATCTGCCTCCTCCTCCTCGCAGAGAAAGGAGAGTCTCCCCGCCACCCGTTGAGCATCCGACTCTCGGCGACCGCCTTGGCCGCCGAGAGGGAGTCGGAGAGAATGACGCCCGCCACCGGATCGACCGACTCCATCGGTCCCTGGCGCTGGAAGAAGAAGATGAGCTGGGTCCGCCCTGTTTTGGACCTCGCATCCGAGACGAGCCCTTTCCCAAAGGTTTCACGCTCCCCCGAGACACGCCCAAGTACACCGGCTCCGTGAAGCCGGAAGACTGGCTAGTTGACTACTCCACGGCCGTCAACATAGCGAACGGCAACAAGCGAGTTGCCGTGAAGTATGTTCCACTCATGCTCCAGGGCACGGCCCGGACATGGTTGAACAGCCTGAAGCCGCGCAGCATCAACAGCTTGGTCGACTTCACCGAAGCCTTCGTCCGCAACTTCACGAGCACGTACAAGCGACCTCCCAAGCCTCGCCAGCTTTCCTTGTGCGTGCAAGGCCCCGACGAGTCGACTCGCGACTACCTCACGCGCTGGGCCGAGCTTCGGAACTCTTGCGAGGGTCTGCACGAGGTGCAGGCTATCGAATACTTCACCGTCGGGTGCAGAGAAGGCACCCTCCTCAAGCACAAGCTCCTCTGCGACGAGCCGGAGACCCTCGACGAGTTGCTGATCATAGCGGACAAGTACGCCACGGCCGACTCCTCCATGAAGGCGGAGATTCAAGTTAGTGCGACTGGCAAAGCGGCCCCGCGGGCTCCCAGAACTCCGGCTGGAGACGCCAGTCGGCAACAACAACAGAATGACCACAAGCGCAAGGCCCGCAGCCGGCTTCCAGCAGCCGGCAAGTTGCGACAGTCGAAGACCAACAACCGGAGGGGCAGCCTCCGACCAAGCGACAGAAAGGCGGCAAGTCCAACTGGTTGCCGGCCTTCTCCTACGAGCAGACTCTAGATGGTCCCTGCAAGTTCCACAGCGGAGCGAAGCCATCGAACCACACTACCCGGAAGTGCCACTAGCTCACCAGAATCGCCAAGGGCGAAGGCCTCCTGCCTCCCCCGCCTGTTGGGCCGTCGCCTCCACCGCCCAGCAGCATTTGTCGAGCCATCGGCCTTGATACAAGATGAGTATCCAGAAGAACACGGAGCATATGTAGTGTTCACCAGTGTGGCCGATGACCAACGCAGCAGGCGACAGTAGCAGCAAGAAGTAAATGCAGTAGCATCAGATACCCAGAGTTTATGCACTGGTCCGAGAAGCCTATCAGTTGGAGCAGAGTTGATCACCCAGAGGTGATGCCGAGTCCGGGCTCCTATGCCCTGGTCTTAGGCGCCACTTTAGCCACAGATAGGCGGGCCGCTCGTTTCTCGTGAGTGCTGATAGACGGAGGCAGTAGCGTCAACATCCTGTACAAGGATACCATGGAGAAGTTAGGAATCAAGCAAAGACAACCAGAGCAGGGAATTTGTGTTCCACGGCATTGTACCTGGCCTTTCCTCCTCGCCGATCGGCAAGATCCTGATAGACGTCCTCTTCGGGGACAAAGATCATTTCCGCCGAGAGCTAGTTTGGTTTGAAGTGGTGGACCTCGAGAGCCCGTACCATGCGTTGCTTGGCCGACCTGCCTTGGCCAAGTTCATGACGGTCCCCCACTACGCCTACCTCAAGATGAAGATGCTGAGTTCCAAGGGGATTCTGACCGTAGCCGGCGACTATCGAAAGTCGTCCGCTTGTGCGAGCAGTCGGCTAGCCGAGTCCTTGGTGATCGCAGCTGAGAAGCGGCTTCTTGATCGGGTGGTGGCAATGGCCGGCAAGCAGCCTGAGATGTCGCCTGAACCCAAGGAGTCGGAAGCTGAGGGTTCGTTCAAGCCGGCTAAAGAGACCAAGAAGATACCTTTGGATCCGGAGCACCCCAAGAGGTACGCTATCATGGGTGCAAACCTTGACAGCAAATAGGAAGGCGAGCTCGTCGATTTCCTCCGTGAGAAACGAGACATCTTCGCGTGGTCCCCCAAAGACATGCCAGGTGTACCGATGGAATTCGCCGAGCACAAGTTACATGTCCAACCTGATGTGAAGCCCGTCAGGCAGCCCTTGCGCCGCCTGTCAAAAGATAAAAGAAGAGTTGTTGGAGAGGAGATAGCCCGTCTCCTGGCAGCCGGCTTCATTATGGAGGTGTTTTTTCCAGAATGGTTAGCAAATCCGGTTCTGGTGCTGAAAAAGAATTGTATTGACTACACAAGCCTGAACAAAGCTTGCCCCAAGGACCCGTTTGCTCTGCCAAGGATTGATCAGGTGATAGACTCCACAGCCGGATGCGAGCTTTTGAGCTTCTTAGATGCATATTCAGGATATCACCAGATCAAGATGAACCCGGCTGACAGACTGAAGACCGCCTTCATCACGCCGTTTGGAGCCTTACGCTGCACCGACCATGACGTTCGGCTTAAGGAATGCCGGTGCCACCTTTCAGCGTTGCATGCAGAAGTGCCTCCTCAAGCAACTCGGCAGAAACGCCCACGTCTACGTGGACGACGTAGTGGTGAAGACGGAAAAGCGTGGAACGCTGTTGGAAGACCTCAAGGAAACCTTTGAGAACCTGCGCCGATTCCAGATTAAGCTCAACCCTGAGAAGTGCGTTTTCGGAGTACCAGCCGGCCAACTTCTTGGCTTCCTGGTCTCTGAACGCGGCATAGAGTGCAACCCTGTAAAGATCAAGGCCATTGAGAGGATGGAAGTACCCAGCCGACTGATAGATGTGCAAAGGTTCACCGGCTGCCTGGCGTCCATCAGCCGATTCATCAGTCGGCTGGGCGAGAAAGCTCTCCCCTTGTACCAACTGATGAAGAAGACCACATTTTTCGAGTGGAACCACAAGGAGGACGAAGCGTTTCTCCAGTTGAAGAAGATGTTGACTACTCCCCCTGTGTTGGCGGCTCCGACTCCTAAAGAGCCCATGCTCCTATACATTGCCGCCACCACCCGGGTGGTCAGCACAGTCATCGTAGTTGAGCGCAAGGAGGAAGGCAAGGCGCTACATGTCCAGAGACCGGTATATTACCTGAGCGAGGTACTGTCGACCTCCAAGCAGAACTACCCTCACTACCAGAAGATGTGCTACGGCGTGCACTTTGCCGCCAAAAAATTGAAGCCTTACTTTCAAGAGCATCCAATCACCATGGTCTGCACGGCTCCACTGCCGCGATCATTGGAAGCCGAGATGCTTCGGGCCAAGTGGCCAAATGGGCCATAGATTTGGCCCCCTACACCATCTACTACCAGCCCCGCACCGCCATCAAGTCGCAAGCACTGGCCGACTTCCTCATCGACTGGGCCGAGACGATTACGCCGCCAAATACCGACTCCACCCATTGGCGGATGCATTTCGATGGCTCCAAGATGCGCACCGGCTTGGGAGCCGGCGTCGTCCTCACTTCCCCTAAAGGCGACAAGCTCAAATACGCGTTGCAGATCCATTTCGCCGCCTCCAACAACGTCGCCGAATACGAGGCACTCATTCACGGACTCCGGCTTGCCAAAGAACTCGGCATTCGCCGAATCCTGTGTTATGGTGACTCCGATTTGGTGGTCCAGCAGTCATCCGGCGATTGGGACGCTAAAGATGCAAACATGGCAAGCTACCGCTTCCTAGTACAACAACTCAGCGGATATTTCGAGGGGTGCGAGTTCCTTCATGTGCCGAGAAATGACAACGACCAGCGAGACACCACAGCGCGAATCGGCTCCACCCGTCAAGCAATACCCTCCGGCGTCGCCCTTCAGCGCCTCCTCAAGCCGTCTATCAAGCCTTCACCAGAATCAGACTCCATCGTTGTGCCGGCTCCACCCGAAGAAGTCGGATCCAGCTCAAGAGCCCCAGCAGACGGCACAAGAATTCTCACGGAAAGCTCCAAGAACACCGCAGTAGAAGCCGGCCCGGGGACTTCAGAACCCGGCCCGGGGACTGCGGCGACCAGCCCGAAGACTCCAGAGCTCGGCCCAGGGACTGCGCTAGTCGGCCCGGGGATCGCCGATCAGCCGAGGGCTGCGCCCGGTCGGCCAGGACTTCAAGAACCAAGAAGCGGGCGCGGACTCTAATCCGCCGCCTCCAAGCCCAGCCGCCCTCGTCCAAGTCGCAATGGTGGCAATCGAAGAAATAGCAGCACCCTCATGGGCCCAGCCCATCCTCAAGTTTCTAGTGAACAAAGAGCTGCCAACCGATGAAATCTTGGCTCGGCAAGTGCAACGCCGAGCAGCAGCCTACACCATAGTCAACAGAGAGCTGGTCAGGCGCAACGTCAATGGTGTCTACCAGCGTTGCATCGAGCCAGAGCAAGGCCAAGCAATTCTCAAAGACATCCATCAAGGCGAGTGCGGCCACCATGCGGCCTCACGAGCACTCGTCGCCAAAGCCTTTTGACACGGTTTCTTCTGGCCAACTGCCCTAGAAGAGGCCAAAGAGTTAGTCCAGAAATGCAAGGGGTGCCAGAAGTTCCGCTCCAAGCCGCTCCAGCCGGCTTCCGCACTCAAGACTATCCCCATCGCCTGGCCCTTTGCGGTTTGGGGCCTGGACATGGTGGGACCATTCAAGACGGCACGAGGCGGCCTAACTCATCTACTTGTCGCGGTGGACAAGTTCACCAAGTGGATAGAAGTAAAGCCCATCAAGAAGTTGAATGGTCCGACTGCAGTGACCTTCATCACTGACATCACAGTTAGGTACGACATACCACACAACATCATCACCGACAATGGCACGAATTTCGCCAAAGGTGCCTTAGCCCGTTTCTGCGCGACGCAGGGCATCCGACTGGACTTAGCGTCCGTTGCCCATCCGCAGTCAAACGACCAAGTAGAGTGAGCAAACAGCCTCATCCTGTCTGGCATCAAGCCCCGACTGGTCGAGCCACTGGAGCGCTCGGCCGGCTGTTGGCTTGAGGAGCTGCCAACCATCCTCTGGAGTCTGCGCACGACTCCAAATAAGTCAACCGGCTTCACGCCTTTCTTCCTCGTCTACGGTGCTGAAGCCGTCATCCCAACGGATATAGAGTTCAACTCCCTGCGAGTCACCATGTACACCGAGGAGGAAGCAGAAGAAGCACGCCAAAACGGCGTCGATCTGCTGGAAGAAGGCCGGCTATTGGCACTCAGCCGGTCCAGCATCTACCAGCAGAGCTTGCGCCGATACTACAACAGGAAGGTCAGGCCAAGAACTTTCCAAGAGGGCGACCTTGTGCTCCGACTGATCCAGCGAACAGCCGGCCAACACAAGATGTCAGCGCCTTGGGAAGGCCCCTTCATTATCAGCAAAGTGCTGGGCAACGGCTCCTACTACCTGATCGATGCCCAGAAGCCCCGAGCACGCAAGAGAGACGTCTCCGGCAAAGAGTCGGAACGGCCATGGAATGCAAATCTTCTCCGAAGATTTTACAGTTGATCTTGATATGTACCACGCTACCCTTTGTATTAAAGTACCAAGACTTGGGCCCCGAGACGAGCTCGGGGACTGCCCTCTTTTGTTATCTGTACGATAAGAATTATGCATTCGAGTATGCTACTTTTTGTCACGCCGCTTGGCACCGGGTTCGACTAGTCCACCCGGGGACTCGCCGCCTTGTGCTATGAAATGCTTCCTGTAGTCGGACAAGTAGCGTGTGGTGCTTAAGCCGTCTCCTGCCAGAAGCAGCAGCTCGCAGAGCGACTGTTTGGTGGGCAGGAGTAAGGAAGAATGGGCGCCCACACGAAAAATGGCTAAGGACCTAAAGCATTAACATAGCTTAAGCCGGCTTCCAGCCCCTCTTCGCAAAGCCGACTCATGAGTAGTCGGCTTGCCGCTTTCTATCCAACTTGTTAAAAAAGACTCTAAAAAATGGCCAAGTACTTGCCTCCCCAAGGTAGCCAAGCACTTGACCCAGCGGCAGTCTGCAGAGCGGCTGTTCGACTGGCAAGGCGGCGACTAAGGGAAGGCGGCAGAGGGAAAAGCCAAAGGAGCAATAAGCAAGGAAAGATAGAATTCAGAGAAATATTTACATAGCATAGGCCCTTGGCCGAATCTTCGAGCAGAAGTTCAAAATACACCCCGCGGGTGGAATTGTGCGAATTAACAAGTTCTTCAAAGACTATTAAAAGCAGATAAAATAAAGGCAAGACGGCAGCCTAAGAAGCGGCAGGCGGGTTCGGAGGGTCGGAGGTGACGGCGGTGTCAGGCGCCGGGGCGGCCGACTGGGTAGTCTCGGCTTGATCATCTCCAGTGGCAGCCGGCTTGGTCGGACGCGGCTCGTTGCTGGAGGCATGGTCGAGCTGAGGCTGGTCGTCCGCTCCGTCTTCTGGCGCCTCCATCTCGCCTCCGTCCTCTACCTCGCCTTCCTCCTCGGCGCTGGAGCCAATCACCTCCGCCGAGTCCTCGTCATATTCCGGGTTCAGCCCGAACCACTCCGGCGGCACCACCCCGCCGTCTGCAGCCCGCTCAGGAACGAAGAGGTTGGTATCTGTGTAGTCGGCGATCGCCGCCGCACGCTCGACGAGGGCGTCTTCCACAGCTATCAGCTCACTTTGAGCCTCGACCGAATATGGCCCGGCCGGTCCAGGTCAGCGCCGGATACCACGCCTTGGCGAATTCCAAGGCCCGGCGTGCTCCGGCCGGGCGAGAACCCTTCAAGCCTCAAGGCGGCCAGCGCGACCTCCGGCTAATCGGCGGTGCGATTGGGAAGTGCTTGTGAGCCGGCATGTCGGCCTGTGGCAGCAATCGCCAGGGCGTCGACACGTTGAAGCCGGCGCATCATCCGATGGGCCGGCCGCAGACGAGCCTCGATGCTCAGAAGCTGCTCGTCAAGGGTTCGGGGGGCGTTGGCGGCAATCTCCACACCGCTTGCCCTCCGCGCCTCGCGGTCAGCCTCGATGGCTTGAATGGCCGCCTGCGAGTGGCCAGGAAGAAGTCTGCCAAGACAAAAAAGAAGCAAGACAAAGAATCGGGAGTCGGCCTGACTTATAGTCGGCGGCTCAAAGAAAGAAAATAAAGAAACTCACCGTCGACGATGTCCTCAATCTCATGGAAGCCAGAGGTCAGCAGTGCCTCCTTGTCGGTCTAGGAGGAGCGCTCGCTTTCGAACTCGGCCAGGAGGGCAGTCTCCTTCCTCTCCGCCTCGTCCCGCGCCTTCTTAAGCAGCTCCTTCTGCTCCACCAGCTGCGCAGCCAGCAGATCGCGCTCGGTGGCGAGCTTGTCGCACTCCCCCCCCCTTGGCACGCAAGGCAGTGTTGGCCTTGCCCAGCTGTTCCTGAAGAGCGGCGTTGGCCCCTGAAGAATAAGAAAGGAAAAAGACGTTAAGTCGTCAACAAATAAGGTCGCCGGGAAGATCCGGCCCGACTGCTCAGCAGTCGGCCCGAATCTCGGGGACTACAGCCCGCGGGTGCGCCAGTGCGCCCCTGCAAAGAAGAAGGAGGACTCACTCCGGCTCTCCGACAAGTCGGCAGTCCGCTTGCCCAGCTCCTCAACATTGCGGTTGAAGGCAGTGACGCGGAGGTTGTGATACTCCTGCAACAAGTATTTTAGTCAGAAGTAAATATTTGGAACTCACCAGATGGAGTTCCGAGCCGCCTGCTCAGCAGCCGGCCCGAAACTCGGGGACTACACCAGTGGGTGCGCTGGCGCGCCCCCACAAAGAAGAACAAGAAAAATAGAGTCAAACGAAGGAAGCGTACCCTGATGGCTGCTCGCGATGCCAGATGCGCCTTGGTGCAGTTCTGGATGGCGTCGCCCTCGGCTCGTAGCTTCGCCTGGACGTCAAGAAGAGCAGTGTTCAGCGGGCCGTTGCCGCCTCCCCGTACCCATCCAACGGGCGCGGCACTCGTCGCCTCGACGTCTGGAATGGCCGAGTTGGTGGCGCCAGTCTCCAAAGGATGTGGCGCCGAAGTTGCCTTCTCAAGGCGGCGGCGTGCGGGCGAGGCGACTTGGAGGAGCAGCTTGGCCACAACCTCGTCTTCAGTCGGCGGCACCAACGGGTCCACCGGCTGCTTCCCCTTCTCGCTCCCAGACGGCGACGGAGGCGGCGGTGGCGGTATGGCCGTGTCCGACATGGAGGCTTCGCCACTCTCCCTCTCCATGACGGGGTTCTCGCTCCGGCTTCGCCAGTCTGCCCCATGAACTCCGGGAGCGGCGGCGCGGAGCTCAGTGGGATGACGATTAATGCCGACTGGAGGCGCGCGGCCTCCTCGGCTCGCCGCTGTGCCGCGACGGCGGCTTCGGCCTCTTCCAGTTTCTTCTGGGCGGAGGCCGCCGCCTTCTCATCCTCCGCCTTCTCCAGGCGGTCGGCCTCCTCCTCGTCGCGCTTCTCCTGCGCGTTTTGCTCCGTCGCCTCGCGGAGGTCGGCGGCAGGGTCGATCCGTCGAGTGTTGGCGGACGTCTCTACCGACCCCATGATGGAGGGGGCAGCGACTCTCTCAAAGGTGAGGGGGGCCCTGAAGCGAGAAAGAAATGAAAAAAGGATTTGGACAGAGTTCACCAAAAGGAAACAAGTCGAAGACGGAGCACTTACGCAGAGACCAATGGCGGCTTCTTCACTTCCTTGCGGAAGCGGTTGGCCTTTGCGACCGCCTCCTCCCGCTTGGTCGCGGCGGCTGGCCCCTTGAACTTCTTTGGCCGGCCGCCGAGCAATCTCGGCCCGGCCCGACGCTTCTTCATGCCGCCTTGACCGTCCAAGCCGACGGAGGAGCTCGAGCCCGGCTGGCCGACCTTCGGCTGGTGACGAGGGGCGACTTCCCCCTCGGCGTCGTCATCGGGCCAGTCGGCAAAGGTGGCCGAGGGCCTGAAGTCGCCAGCCCCTCCTCTCCCTCCTTCGGCGTCAGCCTCCATCGCCGCCGCCCCCAGGTCAGGGTCATCGACATCGCTCTCCGCACGGTCGGGGACGAACTCGCGGGGCAGTCCCGTGGCGCCGGCTGCGGGCTGCATGAGGGGGTTCTGACTCAAGAAAAGCCAACAAAGATCAGAAGTCGGATCCGGCTGCAAAAGAAAACAGAAGAAGAAGAGAGACGACTTACCACAGGCGGGGGGTTGGCGCGCGAGTACGACTCTTTGCCAAACTGCCAATCCTCCGCGAGATTGCAGTTCGCGATGTTGTTTACCATGTTGGCCACCTCCACGTGGGGCATGTCCTTGGTGCACATCCGACTCGGGTCCCGGTGGTCGCTCATCTGACTGATCAGATGAGGTCAGCCTTGGAGTGGGAGGACTCGGCGCGCCATGAAGGCGGCCAGCAAGTCGGCCCTAGTCAAGCCCTCCGACTGCGTCAGCACTCGGAGTCGGGCGACGACGGTGGCACCAACGGGAGTCAGCGTCCTGCCCCGATGGGACCAGCTGGGAAGCCTCCCAGCCGGCGCGCCGGCTTCGTAGGGCGGCAGGTTAACCCAGTCGCCTTCTGGGGCGACGTTCTTCACATAAAAGTAGGACCGCTGCCACATCTTCACTGACTTGATCAGTGGGATGGAGGGAAACGGATTGCCGGCGGTCGATCTCCGCGATGAAGGCGCCGCACTGGGCTGGCACGCCGGTGACGTGCGTGCCGAGCTTGGATTGGAAGAATTCTCCCCACAGCTCGATGGTGGGGAGAACGCCGAGGAAGCCTTCGCACAAAGTGGCGAAGGCGGCCAGCAACACCACCGTGTTCGGAGTAAGGTGGTGCGGCTGGAGCGAGTGGAACTCCAAGAAGGAGCGGAAGAAGGCGCTCGCCAGCAGCCCCAGGCCGCGCATGAGGTGCGAGTGGAATATGACCCGCTCGCCCTCCTTCGGCGCCGGCGATATCTCCCTCTCCGGCGCGGCGCGGGCCTGCACTAAGTTCGCGCCGGGGAGCCGACACGTCTTGCGAAGAAGCTCGATGAGGTCGTCGTCCACCTGGGACCCGTCCCACACGCCGGAGCGCACGGCCGGAGGAGCGGCGGCGGAGGAAGAGCTCATCGTGCGGGTGCGGCAAGGTTCGATGCGGCGGCGGCAGGAAGAAGAAGCAAGTAGGGGTGGGGGGAAAAGGGAAGATGGGCGCGCGTGCTTCGCCGCCCCCTCCTCTCGCCTACTTATAGGCCCACGGGCTGAGAAGCCGATGGGGCGGGCGTGGGATTAACTGCGGGCAGGACCCCACGCCCCCACGATTTATCCCACGAAGTTACTGTGCGCAGTAACGATGTGGGAACCCCAACCGTCCGCACGGCCACGGCGGATCCGTTCGTGTGCCGAGGCACGGTAGTGGCGGGCCCCGCCTGACGGCCTGTCCCATCGCACACGTGGGCGGGCAGACTGTCCCTGCCGCGTGGCGCTGCGCAACGGGTTCACAACGGGCGGCTGAGTGGAGGCGTATCAGGCACGCTGCCTGGAGCCCGCTACGACTTTCAAACTCTTCAAAGAGCAAGACGGCCCTCTCCGAGTCCGGCTCCAACTAGGCGGCCTAGAGGAAGACGGCGAGCAAGGCCCAGATCCCTCCACCAGAAGGGAGAAACTATTGAGGCTTCTCTACGTGTCGCCCTCGGCGCCTCACCAGCTTCGGGGACTACTGTCGGAGTAATGGGCCACGGGTAGGCTAACCCGAGCCCCAGGACCTTTCAAGACATCAGGGCAGGCTGCGCCCCTCAAGGCCCCAAGACGATGAGCCGCCTTCCGAGAGTCGGCGGCAACACAACCGACTGCCCCTCGTGGCCGAGTCCTAGGGACGACTTCAAGATGAGCCGACTCCCAACCGCCGACTTCCAGAGAAGCCGGCTATGGGGAGTCGGCCCGCGACTCCAACCACCCCGTATCCTTGCAATAATGGACGGGACGGGGAACAGCCACCGCGCAGCCCATCCCCGCCCCGTTTATCGAGGGCGAGCATGGCCACAGTGCGCCGTACCGATGGAGATCTCCATCCGGCGCGGCACTGTTGCCATGCCTGCCCTGACATCAGCCCCCATGGGCGGAGCCCTGTGCCCACGACGGCCTGTCTGTACGACCCAGAGTCGGCGGGTCCCACCTATCGGCGGGAGTACAGAAGACGGCAAGGGCGCCACAAGACGGACCCGATGGGAGTCGGCCTCCGGGAGTCGGCTGGCCTCTCCCACGGGCCCCACGCGCCATTAACCAAGACAAGACGGGGAATGGCAACAGTGATCGCCCGCCAGGCGGCAGCACTGTCGCCATAACCCCATGACCAAGCCAGCGTCATTAGAAGCACGGCTACAGTAATCTGCAGCCGGCAAGACCCGCCCGCGGCGGGCAAGGGCTGTCGGCCCCGTACCAGGCCAGTCGGCGAGGCCCACCAGTCAGCGGGCCCCAGCAGTCGGCGGAGAAGACGGCGGCCTAAGAGACAGACGGCTGGGACCCGCGCCCAGCCGGTTTTACCATTGTACCCCTGGGGGGTAGGCCTATATAAACCCCCCTGGGCACCCATGCAAAGGGTTCGAATCCATTAACACTAGACCAGATCATATAGGAAGAAGGAAGCTAGTCTTGCCTTCTCCTATCTCCAGAATACAGCTCAAGGAGCAACCTTGTACTCACTTTGCCTTAGTGATCATGCGGAGACCCCGCAGAGCAGCAGTAGGGTTGTTATCTCCTCGGAGAGCCCTGAAGCTGGGTAAGATCCATCGGCGTGCATGTCTTTGCCTCATCCCGTTTCCAGGCACCGGCGACGTTCTACTCGCCCCCACCATGATAAGCCATCCTTTGGCATATGTCGCACCCAACCCCCGACAGAAGGGTGCTAGGCAAATATGTCCCAGTTTTCGCGCAGGAATTCTCGTAGTGCGGCGTCAACTGTTGGGTTCAGTTGTGCTCCGATAGATGCTGTTTTCTTGGGGTCTGTTAGGTGGACCTGGAATTTGACTATTTCTTCTGCTGGTTTGAAGGAGGTGGATTTTGGGCGTTTGTTGAGTATCACATCGTCCCTTTCCACCGTGGAGCACAGTGCAGTTAACTCTTTGGCCGCGAGGGCTTCGGATAGCGCCTCAAGGGCCAAGGATGTGGTTTTGTTTTCAGCGTGGAGTGCTATGTCCGGATCGCTGACGAGAGTGATTATACCGTTTGGTCCGGGCATTTTGAGCTTCATATACCCGTAATGAGGTATAGCTTGGAAGCATGTAAAAGCATCCCTCCCCAACAAGGCGTGGTATCCGCTGCTGAAAGGGGCCACTTGGAAAGTGACTTCTTCGGACCGATAATTATCCGGCATGCCAAATACCACATCAAGTGTGATTTTGCCCGCGCACCGTGCCTCTCGGCTGGGAATGATTCCGCGGAAGGTTGTGCTACTTTGCTTGATGCGGCTCCTGTCTATTTCCATTTTGTGGAGTGTGTCCTCGTAAATGAGATTTAGTCCACTGCCGCCGTCCATGAGGACCTTAGTAAGTCAAAACCCGTCCACAATAGGACTGACAACTAATGCGGCTGGCACTCAGACTGTCCTGTACCTCGGTTCATCACCAGCATTAAATGTTATAGCCGTGTCGTTCCAAGGGTTTATTGCAGCGATTTGGCAGACTTCGGCGAGGTTACGAAGTGCCCTTTTGCGTTTGTTGTTTAGAAGCGATTGTGTCGAAGACCGTCAATACTCTTGTGTCGTTGTTTTCTGGAGGGTGCTGTTCTGAGGTGTCCTTGATAAGGATGTCCTCACCGTTCTTGGCTACCTGCAAGAGTATCCGACATGCTCTAAGGCTGTGAGTTGCCACGGTATCTGGTGCCGTGTGTATTTTGCATGGGCCATCGAGTCATCCCTCCAGAACGGTGCCGTGCCGCGTAATGGGCTTATGTTTCTTGACTGTTGGACTGGGCGTGCCACGAGGGTGCGCCCTCTTCGCCTGTAGGAGGAGTTGAGTTGGGACCGACGGTTCCCAGCAAGCTGCATGAGTTTTGCAGGCTTTTTCATCGCACTGTACTTTTGTACGATAGTTGCTAAGTCAGCGAACTTTAGTATGCGGTGGCGATTGATAGCGTTAAGGATACATTCGTCCGTGCAGTTGTTGCAGAACGCTGATATCGCGTCCTCGTCACGACAATCTTTTACCTTATCTTTGACAAGGAGGAATCTCGCCCAGAAGTGGTGGACCGTTTCTTGAGACTGCTGTTTGATGCTCATGAGAGCGTCTATGTCCGGGTGGGTGGGTGGAATTAAATCTGAAACCTGACCTGACCGATTACCCGGAGTCTGAAGACCTTCGGACTCAACAGTCCGGGTCCCGGAGTATCTTATGATTGTTTAGGACTGTCGTCCGATTCTATGTTCGAAGGGCTAGTCGCATCCTTTCGCTGGTGGGTATCCGGTTCTTCCAGATCGGTGATCCGGACATCGTCCGTCTTCGATATAGAAGAAGACTCACCGTCCTGCTCCTCGACTACCGCTATCTGGTGGGTGACCGGTGGAGTTTTAATCTCTCCTTGATCGGTTTTAGGCTCGATCCGATCGTAATCTTTAGCGATTCCCAAAGCGGCGATGCGATCTAGGAGCTCGTTCAAGGACAAAAACTCTGCCGGATCCATCTGCTTGGAGTGTTCGGAGTTGATGCGAAGGGGGTTTTCGATGGCCCGAGAGGTCATCGTCGGCTCAACGGCCGAATGGGCGATCATGGTAAAGCCGCCCAGCCGGAGGATTTGGCCTGGGGCCAAGACTCCCCCAGAGGTGATGCTGTATTTAATGACAAGGCGAGCCATCGAACCTTTCGTCGACGTCACAATGGAACTCTCAATGAAAGCACCAATGTCGGTGTCAAAACCGGCGGATCTCGGGTAGGGGGTCCCGAACTGTGCGTCTAAGGTCGATGGTTGCAGGAGACGGGGGTGATAACCCACAAGTATAGGGGATCGCAACAGCTTTCGAGGGTAGAGTATTCAACCCAAATTTATTGATTCGACACAAGGGGAGCCAAAGAATATTCTCAAGTATTAGCAGCTGAGTTGTCAATTCAACCACACCTGGATAACTTAATATCTGCAGCAAAGTAATACGATAGTGGTGGTAACGGTAACAAAAGAGTAATGAAAGCAAAGTGATATTTTTGGTGTTTTGTAGTGATTGTAACAGTAGCAACGGGAAAGTAAATAACCCTAAACCAGTATATGGAAAGCTCGTAGACATCGTATCAACGATGGATAATTATGCCGGATGCGGTTCATCATGTAACAGTCATAACATAGGGTGACACAGAACTAGCTCCAATTCATCAATGTAATGTAGGCATGTATTCCGAATATAGTCATACGTGCTTATGGAAAAGAACTTGCATGACATCTTTTGTCCTACCCTCCCGTGGCAGCTGGGTCCTAATGGAAACTAGGGGATATTAAGGCCTCCTTTTAATAGAGAACCGGAACAAAGCATTAGCACATAGTGAATACATGAACTCCTCAAACTATGGTAATCACTGGGAGTGGTCCTGATTATTGTCACTTCGGGGTTGCCGGATCATAACACATAGTAGGTGACTATAGACTTGCAAGATAGGATCAAGAACTCACATATATTCATGAAAACATAATAGGTTCAGATTTGAAATCATGGCACTCGGGCCCTAGTGACAAGCATTAAGCATAGCAAAGTCATAGCAACATCAATCTCGAACATAGTGGATACTAGGGATCAAACCCTAACAAAACTAACTCGATTACATGATAAATCTCATCCAACCCATCACCGTCCAGCAAGCCTACGATGGAATTACTCACGCACGGCGGTGAGCATCATGAAATTGGTGATGGAGGATGGTTGATGATGACGACGGCGACGAATCCCCCTCTCCGGAGCACCGAACGAACTCCAGATCAGCCCTCCCGAGAGGTTTTAGGGCTTGGCGGCGGCTCTGTATCATAAAACGCGATGATTTCTTCTCTTCTATTTTTTTCTCCCCGAAAGCAGATATATAGAGTTGAAGTTGGCGTCGGAAGGTCTCCAGGGGGCCCACGAGGTAGGGGGAGCGCCCTGAGGCGCCCCACCCTCGTGGGATGTGGTGTGGCCCCCTGGTCTTCATATTTGGCGAGGATTTTTATATTCCGTGGAGTTTCAGGTCATTCCGAGAACTTTTGTTTTACGCACATAAAACAACATCATGGCAATTCTCTGAAAACAATCGATCCGGGTTAGATCCATTCAAATCATACAAGTTAGAGTTCAAAACAAGGGCAAAGTTTTTGGAAAAGTAGATCTGACGGAGACGTATCAACTCCCCAAGCTTACACCCTTTCTTGTCATCAATCAATTAAGTTGACAAACTGAAAGAGAAAAAGAAAAACTTTTACAAACTCTGTTTGCTCTTGTTGTTGTAAATATGTCAAGCCAGCATTCAAGTTTTCAGCAAAGATTATAACTAACCACATTTGCAATAATTCTCAGGTCTCATAATTACTCATATCAATAGCATAATCAACTAGCAAGCCATAATAATAAATCTCGGATGACAACACTTTCTCAAAACAATCATAATATGATATAACAAGATGGTATCTCGCTAGCCCTTTACGAGACCACAAAACATAAATGCAGAGCACCTTTAAAGATCAAGGACTGACTAGACATTGTAATTCATGGTAAAAGAGATCCAATCATAGTCATACCCAATATAAATTAACAGTAATGAATGCAAATGACAGTTGTGCTCTCCAGCTAGTGCTCTTTAATAATAGGGTGATGACTCAACATAAAAGTAAATGGATAGGCCCTTCGCAGAGGGAAGCCGGGATTTGTAGAGGTGCCAGAGCTCGGTTTTGAAATAGAGATAAATAATATTTTGAGCGGTATACTTTCATTGTCAACATAGAAACTAAGAGATGGCGATATCTTCCATGCTACACACATTATAGGCGGTTCCCAAACAGAATGGTAAAGTTTATACTCCCCCTCCACCAACAAGCATCAATCCATGGCTTGCTCGAAACAACGAGTGCCTCCAACATACATCAGATCCTGTGGGGAGTTTTGTTTGCAATTAATTTTGATTTAGTTTGCATAAAGCATGGACTTGGGCATCCCGGTGACCAGCCATTTTCTCGTGAGTGAGGAGCGGAGTCCACTCCTCTTGAGAATAACCCGCCTAACATGGAAGATAAGGGCAGCCTTGGTTGATACATGAGCTATTCGAGCATACAAAACAGAATGTTTATTTGAAGGTTTAGAGTTTGGCACATACAAATTTACTTGGAACGGCGGTGTAGATACGGATATAGGAAGGTATAGCGGACTCATCTGGAATAACTTTGGGGTTTAAGGGATTGGATGCACAAGCAGTATTCCCGCTTAATGCAGTGAAGGCTACCAAAAGACTGGGAAGCGACCAACTAGAGAGCGACAACAGCCATGTACATGGATTAAAATTAATAAACATTGGATGCAAGCATGAGTAGGATATAATCCACCATGAACATAAATATCGTGAAGGCTATGTTGATTATATTTCAACTACATGTGTGAACATGTGCCAAGTCAAGTCACTTAAATCATTCAAAGGAGGATACCACCCCATCATACCACATCATAACCATCACAATAGCATGTTGGCACGCAAGGTAAACCATTATAACTCATAGCTAATCAAGCATGGCACAAGTAACTACGATCTCTAATTGTCATTGCAAACATGTTTATTCATAATAAGCTGAATCAAGAACGATGAACTCATCATATTTACAAAAACAAAAGAGGTCGAGTTCATACCAGCTTTTCTCATCTCAGTCGGTCCATCATATATCATCATAATTTCCTTTCACTTGCACGACCGAACGATGTGAATAATAATAAGAGTGTGCGTGCATTGGACTAAGCTGGAATCTGCGAGCATTCAATAAACAGGAGAAGACAGGGCAATATGGGCTCTGGGTTAAATCAACAATAATTCATATAAGAGCCACTTAAACAATTTAATCATGGTCTTCTCCTATCGACCCCCAAAGAAAAGAAAAGAAATAAAACTATTTACACGGGAAACCTCCCAATAAGCAAAAGAAGAACGGGAAATATTTTTGGGTTTTTCTTTTTAATTATTACTACAGCAGCAAGAAAAGTAAACTACTACTATTTTTTTTTTTGCTTTTGTTAAGATTTATCAAACACACTAGAAGAAAGCAGGAAAAAGAAAATAAACTAGCATGGATATTACAGTGAAAGAGTATGAGCACCGACATCTAGCAATGAGTGTGTGTGAACATAAATGTAATGTCGGTGAGAAATACGTACTCCCCCAAGCTTAGGCTTTTGGCCTAAGTTGGTTTATTGCCACGGATAGCCTGGCGGATACCCGTAGGTGTAGCTAGGGTCGTACTGCGATGAAGAATAGTTGGGGTTGTACTGTGATGAGGAAGACTCTGACTGCCATTGGCTGACAGCCATCTCTGGACCCCAAGAATAAACAGACTGTCGTGGAGGCTCCTCTTGTGGTTCCGGTTCCGGGGCTGGTGCAGGATTCCGGTAACTTGGACGGCAGCCCACGTAACGAGATAAGGTCCTACAAAATTAAACAAGGAAGGAGCAGGCAAGGTAATAGTTTCAGGGTGATGTTTATGAAAGAATAATTTATATTTGAGCTCTCCTTCCCTGCCTTTAACAATAAAATCATGTGCTAGCATACTCTTATAATCTAGATAAGCACTAGGCAGCATTTTTTCTTCTTTCTCATGAAGCCTAATAGCTATGTTAAAATGTGCAGCAAGCCGTGAAGCATAAATGCCTCCAAAGATGGGACCCTTAGTACGGTTCATACTTAACCGTCTAGCAATAATTCCGCCCATGCTAACAGTGTTATCGCGGTATAAACCTTGGAACAAAATAATAATATCAGGAACACTAAGGTTCCCACAGTTCCCGCGACCAATCAAGCAACGACTAGCAAATAAGGCAAAATAGCGTAACACCGGAAAATGTATGCTAGTGATTCTTGCATCAGAAACCTTCCTGGTTTCTCCCACAGTGACAGTGTTAATAAACGCTTCCACCTCTTTACGGTGTGGTTCCTCTAAGGTACCCTCAGGGGGTATGTTGCAGACTTCGCAAAATTCAGACAATGGCATCTTTTTAACAACGTCATATAAATGAAACTCTACTGAAGGAGGTGATTCCTTAGGGAAAAAGTAGAAGTTTTGCACAAAAGTATTGGTGAGTAAGAGATACTGATGACGTTGGTCGCGGACGAAGTCGGTGAGGCCAGCATTTTCAATCAAAGAATAGAAATCCTCATAAATCCCGGCTTGTCTTAAGAAGTTATCGGATGGCCATTCACAAGGCCGGACCTCCGCGGTACGAGGCAAATTATATTTGGGCCTCTATGCTTCTTCATTTTGTTTATCCATTGAGCTTCGGCTCGACGAGCCCCTCAAAAGTCTCTTCATTATTTTCTGAAATAATCTGAAATTTTTAGTAACTTCAAACAAAAGTGAACCAACTTCAATAAAACTGATAGAAACTACTCCTACAAGTGCCTAGAACCTATATCAAGCATTAGAACTACTTGGAACCATATAAATTTGATATGCAAGCTCAAGAACATGGTAACCTATGCAGCACAAATTTGCAAAGAATAAAGCACTAGAACAAAAACTAGTTGGACCAATGGAGGAGTCACATACCAAGGAACAATCTCCCCAAGCAGTTTTGCGAGAGGTGCTTTGAGCAAGGAGATCGAAAATTACATCAAAGAGGGCTGGAACCCGTGCTTGAGTTGGTTTTTCGTGTTTGTGGGAGGAAGAAGAAGAGGATGGGTTCGGGAATAAGTGGAGGAGGGCCACCGTGGGCCCACGAGGCAGGGGGGCGCGCCCAGGTGGGTAGGCGCGCCCTACACCCTCGTGGCCAGTGTGGCAACTCCTCATGATAATTTTGCACCATAAATCCTCAAATATTCGAAAATCATATTAAATTGGCATGTCATTACGAGGACTTTTATTTTGGGATATTTTTATATTGCACGGATAAATCAGAAATGCATAAAAATACTATTTTTACTTTATTTCAACTAAATAACAGAAAGTATAGAGAGGTTACAGAAGGTTGTGCTTCTAGTTTCATCCGTCTCATGCTCATCAAAAGGAATCCACTAACAAGGTTGATGAAGTCTTGTTAACAAACTCATTCCGACTAACATGGAACCGGAGAAAGTTCGAATAACACTATGTTACCTCAACGGGGATATGCACATCCCCAATAATAATAATATCATATTTCTTCTTGACAGTAGGAAGAGGAAATTCAAAACCTCCAAATATAATCGATGGAATTTTTCCAATAGAGTTGATATTGTGGACTTGAGGTTGTTTCCTCGGAAAGTGTACCGTATGCTCATTACGATTAACATGAAAAGTGACATTGCCTTTGTTGCAATCTATAACAGCCCCTACAGTATTAAGAAAAGGTCTTCCAAGAATAATAGACATACTATCATCATCGGGAATATCAAGAATAACAAAGTCCGTTAAAATAGTAATGTTTGCAACCACAACAGGCACATCCTCACAAATACCGACATGTATAGCAGTTGATTTATCAGCCATTTGCAAAGATATTTCAGTAGGTGTCAACTTATTCAAGTCAAGTCTACGATATAAAGAGAGAGGCATAACACTAAAACCGTCTCCAAGATCACATAAAGCAGTTTTAACATAATTTCTTTTAATGGAGCATGGTATAGTAGGTACTCCTGGATCTCCAAGTTTCTTTGGTATTCCACCCTTAAAAGTATAATTAGCAAGCATGGTGGAAATTTCAGCTTCCGGTATCTTTCTTTTATTAGTAACAATATCTTTCATGTATTTAGCATAAGGATTCATTTTGAGCATATTAGTCAATCGCATACGCAAAAAGATAGGTCTAATCATTTCAGCAAAGCGCTCAAAATCCTCATCATCCTTTTCCTTGGATGGTTTGGGAGGAAACGGCATGGGTTTCTGAGCCCAAGGTTATCTTTCTTTACCATGTTTCCCAGCAACAAAGTCTCTCTTATCATAACGTTGATTCTTTGATTGTGGGTTATCAAGATCAACAGCAGGTTCAATTTCTACATCATTATCATTACTAGGTTGAGCATCCTCATGAACATCATCATTAACATTTTCATTAGGTTCATGTTCATTACCAGATTGTGTTTCAGCATCATACATAGAAATATCATTTGGATTATCAGGTGGTTCAACAATAGGTTCACTAGAAGTTTGCACAGTTCTATCATTTTTCTGTTTCTTCCTTTTAGAAGAACTAGGTGCATCAATATTATTTCTCTGAGAATCTTGCTCAATTCTCTTAGGGTGGCCTTGAGGATACAAAGGTTCTGAGTCATTCTACCAGTTCTAGTAGCCACTCTAACAGCATAATCATTTTTCTTACTATTCATTTCATCGAGCAATTCTTTTTGAGCTTTAAGTACTTGTTCTACTTGAGTGATAACCATAGAAGCATGTTTGCTAACAAGTTTAAGTTCACCTCTAATATTGGCCATATAATCACCCAAGTATTTAATCATATCGGAATCGTCTTTCAATTGTCTACCAAAATAAGCATTAAAATGTTCTTGTTTGACAATAAAGTTATCAAACTCATCAAAGCATTGTCTAGCAGACTTATAATGAGGAATATCACCTTCATCAAATCTACAGAGAGAATTTACCTTTACTACCTGTGTCGGGTTATCGGGATCAGGAGGTTCTTCAATAGGTAATGGATCAAGATCATAAGTTTCTTCAACAGGCGGGAAATTAAGACCATGTATTTCTTCAATAGGAGGTAAATTCTTAACATCTTCAGCTTTAATACCTTTTTCTTTCATAGATTTCTTTGCCTCTTGCATATCTTCGGGACTGAGAAATAGAACACCTCTCTTCTTCGGAGTTGGTTTAGGAATAGGATCATTAATTGGAGCAGGAGCTGGCTCAGGAGGTGCCCAATTATTTTCGTTTGTCAACATATTATTCAATAGAATTTCAGCTTCATCCGGTGTTCTTTCCCTGAAAAGAGAACTAGCACCACTATCCAGGTAATCTCTAGAAGAATCGGTTAGTCCATTATAAAAGATATCAAGTATTTCATTTTTCTTAAGAGGATGATCAGGCAAAGCATTAAGTAACTTGAGAAGCCTCCCCCAAGCTTGTGGGAAACTCTCTTCTTTAATTTGCATAAAGTTGTATATTTCTTTTAAAGCAGCTTGTTTCTTATGAGCAGGGAAATATTTAGCAGAGAAGTAATAAATCATATCCTGGGGACTACGCACACAACCAGGATCAAGAGAATTAAACCATATCTTAGCATCACCCTTTAATGAGAACGAAAATATTTTAAGTATATAAAAGTAGCGCGATCTCTCATCATTAGTGAACAGGGTGGCTATATCATTCAATTTAGTAAGATGTGCCACAACAGTTTCAGATTCTTTGCCATGAAAAGGATCAGATTCAACCAAAGTAATTATATCAGGATCAATAGAGAATTCATAATCCTTATCGGGAACACAGATAGGCGAAGTAGCAAAAGCAGGGTCAGGCCTCATTTTATCTCCAAGTGATTCTTTGTTCCATTTAATTAATAGCCTTTTAAGTTCATGACGATCTCTGCAAGCTAGAATAGTGGCAGAAGATTCCATATCAAAAACATAACCCTCAGGAATAATAGGCCTATCTTCATCATCACTTTCATCATTATGATCAGATTCAATAATTTCTTTCTCTCTAGCCCTAGCAATTTGTTCATCAAGGAATTCACTAAGGGGCACAGTAGTATCAGGCATAGAAGTAGTTTCATCATAAGTATCATGCATAGCAGAAGTGGCATCATCAATAACATGCGACATATCAGAACGAATAGCAGAAGCGGTTTAGGCGTCGCAATCTTACTCATAATAGAAGGTGAATCAAGTGCAAAGCTAGATGGCAGTTCCTTACCTCCCCTCGTAGTTGAGGGATAAATTGTTGTCTTAGCGTCTTTCAAGTTCTTCATAGTGTCCAGCAGATATAAATCCCAAGTGACTCAAAGAATAGAGCTATGTTCCCGACAGCGGCGCCAGAAATTAGTCTTGATAACCCACAAGTATAGGGGATCTCAACAGCTTTCGAGGGTAGAGTATTCAACCCAAATTTATTGATTCGACACAAGGGGAGCCAAAGAATATTCTCAAGTATTAGCAGTTGAGTTGTCAATTCAACCACACCTGGATAACTTAATATCTGCAGCAAAGTAATTAGTAGCAAAGTAATATGATAGTGGTGGTAACGGTAACAAAATAGTAATGAAAGCAAAGTGATATTTTTGGTGTTTTGTAGTGATTGTAACAGTAGCAACGGGAAAGTAAATAAGCGTAAACCAGTATACGGAAAGCTCGTAGGCATCGGATCAGTGATGGATAATTATGTCGGATGCGGTTCATCATGTAACAGTCATAACATAGGGTGACACAGAACTAGCTCCAATTCATCAATGTATTGTAGGCATGTATTCCGAATATAGTCATACGTGCTTATGGAAAAGAACTTGCATGACATCTTTTGTCCTACCCTCCCGTGGCAGCGGGGTCCTAATGGAAACTAATGGATATTAAGGCCTCCTTTTAATAGAGAACCGGAACAAAGCATTAGCACATAGTGAATACATGAACTCCTCAAACTATGGTCATCACCGGGAGTGGTCCCGATTATTGTCACTTGAGGTTGCGGATCATAACACATAGTAGGTGACTATAGACTTGCGAGGATAGGATCAAGAACTCACATATATTCATGAAAACATAATAGGTTCAGATCTGAAATCATGGCACTCGGGCCCTAGTGACAAGCATTAAGCATAGCAAAGTCATAGCAACATCAATCTCGGAACATAGTGGATACTAGGGATCAAACCCTTACAAAACTAACTCGATTACATGATAAATATCATCCAACCCATCACCGTCCAGCAAGCCTACGATGGAATTACTCACGCACGGTGGTGAGCATCATGAAATTGGTGATGGGGGATGGTTGATGATGACGACGGCGACGAATCCCCCTCTCCGGAGCCCCGAACGGACTCCAGATCAGCCCTCCCGAGAGGTTTTAGGGCTTGGCGGCGGCTCCTTATCGTAAAACGTGATGATTTCTTCTCTTCTATTTTTTTCTCCCCGAAAGCAGATATATAGAGTTGGAGTTGGCGTTGGAAGGTCTCCAGAGGGCCCACGAGGTAGGGGGGCGCGCCCTAGGGGGGGCGCGCCCCCCACCCTCGTGGATAGGGTGTGGGCCCCCTGGTCTTCATCTTTGGCGAGTATTTTTTATTATTTATTGTAAGGTATTCCGTGGAGTTTCAGGTCATTCCGAGAACTTTTGTTTTCTGCACATAAAACAACACCATGGCAATTCTGCTGAAAACAGCGTCAGTCCGGGTTAGTTCCATTCAAATCATACAAGTTAGAGTCCAAAACAATGGCAAAAGTGTTTGGAAAAGTAGATACGACGGAGACGTATCAGGGGGACATGATGTTTACCCAGGTTCGGGCCCTCTCTATGGAGGTAATACCCTACTTCCTGCTTGATTGATCTTGATGAATATGAGTGTTACAAGACTTTATCTACCACGAGATCGTAATGGCAAAACCCTAGAGGCCTAGCCTGTATGAATATGGTAATGAGTATATCCTTTCCGGACTACGCCCTCCGGTTTATATAGACACCGGAGGGATCTAGGGTTACATAGAGTCGGTTACATAAGAAGGAATATTCATAGTTGGTCGCCTAGCTTGCCTTCCACTTCAAGGAGAGTCCAATCCGGACATGGGTAGAGTCTTCGGTCTTCATGTCTTCACAGTCCACCAGTCCGGCCCATGGATAACAGGCCGGACGCCCGAGGACCCCTTAGTCCAGAACTCCCTCAAGGAGGATGATGCAGACATGCACATATCAAGCACATCGACAGATGACTATGTGGCCGTAGGGGAGGACAAGCAGAGAGAGCTAAAGAAAATACACCTTAGTCGTGGAAAGGATGACAAGTTACGTGTGCTTTGTGATTTGAGGATTGCTAAGACAGCTGATTATGTACCTAGCTATGTTGTATATGCGAGGTGACTAGAACAGAAGCAAAGCGATCGGCAAGTAAGAAAGATCCGCTGTAGAGACCGACCGACAAAATCACCTAAGAAGACAAAACAAATATGGAGGAAGAAGCCAGCCCATGCAAGCGTTGAGGAACCAAAGCCAGAAGAAATCTCTACTCCTAATGGACGAATTGGTTGAATAGTCCCCCCACTTTCAATCTCTACTCCTAATGGACGAATTGGTTGAATAGTCCCCCCACTTTCAACCGGTTTAATTTCAACCGGTTTATTTTCAACCGGTTTTTTTCATCTGGTTTATTTTCGTCTCACATCCCACCAGCCTTCGCATTAAAAACCAAATCAATGCGGCCATCCGTCTCTCGATCCACCCGATGCGGCCGCCCTATCTCCCTCGTCTAGCGATGCAGCGCCGCCCCAATCTCCCCGCTCCGCCGCCGCCGCCCCCCGCCTTCCACTATCACCCGCTCAGCCACCTCCACCCTCTTCTACATCGCCGGAGGAACGGGCACACCTGGCGCGCCGCCTGGAGGCCGCGCCGAAAGGTGAGGAGGGAGCCGTGCGGCAAGCTTGGCAGGCTGGCCGAGGCGGCTCGGCGGGCGGCGGGCTTGTGGACGAGCTCCTCGTCGCCAGCGGAGGGCCACCGAGGGCGCCGAGCGCCGCAAGGAGCGAATCTGCAGCAGATCGGCAGTGCTGCCGCTCTCGTGCCCTCGCCGCCAGCGCGCAAGTGCGGTACCTGCCCGCCCGTTCTTCCTCTCAACGCGAGACCGGAATGCTTTGGCTATTGTGGCTGCCTGCGTTTGGTCCAATAGCATCTGCCGATTGCAGGATGCCAAGGAGGGATTATCCGCGGGGCGCGGCTTGGGGATCTGCAGAGGTTGCTCAGGAGTCAGGACGAGGCAGCAGTCCATGGTAGCCAGTCGCCGCCACACTGCCTGTCGGGTCTTCCGTGACCTGCGGTTGCACAAAACCACCATTCCGTACCAATAGTGAGAATTCGGTATCCATGTGCCTCCCCTGCAGCAACAAAGTTGTCTGATATAATGTGCATGATTTTAGCGTGTGTGTCCCATAGGCCCATATAAGCAATAACAATCATTTTGTCATATGATTCTTTTTTGGTTGGCAAATTACACCACATGATGTACAACTTCAATCGATCCTTGTAGAACTTCCTGCTTCCTGTAGCCATTTATGATGAAATTACACCACATTTTCAGGAGAGTGTTGAACACCTTCGGAAGAGGATGGGGCACTTACGCAAGAGAATGGAAATGGAACACATTTGCTCAGCGTTATCAAGGACAAAGCACATGTAAGCAGCGTTGGGTCCTTGACATTTTTTGGTTGGCAAATTGGAAAGCCCAGGACAAAGCAGCGGACTTACAGCCACAAGGAGCTTCAGTGGTGGTCAGTTGTGCTTGGATATGCAGCACATGTAAGTTTGTGCCCAATGCTCTTGTACAACAAAATATTAAGACAATACATTTGATGTAGCACACATATCCCAGCCTAGCTAGGCCAATTGTCATGCTTCAAGAAGAAAATACAAAATTATTCCTTGTGCTGCCGATTTTTTATATATGGTTTTGAATACATCGTAAAGATAAAAAAGAAGAGCATTGTGTTTTTCATGCATTAGTGGAATATAGTATACATTGTGGCCCTTCAGTTTAGTGTTTTCATGGTTTCAAGCCTAATCTCTACTCCTAATGGATGAGTTGGTTGAATAGTCCCACCACTTTAAATCAGGTTTTTTCGTCTGATTTTTTTTCGTCCGGTTTTTCTTCGTCCAGCCTCCCACCACCATCGCCACTTCCATCGGTTTATTTTTGCCTCACACCTATTTTCAGTCCCATGCTCGTCACAGCGAATAACCTACGAAGACGCAGGTCTCCTTCCTGATAACCCTAGCCGCCGCCGCCGCTGATCTCCCCTCCTCCCCTAACTGCAGCTTCACGCCATTCTTTTCCCTTTCCTCCTGCTAACGGCATCCCTCCACTCCGTGACGCAGATCGGTCGACGTGGGTGGGGCTGGTGGCGATCCCCAGTCGGGCTACATAGGGCCGACGACGATCTGGATAGGGGCGGTTTGAGGCGCTCGCGCACATCAGAGGTCCAGTGGCGGCCGCGTCCTGCATCAAAGGTGCGGCTAGGAATCGAGAGGAAGATATGGGAGGGCATGAGGAAGGGACGGGAGGAGCTCACCGACGCGCGGGCGACGGCTGGAGGCTGGTGGCAGCTGGGTCACACGGTGTGGCCAGTGCGCATGTGGCGTCCTCCCTGGTGGGGCGAGCAGGAAGGAGGAGGTGCACGGGAGGCATAGGCGCTGTGGCGAGATGCACTTCGGATGCCCGAGATCGGGCTGCAGTGGGCCCTGGCCCTGCTGGTGGCTTGGGGGGAGCTGACTTCGACGTTAACTTCTACATCACACAATGTTACATGTCGAGAGAAGGTTCGTGATGCAAATGCCTACTCCTTTAATCTGTTTTATCGGTTTTAGCTCATCGTATTTGTTGTATTAGCACATATTTGTTTGTAATGCCAATGCCTTCTCCTTTACTATGTTATATGCATTTCCTCTAATGTTGGTAAACTTTAGATTGAGTAGACCTTGGCAGCCTATCCTTTGAGCGCTAACTGAAAATATCGGGACCCGATAATTTGACAAGCAAAGTAGTAATGTGAATTGATGTGTTGTTTGTTGTTCTTGTAGTTGGGGACGACCGTGAGCCCGTGGATAAAGGAGGCAGACCACGACCTTGACTTGGCCATGTCCGCCTCTACGGGTGATGATAATGCTTCACTCTTGAGTTATGTAAGAAGCGGTGAGGCGAAAGCCACTGCGTCATCACCTCGGCCATGTCCACCTCTCTGTACTGAATATCATGTCTCAAATATCCAAAAAGCTTATTTAAATATTGATAGTTAATAGTTTTTCTATAGTGCTTCTCTACTAATCAAAGAAGTTAATAATTTTTCTATTTCATTCTTTTTTCCAATTGAATGCACTCGGGTTTCTTTTGGATTAGTTATTATCAAACATATAATTCTTTCTATACTGATGTGTTATTTTTCAGTTGAACACAATGGACTTTCTATAGATTTTCATGGTTTTTGCAAAGTACTGAGCTTTGTTGTTTTATTCCTACATATTCAGTTATTTCGTTGTGAAGCTAAAGCGGGTGTTAAGACAAAGTCCACTCTGTCTAGATTGAAAACGATTGGAGACATGATTCACCTGATATTCAGGGGTAGTCAAAACCATGGTGAAGTATTATTGTGCAAGTTTCACTGTCTTGTGTTACTTCTCTCATCTTTACTATTTGGCAAAGAGTCATTCTTTCGTACATTCATAATCACTACCAAGTTTTATGTTTTATTGAGTAGCGTTAAACTGTTAATTATCGTATTACCATAGAGCTGCTATTCTAGATTGTTAGATACTAGAATTTATCAATGTATGTGATGGAGAGACCGGTAGTGTTGTTCATCTTCGGTGTTGGTATAATTGCTAACATTTATTCATTTCAAAGATTGGTGCAGGATAACAACCCTCATGTTGTCAAAGCTTTGTTCCAATATCTATTACCATAGTTCTTTTCAAAGAGGATCGTTGTTTGAAGTCCGATGAGATTCCGATCCCTAAAAGCATGGCGAAGACAAGATCAAGTTCCATCACTTTGCATCGAAGGGACTGCCACCTGCCTCAAGAACAAGAAAGGAGAGGACAGTGGGCCTCATGCCTGAAATGATGAGATAGGGAGATGAAGGCGGGCCTCATGCCTGAGACGACGAGGAGCAGGGAGAGGAAGGCGGGCATCATGCTTTTCACATCCTACATGGTAACACAAACATGAGAAAAGAAATCAGGTTGGTGATGGGGCGTGTGCGTGCGGCCTTTGGGTGTAGAACAATTCAACGGCCACGACCATGTGAGGTGCAAGGTAAGATCAACTTCTTCAACTAGGTGCCTCCTACATCTCCTTTGTGAGGATTCGTGGGGCTTATATGTGCCACATGTAAGGACAAGATTGTTTTGGACCTTGGCTTGGTGCTTGCCGCATTTAAGTTGCCCATCAGGATGGTCGTGTCCTTGGGTGCATGGCCTTCGACCACCACCAGATGCCCACGGGAAACTCACTAAAAAGAATTTTTCATTATACATTAATCCATGATCTGGTCTTGTTAATTTATACTTTGTGAAAGTGCGATCAGGTATCTGTGGGGTGCTTTTAGAAAAAGCAGAAGTGGTCATGCTAGAGCTAGCGCAATTTAGTTGAAAGGCATGGGATCGGTGGCTTGAGCATCTTGGGCTGATCTTGTGTGCCATTTGTGCAGGATTCGGGACAGGAGTGGGAGGCGAGTAGTGATGGAAGAAGTGAGGAAATTGAAAGGAACAACTTCTTGTTCTGTTGGCCTTCTTGATTCAACCCAATACATTTTGCATTTCAGCGTGTGTATGACATGGGAACATATATGTTATCTCTAGGGGGCAAAGCATTGTGGATTTTTCATCATTGTGGTGTTTTGGAGGCTAGTTGGATGTGATGTCCAGACAGGTAATTTTGAGCCAAAATCAGCCTTAAAGGTAGGTCTCATATTTTACTCATGCTTCAACTATTTTGAGTATAGCGTTTGCATTATTTCTAAGAAGTTTTGTGCCTCATAGCTTGTGTATATAAGCATATATGTCTTGTCGAGATATATTGTCAGGTTGTAATGTTGATAAAATGAGAGGAAGTTAAAAAACTTAGCATAACATCTATTTACTACACAATGTGCAAGTTTAACAGTTATTAATTGTGTGTCTACAACTGTTCTGTTTTTTTCACTATTGTTGGTTGAAATCTGTTTCAACAATGCGAGTTCTTTATTCTCAAGACGTTCTTTTGTTCCCTCGGGTGATGTGCTTCAACAATGCGAGTTCTTTATTCTCAAGACGTTCTTTTGTTCCCTCGGGTGAATGCGCCTTCCTAAGCAGGTCTGCATGTTGGTATTACTTTGTTTGTTGACATCTTCCGTCTCTGAGACCATGCTCAATATTAAAGGGGAGCAACCTGGCATGTTGCAACTCATGTGAATTCATGCGGATGATATGGTATCTTACATTTTTTCACTAATCAAAAGTTCATATAGGTAGTAACCATCTATGTGTTTGGCAGTTGTAGTGTCTGTTAGTAGTTTTTTTGTGAATTTATTTATTATAATTAGGAAGTAATAATAGCTTATTGCTTGTACATTTGCCTCTCTTTTTTGTAGAAGGTGCCTTTGCCTTTTTGAGCTATATAGTAATTGACTATTTTTATGGACTCCATAAAGCTGCAAAAAAGATTTTGCATCAACTAATTTACTGAAACATAGGCGGATTAAACATGTGGTCTCTCAATATTTAAATATCAAAATCAGAATTAGCACAAACCAGTGTATCCATGTTCTAAGATTAGCACAATCTGATAACCCTCCTAAATTTCAGCATTATGTGCTAATGGAGAATTTGAAGTTGTTCATCACTATGGTTCTTGCATGGAACATGCACAGATTGTTGATATTTGCATTATGTCATTAAATGTCACCGCTAATCAGTTTCTTACAATTGAGTAAAACCCATGTCCAACATGTGAAGGTTCCAACTGAAAAATCATGTCCGATCGTTGCCCAATAGGCTCTTATTTTCCACTTTGTCTTCTGATGCAAAGTTAATTAGCCTTATGATTCATACAGTTTGTGGAATTATCAAAGTGATGTTGTGCTTTATGGTATAGCCGTATAGTAATAACTACTACTCTAAGATGTCAAAAGAACTTTCAGAGCATCTAACTATGCTTGCAAAACACCATATCAAAATGCATTTGAGTAAATTACCATTTCAAGAAATGATGAAACTCTAATCTTTTTTGGTCGATTATTTGTTTGCCTACGGTAATAGATTATCAAAGTAGCACCGCATATTTATTGATTCATTGGTTATTCGCCGAATCATTCTTCAAGGGAATCCATGCCATTGTGCTTAACCTCAGCTCACGTCACTTTCCACTGAGGTTGCAATCATTGCCATGTCCCCATCGCTGACGCCATGCAGGAGAACCTCTCATTGCTGGATGCAGCGACGATGGTGTTCCTGGAGAGATGTGAAGCGGCAGGGGAGACGCAACTAGGTGCAGTGGCGCTACAATAATGACTCATTGCCATCGAGCGACCCTCCCGCTTAGGCGATGCTCCTGGCCTTGCATGGTAGACAACATATATACCTGGTAAGCATGTGTTGAGTTATTACTGCAGACTATAACTGTCTTTGTTTGCTAACATGAGAAAATCATTGTACTACCATCCTTGCTGATTGATTCACGCAGCGCATGTGTGTTTTGTTGGTCTGAGACAACAACGAAACATCATGTGTAGTAGATGACGCTGCACCTCACTTGCAGTGAGTGGTGAAGCATGGTGCCACGAGTCTAGCTGATGTGCTGCTGGAGAAGGACACGATCTTGAAGTAGTTGGCATGAACGGCCGTCGGGTATGGAATTGTTTTCTCTTCTTTTCCCTAAAATTGTACTCTTTTGGGTGTTGTTGGATTTGGTTTCCGTTTGTTCTGACAAATGTACACTCCCTTTCGCTCATTGATAATGTGGTTGATTAAGTGCATGATTGGTCATTGGTTGGTCAGGGCTTAAGGCTCATAGGGTTGTGCAAAAGGGTGTAGGTTGGTTTGGGAAGGTCTATTTGTCCACGTAAAACTGTTGAATGCTTGTGTGTAGGAATTCAACATATCGGTATTTCAGTTTTGACAATCAGATATTGACGCAAAATTTCTTCCACCTCTTGCAGATTTTTTTTATGAAGATGCAAGTGGTCTGAAGATGTCTTCGTGACCAAATATTTGCAAAGTGATTAGGGAGATATCTGATGGAACATGCCGAAACGATTTTGGGCCTACAATATAAAAACAATGAAATTGCAAACTTTCTTAGGGAAAACCCCGTTACGATGCTCTATGAGTGCTTCCTGTAAGAAGAGGAGACATGCTTCCTGTAAGAAGAGAAGACACTTGTGCATGCTGCTCAAGGTGATACACAAGATTGAGTGATGGGCTTGCAAGCTCAGGGCGGTCATGGAAGTAGTGTAGTTCCTTTGTGTGTGAGAGACCCACAAAGGATTGCTTAATGAGCTTGAGTCTGCGTAGGTTGAACACCAAAGAGTGATTGTGGTTCTCTGTGAAATACTAAAATGCAGGTGCTGCAGCGGTTGTTCATTGATATTATGTAGCTTTCCTTTGCATACGCTAGCACCTACATATACATGTGGCCACATATGATAAGTTGGCAGTGAACTTTCAAATACATGCGACAAATTCTTGACAGAGTGGATTGTAACATTGTGCAGAAGAGATAAGAGAGAAGAGAGAGAGACATGTAGAGCTACAGAGAGCTTGAGAGGGAGATAGACTGTTGTTTGATTTTTTATATTGTGGTGAGAGAGAGAGAGAGGAACTGTAGTTTGATTGTAGTATTGAAGGGAGCGAGTTTAGCCTAATGTAATCGACAACAAAATTACAAAGCACTGTGTGAGGGGAGCTACGTTGGAAGGGGGCTTGTGAGAAGAGATGGGAGATGAGATGTAGAGACACCTCGTTGTTGGCTGTCTTTGTGGGGAGAGAAGGAATCGGCTATGCGGTGCGAGTGAGAGGAGTGTCTGCTTTCTTTTTCCTTCAAGAAGAGGAGAAACGAGCAGCTGTTATGTGGTGACATAAATGTCACATACCCTAACAAGACATTTTTAGAGGAAATACTATCCAAGTGATGTATAAGTAGCCTACAATCTATATCTCATTAAAATAGGGATTTGATTGACATTGTACGATGCAAACGAAGGTAAAGACAACATTCCTCACATTTTATGAAAATATATGAAACCCATCAAGTAGATATAAGTTTCTAGCAAATAATTAGTTGGATCATTGCTCTCTCTATATACACAACTTCCTATTAGATTTTTTATCAACTTACATCACAAGCGATGTGGATTAAAAAAAACTTATGGGCTATCATTTTATTACACACGACATTTGACATGCATTATGTTCATATGTGCAACCATAAAAAATGTATCCATAAGCCCGTGGCAACGCGGGCGTTCTACTATCAATAAGAATTACATTATTTATGATATTACATGGAAAAAGTGAAGGGGGGGGGGGGGTTCATTGACACGATTATGACGCTTTTTATAATAAATCGAAGAACGTGCTAACTCTTGTATCATATCATTCGCTTCTCTTCGGAAGTGCTTCAATTTGAATTTCCCATTCGATCTCAAAACTTAAGCTTGTTTGGGAATCACAATGGTCGATGAAAAGGTGAGATGTGGGGAGAAGAACTGTAGCGCGTGTTGTAGTGTGCTTGAGGCAATTCTCGTATTTTTCATGTACCAATGCACGTTCATTGTCCTATGTTAGCGATGAGAGCAATAAGGATGCTTACATGCAAGTAAAATATTATAATTCTTGTGTTGTTTTGGCCTTACATTCCTATGCCATGGTTGGGGTTGGTTTCAAAAATGTAGATTTGCAAATTACTTCCTCTTTAGTTGATCCTAAGTGTCCATACCAGGTCACCTAGGGCCACGACTAGAACGCAGCGACCGCACAAGTTTCAGTAGTATCATTGCACAACATTCCGTCGCTACAATATGAAGCAAGCTTGGGGAGTGGCAGAATGATGCCTCCACCCCTAGTTCCATTTGTGTGGAGACTCTAAAAAGAGCCGAAGTGAAAGAAGAGATGGAATGACAATGACGCAACCTTGTCGTGTGATTCTTGTATGTATATTTGAGGTCCGTAGGAAAATATGTATTAGTGAGATAAAGTGATGGAGATGCATCTTAGGTGGAGATGGAAGCAGATCCTGGAGATAAACAGAGCATTATTAGTTTGTGAATGAACTTGTCATGGAAAGAATGTTTTCATGTTTATATGCCGCATTTTCTTACTATTTCTACTAAGGTGAGGTGCCTTGTATATGCCATATTTTTAACATATGTAGTAGAGCGAGACAATAAAACAACGACATAGAAGCCACATGCAGAATCAAGGGGCAGTAGATTGAGAGGATGGTTGATGTATGGACAAAGAGGGCTAGGGAGAAGTTCAACAGAAAAGAGAGGCTAGATGGGGTGCATGGCGTTTGTTGGAATAGAGAGAAGATACTTGCATTTGTGTTTTGGTTGAACATTGCGTGCAATGTCTTTGTTCGGGGAGGGTTACTTGAGCATTGCTTGCAAATTTATTCGTTGGCCCGTGGCAACGCACGGGCGGTCTACTAGTAATGCCTAAGTTACGGACGCCTCCATGCAGGATTTTTATTGGATCCATTCCAATACGTATAGATTTAGGTACTTAAAAGTTAAGTCTAGATAGAAGCAACTTGAGTATTTGATGGAGTCCAGATCTTGTGCGTTCAGTTTTGGTTTGTTGAGAGAATCTAGCAGATCAACGTGGCCGAATCATTTACAATAAAAACCATGATTAGTTTATTTAGATAGGAAAGGAGAGTCCGTGTCAATTTGGGTTAGTTAGGCGTGTCACATAATATGTGTGTAGCCTATATAATTGGCTAGCGACGACCAATGTAAGGGAGTTTGGTTTTGAGAGTTATGAAATATACAGAAAAACGTCCGAGTTAGGGACGGCCATATCGTATGTATTATCTGTGATTTCCCATCGAGGAAATTACTAGCGACAAAGAGTTAATTATCACATCGATGCCTACGTGCTGATCCAAGGGGATCATTATTTTTATTCGTGTATTTCAGTACACGGGTGAAAATTATTCTTGGAGGTTGCGAGGAGAAACAGGGAGACGGACTGCTCGTCAAACATCGTCGTGAAAGATCGGACCGTCTACGCGCGCGAATTAGCATCTCGCTAGTTTGTGCCTCATCAAAGCCTGTGGCACCCCTGCTCAGAGAAACCGGAACGCCCCATATTCCAGCCTAGAGATCGAGGAGAAGTCTTCTGGAATACGACACTGCTTAGCATAGAACAAGTCAGCTCTTTATTACAGTCTATATGGGTACAAGGGGATTACATCGGCACGACGACACTACTCCTGTCACGGTTGCTCCTTGCAAGCAGCAGAACAACACGAAGCAGCGGAATAACTCTAGCAGCGGAACAACGACGACGGTGGTGAAGTCCACTCCGCAGGGACTCTGGCTGGAACGCTTATTCTAGCTCGCAAACAAGGGATCCACGGCAACAAGCGATCAAATCCGGCATGACCTGCAAACTGGCATGACACGCCAGGTCAGTACATTGAATGTACTTGCAAGCTCAGAGCAACCAAGAGCAATCAAGACAAACAACATCATGGTATTTACAGGTTAACAAGGATTAACACAATACTATAAGATCAATCATAGCCTGAACAAGATGAACATGATACCGCTAGAATAATACGAAAATGGCATGAACATATGAACATGATAATACTAGCATGCAACATGATGACGCTGTCATGCACCAACTTACTCTGCTTGAGTTACCTCGTAACTATCACATGCATAAGCTTATCATCGCGGACGTCACACCATCATCTCAGGACCCAATCAAGCTTGGTATTACAATACCATAATAATCATTAATGACCACAAGGAGCTTGAACTTTACCCGTGAGTCTCGCATCACACCCCAAATATCCATCAACTCGGTATCCTCGATACCACGGTGATCATCTCACGATCACAACCAATCTCTTTCTCATCGTCGAACCAGGGTTGTTATTAAGCACATTATTATTATTATTACTGTTGGCCCATAGTGTGACCAACTACGAACTGGGCCCTTATCCGCGGGCGCGGCAATCGATAGATTAAACACACACACTCTGCAGAGGTAGCACACTTTACCCACACCACGGAACCCATGGCCTCGCACTCCCATTCGGATGGACCAACGGCGTTCTGAAAAACCGCTCTACTGCCATGACACTCCCCCCGGCCACTCCGACAAACTCCCCTCTGGGCTAAGTCATGGGTGGCCCCGTACCTACCAAAGGCATCAACAGCCACCGTCGTGGCAAAACAATAAATGGTCCCAAACGGGGACAATGGTATACCAATCACAACAACGGGCACACAATGCTTATGCCATCCTAACTGATTAGGGTAGCGCCCGTGCATAACCTTCCCTCGTTGGAGGCACCGGCGAGAGGCATGACAATAGACCCAGCTAGGACCTTCCCATAAAGGCAAATGTGGCTGCACTTGTCAGCTCGATATGGTGGCACCATGACTCAGCCAACAGTTGTTCAAGTTCATTTAAGTCCGGTTAAACTTGAATGCAAATGATGCTGAGTCATACAATATAACATGATGCAACTAGCATGCACGATATCAACATAAGCATGGGGCACAACATAATCATCAGGCATAACGATAATAATAAAGCATATATTTGAATGAGCATGGCATACTGACAAGCATGAACATCACAAGTATAACTAGCATAAATCAACCACTAGCATCAACAATAAATACAATGCAAGAACATATCAAGAATACTGTCAAGTAAGCATATAACCAGCTAGATGCAAAGGAACATGCATATTCACGGTACTTGGTAGCAGCCGATAGTCATGCACCGAAGAACATGAACAACACCAACATGTACTATTACCCAGCATGTCATACAAAAAAATACTAGCAAGAAATACATGATAACCAGGTGCATAATAGCATACCATGAAAGTGAACACAGATCCATAAGCATTACCGAAACAACGATAACCGTATCAAAACAAATAGACATTTATATAATATTCAAGTTGAAAACCACGGCTACTGGATGGCTATCATGCAAGTGGGTGTTGTGGCTTGCCTAGGGATGAAGAAACCACCGGGAAGATGTGCAGAAAGATCGCGGAAGGAATCGCCGGAAAAGTTTCTCACCCGAAGGGGGCTGATTAGGGCAAGGGAAAAATGGTCATTTCCAGTATGTCAAACCATAGTGAAAATGATACCAACAAATAGAGCTTGACGAGACGAACAAGTAGGCTTTGGAATCACCTCAAACGGAGTTACGGTTACGGAGTTATGAGGTGTAGAAGATCAGGGGCCTATCTGTGAATATTTTCGTCACCAACGGGTCCCTGGCGGCTGAAACAGAAAGCGCCTTCGGGCAGATTACGTTTTCTGAAAAGGGAAACGTATTTTCATCCACAGAAGAAAAGAATGTGCTTTCCTGAAGGAAAAACGCATTTTAGATAAAAGAGGAAGGAAATACGCTTTTATATAACATAAACGCATTTCAGGAAAACGTTTCCACTTATCCGAGTGCCGAGTGGATAAGGTGGTGGCTCACTTACGGATGGGGTCCGTTGGAGGGGGGGCGCCTGGCCAGCTGGCAAGGCGTCGTCTTCCTCCTCCTGTCGCTCCTGCTCTTGTTCCTTACGATCACACCGATGGGTGCGCGGGGCCACGCCGCACCCGCTCCAAGAGAGAAGAGGCGCGGGGGAGGCCTGGAGCTGCGGTGGTGGTTGGCAACATAGAAGAACAGGGGGCGGGCGCTGGCGATGGAGCAGACTGCTCCAGCCACCTCAAACCAAGGCGCGGGCACCGGTGGTTTCAGGGCTGAGCACTGCACCCATTAAGAGGCAAAGGAGGCGCCGGAGAGTGGTGGAGAGGCGGTGAGGCGCGGCGATCGGGGAGGCTACAGAGAGATCGGGTAGTGGAGGTACTCGGCGAAGCAGGGGCTCCGGCGAGGGGGCAAGGGGGTGGGGCAACGCTCGGGGACAAGGGGAAGCTCGTGGTGAGGTGGTCGGGTGGGAGTGGGAGAGCTCGGGACGGCCGGACGGCAGAGGAGGCGGCCGTGCGTGGGGCACGCGGCCAGGAGGCTCTCCGACGAGGGGAAAGGGCGACTAGCGGTGGTGAGGGGGAGGCAGTGGACGTGGCTAGAGGAGGAGAGGAGGCTCGGTTTGGTCGGAACCAAGCCGAGGCCGAGGCAGCCATGGAGGACAGAGGCGAACTCCCGTGAGATGTGGCGATCTTGGTGACCAAATGAGGCAAGGGAGAGATGGGTGAGGTGCGGGAGGGGTCGAGGGCGCTTAAACAGCCGCGGGGGAGAGCTCTAGTGTCGGTGACTGGATCGTGTTGGGTCCACGAGTCAGCGAAGAAGCAACGCGTGGTGCACGACCAAGCATGCGCTCCCGTCCCCCAGATACTCGTTACCGGCTTGAGGGCAAGCCGGCTTTCAACGGGAGGGGATGTTAGCCCCCTTCCATTCATGGGCCGAGAGGATGGGCTAGGCCCAGCCGACTCCCTACAGTTGCAACTACAAGTAGGAAGGCCAAAGCATCAGACGGGGGTATGCGCGTAGGATCACGGCAACGGCAGCTCGGCTCTTCTCCTACCTCTCGCTTCTCTCTCTACCTGTAATCCCCATCCACTGTAGCTTCATCTAGAGACTGTAATCAGGGCTAGCTACTGCAATTTAGCTTGTAATACAGAGGAGATATATCTAGTTCCTAACATCTGGTATCAGAGACCAGACACCACTCCTTCCCTCTCTTTCCGTCAAGCTCGTCCGCATCGGGCAACCATGGATCCATGGATGCAGGAGTATATTGACCGGATCACTGCCATGCTCGACGCCTACACCGACGCCACCAGGTCCCTCACCGAGAAAGTGGACGCTCTAGTCGTCGCCTGGCGGCCAGACCTGGAGAAGAGGCCATCCCACACAGCCGTCGTCCACGGTCAACCAGCGCTGACCCCTGCGCTCGAGACCATAGCTGAGGCATCGGCGCCCGTCCCTGACGTCTTCTACTCCACCACCATGGCCCAGGGGATCCATACAGTCGCCCATGATGCAAGCCCGGTCTGCGTCCCGATGGTGCCCGTCACCTATTCTACGGAGTGCTCGACCCAGGTCGACGCCATCGACAGCGTCGACGAAGCCCATGATGTTGCCACCGTCGCAGCAGAGGTTCCCAACACCACCACCGCACTCGGTCCTGAGCTCACGATCAACCTCTGCAACACCACAACGCCCATCAGTGTAGCCACCTGTGGTCATCACGACAAGTTCGACGGCCTCAACATCCCCGTGAACAAGGCCCACGAGGCCTCTATTGTTCTGCACGTGTCACTGCTCCTGGCAGCCACATCGATGCTCGTCACCGACCTCCTTCAGTTGGGTACGGACGCTCTCGATTCGATGTAGGTGTTCCGGAACTATGACCTGGACGTCTCGCCGCCCGCAAGGCACGAAGGGCTGCAGATACGGCCAACTCCATGTCCATCATTTCTGGTGCATCATAATGCAGAGGGGAATGAGATACGACCCATTCCGTGGCCATGGCTTTCTTGCTCTCGTGAAGGGGATTTGCCAAGGGTACAGCAGGTGAAACTCAGTATTCTTCTGAAGGTTGTTTGCAGGATCCGTATGGTGCCAATAGATATTCTTATTCCGAGCCAACCAGTTAATCCTATTACCTCTTTGATGGTTGTCCACTGCTGTGACCTGATTCCCATGGAGGAGCACTTCAGTTGTTTGCAAAAAAACAGTTGCAGTCTTGGTGTTCACTGGCTGGAAGAACATATACTGATCAACGGTTAAGTCAAAATGGTTCCGAGGGAATTGAGTGCTTGGATATCTTGTTAATCAGTCTGCAGTGTATTGATGACCGCCTAGTAGAAATTATGTTCCATGAGATTGTGTTGCAGCTTGCTATACATTGCAAGGAATTTGGCATTGCAGGAGAGGTGTTGGGCAGCTATGTTTTTCCTGTTGCTTCAGTGGAGCACCAACCCTGTACTTTTGGGCAGCTTATCTTCTTGGTTCTTACTGGGCTGAGTGATTGGGGAATAGCTATGCAAGGGACAATTCAGATTATGTCTATGTCAATGCACTGGAACATTTCGTGTCAGAAGGGATTCAAAAGAAGTGGTCGTATTGCAATCAGCTTACACATTGGCAATGCATGGGGACGGTGCTCCAATCTCCTTGAAAATTGCATCAGGATACTCCCAGTTACTAGCATTCTCACCCTTGAACTGCACCATTCTTGCCCCGATGCTACGACTGTACATCCCTTTAGGAGCATGACAAAATGGTGTGCTTGGAACATGGGACTTTGGAGCTGTAGTGGTCTTCAGTTCATACATTTTGAGCTAATGTGGAATTCTACTCCAGCTGGTATCAGTGAAACATGTCAGCTTATCTGTGGCAAGCATCCTTGGCAATATGTAGTGTTTGGGCTATTACATCAACTAATCTGTTCGAGTGAGGCCAATCCTTTTGGTTGGTGTTTGCAAATTCTCAACCTGCTTGATATTCCGACCGTGCAATTTGCAGCAGAGCTATTACGTGAAGGTACACAATGGCTTTTGGAACTCTCTGCATGTTCTATTAATACTACACTTGCACTACAGCACTACTACCTTGCTACCATGACTGCACATCTATTTCAAAGCATGCATACAGTGGGTGCTCTAAGCACAGAACATTCGAGCAGTGATTTCCCTCAGTTCATGCAATCTGTACCATGTGAACTAGTCTGTTGTGGTGAAATCAGTTGTCCAAGTACACTTGATCTTTGCATGGAGAAAAATTCACAAATTATTGTTATGATGCCTTATAATCTTCTACTAGATAAGGGATGCCTTAAGTCTCACATGGTTCATAGAGAAATTGATTCAAAAATGATGCAGTCATCGCGTATTCACTATGTACACCCAGGATGTTACTTTGAGGTTGGCCTAGCTCAAGAAAACCTGAGACTGAATGAAGTCAGTGTTGTTGTTGTCGACATGTTAGACAGCAGAACTAATTAGGACTGGGAGATACTTCTCTATTGCAAGCATCCACCTGATCCCGCTGCCCCGTTCCTGCATGAGCCACAACTGCTTGGGTGTACTAGTTCAATTGCTACTGATTTTATTCGGTGAGTTCCTTATGCATTTTGCCTCTGTTACGTACTTCAGTCTGGCCATCTGCCCGCCGTTATGTCTGAAGCTACACCATATGAACGGGCGACATTTCTGTATCCTCTGTTGGACATCTCCAAGCTGCAACCTGATGACTACAACAACAGGTGTTGCATGCTTCTGTTCATTTCTGTTATAGAGGTGCTGCAGTTTAAAAGGGGCATCTACCTGATGGGCATCTCTTGGGATCCTAGCCGACCGACATGGTTGATGTTACTGGAATTGACTCAACAAGCGTCTCATGAAGGAGGGAGGAGTGTCATCATTGTCGTCATCGTCATCGCGCAAAAGCTCCACCGACCACAAGTGCTACCTCGACTTCACCTGCGGCGGTGCCGGCAACGACTACAACACCTTCTTCGACGGGATTTTCATCGGCCACAACAACTACCTCTCCATCGTGTAGTTTACCTCGACTTCAACTACCACATCGGCTCCAACCAAGCCTGGGAACATCGTGGGCCATGGGATCCAGGCGATCCTCAGTGGCGTCGGCTTGGGGTCAAGCCGAGTCTCATCGAGGGAGGGATGTCGATGACTGGATCGTGTTGGGTCCTCGAGTTAGTGAAGAAGCAACGTGTGGTCCACGACCGAGCATGCGCTCCCGTCCCCTAGATACTCGTTACCGGCTTGAGGGCAAGCCGGCTTTCAACGGGGAGGGGATGTTAGCCCCCTTCCATTCATGGGCTGAGAGGATGGGCCAGGCCCAGCTGACTCCCTACAGTTGCAACTACAAGTAGGAGGGCCAAAGCATCAGATGGGGGTATCCGCATAGGATCACGGCAACGGCGGCTCGGCTCTTCCCCTACCTCTCGCTTCTCTCTCTACCTGTAATCCCCATCCACTGTAGCTTCATCTAGAGACTGTAATCAGAGCTAGCTACTGCAATTTAGCTTGTAATACAGAGGAGATATATATAGTTCCTAACATCTATAGCTTCACGGGCAAGCTCACGACAAGCTCTAATGGAGGTCAGCAGCCCGACGCGGCACGGGCATGGAGTTAGTGGCAGATTTATGGCGAACTGTCGGCGTTCTGGGAACGGGGGTCCCCAGACTTGCCTGCCTGCGACCCACGGTGTGGCTTCGCTAGCAGGCCTGTACGACCCATCTTCATCAACAAGGCATTCAAGACCCTCGGGAGGGGCCAAGCCTCGCGAGGCGGACGACGCAAGACCTCCTCAGGAGCGGCCTCACCAGGCTGCCACGCGAGGAGCGGAGATATCAAGGCGGGGCAAACCTCGCGAGGCTCTCATGACGTGAGCCATGACGATCGACACCAGGCGGGCGCCAGCGCATGCAGCGTCCTTGTTTCCTCTTTGGTGCCAAGGGGGCAAGCGCAGGCGCGGAGTACCGAGGCATCAGGCAAAGGTTTCCATATCAGTGCAACGAGACCAAGAGCAGCAGGCCAGCAGGACGGAGGTCACCGTGGAGCCCAAGACGGCGTCATCGCCAGAGCCCTTTCGTAGGCGAAGACTGCTTTTGTCAGGATAGCTTGTACTAGTTGTCCCCTTTCAAATTGGCTGTCGTTGTTGGCTCCCTTCCCACTCAATATTTGGGAAGAGGGTCAGGGCCTCTATAAATAGGACTAGCCACCACCCAAAGAGGCATCTTGATCTCATCTGATCGAGAGCCAGCCCTTAGCCACACCGAACACAAGAACACCTCAACCTCAGGAGGTTGTTCTCCCCCTTGTACTGTTCTTCATCAGTCCAAGAGGCAATCCACCACCACCACACTGGAGTAGGGTGTTACACCACAACGGTGGTCCAAACCAGTATAAATTTTTTGTCCCTTGTGTTGCGACTTCGTCGAGTTCGTCCGCGACATCTTAGCGAGTTAGGGCGTGGATCGGTGGGAGGGAAAGAACTTCGCGTGCACCCCAGAGTTCGAACCTTAAGGGTTTTGCCGGAACCCGAGATCCGACATTTGGCGCGCCAGGTAGGGGTGTGCCGTAGCTTCCCTTCCGTCGATCCGCGCTTCGTCGCTCCGTCGTCTCCATGGCGGACGCTCGCCGCGCTGACCTCACCGCCCGTGTTGCTCACACGGCTCCCGTCGGCGGGCCACCTCGTCGTTCCCCGTCGACTGCCGCCAACGCCGCCACCGGCCCGGCGGGGAACGAGCAGCAAGCATCCTCGCTGCACCCGTCGGTGCGGCAGGACGGCCGCACCGCCACTCCATCGCTGACCCCGGACGGTTCCTCGTCCGACGCATGTCGCGCTCCCATGGACGCGCAGGCCGCGCTCCTCATGGCGAACGAGCTCCTGTGCTACCGCCCGATCGATGACCTGTACGAGGACTGGCTCGACCGCGTCGACGAGCTCGTCCGCGCCACAGGGGGCTCCCCGGCGCCATCCCACTCTCTGTCTCGCCCTCCGCCAGCCACGGGCTACGTGGCTCATGGAGCGCCTCCACCACCTCTGCCCCAAGGCGGTGCCTTGGCGCCAAGGCGCACGGCCCCATGGCGCGACCCACCATGCCCGGTGCCCGCGCGCAAAGAGAGAAGCTGCCAAGAAATTCCCCGGCCGCGAGAAGCTGCACCTGCGCTCCCCGCGCCGCCTCGCCAAGACCGCGCGCTACCTGCGGTGGCGGCACGCGGGCCTCATCAAGACCAAGCTCCACCTCCGAGACGGGCCCCGACAACCACGGCCGGCTGCCGCGCCTTCACCCCCGAGCTGCGTAACGTCGCATGGCCAGGCAAGTTCAAGTCGGATCTGCCTCCTCGCTACGACGGCACCCTCGACCCCGCGGAGTTCTTGCAGCTCTACGAGCTGAGCATCGAGGCGGCCAACGGCGACGAGAAAGTCATGGCGAACTGGTTCCCAATGGCGCTCAAAGACGGCGCCCGTTCGTGGCTCCTGAACCTGCCTCAGGGCTCGATCTCCTCCTGGGACGAGATGCGCGACCGCTTCGTCGCCAACTTCCAGGGCACTCGCGACCGCCCGCCGGCCGCGGGTGACCTGCGTCGCATCAAGCAACAATCAGGAGAGACCCTCCAGAAGTACATCCAGCGCTTCAACAACACTCGCCTCAAGATCCCCAAGGTCACGGACGAGGCCATCATCTCCGCGTTCTCTGACAGCGTCCGCGACATCAAGATGAAGGAGGAGCTCACTATCCACGAGGAGTTGTGCACATCTCAGGAGATGTCCAACCTGGCGACCAAGTGCGCAAGAGCTGAGGAGGGGCACCTCTCCCTCCTCGAGCTGCCAGCTGCGGGCGCAGAGGAGAAGAAGGCCAAGGCCAAGGACGTGAAGTGCAAGGAAGCGGCCGTGCTCGCAGCGGAGCCGGACACCAAGCGAGGCAGGGACCAGCCCAAGTCATCCAAGAGCAGCCGACCGTTTTGCGCCTTCCACAACCTGAACACCCATAACACCAGCGACTGTCAAGAACTCAGAGCCATCCGCGAAGGACGCTTCGGTCGACGCCTCGAGCGCAGCGACCGGGGCTACGGCCGAGGAGAAGGACATGGAGGCGGACGCTGGGACGACCGTGGCCCGCGCCAGGAGTGGCGCGACAGGCCTCGTGAGGACCGCTAGCAGGATCATCCTCGCGAGGGCGCATGGAGGGACCAGCCTCGTGAGGATCGTCCTCAGGGCAATGCCGGTCTTCCCCCGCTGCCGCCACCACCAAGAAGGAATGATGACCACCATCAAGACGAGGGGGCTGGGGGCTTCCAGGAGCCGTGTGCAATCGCTTGCATCTTTGGCAGCGCTCAGGCCCCAGCCTCGCAGCGTATCTTCAAACAGTTCGCTCGTGAGGTGAATGCAGTCCTCCCCAAGCTCGAGGCAACGCGCCCGCTCAGGTGGTCCCAGTGCGCCATCACCTTCAACTCAGCAGATCAGCTCAAGTGCACAGCCACCGCTGGCGCCCTCCCGATGCTTTGTTCACTAGTCATCAGCAACGTGCAAGTTACCAAGACCACTCAGGAACTGCAAGACGCAAGGGTCATGTGCGGCGACCGCCGCTCACGAGGCGCAGCTCCCCATCCAGGTGAGGATGCCGGGCTGCGCGTCTGCATCGACGTTCCAGGGCTCAACATGGCCGCTTCTCAGGAGCTTTTCTGGCCTTCGCGCATGGGCCAATGCGGGGGTCCACCGCACAACTACGTTTCGCATGCCTTTTGGCTTGCCGAGCGTGTCGTTCGTCTACCAGCACAACTTGCGGTGCACCTTGGCGGCTCAGGAGGCCAGGCACCGCGCCGTCCTGGCGGAGATGGAGATGGTCCTCAAGGAACCGCCTGAGCCCCCAGAGCCTCCCGAGGCTCAGGGCCCCGGTGGCTCATAAGGAACGACCCCTTCGCCGCGTGCCTTCAGCTGCCCCGACATCTCTTCGTCGACATGACCAGGTGACATTTTCCAAGTTCATTTAGCTGGGAGCACCCCTCAGGCAGCATTATTCCAAGGTCGCGTGGGTCCGTCCCTGTGGCATGTATCCCTTTTGCTTATGTCTTTAGTTTACCCTGTTGGGGGCGCCCCTCGGGCTGCATCATCCCCAAGCCGCTCGGGCCTGACCCAGTGGCATGTATCTTTCTGCAGTTACCCAAGTTGATTTGCCTTCCATGCTTAATCTGCCTATGATTATCACCTCTCGATTGCCACCCGCCACGGGTACGTCCCTTCATCATGCAATTAAACTGGCGTTAAAGGGGGCTCACGAGCATCATGACTCAGAGCTCTTCATCGCTCTCCGACCTCACCCTCGGCCTTGACCACGGCATCGCGACATGGCATACCAGCGGCGGCTGAGCTCGCCCGAGGGCCGGGACCTGAGGACGTAGAGCACTTGCACCTAACCGCCTCACAGGGACACACATCTATCAAAGAACCAAGACCAGGCGCAACCCGCCTTGAGGTAGGGCCTCGTGAGTCACGCGTTGGCTCATGAGTGCCTAGATACACCTCGCAGCCCTGCCGTGCAAGCCACGTGTCAGGGCGGGGCTGTACATGCCCCGGGGGCTCCTCCCGGAGGGGGGGCCCCTCCCACGCACAAGTGGAAGCACCATGCTCCGCGCTGGCCGTTGACACTGCCGAGGAGCGGCTATGCCCGTGCACAAGCGGAAGCACTATGCTCCGCGCTGGTGATAAACAACTAAGGGCGGCCTCACGGCCGTACCAACCTCAGGGAGCCCCAGAGCTCAGCGTCCACCCTCACCGCAACGCCTCCCCTCGGGAGAGCCATGCGAGGGGGCTGGGCACGGGGGCTGCGCTTGGGTCACGCCCAAGCGTACGCCACCCAACTAGGTCTCCCGGGCCTGGGGGCTGGGCTCGGGTCACGCCCAAGCGCACACCACCCAACCAGGTCTCCCGGACCTGGCCGTCGCACGCCCCTCCCGAGGCCTCGGCGAGGGCAGGTATGGAGATTGTTTGCACGTCAAGGGGGACTCCTGAGCATCACGACTCAGGAGCCTAACTGGTCACGTAGCCCCTCATTCCTTGGTCCGTCCTGGTCTCTGGTCGGCCCAATGGCGGTTGAGGTATGCGCGGGGCCGGGCTCTGCTGACGTAGAACATTAATCTATCCTCGCGTACTCTCTCTATAAGTTGTTTGCGCGTCAAGGGGGACTCCTGAGCATCGCGATTTAGGAGCCTAACTGGTCACTTAGCCCCTCACTCCTTGGTCCGGTCTCCGGTCATTGCTTGGCATGATTGAGGTATCTTGTGAGGCAGACTCTGTCGATCACAGAACACAAAGCAAATAGGAAGGAAATCGCAAAATTTTGAAGCAAATATTACAAAACATATTGTCCTCACAATATCAAATGAAAAGTTTAACGCCTCCATGAGGCCTGATGCATATTACAGGAATGAAACAGGAGAGCAGCCGCAGGTCACCCCTGGACACCGCCATCACCTGCAGAAGATGCTCCTCCCCGGGTAACGCCGCCTTCACCTGCACCACCAGCCGCAGGATCAGCGGCATCGCCGGACAAGGGTGCGGAGGCAAAGCCGCAAAACTTCTTCAGCAGGGCCTTCACCTGACCTTGCACAGCTGCGGCGGCGGCGGCTGCGCAGTGATCATCAGCCACAGGCTCCAGCAGCTCGTCAAGACAAGCGTTGGGGTCGCGGAGGTACAGATGGCTGAAGACGCGAGTTAATGCAGCTGAAGACAGGACACGAGCTTCTGCCTCCGCCATGGGACTGATACCATCCGCGACTTCCTCGAGCGCCTTCACCAAGAGGGGAAGCAGCAGGGTGGGGCCGTCCTCATCAGTGGACAGCGGCCTCTCCAAGCCGTGCTCGTAGAGCGTCTTCAGTGCCACACGAGACCTCTCCTCGAGGTCGGCAAAGGCCACGCGGTCTTCGGCCATGACCCGTGCCTTGGCATCAAGATCGGTCTCCCTCGCCTTCACCTTCCGATCCAGCTCTTCCAGCCGACTGCGCTCGGCGGCCTGCGTTTTCCCCAACTCCCCTAGCTCAGCATCACGGTTCTTGACGGCGTCCTCCCGGGCCTTCATCTCCTCCTCCTTCACCTGGCGGCCGCGTGCTTCTTCGGTGTGCTTGTCGCGCAGGCTCTTCAGCTTGTCTTCCAGCTCTCGGCAGCGGTCGCGGGCGGCCTTGGCGTCCTTCAGTGCTGCCTCACGATCGGCTGCAGCATTGGCAGCGCTCTGCTTCTCCTTCTTGGAAGACGATGCGGCTTGGCTCAGCGTCGCGCGAACCGCCGAGTCGGAGTGAAGCCAGCTCCAGGCGTCCGGCCACCAGGTGCGGATCCGCGCTCAGGAGATCTGCCTGCAACTGGGTCATCTCCAAAAGAGCATGCTCCAGGATAGCAGCAGGGGTAGAAGAACCTGAGAGTGGAGGTGCGGCAGTAGGAGGAGACGACGCCGTCACCAAGGCCTGGGAGACTGCGGGTTCCGGAGCAGTCGGGACCTCTTCAGCCGGGCCAGACGCCAGCACCTCCGGGGCCAGCATGGCCATTGGGGCTGACTCGTCCTGGCGATGCTCCTCTTGGCCTCGCAAGGACGACCAGGCTAGGGAGGTGCAAGCGCTCACGTCTCTTTTCTCGGCAGAAGGGGCGCAGCCGCCGTACCCTCTTTCCTCTTCTTCGCCGCAGACAGCGGCCTGGACAACCAAAGACGAAAGTCAGGAAGCAACGACATGAGCAAAGACAAGATGGAGATCAAGCACTTACTGGTCCACCGCGGTGTATTCCACCCTCCGCTTGAGAAGCTTGAAGCCTGAAAGCGTCGGGGCCTGAGAAGCGGGCGCGCGGGCTCCGGCGGTAGAAGGCGGCGCAGCAGAAGGGCCGGAGCTGGCCCCGGGGGGCGTCAAGACGGGGGCAACATCTCGAGGAACCAACGACGACCTGCTCCTGGTCGGAAGGACGGGCGGTTCTCCCTCCTCCTGGCGGGCATCGACCTCGGCGTCGCCAGGAAGGGCGCGGAGGATTTCGGCTTTGCTCAAGGGGGAGTTTCCCCCCATCTCTTCGAGGGTCGCTTTCGAGTCCCCCTCCTCTTATTTCCCCCCGCGGGACTCGTCAGAAGATAGCTGCACCGGCTTCGGCGTCGTCGGGGCTCCGGAGAGCGCATGCGGCACCAGCCCGCACGCGTCGAAGGTTGGCCTAGAGACCACGAGCGGCTCCCAGTCCTTGCGAAGGAACAAAGGAGTGAAGGCGCTCGGCGGTTACTCCTGGTTATCCCCAACCAGGAGGCGCATGACAGCATCCAGTTCATCGTCAGGCAGGCCCCCCGGCCTCAGGCGGGTCTTGTCTTCTCCATCTCCAAGCTTCCCAAGGGACGCGCTCGCGCCTGGAGCGGGGCAATGCACAACATCAAGAATTCCCTCAGGAGCATGGCCCCTGTGAGCTTCGCCGCCTTCGCGTTGCACGGCTTCAGGTCGGTCTGCATCTGCGCCAACACCGGCGACGCCCGCTCGTCGACGATCTCTACATGGGGCCACCCCTTGTTAAACTTGGGCGCCTCCGTTGGCAATGCCAAGAGCGGGTGGACACACTTAGCGTCCATCATGACCCATTTGGCCCGAATGTTGTCGGCTCTCTTCCCGGTGCTTGAGATTGAGTTGGCTTTGCCGGATGCGACGAAATTGGCGCACCTGGAAACATGGCCGTCGCTGGCGCGGAGGAAGAAGAAGTGGCACAGAAGCGCCACAGACGGCATCACGCCCAGATATGCCTCGCAATAGTAGGCGAAGATGGACAGGAGGAGGATAGAGTTGGGATGGAGGTGCAACGCCTGCAGCCCGTAGTGGTCGAGGACCTCATAAAAGAAATCGGAGAAGGGGGACCAACCCGGCGGCGATGCTGCTCGAGAAGAAGGGGAAGAAGGTGCTTCCCTCAGACTCCGGCACGTCGGAGGCAAGCCGGAGCTCCGTCTTCCCCCACTCATTGCTCTCGCCCGCCGTCAGGAGGCGCGCGGAGGTGAGGCTCTTTTCGGTGACGGTGGGTGCTTCAAGAGCTGGCTCGTACCAAGCCGGCGCCAAGGAGGATTTGACCTTGCGCGGCGCCATGGGTCGCAGATGCGGAGCGAAATCGGAGAAGATCTCGAGGTTTCGGCAGTAAGGAACGAGAAAGGGGATCTAAGGCTAGGCAAAGGGGAACAGTGAAGGCAAGCGTTGCCTGCGCCAGCCTTTTTGTCAAGTCGAGCAGTTGCTGAGGCCACGTGGGGAGCTAGAGATGCCCACGTCCAATCAACCGCCATGCGTCGACCAAGGCAACACGCTTTTGGGGCCCACGTCTCTCCGCGCTTGACCTTTGGCTTCGCCTCAAAGCCAAGCCCGAGCGCACCTTGGGCCCGAGGGCTACTGTCGGCGTTCTGGGAACGGGGGTCCCCAGACTTGCCTGCCTGCGGCCCACGGCGTGGCTTTGCTAGCAGGCCTCTACGGCCCATCTTCATCAACAAGGCATTCGAGACCCTCGCGAGGGGCCAAGCCTCGCGAGGCGGACGACGCAAGATCTCCTCAGGAGCGGCCTCACTAGGCTGCCTCGCGAGGAGCGGAGATATCAAGGCGGGGCAAACCTCGCGAGGCTCTCATGACATGAGCCATGACGATCAACACCAGGCGGGTGCCAGGCAGGCGCCAGCGCATGCAGCGTCCTTGTTTCCTCTTTGGTGCCAAGGGGGCAAGCGCAGACGCGGAGTACCAAGGCATCAGGCAAAGGTTTCCATATCAGTGCAACAAGACCAATACCAGCAGGCCAGCAGGACGGAGGTCACCGTGGAGCCCAAGACAGCGTCATCGCCAGAGCCCTTTCGCGGGCGAAGACCGCTTTTGTCAGGATAGCTTGTACTAGCTGTCCCCTTTCAAATTGGCCGCCGTTGTTGGCTCCCTTCCCGCTCAATATTTGGGAAGAGTACCAGGGCCTCTATAAATAGGACTAGCCACCACCAAAGAGGCATCTTGATCTCATCTAATCGAGAGCCAGCCCTTAGCCACACCGAACACAAGAACACCTCAACCTCAGGAGGTTGTTCTCCCCCTTGTACTGTTCTTCATCAGCCCAAGAGGCAATCCACCACCACCACAATGGAGTAGGGTGTTACACCACAACGATGGCCCGAACCAATATAAATCTTGTGTCCCTTGTGTTGCGAGTTCGTCGAGTTCGTCCGCGAGATCTTAGCGAGCTAGGGCGTGGATCGGTGGGAGGGAAAGAACTTCGCGCGCACCCCAGAGTTCGAACCTTAAGGGTTTTGCCGGAACCCGAGATCCGACACGTGACGAGGCACCGACGCAGGGCGACGCAGGGCATCACGGGGGAGCTCCAGGACATGAATGGAGGTCGAGACGACGAGGGAGACAACGGGAACAGTGGCCAGAACGAGCCAGAGCGCGAGTTTGCCATGACGCAAGCGTGATCACCACGCGCACTGGAGCAAATAGCTCGTTTTGGCCGGACCAGCCATGTCTGTAGATAAACCTTAGTGCCCTTAGTCTAACTGAAGGAAGAATTTGGTCCAGGGGCAAAGAAGAGATTTGCAGATGACCCCAAAGCAGACCAGCAGCCAAGTGTTTGTGCTGTGCAGTGGGGGCACCAGCTTGGGAACGAAGGAAAGGATTTTTCCGGTGATGATCACATACTAAGATGATGTTGATCACCAAAAATCATCTTAAGAGGGGGAGATTAGAGGGCACTTGCTGAAGAAAGTTCCATACTGGCCAGATTAGGGGATTTTGAAGTTGCACTCACATACATGATTGTCATGAGCTGCAATTTGGAGGAGGTGAGTTATATGATCATATGAGGCTTCTGTAAAAGTTTCATGCCATTTGGAAATACCAAAATAGCACTTGCTTCAAAATGCTTCATTCTGACCAGAAACTTGGAAAAACTGCACAGGGCAAATGATTTGATTAATTGAGACAAAACTTGGTGAAGAGAGTTAATATATATAGGAGAATATCCTGGTAAATTTTTAGCTTCATTGAAGCAATATAAAATATAGTTGCTTCACAGACTGAAAATCTAACCAGAAACCAAGATTTCGAGCTGGGCTCACATAGATAAGTTACATGAGCTCAAATTTGGTGGAGATGCATGATTTTATCAAATGAAAGATGTGGCAAAGTTTCAAATCATTTGGATATGCCTAGCTTGTACCTCTTTCACAAAGTTTCTTCCTGGACAGGAACTTTGGAAAATCATTGGTAAATATTTACTAGGCAAATGGAGTTGAATTTTGGCATGATGCAGTTATTTGGACAGGAAAAGATGTCCAAAAAGTTTGGGGTCAATTGGGCAAAGATAAATAATACTTCCTTCTCAAAAAGCCATTAAGGGCAGAATGAGAAAAGGAATATTTGTGAATTATCTTTGATGATGCCAAGGAAGGATTTTGACATATTTGAGCAATATATGACCCAAACAAATTATGAGAATTATTAGGGAATTTTGGGAGTGATAGAAATATAGGTTGCTTCTCAACCTAGGGCAAATTGGGTTATTCCTTTAATAGAAAAAATGAATATTCCCAATAAAAAGAATATTGGGATTTGGACTATGATGAAAATTACATGATCTAGGGATGGCTTTGAGGATGACAAGCCACTCTGGAAACAAAGAAGAGGTCATCTTCTTCAGTTTCCAGATCACATAGCTACAGAAAAAGAAAACTGAAGCAAAAAACCTCAGAAAATCAAAAGAAAAAGAAGGGCCAAAAATCAAGCTGTGACAGTAGACGAACAACGACGAGATCTGAGCAAATCCACCAAAGATAGATTCACCGAAGACACACCTCCACACGCCCACCAACGATGGTAGACGCACCGCCAGAATGGGGGCTAGGCGGGGAGACCTTTATTCCATCTTCAGGGCGCCGCCGCCGCCTCATCTTCCTGAGCAGGACACAAACCCTAGCAATATTGAAAGAAACGACTAAATACGGAACCCTCCTGTCGGCCCTTGCCGAGATCCACCACGCCCCCATGGCCCTAGGGCCATCCGGAGAGAAGGCGGACTTGCGGCGGCGCCGGCGGGAGGCAGAAACCCTAGTTTTTTATGGAGGAGGAGGAGGAGGCGGCTCATAAATTGACTGGACCTTTAACCTCTCACCTATTAACGGCTTGACCATTGGCAACAGAGCATTAACCATTAACTTTTTGGAATAAAGTTCAAACAATTTAAAAAAAAAGTTCTATTTTTTGGGAAAACGTTCATGAAATTTGGGAAAAGTTTATCTTTTTGCAAAACATACGGAAAATTTGAAAAAAATATCATGAATTCAAAAAAAGTTTGTGAAATATGAAAAATGTTCACAAAGTTTGACAAAAGCATTCATAAATTAGAAAAAAAATCCGAGCAAATAGTTCATGCAATTTAAAATTTCACAAACCTGGAAAAAGTTCATGGGCTAAAAATACGAATTTTAGAGAAAATAACTCACAGAGTTCAAAATATTCATGAATTTTAAAAATGTTCACAAAAATGAAACAAAAAGAAAAAATCCGAAAAAGAAAAAGGAAAGGAAAGGAAAAGAACAACCAAGGAAAAAACACTCCGGGAAAACTGGTGGAACCTTCTAGAGGTTCCTAAAGCCGATAGAGAGAAAAACACAACAGGGCGAACAGAACTTCGCGCGCTCGTACATAGGGAAAGAGAGAAAAAGATTAAATGAGCCGAGCCAAGGTCAACCGGGGTGTGCGCAGGTTTGTATGCACAACTAAGGCACAGTTCTTTTTCCCAATTCTTCCATAATCTTGAGAATCGACCCTTCAGTCAGCTTATTTTAGAATCTTGAACCCATAATTTTTTCATAATTCTAGTTGTTCACATCCTAACTATCTAGGATTATAAAAAAATAGGGTACAAGATTCTGAGAGAAGCTGGATGGAGGGTCGATTCTCAAGATTCTGAAAGAATTGCCCAAAAAAACTGGACCTAAAACCGGCAAGGCGCGGAATAGGACTTGGCCAAATACCAGATGATTGGGTTTCATAGGCCGATGTGGATGGGCTGGGATTTACGCGAGTGGAGGGACAGACCAGCTCCATTAACTCGAAATCACTAGTTGAGGAGTACTCGTTGCAAAGATCAATCCAACTCCTCAGGCTGCGACAAGTGGCGCACATGCAGCGCACCACTTGTCGCAACCCGGGAGTTTTCTATGTTTATTCAAAATGTTTTATCTCTTAAACCGTGCATCCAAATCTCGAACCGCTTTCACCGTTGGATTCCTCGCGTCGAGATCTTCAAAACTAGATCCCATGTTGATAGGTTGACGAACTTTTCTTTCACGAAAAAAAAACGGACGAAAAAACCGAACCGGGAGCACGAGTTTTTTTCCTTTCCGAAAGAGGCACGCCCGTGCCTCTCGCGGAAGCAAAAAAGAGAAAATGTGTTTTTTTCGTTTCCGAGGAGGCACGGCTGTGACTCTCGCGGAAGCACAACCGTGCCTCTCGCAGGAGCAAGACCGTGACTCTCGCGAAAGGAAAAAAAACAGAAAACACGTTTTTTCGTTTCCGAGAGGCACGGTCGTGACTCTCGTGAAAGCACAACTGCGCCTCTCGCGGAAGCAAAACTGTGACTCTCGCGAAAGGATAAAAAAACAAAAAACGCGTTTTTTTCGTTTCCGAGAGGCACGGCCGTGACTCTCGCTAAAGCACAACCATGCCTCCCGCGGAAGCAAAACCGTGACTCTCCCGAAAGGAAAAAACAAAAAATGCGTTATTTTTCGTTTCCGAGAGGCACGGCCGTGACTCTCGCAAAAGAAAAAAAATAGAAAACGAGTTTTTTTCGTTTCCGAGAGGCACAGCCTGACTCTCGCGGAAACTAAACCGTGCCTCTTGTGGAAGCAAACCCGTGACTCTTGCGAAAGAAAAAAAATGCATTTTTTCGAGCAAAAACAAATTCCCCCCCAAATTTTTTTATCGAAAAGCTAAGGAAGACCGTGAAAACCAAAATGTCGAAAAACCCGGAAAAGACCGTTTAAAAAGCCGAAAACGCGTGCGGAAAAATAAAAAAAATCCGGAGGAAGCGCCCAGCACGCGACGTGTAGCGAATGACTGAGAGCGCGCCAAATGACGATGATCGTTGCGAGGCTCCTGAAGGAGCGCTCGTTAACTAGTTGCTCTCCCATTAACTCGAAATCACTAACTAAGGAGTACTCGTTGCAAAGAACACTCCACCTTTCCAGGTCGCGACAAGTGGCGCAGATGCAGCGCGCCACTTGTCGCAACCTGGGAGTTCTCCCTTTTTTCGTAGATCCTTTTATTCAAAATGTTTTATCTCTTAAACCGCGCGTCCAAATTTCGAACCGTTTTCACCGTTGGATTCCTCGCGTCGAGATCTTCAAAACTAGATCCTATGTTGATAGGTTTTGACGAACTTTTTTTTCATGAAAAACCCGAAAGAAAAAGCCGGACGAAAAAACCGAACTAGGAGCACGGGTTTTTTCCCTTTCCGAAAAAGGCACGCCCGTGCCTCTCGCAAAATGACAACCGTGCCTCTCGTGGAAGCAAAACCGTGACTCTCGTGAAAGGAAAAAAAACAGAAAACACGTTTTTTCCGTTTCCGAGAGGCACGGCCGTGACTCTCGCTAAAGCACAATCGTGCCTCTCGCGGAAGCAAAACCGTGACTCTCGTGAAAGAAAGAAAAAAACAGAAAATGCGTATTTTTCCCTTTCCGAGAGGCACGGTCGTGACTCTTGCGAAAGCACAACCGTGTCTCTCGCGAAAGCAAAACCGTGACTCTCGTGAAATAAAAAAACAGAAAATGCGTTTTGTTTTTCCCTTTCCGAGAGGCACGGCCGTGACTCTCGTGAAAGCACAACTGTGCCTCTCGCGGAAGCTAAACCGTGACTCTCGCGAAAGAAAGAAAAATAGAAAACTCGTTTTTTTCGCTTCCGAAAGGCACGGCCGTGACTCTCGCTAAAGCACAACCGTGCCTCTCGCAGAAGAAAAAACTGTGACTCTCGTGAAAGAAAAAAAAAAGAAAAAGCTTTTTTCAAAAAAAAATCGAAAAGCTAAGGAAGATCGGGGGAAACCAAAACGTCGAAAAAACCCGGAAAAAACCTTTTAAAAGCCGAAAACGCGTGTGGAAAAATAAAAAAATAAAATCCGGAAGGAGCGTCCAGAGCGCGACATGTGGCGAATGGTTAAGAGCGCGCCAATTGGCGCTGATCGTTGCGAGGCTCGGGTAGGAGCGCTCGTTAACTAGTTGCTCTCCCGTTAACTTGAGAGGCACGGGCGTGGAGGGATATGGATGGGCCGGGATTCATGCTCATTAACGCCGGCCCATCACAAGTACGGCGCGCACTGCATCGTTTAATTCCTGATACTGCCTTTTCTAAAAAAAAAAAGGTTTCCTGATACTGTCCCAAAAAAAGATTAACTCATGATCGTCCGAAATTTTTTTTAGATGCCAGGAAAGTTTTGATGCCAATCCCATTTGGCGCCCTTAGCGTTGGTTATAAACTATTCCACAAACCGGCGCATAACCCCTTTTTTCTCAGCTCTGCCCATTTTTCTTCTTTTTCCATCTGTACGCTCGCAACATGCGAGCTGCCAGTGTTGCCCGGTTTTGACAAAGCTTTTAATAGCTTCCCTGTTCGATTTTCTTACTATTTCTTCATTCTATTTTTCTTCTGGTTTTATACTTTTTATTATTCTATTTCCTTTTTGCATTTCTGGTTTTCAGTTTTTTGTCGACATTTCAAAACACGTGACTTTGAAAAACGTCTGAACTTTTTTAAATGCATGAATTTTTTTCGAACTTATTCTGAAATTTATGAACCTTTTTAAAATCCAGAAGTACTTTTGTAAATGTATTAACTTTTTTAAAATTGGTGAATTTTTTTACGAACTCATGAAATTATACACCTTTTAAATTAGAATCAAATATGTAAACTTCTTCCTGAACTCATGATTTGTTTGAATTCTAGAAATTTTTTTGAATTTTTTATTTTTTTTCAAATTCATAAAAAAATCAGTTCTTTAACTTTAAAAAAACTATAAAAAATATAATTTCCAAACTTTTTTTGACTTCGTGAACATTTCTTGAGTTCTCAAACTTTTTCTAATTCCGTGAACCTTCTTTTAATTCCTGAATATTTCTCGAGTTTGCGAACTTTTTTTAATTTTCAAATTCATCAACTTTTGCTTGAATTCATGGAGATTTTAAACTCATGAATTTTTCATTTACTTTTTTGGAATTGTTTTCTGAAAATTCAACGATCTACGGTTGATTGGTCAACGTGTCCATGGTCAACCCCTCCCCAGTCACCCGATCGAACGAACCAAGCAAGCGAGCAGGGTGTGACCCAGCGAGGGTGATACCTCGTAACGCACTCATGTAGTGTAGTTAATCGGTCGTGGTCATCGAGGATGATTCCTCCTTCACCACTCCCGATAACGACTCTGTCGTGCAACCCATCAAGTGTGAACCATCGAGGGTTATTCCTCCTTAGTTCACCTTGATGGTTACATCAAATGGGAACCATCAAGGGTGATTCCTCGGATTCCCATTTGGTGTTATGGACACACGTTTACTTTGACTTTACCACGGAAATCGACCCTGAGGGGTACCCGCGAGTTGATGTGTAGTCGGGTTGACCTGGAGGGTACCAGCGAGATTTCTACGTGGCACGGCCGGGCATTCCGGGCCCTTACCGTAAGTCCACGAGTCGGGGCAACGGGGTCACATGATCGTGAGTCTCTGCTCGTTACCGCGCGCTCCCGAGACACTAACAAGATTTGGGTATTTGATCTGAGTTGACCGCTGGCCTATACACACTAATCACCACGCGGGAACATATATGGACACTCGGCATCGTATGTATCAGTCGAAGCTCTCCAGACGTCAGCGGCTGAGTAGCGCGCCCAGGTGGCTCGCGTAAGCACCTGCCTTGTATAAGAAGGTTGTTAGGACTGACACCGGTCGCACTCGCAACGTGCAGGAGTGCAAAGGGCGATGGGCCCAAGTCCCCTGCGCGCTTAGGATGTAGACTGGCGTGCTGGCCTCTCTGTTGAGCCTAGGGAGGGCTACGACGTGTTGATCTTTCAAAGCCGGGCATTTATCTATTAGAATAGTCGTGTCCACGGTAACAGGACGACTTGGAGTTGTATCCCGATCTATACACTAGAACTAGATACTGAGACGTGAAATGGATATGATGGCTCCGGGATTGCTTTCTCGCGGGGAGTCGAGAAAGGATCTCCGGGCGTGTTTACTACAACATACTACTACCTTATGATGTGCTAATCTGCGCTCTTCTAATGCTGCAAGATGCTAGTCTTCGATAGGCTAGGCCTTTCCCTTCTCTTCTGGCATTTTACAGTTCAGTCCACATATATAACCCATTCCTTTGATACTGATGCAAACTTAATATAGATCTGATGTAAGTCTTGCGAGTACTTCGGATTAGCACTCACGGTTGCTTCGCTACCTCTTTTTCCTCATACCCTATTGTTGCAATCAGATGACGGATTCTAGGAGCCAGATGTCACCACCGACGACGACTTCTACTATCCTGAGTGTGCCTACTACTACGTGGAGACCGCCGACGACAAGGAGTAGTTAGGAGGCTCCCAGGTAGGAGGCCTCACCTTCTCTATCTATGTTGCTTTTGTGCTAGCCTTCTTAAGGCAAATTTGTTTAACTTATGTATGTACTCAAATATCATTGTTTCCGCTGACCCGTTTGTATTTGAGCTGATGCATTCGAGCCCTCGGGGCCCTTGACTTGTAATATAAAGCATGTATGACTTTAAGTTATGTTCAGAGTTGTGTTGTGATATCTTCCCGTGAGTCCCTGATCTTGATCGTACACATTTGCGTGTATGATTAGTGTACGATTGAAACAGGGACGTCACACATATTTACGGAAAAAAATTGCTTTCATAAGACAATGACAAAAAGAATAAAGAAAACTTGTGAAATAGTCACATAATTTGTCATGGTATTTTAAGATAAATTGCCATGGTATGTTCAAATAATTTATCGTGGCATGTCATCTTGAAATTGTTTTCGTAATCAACGAGAAATCACCTTCCACTAGACGAACATCACCGAAAAGGCTAAAATAAATCCCAAAAAATACGAGCACCTGCGCCAGATCTAGACTCAATTCTTGGGTGTGGCCTCTAGTTAAAAAGAGCCTTTTGACCGCAACCAGCTGTACGTAGATGACTAGTTGCAACTCAGTGCATGGATACAGAAACTGATATAACGAGATACTAATAACAGGTGTATATTCTATGTATACATACCAGATGACTAGTTGCAACTCGGTACATGAATACAGAAAGTGGTATAACGAGATAGTAATAACAGGTATGTATATTCCACATATATTTCCATGCACGGGGAGGCCTTATACACTTACAAACTTACGGTGAAAGAAACAATGTTGCTACTTCCACGGCTCATTGGCCGAACGAAACATTGAGACGCATATGCGTGCACGCACCGCACGCATATTCTTCACACGACCCATGACGCACAAATCAAGCCAGCCCTCAAACACGCGGGGCAAACACACTTGAACACTCGATGTATCATATACCGTAGATAACAGCTTTGGTCGGAGCGGTTGATCATCCAACGGCCCACAACTTACCGAGAGCTTCCCCCCACGACGACGAGCTCCTTTCACTCCACCGTTGGAAGCTGCTGGTGCGTCGCCGGGACGGTGAAGATGAACTCGTAGACGGCCACGGCAAGGGGCCCGCCGGCGAGCGGGCCGACCCAGTAGACCCAGTGGTTGGCCCAGTTTCCGGAGGCCAGCGCCGGCCCGAAGGACCTCGCGGGGTTCATGGACGCGCCGGTGAGCGCGCCGCCGGCGATGGTGTTGGCGCCGACGAGGAGGCCGGTGAGCAGCGGGCCGAACCCTGGCGCGGAGCTCTTGGGGTCGAGGATGGCGGCGTAGATGGTGAAGAGCAGCGTGAAGGTGAAGACGACCTCCGCCACCACGCCCTGGATCGGGCCCACGCCCGCCGCCAACGCGTGCACCGGAGTGACCTGCAGCGTGACACGCCGGACGCACAGATCATCAACAATGGCACTTACTATTGTGTTAGTACCTTGAGGTTGTGTGGCGGGTAACGAAGATGCGACGTACCAGTCCGCCGGTGAGGGCCCTGAGCAGGATGCAGGCGAGGGAAGAGCCGAGCATCTGGGCGAGCACGAAGAAGGCGGCGCGGATGAGGGTGATGTGGCCGCCGACGGCGAGGCTGAGCGTGACGGCCGGGTTCATGTGGGCGCCGGAGATGTGGAACCCTGCGGTCGCGAACACCGCCACCACCAGCGCATGGCCCAGCGCCACCGCGATCAACGCCGCCGACGTGTCGCCTCCGGCAGCGACTGCTTGTCCTGATTAACAAACACACAAAAGAAATCAGCAGCCTGCGGATCCTGAAACGCTGGTTCAACACTGCATTTTCTCAAGACGATCGTGCCATCACACCGCAAATGCGGGTGATATGGAAGGAACATAATGGAAGGGTATCTTGACGGGAGCACTGGACATGACTAATCTGAAGCTCTAGGTGGTCGCGACATTTCTCTCGATCAGGTGTTCTCTTGATTAAAGTCTATACAATACAGTGCCGCCGCGAGATGAAATATGCATGCCAGTACTTTATTAACTGATGAAATTAAGCTTAATATTAACTCTTTTTTTGCCGCAAAAAGGAGGGAGAAGAAACTTGACAACTCAATCATCCACATGGTGACGTGCGAGCTTCATAAACCAATATAGTAATATGCAAGCATTGGTGCTGTAAATTTTGAGACTTCGACGTGGCAAGGAACCTACCGCTCACAACCTACTGGTTCTAGTCTGTCACTTTCTATCTCAACCGATTCCTCAGACGCCTTCTTTGTCATTTTTTTACGATATCCAAACTTGGCGCAGGTGTTTCCATTTTTCTACGGGCAGAACACACGTGTCGTCCCGTAGTTGGCGCGCGTGTGTGCCCCACCTAGTTGTAACAAAAACTAAATAATGAACTAATAAACAAATCGAACGGTTGCTTCAGGGTGTGTGCACTGCATGCACGGAACGAACAGATGTGGCCGGCATTAAGTGGCGGAGGAGCACTGCTCCGTGCTCGCACGTACCTCCGACGATGGCGGAGCCGACGCCGACGAAGACGAAGAGGAAGGTGAGGACGAGCTCGCCGAGCACGGCCCGGAGGCAGCCGGGGTCGGACGCCTCGCGGCGGTGGCCCAGCGCTATCTTCGGCATCTCCGATCGATCCCTGGGGGGAGGCGCCTGTCGATGATCTTGTCAGCGGATGGCCAAGACAGGAGCAACCGATCGATGGATGCTGAGCGCGCTGGACGTTTCTGTGTTGTGTGTGCTCGTTCACTGGGAGAGGCCGGCTATATATAGGCAGGATATATTTTCGTACGGGGGATTTAATTTGGCAAGTCAAAAGGCTATAATGGCGCGCCTCAAATATTCTTCCTTGCGGTGCAAAAGAGCTGTGCACCGTACGACGTCAGCTGGAGCATGCAGGTGCACTGCACACAGGTCACGCCTGGTGTCTTCCCTGTTGCAGTTGCAGATCACAATGGTAAAAATGCTGCAACACCTACGTCCTCCTCTCCCTCTACCCCGAGTCCAGTTCAGGTTTTCGACTTCAAATGCAGACAAGTTTGATTTGTAAATAACTACTCTTATATTATGGAACGGAGGGAGTAGTACAAAACATGTACATGTTTTGACTTCAAATCCAGACAAGTTTGATCTTTTGCCTTGTTTAAAAAAAAGTCCTAGACTTCACCAGTGCTCATAATTTTTTGGATTTATTTCAGTCTTTTCGGTGTTGTTCGTTTAGTGAGACGAGATGTTTCATTCGACTACGAGGCATTTATGGTGACTTCGTCGATCTCAAGATGGCTACGAGGTGTCGGTGGTGACTTCGTCGATCTCAAGATGTCGCGTCGGTTCAGTATCTCGAAGGTGCTCATAGGGGTAGGGTATGCGTGCTTATGTTCATGGGTGGGGGGGGGGGGTGTATGTGCATGTATGTGATCATTTGCGATTTTACCGGGTTCATAAAATCAACTTAACATGAAAACACACATTATTTGTTTTCTAAAAGTTACTCCCTCCGTTCACAAAAATATAAGATATTCTGGACTACATACGGACTAAAATGAGTGAACAAACATACTAAAAATGTGTCTATGCACAACCGATTTACAAAAAAGCTAGAACATCTTATGGACTGAAGTAAGTAGTTTTCTAGTATAATTATGATTTTATTTCCCCCTCTTGTCTGTTTTTCACTTTGAAAGTTTAAGATATCCAGTGAAGTTTGTGGGTTATTCCTGGTTCTTTCATGAAGTATCTTATTTTTCTTTCTTTTCCATTTTCAAGTCAAATTTTGAGAATTTAGAGAATGATAATTCGGAAAGATTCAATTATTATGCTTTTCTTATACTAATTCTTTCAATTACTATTGATTTTCTAATCCACTTAAACTGGTTATCCACTACGTGTATGGATCCACCCCCATAGAGTACCCCCACCTTGTAGTACTCAGAGGAACAAACTCCGTACAACTTTGGCATTCAAGGGTAAGTTGTTTGGTTTTACAATTAAGAATTATATATAAGGTATATTGACAACAACAATATCAAGGTGAACATGGTTTCACGTGCACCCACATGAATAGTAAATTCAAAAAAATACTAGGAAGATTATTATATTTTTTGTGAAATTTTGGGGTATCAAACTTGGTCGACCATTCTACTCATGTGTGAAGTTTTGACAGCCATAGTACTCTTAGTGAAGAAAATATAATTGGAACCTTACTATTCATCAAACAATGTTTCTTAATACAACTTTGTTTTTTCTTATTTTCGCCCATATTACCAGGGATTTCATTTCTTTGTGAAACTTCATACGCGAGTATATCGGCGGACTACGTATGTTACAAGAAAATCCAGATATTTTTAAAAAAGTTTCTAGTATGTGTCTTTATTTTACTGTTCTAATGGGTGCCCGTGGAACCATGTCCCAAAAGTTCCTATCCACTTTGACAAGATGTAGTTGCAAGTACTCTCTAAAATGTGTATGTATTAGGTGGAGAACCAACTTCTTGTTGGATGACTACAAGGATGGTTGTAACAGGTATACTGGATAAGATCCTCGTTAAAACAAATATTCAGTTAGGGCATTTGGTTCAAAGAAATTTTATTGTAATTTAGACGATCTCATCCTTTGGGATATTTTCTACGAAGCTTGTTTTGTTTTGTAGAATTGCAAACCATATGCATTTTTTGTGTGGTCTGATTTGGATGCAATTTCAAAGAAAATTTTACATTGAGTCTAACCTCGTGAACATGTTTGTATTTTAGTGACAACTTTGACATACCACTACTACAAATCCACTTATTTCCGGCGATGAAACTTAATAGCCGATGACCCATTGGATAATACACCAATAACCAATGTATGAGTAATGGCAGACGGTTATCATCAATCTCACGAGTATGACTACCGATAATCAACAATATTGTAAATTTCCTAAAAAATCCAACTCCCAGCTACCAAATCTAGTGCCCAACCGTGCTTACTAATAACAATGGTTTTTAATGTAGTGTTTATTTTTACATGATATAACCGGCGGTGAAATCTAATAGGCGAAGGTCCAACTAAAACTCTCATCTATGAGTGGAAATGGCCAACGAGCCGTATGTGACTCTCGATTATTAGATATAATATCCGGTGGAGAATAACAACAACTGGTAGTTGGCATTCACTCCCCCAGTGATATGTTTCATTGGTTGACAAGGATAAACATGTGGAACGTCCAATGCATGTGTCCCAGATAATTGTCGGCTTGTTGTAAATAATTTGCTGACGACAAACAACTATTGCTGGTTGCAACATGGTTATAAATAGCCAACATGTTAAACCATGGGTTAATGCATGCGTTCCATCACTTCTAAATATGGTTCGGACTAATATATGGCGTTGTCTAGACCAATGGTGCAAGCGTTTTTGAGTACTTCATGGCAGATAGTCTTGTCTAGGCTAAATAAGAGAAGACCGCCGTTATACCATGTACGCCTGTCGACCAAACTAGGCGAGATATTCATCCCGTTAATGATGAAAGGCAATCTTGACTAGTATAGTGGTGGAGAGGCTAAATTCCAAAAAAAAAATCTTAATCTATACATGGGATATGAAAGGGGAAATTGTAGTATCTAATTAAGCGCATTCATGTTTTTTCATTATGGTGTGAGAAATTGGAAAGAATGAAAATAAAATGTTTGACATGCATCCTTGTTTGCATCGATGAAGGTGGACTAAACCAACGGAAGCTGATGATGAAGATGATTGTCCGTGTCGACTGAGGAAGCTTCAATGACGACTAAGGTAGCAAGGCGAGGTCTTGAAATCAGTTGATGATGGAAGCTAGGTAACCTTGACCAAGACTGGTGGTTGAAGTAGATCATCTGAGTGAAGTTCTCAAGTTGGAATGTTGATGGTGTTTGACGTTTCAGGACCATTTATCTTTTAAAAATGTGTAGAACATTATGTTCTAGTTACCATTTTATGTTTCTTTCCATGGATCATTCAAGGGTTAATGTGATTTGGATACAACTCTCGGTGTGCTTGCGATACATTATGAGATTATGCTAAATATAATTAATCGTTGCACCCGTGAAATTCTTGCAGTAAATGGTAACAATATGCATGACTAGATTAGGTAACCTAGTGAGTCATACCTCTTGGCTATAGCCTTCCTTTAGGGTCTCTATGTGCACTGTTAACCATTATTGATACCGATGGTGTTAGGCATCCTCTCGGCTATGACTAAACTCAACGGGACAAATATACCGTCGACCGTTGTCAATACCGATGGGAGAAATTGCCGCCGTAAAATACATAATTGATGGGGCACAGTCAGTTATATGCATCGTCTCGACATGGTGAGGCGACCATGGACCAAGAAATAGTCGACGGCTCATCGTTGGCTGGGCATCGTGGGCAAAGATGACAGCCGACAGTACCATCGCCTATTTTAGTAATGGTCGACCGAGCATCACCGATGGGAGATTACTGATGGTGCACTGTCAGGTATAGTCATAACTGACGGGAGCATCACTTTATATTTGGAGATCTAGTAGTGTACAACCCAATCATTCACAAAAAAGTCATGCATTCTTCCTTTGGTGCAACTAAACAATATCTATTGAACAATCTCGCATTTTTAGTCTCCATAGATCTCAAAATGCAATGTAATTCCAATCCTACATCTTTATTATTTTTGCGTTTTAAAGATCAAAGAAGCTCGCAATGGAAGACCATGTTCCCGTCAATAGCAAGTCTCTAGTGCCGATTCGACAATCTTGAAGTTTCGCGACTATCGTATTTAGTGGATGATGTACGAGTTTGTGCGCGCGTGCGCACGCGCGCGCTGTACTTGTTTCTTTTCGAAACAATACGATGTTAAAAAATTGGGCCTTTCCCTTAGAAGTTGCTTGCTCCATTAGCAAATTTGTCCTTTTAGAATGCGTGGAGTCAAATTTAACAAAAACTCACAAATGCGAGAATGTGAAGATTAGATAGGTGAAAATAATACCCTTGGTTTTGTTATGGAGAATATTTCCATAAAAATGTATTTTAAAATTTTTGCTAAGTGGTCAACGTTGCATGTCGAAGAACTATGTTTTCTTTTCTTAAAACGACATGTATACTTGCGAGATGCAGGAATTTCTGAAAGCGTGATTCCAACATCGGAGGTACTTGTGTTCGTGCCAATTGGAACATCGTTTGATGTTATAGGGCTGGTCCGTATTTGAGTTTAGCTCAAATCAACATGAGATTTGTCTAAAGTACACATTGTAAAGTTTTTTGAAAAATGAAATATATTAATATCACGAGTATACCAATTACACTTAGTCTCTGCACTAACAACATGCCCGAAGACATCAAGGACACACACAACCAAAAAAGAAAATGAAAAAGGAGAAAAAAAGACCTCGCCACGGTGATCAATCACTCGTAGCAGCAACACTCTAACCACCACCAAAGACAGCACCCGGACTACAAAAAAGGTTATCCATAAGTAACGCCGCCAAGAAGAAAACAATGCACAAACATTGTGGTTACCTGATCGAAGATCTTAGGTTTTCACCCGGAAAAGTCCGAGTTCCCAAAACAATATCTTCAACAAGACCATTGCTAAGTACAACCAATGAAGGCAAGACCTTGAGTTTTCACCTTGAAAAATCACAACTCGTTACTCGAGGAGCACCACCAAAACTGAGGTCCTCCGGTGCTGCCGCCCCCATTTGCCTATGTTGTTGTTGCAAATCACCAATCACCAGGCTCACGGGCGACGTGTATGCGATTTGGACAGGAAGAGTCTCACGGCCAAACCCACACACCAATCCGTGAAGCGATGTCTTCATCGCGTCCAGGATCCCACCTCCACCGTTTCCATCTGGTCTTCCAGTGTTAGCCATCTTGACATTCCCCGCCACTGCCAACGCCATGAGAATCGCAACTTCGACATGTCCCATGATGTTGACCGATAGCGGAGCTTCGCAACACGCCCCTTGAAGTCCCACAAGCTGATGATTGTAGACGTGGCCGACCGGATCCCCTCCAAATCAAAGGTCTAGGAGCACTTTGCCAATCCGTGAAGACCTTCGGTGGAGTAATCCAGAACTCGTCAGCGGCCAGATCGGAGGCGACCGACAGCAGCAAATCGGCGAGAAGGACGAAAGAGGACCACTATAGGCCAAAAAAAGAGAAAAAGCACCGCTTTATTAGGGTCACGCACCAGTGCCTACCGCCACCATCCCAACCACGTCATCCAACCAAAGTCCAAATCCCTGCTCACGCGGCCATGATCCACTGCCAAGGCAGCCAAGCTATAAGGAGCCTAGAGGCGGACCTGAAGCAGGACAAATCGATTTGAGTTGGACGGAGATGGACGAGAGGTGGTGTTGCACGCGAGAGGGGCAGCCGGCCGCCGCCGTCGGGGTGGCTAGCGACGGCGGCGGCAAGGGGATCTGGCGAGGAGAGGACTCGGGAGGGTGGCGGCGGGGACGCCTCAGAATCGCTAGGAGGCGAGCCGAAGGCGGCGGCATGATCATCATTGTAAAGTTTGACCAATTGTATAGAAAAAACATCAACTTTCACAATATGAAATTATGTCATTAGATGCGTCATGAATATAATTTCCATATTGCATACCTTTAGGATTGAAGATGTTTGATATTTTTTTATATAAACTTTATGAAGTATGACTTCAGACAAATTTTACACTGGGAGTAAAAAGGACGGAAGGGAATATCATTTTCTTCGGAAAAAAAGGGTAGCATCATTCTTTTTTCGCGGGAACAACATAGGTATCATGTCCATCGTCGAAAACAAAAACATAGGGCATCATGTCGTGCCAAATTGCAAAAGATCCCGGCTAGATAGTTACCCCTGGAATGTAGCGCGAGTTTCCCCTTTCCAGCAGCATGTTAAGCTCAGCAAGCTCTGTTCTTTGCTGGCTGGCCAAATCCAGGGCGAGCCGGCAGACGTGACGCCGAGTGGCCCGCCTCCCGAGAAAAACAATCACGCCGGCGTATGTGTCGATCCAGGGTTGGAGCGCTTCCAGTCCAACTCCTCCGTTTTATTCTTTTCCGCGACGTAGTAATAAGTTGCTCTGCATTTGCCCTCAGTTCATCAGCAACCAGTTAACAAATTAGATTCCAAACTGCTCCCCGAGGCCCGTGGACGCACTCGATCGCTGTCGCTGAAAAGGCCAAGGTAAGTAATAGGAAAAAAAAACTGGCCACTTGCTTGCTCTCGCACGGCTCGGCTGCGTTGTCGCTCCCTCGCATGGCCTCCACATCAGGGCGCGCCGGGTCGCCAATGGCGTCGCCGGGAGCCAACTGCTGCTCCGCATCATCACCAGCAAACTAGCATATCTTGAGGAGCGTTGGAACGATTAAAAAGAACAATGTTGGGAGGAGGAAAGCGTCTCCCGCCGGGCGTGCACGGACACGGTCCATTAACTGGCGATTTTGACCATCGGCGCCAGGAAAATATTGCAGCCGCCGAGGGATCGGGTTTGGTTAGCTGGTGACGAACTCTGGCCGGCGTTGGAGTCGTACCCCCCCGGTTCCTGTGTCGGCGTGACGTGACCCGTCATCCTTGCGTTGCGTGGGCTTGGACTTTGTGTGAGCTTCTGATAGCTCGACTGTGAACTGCCACTCAACTGCTGGACGTGAGAGCTTCGTCTGTGGCTCTAGGTCAACCCTTTTTGCGCACGGCTTAAATTGCTTGAAAGACAAAAGGGAGCAGCAATAAAGAACGGCGCTTTTTTTTAAAACAAGGTAAAAGATTTGCCATTTTCATTGATTAAGGGAGAAGGTTTAAGACAAACGACCGTAAAGCGGGAGACAAATATCTACTCTCGCGGCATTACAATACTCAAGTGGGTGGCACCGGCAATAGCCCAAAGATGGGCCTCCTCTTTTATCTTGTGATGAGCATCATCATCGTAGCGGCGATGTTACGGAAAACCACTCCATTACGCTCTTTTCAAATCTCCCAAGACATGAGCATGAACAAGGAGGCGATAGCCTTTCTCTGATCTCCACGCTCAACCACATTTTTAATCCACCATTCTCGAACCGAAGCCTCATTTCTCCAGCTCCTCACCCCATCACCATGTATACCAAGCCATGTTGCAACCTCGATCCAGACACGTTGGGAGAACCTGCATTGGAAGAGAAGGTGTGCTGCGGTTTCCTGGACTTGCTTGCAAAGCGGGTAGAGGCTGCAGTTCGACCATCCACGACGGTGCAATCGATCAGCTGTCCAAACTCTGTTTTGAATTATCAACCAAGCAAAAAATTTGCATTTCGGAGGGGCCCAACCCTTCCAAACAACAGCAGGCATGATGCTTGTCGTGTGACCCGCAAACTGCGCCATATAGGCCGTCGACGCCGAATATTCTCCATGAGACGTGAACTTCCATAGGATAGTATCATGCGCATCATTGTCGAGAGTAATAGAGGATAGCTTTTCCCATAGCAAGGCAAACTCCTGAATATGCTCCATGGTGAGCCCATGATGGGTATCAATCTGACTAACCCAATAATTGTTGAGGAGAGCTTTTTGGACCGAGGTAGATTTTTTTTTGAGAGGTCAAATATCTTTGGGGCAATATCTTTGGGTCTCATGCCGTTCAGCCAAGATGATTCCCAGAACTTCGCCTTACATCCGTTTCCAACACTAACCGTGGTGGCTGCCGCAAACAGGTCTCTATCATCATCATTGCACGGTGTTCTTGTCCCAGCCCAAGTCTTGGGGAGAGGGGTGGGGGGGGGGGGTCAGCCCACTCATACCAAAGCCATCGCAGACGAAGGGACGTAGCAAACTTCTCAAGGCTGAAGATGCCCAAACCACCGAAGATCTTGGGCTTGCAGACGAGATCCCAGTTGAACTTACATTTTCCACCGGTCACTTTATCGCAACCCGCCCAAAGATAGGCACGCCGCAAGCTGTCAATCTTCTTCCTCACTTCCACCGGCAATTCCAGGGGCGTGATATGATATATAGCAATGGCGGTAAGCACTGCCTTGACCAAGACGACCCGGCCTGGCACGGCCACATGTTTGGCAACCCAAGGTGGTAGTTTCCCCGCAACTTTATCTTCTAAGAACTGAAAGTGAATCCTCTTAAGCCTTGAAACTGAAAGGGGAAGCCCCAAATATCTCATAGGAAAGATGGAGCGAACCGCTGGGAAGGCTTGCAGGACGTCATCAAGGTCAATGTTACCGTAGCGAATGGGCGCAACTACACTTTTGGCACAATTAGTGACCAATCCTGTAGCATCACCAAAGGATGCAAGAGCTGAAGCCAGGAACTGAATGTCATTTTTTATTGGGGCAATGAAAATGGCAACGTCATCGGCATAAAGCGACGCACGGATGGGTCGACCTCTGAGTGGTTGAAGATGACCTTGAGAAGTCGCCTTCGCAAGGATGTGGTGCAACAGGTCAATGGCGAGCACAAATAGCAACGGAGAGAGAGGGTCCCCTTGACGAAGGCCCCGACCATGCCGAATTGGGTCACCGGCAATACCATTGAGCAACACACGCGAAGATGCCGAGGAAAGAAGGGCAGAGATCCAATCTCTGAAGCGACTTAGGAAGCCATGGTGGTGCAGCAAATCCATCAAGTAATCCCAACGCACCGAATCAAAAGCCTTCTTTATATCAAGCTTGAAAAGCAAAGTTGGTGTATTTGTGCATTGGAAGCGCCTAGCCAAGTTGCGCACATACATAAAATTGTCATGGATACTTCTTTTCTTGATGAAAGCACTATGTGCATTGGAGACTAGTTTGTGCATATGAGGAGTGAGCCGTGTGGCCATCATTTTTGCAATGATCTTAGCAATACCATGGATGAGACTAATTGGTCAAAAATCTAAGATGTCCTCTGCACCAACTTTCTTTGGAATTAGAGCTATGTTTGCCGAGTTCAGCCAATGCAAGTTGGAGACATCAAGGCTAGAGAAGTTGTTGATGACCTCCATGATTTCAGGTTGGACTATTTCCCAACACTCTTTGAAGAAGGCTCCGGTGAATCCGTTAGGGCCCGGGGCTTTATCACTAGAGAGGGCAAAGATTGCCGCCTTGACCTCCTCCACCGAGAAAGGCAACGCCAAGTCCGCGAGGTCACAAACCGGAGCAGGGATGAATTCCCAGTTGAGGTCCATAGCACGGGGCACCCCTTTTTTTATGGCCTTCCTAAAGTGTTCTTGTGCAATCATCTTCTTATCCTCGTGGTTTGTGACCCATCCATTGTTATGCTTCAACCGATGAATAATTTTTTTCTTCTTCTGTGGTTGATGCGAAGGTGGAAGAAACGCGTGTTGGCATCACCCTCTTTGAGCAAAGTAACCCTAGAGCTTTGTCTCTTTCTAGCTCTCTCAAGAACGGCAAGGGCCACAATCTTTCTTTTGAGCTTCCTTCGAAGGTCCCTCTCCTCAGAGCTCAATGTTCTACTTTCTTGGGCCAAATCCAATCTAAGAATGATGTCAAGGGCCATGTGAAGTTGGACCTTATGGTTTGAGAAGATCTTTTTGCTCCAAATGCGAAGGCGTTGACTAACTCTTTTTAGCTTGTGAAAGAGGATTTGACATGGCTCGACATGGGGGACTCTCTCATTCCAAGCATCTTGAACAATCTTCTTGAAGTTAGGCATCTTGATCCAAAAGTTTTCAAAGCGGAAGCATTTTGGCCGGGAGAGCCCCACATCACTAGCGAGGAGTAGAGGACAGTGGTCGGACAATGAAGATGACAATGTGTGGAGAAGGTGGGAACCAAATTGAATGTCCCAATCTTCATTGCAAAAGAAGCTATCAAGTTTGGTCATGGTCGGGTTTACTTGTTCATTGCTCCATGTGAATTTCTTATTCTGCAAGTGTATTTCCTTTAGCTCACAAGCATTGAGGGCGTTGCGGAAGCGGACAATGCGGCTACGATCGACATTTGTACGGTTCTTATCTCTGGCCCGATAGACTTGGTTGAAGTCGCCGGTGACAATCCATCTCGTGCCAACAGGAGGTTTTTGTCCAACCATTTCAAGGAAAAAGGCATCCTTCAAATTGCCTCTAGTAGGGCCATACACGGTTGTGATTTGGAATGATGTGTTTGAGCCAACGATAGTCACCATGGCCGAAAGGAAGAAGTCCCCAAAGCTCACATTATCAATCTTGACTAGGTCTTCATTCCATAATAGAAGAATTCCTCCACGGGTGCCATTCGCGGGCCGCTCAGCGAAACTCTTCAGACGATGGCCGCCAAGGAAAGCAGCAATAAAAGGATCCACGGCTGCAAGCTTGGTTTCCCGAAGACATAGAATGTTGCAAGAAGTGGAGGCGATGGTTTCATGTACAGTAGAACGACGGTCTGGGCAGTTCAATCCACGAACATTCCAATTCAAAATGCATAAGTTGTTATCTTCCATTAGAAACTAACAATACATCAATCATCAGTGCATCAACATCATCATGGAACGGTGCTTTAGGTAGTGGAAAGGAAATGTTTTTATGTACCAGCACCATTCTTTTTCTTCTTTTCAAACAAACGATATTTGTTTTCGTTTTTGTGTACTCTCTCCGTTCGTAATATAAGTATTTGTAGAGATTTTATTATGGACCATATACAAATGTATATAGATGCATTTTAGAATATATATTTACTCATTTTGCTCCGTCCATAGTGAAATTTTTACAAAAACTTATATTTAGTAACGGATGGAGTACATCTTCTGCTACAATGATGCCTCGGCTGGACATCCCTTTGTCATGAAAAGGTTCTAAGGACATCCCAACACCGACACTCAAATCACCCGCAATCATGTGAACCACGTGGGACATGTTTTGTCATGCAACACGGGTCTCCATCGGTCCGGTCACACTTTTTCCCGCAAACCAAAGACAAACAGGGGAGGGAGGGTGTTTGCGGGCGTCCAGGCCACTTTCCCGTGCCCGATCGCGTTCCCGCCCTAAGCCAACTGCCCACATTCATGTCGGCCTAAAGTGGACGTGATCACTCACTGGAGCCGGCATTGAAGCGGATCGCCGGCCGAGAGCGCCGCTCGCTGCGCACGTCTACTCTCCGCATTGAAACGGGATCCGTCTGACCGCCTACCTCCATTAAACTGGCGCGTCTTCCAAGGAACCTACTCTGGTGCCCCGAGCGCCACACGTCCGTTCCTATGCCGGTGAGCATTAAACACCTCTCCGGCTGGCTCCTCGCATTATATAAACGTGTCCAGCATCGGGCAACACCTCACCTCCGCTCTCTCCATGTCCTCGTTGCACAACATCCCCTATGGTCTCCGGCGAACAGAAGATTGAGTTCTTTGACATTGCAGTGTTCTTTGACATTGCAGTTGCCTGGGTTGCCCGGTGAGCCAGCCCGTTCAAGTTGGCAGTAACGCGTCAGGTAGGTGGGAAAAGGAGCCATGCTGGCGAAGGCCAGCATGTCCGCGGCCACCGCTAGCAGCAAGGAAAAGTAGATCATGGAAGGCCGCCACTGCTTGTGTCCCACGAACCGCCACCGTGTAGCCGGGTTACACAACCGGTATCTTGCCCGGTGAGCAGGGGCATAGACCACGGCGACCATCTTGCCCCGCCCAAAAACCAACCCTAATCGGTGCTTCACGAAAGCGGCGGCGGGGGGGGGGGGGGGGAGGCTATACTTCCCCTCTCCCTGAAGCATATCCCTTCAGGGCATCCGGCAGTCCGATGAGCGGGATGCCGGACATGGGGAATACATGTCGTGAGAGTGGCAATCCATCGCGGCTGGCCGTAGTATCGCAACACGGTATAGTTTAGTTAAAATATGTCTGAAATGTAAATGTTTTCATCCGTTTTGTATGAGAATCATCCCGTTTGCATGTAATTTGTCTGATTTGTTTGAAGAGTGTTTGAAATGTATGTGGGTAGTGTTGGATGGTCGGCTCTTACACCCATGTCCACAGACTGATCTCCCCTGTCCACGGACAGATCCGGTGTCTGGTTTGCGGGGCAGCTTTGAAGATGCTCTAAACAGTCTCGATGCATTGCATTTTATGTTGTACCGAACGCATATCACTACTAGAAGCATACACACGTTTTTGCCACACCCCTTTTTTCCTTAAAAAATGGCTAGACCTACGAAATGTTTCTACATAACCTACATAAATCCCTTCCTCATTGATCAAATCACCACCCCTGAAGTTTATGGTGGGACTATGACCCCAACTAATGGCCAATGAAAATTTTACCAAAACACCCCTGCAATGAGGACGTGCATAGCCCTTTGTTTGTGCCAACTAGGGTTTCCTCAGCGTCTCGCCGGCGCTGCCGCCGGTCCGCCTCATCTCCTATTGGTGGATCCTGGCCCTTGCCAGCGAGAGGGATCCATTTAGGTACCTTTCTCAGTATTGTTAGGGTGTGTGCCATGCTCGGGAAGATGAGACGGCGACGACTTCCTGAAGTTGGAATAAGGTTCTCCTCGCATAGCTCCCGGCCCGATGGTGCTTCTAAAATCATCGAAGTGCATGTGGAGGTGTGTCTCCGATGGATCTCACGGGATTCGGTCGGTATTTGTCTTCAGTGGATCCACTTGGATCCGGTCTTCGTTAGTTTGCGCCAATGTGCCTACAAGTTAGATCCTTCCGATCTACGCTTCTTTTTATCGACGGCGGTTGCTGTTCTGGTGTGTTGGTCCTATGAGGACTTAGAACGACGACTTCCGGACTGTCTACTAATACACTGTTTTCCCGGCTCTGATGAGGGAGGGACGATAATGTCCACACGCCTTCGACTCTCTCCAGTGCTTGTAATCATCGCTAGGTGGTCTATGATCCTGGATGTAATTTTTACTTCTGGTGTTCTTTGTACTACCTTGACAGTTGATGAATAGATCAAAAGTTTTCTCACAATTTTTTGTTACCAAATCACCGTGCAACCCCCTCACTATGAATCCTCGTGTAGGTGTAACTAAACTCTTTTTCCCTAAAAAATGCTAGAATTACGAGGAGATGTTTACGGAAATAATAGACTTACCCTTCTCTCACTAAACTCTTCCATCCTCTACCCCTGAATTTCAGGGTGGGGACCGCTTCTTCCTAATCACGGATAAAAAAATAGTCCACATCAGTCTAGTTTGCCACTTCTTCCTTGGATGCTAATATGCGGATAGATCATATGTTGTTGATTTTCTTAAATGTTTTCTTTATTTTTTAACACAGTATAAACGCAAGCGTTAATATACATGCGCATACACTTATCCCTATGAACGCACACACGCCACCCTATCTTTATGTGTATCTCCGGAAGACTGAGCCGGCATATCTCTACTACCTAAAAGAAACGGAGTGTTCCGTCTCCCGTCTTACGTTTCGTCCGACCTCATCGTCACCCTGACGTACGCTCCCTTCCCCCTCCTCTTCCGATTTTTTACCCCCACCAATTTTAAAATCGGAAGGTCTTCCTCCCGCAGCATAGTTTCCTTCAAATCAAAGGTAGATCAGGGGAAAACCCACGCATGCACGACTCTCGTGGGATACCTACGCTAATATTTCTCGATCCCTTCCATCTATACCTCCTAAAATCTCTCTCGATCCCTTCCATCTATTCATCCAATCAGTCATGCTTTCCATTGGGCTTCCAATTGTATAAAACCCGACGCACAATCGCTCCATGTGATCTGACCTGAAAAGCTTCGGGATGGCCCCGTGCACAATCGCTCATGTGCTCTATTGTTACCTGGCGGCTGTGTTGCGCGGAACCTCACCATCCATCATGATCAATGCATCCCGTCCGCCGTGTTGTGCGATCTCGCCCCAACCTCCGTCCGCCGCGCCATCCAATATCCTCCGTGCCCATCTACCATTCCGCCCGTTCGCCGCGATCTTCCTCCATTGACTGATAGAATTGGCACCAAAGTAGCATCGGCCACCGCATGGGGAGCCCGGCAGCTCGCGGGCGGACTCGAGCATGCCGAGACCTGACCAAAGGACGCTCAAGGCCGAGCCGTTGTAAGAGAAGAAGGTGCATCAGATCGACGCGGTGGTGTGCATCGCCCACGCATTTAACACGCCTCTGACCAGATTGAGCATGGCCAGCACCACGAGGTACTGGTGCAAGAACATCTGACACCACGTACAGGTATATGCTAGAAGAATAATATGACCTGAAGCATGTCATAGCAGCTCCCTGATGCTGTTATGTTGGTGCAATCTTCCAGATCTCGCCGAATGAGAAGGCAATTATTTTCACGCCCAGGTGTTAATGGATTTAGCCGCTCCACCCTTGATGATTCCTTTAAAGGTAGGTTGCTTTGTCAATTATTATTTTACCCATGAATACCTGATGTATCAGTTAACTGGTTTGCCATATCTCCCTATAATGTGTGAGATAATAGCAAATATTTGTGCAACTTTGTTTTGTCATGATGTATTGACAAATTTCTGTCTTAACCTACAGGTTGCTAAAAATGACAGCAAAAAATAACACAATTCTACCCAACTGGCGATCGACAGAACCCCGATCATCAATCTTGTGTATGTGTGCATGCGTGTTCATCAGGAATCAGCATGCGGATATATGGATTTTGGGCGCCCTCTGCTAATCTATCACCGGTGGGTCGACAAACCATCCTGATACATGCACGCCGCGGTGTCAAAATTGTTTCAGCCAGCAGAGGCGGAGGCAGCACAGTTGGCAGACAAAAGCGGGGAATGTTAAACGAGATGCATATGTGTCCTTTCCCTCCGCAAGTGAAGGGAGAAAAGCTGCGAGCTTTGAAGGCGCTGCCCTCGTCGACAGCGACAACCACAGCGAACAGCGCGGAAGAGGCCGGGGACATGGCGCGGGGGCGGGAGCAGGACAACCTCGAGGTCCCACACAACGGTAAGTCCGTCGCTGCCACTGTCGGCTGTATGGTCGGCGTCTGCGACTCTCTTCAGCTGATCAACGTGCTCGCAGCAACCATCGTCTTGCATGGGAGATGACCATATTATCCTTTTTGGCTCAATAGATTAGGTCTTCAATTTGTACTACCACTGCTCTGGATTGAGATCTGTGCAACTTTTTAGGGGTGTACCAAGGTGTACCAAAGCATTTCCTATTTTAATTTTTAACTTAATGTGATTGCGATTTAGTTTTGCTCATTTATTGAAAAAGGTTTCAGAACTATACAATGAGATGGTGTGTACTATTTCTACCTTCAATAGAGAAGTTAAAGATATAGATTTAGATTTGCATCACGTAATCTAATTGTAGAAAAACTGAATTATTTATGCACAAAAGTGGTTGTTGTGATTATATTTATCCTGGATTTTGTTATAGCCATATATGCAGGGACATTTTGATATGATAATTTACTACTCCCTCTTTCAACAAATATGAGATGTTTTTCGTTAAAAAAACAAATATAAGATGTTTTAGATTACTAAAATAATATCGTGACTATTTATTCACAAAAATACTATATTTAGATATATATGATATTTTAAAGAAGGGACAATGAACATATATGGAAGTAAATGAATATGGCTGAGAACTAATACTTTTCTGCCGACCCATTGACGCAGCTATGGTAGTGGTTTTGTCCAAAATAGTCCTGTTTTATTGTCATGGGAGCGTTTATTCCCGTTGCAACGGACGGGCAGATACCTAGTCATCTTAAAATTTACGAAGTCATTGTAGGCACCTCGTCGTCGACGGGAACATCTCCTCCCACTGAATGTGCATCGCCGGAAATCCTGAAATAAATCCAGAAATAAATGCGAGCACCAGGATTTGAATCTTGTTGGGTAGGAGATACCACAGTCCTTCTAATCATCCAACCACAGGTTGGTTCGCAATGTTTTCTTTATTAAAAATTCCACACCTACAACCAGGAAATGAAAAATTGTAGATTTATAATCCCGTCGTTGCTACACGCAACGAAAAGTAGCTCGTCTTTGCCGTAGAACTGCACATAAGAGCAGGGCCAATCCTCCATGATAGTGTTGCCCCAATTTTCGTGTTAGATGAAAGAATAGAGAAAGAAAAAGAGTGTTGCTTGCAGAGCCGAGCGGTTTCTTCGAGAGGAGGCTGGTGCTTCAATAAAAAAAGAGAAGAAAAAGGAGAGAAAAGAAGCAAAATCATAGGGAGAGTATTAGAGGACTACACCACACATATGCAACCAAGGACATCTCTACTACTTAAAAAGAAGAGCTAAATATACCGGAGGTGCCTCAACTTGTCTTGCACGGTCAGTTTGGTGCCTGAAGTTGCAGAATACACAAAACTGATGCTCGAACTTGTCCGGCCGTGCAAATACGGTGTCTCCTTCCGTATTTGAACCTACGTCCAGCCTATGTGGCGTGCCAACATGGTGGTGATGCACCTGTCAGTGGCTGAGAGCGGGAAAGTGATGGGTGCTTCACGTGTGAGATATTATTTTTTTACAGAAACCCATTTGTATTTTATTTAATCACATAGGAAAGAATTGAAATAAAGTGTATGCTCACTAGAAATAACATGATTTTGTTTTTCAAATTGGAGGGGTTTCGAACCTAGCAGTTCCTGGTCAAACACAGCTCGATCTGTCCATAGAAAGTTATGCAGACAGTTTGCACATATTGCTCTGCAATTTTTTAATGTGTTATTTACCGGTTTTATTTTTATTTTTTCCTAAGTTCCTGTTTAGTTTCATGGAACGTAAATTTCTCTAAGAATACAGTATGAATTTATTTCTTATTTGAAATATTTTTTCTATTTTCATTTTTGCGTACTTTGAAGAGGTAGGCATGAACTTTTTCAAAAGTTTATGGGGACTGAAATAGTTCAACCTATATTAGAAATTATTGTATCAATTTATGTATGTTCATTCTGGACAACAAGCATCTTCATTGTATTTCTAAAATACCCAATTATTAACAAATTGACAAAGTTGTATTTTGTAAACTATTCAACATGCATTAAAAGTTACAGTGTTGAAATTTTTAATAAAATTATTCAAAATGTTACAGAATTATTTTTTAATACACGCTGAACTTATTTTAAAATACACATTAGCAAAATAAAATAATGCAAGACGAACATTTTTCAAAAACACGTTACAATTTTTAATACATGTGACACATTTTTCAAAAACATTTGAACATTTTTAAAATGCACTAACACTTTCTTTAAGTTTATGGCAGTTGTATTTTTTTTCTTACATTTCTTTTCAAATGGTAAAAGTAATATGAAAAATAAAAATAAAACTTGTATAGGTCCATAGAAGCACCATATATAAGTAAAAATGACTTGAAGAGGTACATAGCAACCAAAGCGGTTTTTTGGAGCACGGTGGCCACTGAGCATGCTTTTTTTGAAAGGCTAAAAACAGGCACTTAAAAGTTTCCAAAAAGAGTTGATTGTTTTCACACAAAAATGTATGCATGTGCTTTAAGTGACTTTCAAATTTCATTTGAAATTATGTTATATTATACCCTGCAATAAAAGACAAAAATCTGGCCAGAAAAACAAGCTGATTTTTATCTGCCTTTCTTTATCTCCCACGTACAAACATAGATTTTGATAAAAATTCACAGGATATATTACACTTCTATGTGTGCATGTACAAAAATTTAAAATTTGTTTAGTTGTAAAAATCCATTTATCTGAAATTCGAAAAAGGACACAATGTCCGTGCTCCAAATGTTCGTGCATAGCATGGTACGGTGGACAACCTGTGCGTGCAATGCAATCCACGATCACGAGGTCTTAGGTTCGATCCTGCATCACACATTTTTTTCTAATTTGTGGGGTTCTTCTACGTGATTAAATAAATATGAGAGGGTTTTTCTTGAAAAAAATCCTCACGCGTGGGCTACTCAGCCCTTCCTAACTCTTAGCCACTGCCACGCTAGCCCGCCACGCAGGCTAGACATACGTCCAAGTACGGATGGAGGCACCGTATTTGCACGACCGGACAAGTTCGAGCACCCGTTTCGTGTATTTTGCAACTTTAGGCACTAAATTGACCACGGAGGATAAGTTAAGGTACCCCCATTGTATTTAACTCTAAAAAGAATATAAGATTCTCATTTCATCTTTCTTTCCACCATCCCTTGGTCCAACTTTCCATATATAAATAATCAATCATCTTAATTTACTTACCTTCTAAATCAATTTCACTTTAATTTACATACCAAACTTCTGGTAATTCACGGTCAAAATTTGATGAACATTTATTTACGCAATTGCATTAGTATTGACAGATAAATCATAAGTTAACGTACTAGAATATTTATATCCCATTGCAATGCACGGGCATTGTTCTAATAGAGTAAAAAAATTGAGAGAGAGAGAGAGAGAGAGAGAGAGAGAGAGAGAGAGAGAGAGAGAGAGAGAGAGAGAGAGAGCAGTGAATCAAGCTAAGGCTTCATCTACTTTACTCCTAAACGGATGTTGGAGCAACAACATGACCATGCTGCTGCCCCAGAGTTCATGCCCTGAGTGATTGCTGGCTATGGAAAGTTAGTAGTCATCAACGTTGGCTACGAAAATCCCCCGTTGTTATGGCCCGCGATTAAAGGTGGATAGCAGTTGTGACCTCGCTCCCAACCAACAGATAATTATTGTTATGATATGAACATGAGTCTAATTTTATCCATAAAAAAACCTTCAACTCATTTACATGCACTTTTCTTTCTTGTTATTATTTATTTCAAAAATAATAAGTATTCCTTCCGATTCATATTAATTGTAGTTGATTAGTACTTCCTCCTTTCCGGTTTATAAGGCTCAATTTTAAAATCTCTCCAACCAAGGTAGATGATGGGTGGTGGAATAAATTTCTTAATTTGCACAAGTACTTAGTTTGTACGCTCGTTTTTATTAGTACTCCCTCTTTTCCGGTTTATAAGACCACTAAGGCTAGTTGTAATGAGGAGTATCATCTACTCGATCCCTCCGTTTTTATTTACTCCGCATATTAGAATTGACTGAAGTCAAACTTTATAAAGTTTGACTAAATTTATAGAAAAGAATATAAATATTTAGCATAACAAATCTATATGATGTGGAAGTACATTCAACAATGAATCTAATGGTATTGATTTGTTATTGTATATGTTAATATTTCTGTCTATAAACTTTGTCAAAGTTTGTAAAGCTTGACTTTGACCAAAACTAATATGCCGAGTAAATAAAAACAGAGGGAGATGATACTAGTGTATGATACTACATCCGTAATACATAGTATCATAAGTTAGTATCTTAGGTTGCCTTATATATTAATTGTCATGCATGACACAAACTAGTACAATATTTAATATGACACGGTATCATGATATGATACCACATCCTCTTTTTCCTCATTTAATTGTGTGACACATCATCCAAAAAGTCTAGTTGGCATGCATGATACCACTTATGATACTCACATTACGACCAACCTAAATGTCCATGAACTTCTACATGCATTGGTGAGTTTTCTCTTGATACTTGCATAGGGTGATTTAATGCACCTCAAAAATCCAAACATGTGATAGTAAGTAGTAGAATTGAGACTTATAAAATGAAAAAAAAACTAACTTTTTGAGATGAGCTCTATAAACTGAAAGGAGGGAGTAGAAACCTGTACAAATTAACGATAATAAATATGGATCGGAGGGAGTGTATCATTTATCATCATATACTATGTACTTATTACTTGTTGTAACAAGCAATACTAGTGTGATTGAGAACCATACTAAAGTTATTAGGAATACAATTAGGTGTTTTATCTTTGTGATGCTCCGCGAGGAATGCCTTTTCAAGGAAAAGCGTGACATCGTTTAAAAACCTATCCACTCAGAGGTCAACCTGCACGTGCATGGGGCAGTCGGAGGAGGAGGAGGGGAGCCCGCTCTGGCCGGAGTGCGACGATCGCGGCGAATGCGGGGTCCAGTCCTCCACCAGATCGACGTGCACACGGTGATTCTCAAGCTCAACCTGCACGTGCGCGTCGTCGTCGAACAACTGCCCATGCAGTTCTGGTCCCTGATATGTCTCCAACGTATCTATAATTTTTGATTGTTCCATGCTGTTATATTATCAATCTTGGATGTTTCATAATCATTTTATAGTCATTTATATCATTTTTTGGTACTAACCTATTAACATAGTGCCAAGTGCCAGTTGCTGTTTTCTGCATGTTTTTTACATCGCAGGAAATCAATATCAGACGGAGTCCAAATGCAACGAAACTCCACGGAGATTTTTTATGGACCAGAAGGAACGTAATGGGCCCTGGCTGCGCCTGGGGGTGCCCCGAGGGGGGCACAACCCACCAGGGCGCGCCAGGAGGCCCAGGCGCGCCCAGGTGGGGTGTGCCCACCACGGGTGCCCGGACCGCCTCTTTGCTCTATAAATACCGAATATTCCCAAAACCCTAGGGGAGTCGATTTAAATATTCATCCAAATCAGAGAGTCCAGAACCACCAGATCCAATCTAGACACCATCTCAGATGGGGTTCACCACCTCCATTGGTGCCTCTCCGATGATGCGTGAGTAGTTCTTTGTAGACCTTTGGGTCCGCAGTTAGTAGCTAGATGGCTTCCTCTCTCTCGCTGAACTCTCAATACAATGGTATCTTGGAGATCCATATGATGTAACTCTTTTGCGGTGTTTTTGTTGGGATCGATGAACTTTGAGTTTGTGGTCAGATCTATCTTTTTATATCCATGAAAGTTATTTGGGTTTCTTTGATCTCTTATATGCATGATTGCTTATAACCTCGTATTTCTTCTCCGATATTTGGGTTTTGTTTGGCCATCTTGATCTATTTCTCTTGCAATGGGAAGAGGTGCTTTGTAGTGGATTCGATCTTACGGTACTTGACCCTAGTGACAGAAGGGGAAACACGTATGTATCATTGCTACTAACGATAAAATGATGGGGTCTATCTCTACATAGATAGATCTTGTCTACATCATGTCATCGTTCTTATTGCATTACTCCGTTTCTCCATGAACTTAATACACTAGATGTATGCTGGATAGCGTTCGATGTGTGGAGTAATAGTAGTAGATGCAGGAAGGAGTCTGTCTATTAATCTTGGACGTGATGCCTATATAATGATCATTGCCTGGATATCGTCATGATTATTTGAAGTTCTATCAATTGCCCAACAGTAATTTGTTCACCCACCGTTTGCTATTTTTCTCAAAAGAAGCCACTAGTGAAACCTACGGCCCCCGGGTCTTCTTTCTCATATTATTTGCCTTTGCGATCTAGTTTCCTCTTGCATTTATTTTCAGATCTATTAAACCAAAAATACCTTGCTGCGTTTTATTCCGGTGCTCCGAATGAGGATGCCGCGTCCCATCTTAATACCTTCGTGGAATTATGCGATATGCAAAAGAAAAAAGAGTGGACAATGATGTGGTGAAGATGAAATTATTTCCGTTTTCTTTGCGTGATTCTACAAAAATTTTGTTCTCTTCTTTGCCTCGCAATAGTATCGATTCTTGGAATAAGTGCAAAGATGCTTTTATCACTAAGTATTTTCCTCCCGCAAAAATTATTTCCCTTAGAACCTAGATCATGAATTTCAAGCAACTTGAACATGATTATGTTGCACAATCTTGGGAAAGGATGAAAATGATGCTAAGGAAATGCCCAACTCATGGGTTAAATCTTTGGATGATCATACAAAAAATTTATACGGGGTCGAATTTTGTTTCTCGTAATCTTTTAGATTCCGCCGGGGTGGTACTTTTATGGAAATTACTTTGGGTGAAGCCACCAAATTGCTTGATAATATCATGGAAAATTATTCACAATGGCATACCGAAAGAGCTCCTACTAGTAAAAAAGTTAATTCGGTTGAAGAAATTTCTTCTTTGAGTGAAAAAGTTGATGCTCTTATGAAATTAGTTGCTAGTAAAAGTGTTCCTATTGATTTTAATGATATGCCTTTGTCTACTTTGATTGAGAAAAATAGTGATGCCATAGATGTGAATTTTATTTCTCGAAATAATTTCAACGAAAATGCTAATAGAGGTAATTTTAATCCTAGGCCTTTTCCTAATAATTCATCTAATAATTATGGTAATTCCTATGGAAATCAATCTTATAATAATAATAATAGGAACACCTCTGATCTTGAGAATAATATCAAATAATTTATCAAAACACAAAAAGTTTTCAACACTTACATAGAAGAAAAGTTGAGTAAGATTGATGATTTGTCTGGAAGTGTTGATAGAATTTCTCATGATGTGGAAAATCTCAAGATGAAAATTTTTGTGCCTAAAGTGGATGAATCAATTAAAGCTCTTTATGTTTCTATGGATGAAAGTAAGAAAAGAACCGCTATGCTTAGAGCTAAAAGAGAATTTTTAGAAAAAGCATTTTCTAGTGATTTCTTTCGCAAAAGTGATGAAGATCTTAAAATGGTTTGTGTTTCTTCTATTGATTCCTTTGTTTAGTAAAGTTAATATTGATGAAAAAATGACCAGAGAAGAGTTAACTTTAGGTAGAAGGCTTCCCAATATTTCGGAGGGTGAAAATCTTGTTGAGAAAATTAATGAAAGTGGGTTTGGAGAGGTCAAAACTTTAACTAGTGATGTGCCCACTCTTTTGGATTACAAAGACTTTGTTGCAATCCATGATAAATTCACCCCATGCCTATGAACAAAATAAAGCTTTTACTAAACATATTTTTGATGCTATGATGAAATCTTTTGAAGAAAAATTGGAATTAGAAGTATCAATTCCTAGAAAATTGCATGATGAATGGGAACCTCCTACCAAACTCAAGATTAAAAATTATGAGTGTTTTGCTTTTATGTGACTTGGGTGCTAGTGTTTCTACAATACCGAAATCTTTATGTGATGTGCTTGGTCTTACCGGTATTGAAGAGTGTTCTTTGAATTTACACTTAGCGGATTCTACTATTAAAAATCCTATGAAGAATTAATGATGTTCTTATTCTTGCAAATAGGAATTATGTGCCCATAGATTTTATTGCTCTTGATATTGATTGCAATCTGTCTTGTCCAATTATTCTTGGTAGACCGTTTTTACGCACTATCGGTGTCGTGATTGATATGAAAGAAGGCAATATTAAGTTCCAATTTCCTTTAAGGAAGGGTATGAAACACTTTCCTAGAGCGAGAATTAAGTCACCTAATGAATCAACCATGAGGGCATCTTATGCATCTCGAACCAAAGATGACAAAACTTAGATCCTTGCTTTATGCCTAGCTAAGGGCGTAAAACTATAGCGCTTGTTAGGAGGCAACCCAATGAATAAATTTTATTTTTACTTTTTGCTTTCTGTTCTTGAGTGTTTGCACAATTATGCTACTGTTATGATTGTGTTTTTTGTGTTTAATTAGTGTGTGTGCCAAGTAGAACCGATAGGATCTTCTTGAGTGATAGTTGTTTGATCTTGTAGAAAAACAGAAACTTTTGTGCTCACGAAAAATAATTGTTAAAAATCACAAGAACGTGATAAAATGCCAATTATTTTTGCATGAGATTAATATAAAAATTACCCAGGTCTTCCTAGTTTTTCACAATTTTTGGAGTTAGATAAGTATTCGAACAAATCAGATTGCTACAGATTGTTCTGTTTTGACAGATTCTGTTTTCTTTGTGTTCTATGTTTATTTGGATGGCTCTATGGTTTTGTTTGATGATTTTTTGCCATAGAAAAGTTGGAATACAGTAGATATAATACAAAAACAAAATATGAATTGGTTTAATACAATACTTATAGTAGTGTTTTGCTTTCTTATACTAACGGATCTCATGAAGGTTTTGTTGAGTTTTGTGTGATTGAAGTTTTCAAGTTTTGGGTTATCTTACGATGGATGAAAGAAGGATAGAAGAGCCTAAGCTTGGAGATGCCCCGGCATCGCAAGCTATTATCCAGAAATGAGCGACCAACTAAGCTTGGGGATGCCCCCGAGTGGCATCCCCTCTTTCTTCCAACAACCATCGGTATTTTACTCGAAGCTATATTTTTATTCGTCACATGATATGTGTTTTTCTTGTAGCATCTTGTACGATATGAGCCTTTGCTTGTTTTATTTTGTGTTTTAAGTCATCACTCCTTGCTGGACACACCTATTTGAGAGAGCCAAAATTATGTCATGACTTGTTAGAATTGCTCTCTATGCTTCGCTGACATCTTTTACGAGCAATGGACTTGCTCTATTGCTTCACTTCTATCTTTTTTGAGCATGGTGTGCTTGTTATTTTTGAAGAAATGCTCTCTTGCTTCACTTAGATTTTGTAACATCCCAATTTTCAATTTGGATGTTATTCATTAGATCATCATATGCATCCATAAATTGTGCATTTTTGAATTTGCTTTATTTGAATTTTGATCCTAAAAACCTCAAGCAACTCAAGGACCAATTGAGAGAGTTGGAGGTTTTCACAAAAATCCATTTTTGAATTTTCAAAATTGGCAAAGGGGATCATAGTGTTTTATTCAAAATTATTTTCCAATTATTTCAAAAAAATAAAATATTGAGAGAAGATAATATGACTTCTTCAAAAACACCAAAGAAATATTGGGAATTTAATTTTGAATAAAATATATTTTTATTTGATTTTATTTGCGTGTTTATTTATTTATTTACTAAATTTTTTTATTTTATTTTAGGCATTTAGGTCCAAAAAAATGTTCACATTAGTCCAAATATTAGGAGGGAATTATGTGAATTTTTCTGGAATTTTTGAAAATATTTTTGTTTTGTTTTTCCTTTTTTCGTCTCTCTGGAAAAAAATGTTCTAAAAAAAGTTCCGACCGAACTGGGCCGGCCCAGCCCAGCCAAAGTCATGGCCCGGCTCCACGCCCGCGTCACCTCGACCGTGAGGCGGACACCCGCAAGAAGACGGCGTCGCCTTGACCACCGTGGCCGAGTCGGACTCGCCCGCCCCCAACCTCGCTGACAAGCCGCACCCTCCCCACCTTTATAAGCCGCCATCCCACCGCCTTTTCCTCCTCACCATCGCCGCCCCTCAGTTAGCGCCGCCGCCGCCACCATGGTTGTCGCGCCGCCGCCGCCATCCACCGCCGTTCGCCGAGCCGCCGCCTCGTCGCCATCGCCGGAGAGCCGCCGCCGACGTCGAACCGCCGTGAATCGGTAAAAAAACAGCCCTGGTTTGCCGGTTTTTCTTTAGGGTCCGGTTTTCTTTTAGTTTTCGGTTTTTTTCGTTGGGTTTATTTTTTTGGTTCAATCTATTTAGTGATCGTTCGTTTGTTAGGGTTCTGTAGCGGACAGATTCGTTAGATTAGGTTCTGTAGCGGACGCTCGTCCGATAGATTTTTCTTTTTCTGTTTTATTTTCGGCTAGGGACCCATCCGTAATTATTTTCGTCCAGGGACCCATCCGTAAAAAAAGAAAAAAAATAGAAAAAGAGAGAAGGGGCAATGTTACTATCCTTTTACCACACTTGTGCTTCATAGTAGCACCATGTTCTTCATATAGAGATTCTCTTGAGTTATCACTTTCATATACTAGTGGGAATTTTCATTATAGAACTTGGCTTGTATATTCCAATGATGGGCTTCCTCAAATGCCCTAGGTCTTCATGAGCAAGCAAGTTGGATGCACACCCACTTAGTTTCAGTTTGAGCTTTCATACACTTATAGCTCTAGTGCATCCGTTGCATGGTAATCCCTACTCCTCACGTTGACATCAATTGATGGGCATCTCCATAGCCTGTTGATTAGCAGGAATTAAGCTTGGGGATGCTGATACGTCTCCGTCGTATCTATAATTTTTGATTGTTCCATGCCAATATTATACAACTTTCATATACTTTTTGGCAACTTTTTATACTATTTTTGGGACTAACGTATTGATCCAAAGGCTCAGTGCCGCCTCGCTTTGTTGCATGTTTTATGTTTCGCAGAAACCCCATATCAAACGGAATCCAAACTGGATAAAAACAGACGGAGAATATTTTTGGAATATTTGGAGAATATGGGAAGAAGAATCAATGCGAGACGGTGCCTGAGGTGGCCACGAGGCAGGGGCGCGCCTGCCCCCCTCGTGGGCCACCCGTAAGGCGGTTGCTGCTCTCCTTTGGCCGAAAGAAAACTAATTTTAGGAGAAAAATCTGGGCGAAGGTTTCAATCCAATCGGAGTTACGGATCTCCATATATATACAAAACGGTGAAAGGGCAGAAGACGAGAACGCAGAAACAGAGAGAGACAGAGAGACAGGTCCAATATCGGAGGGGCTCTCGCCCCTCCCATGCCATGGAGACCATGGACCAGAGGGGAAACCCTTCTCCCATATAGGGAGAAGGTCAAGGAAGAAGAAGAAGAAGAAGGAGGGGGGCTCTCTCCCCCTCGCTTCCGGTGGCGCCGGAACGCCGCCGGGGGCCATCATCATCACCGCGATCTTCACCAACACCTCCGCCATCTTCACCAACATCTCCATCACCTTCCCCCCTCTATATACAGCGGTCCACTCTCCCGCAACCCGCTGTACCATCTACTTGAACATGCTGCTTTATGCTTCATATTATTATCCAATGATGTCTTGCCATCCTATGATGTCTGAGTAGATTTTCGTTGTCCTATCGGTGGTTGATGAATTGCTATGATTGATTTAATTTGCTTGTGGTTATGTTGCTGACCTTTGGTGCCCATCATATGAGCTGCTGCGTGGATCACACCATAGGGTTAGTTGTATGTTGATAGGACTTTGTATTGGAGGGCAAGAGTGATGAAGCTTCAACCTAGCATAGAAATTGATGCATACGGATTGAAGGGGGACCAATATAACTTAATGCTATGGTTGGGTTTTACCTTAATGAACGTTAGTAGTTGCGGATGATTGCTAATAGTTCCAATCATAAGTGCATAGAATTCCAAGTCAGGGATGACATGCTAGTAGTGGCCTCTCCCACATAAAACTTGCTATCGGTCTAGTAAAGTAGTCAATTGCTTAGGGACAATTTCGCAACTCCTACCACCACTTTTCCACACTCGCTATATTTACTTTATTGCTTCTTTATCTAAACAGCCCCTAGCTTTTATTTACGCTCTCTTTATTATCTTGCAAACTTATCCAAAAACACCTACAAAGTACTTCTAGTTTCATACTTGTTCTAGGTAAAGCAAACGTCAAGCATGCGTAGAGTTGTGTCGGTGGTCGATAGAACTTGAGGGAATATTTGTTCTACCTTTAGCTCCTCGTTGGGTTCGACACTCTTACTTATCGAAAGAGGCTACAATTGATCCCCTATACTTGTGGGTTATCAAGACCTTTTTCTCGCGCCGTTGCCGGGGAGCAGTAGCGTGGGGTGAATATTCCCGTGTGTGCTTATTTGATTTATCACTAACTAATTTTTATTTGCTGTTCTTAGTTGATTTCTATCTTTACTTATAGGTAGGAAATGCAAAATACCAAAAAAATTAGTTGTACCTACTACACCAATGGTTGAAGAACCACTCAAAATCTATCACACTCCTGAAGCTTTTTACTTGGATCGTCTTCGATCCCTTTGTGCCCGTGCTGAAACCCCAACTAGCTTAGTTGAGGGCAAATCTTTAGATGAGCATGCTTGTTATGTGCGACACCGCATATCTAAAAAAGGGAAACTTTTACTGGATCAAATTCATCGTTTGCAATGTTATGCCTGGAATTTATGTGAAATATATGATGTTACTTGTTGTTCTGAAAACCCTAAGAAACACCTTCCCTACCAATGTGAGTTTATCGATAATGGAATCGTGTCTTCATATGCTAAGGGTGTTTATAATTACTATGATATTCAACAAATTGAAGAATTTTTTGCTTTTAAGGGTGCTTATGAAATTGCTTCTTTGATTGAAAAGTATGATGCTACTCTTTACAAATCTGAAATTTTTGCCATACTTAAATATTGCTATGATAATTATGCTTCTAATGCTTATGTTAAACCATATATTGAGGACTCCTTCGCTGTCCAAGAAGAGATTAATATTTTGCAGGAGTCTATGGAAGAAGAAATTGATGAAACTATGAGCTCATTGGATGAAAAAGATGATGAGGAGAACGAAGAACAAAAGGAGGAAGAGTGTATTAGCTACCCATGCCCACCTTCTAATGAGAGTAACTCTTCAACTCATAAATTGTTTAATTTCCCTTCGTGCTTACCGAAGGATGATTGCTATGATGATTGCTATGATCCCGTTGATTCTTTTGAAATATCCCTTTTTGATGATGCTTGCTATGCTTATGGCCATGATGCCAATATGAATGATGCTTATGGAGATGAACTTGCTATAGTTCCTTATGTTAAAAATGAAATTGTTGCTATTTCACCCACACATGATAGTCCTATTATCTTTTTGAATTCTCCAAACTACACTATATCAGAGAAGTTTGCTTTTATTAAGGATTATATTGATGGGTTGCCTTTTACCGTTGCACATGATGATTTTGATAGATATAATATGCATGTGCTTGCTGCTCCTACTTGCAATTATTATGAGAGAGGAACTATATGTCCACCTCTCTATGTTTCCAACATGGTAAAATTGCAAGAAACTGTTTATACTATGCATTGGGCTTTACTATGTGTGCATGAATTGTTCTTTTATGACATGCCGATGCATAGGAAGAGAGTTAGACTTCGTCATTGCTTGATATATGTTGCTTTGTGCTCACTACTAAATGCCAAATCATTGCTAATTAAAATTGGCTTTGATATACCTTGGGATCCGGTGGATTCACTACTTGAGCACTATATGCCTAGCTTAATGGCTTTAAAGAAAGCGCTGCCAGGGAGACAACCCGGAAGTTTTAGAGATTCATTTATTTCTGTTGAGTGCTTTCATATAGTTTAAAAACAAAAAAAATAAAGAGGGGAACCCAAAACTTTTCAAAAAGGAAAGTGAAAGTGACATAGACGAACATTGTGAAAGTGGGGGACGTCCTTGAACTTTGTTCATGCCCATGGAAACTTTGTGAATCTTAATTACAGAAAGTTTAAAAAATAATAATTATCCCCTTGTACAATCCCATTGTATTATAAAAATAATGTGCCAATGTTTGCCTTTAGGATGTTTACAATGCTTGTTGGTTTGTGCGGTGGAGGACAGAAACTTTGGCTGTAGTGCGTGATTTTACATTTTTTACTGGAACGTCAAATGGTTCTGATTATTTTTGCACTGTCTTTCTTTAATTTTTTTATTTTCCTAATTTTGGTAGAATTTTTCAAGTATCAGAAGTATGGCGAATGTTCAGATTGTTACAAACTGTTCTGTTTTAGACAAATTCTGTTTTTGATGCATAGTTTGCTTGTTTTGATGAAACTATCGATTTATATCAGTGGATTAAGACATGAAATAGTTATTACAGTAGACATAATGCAAAAACAAAATATGAATTGTTTTGCAACAGTACTTAGAGTAGTGATTTGCTTTATTATACTAACGGATCTTACCGAGTTTTCTGTTGAAGTTTTGTGTGGATGAAGTGTTCGATGATCGAGAAGGTCTCGATGTGAGAAGAAGGAAGAGCGGCAAGAGCTCAAGATTGGGGATGCCCAAGGCACCCCAAGTAAATATTCAAGGAGACTCAAGCGTCTAAGCTTGGGGATGCCCCGGAAGGCATCCCCTCTTTCTTCAACAAGTATCAGTATGTTTTCGGATTCGTTTTGTTCATGCGATATGTGCAAATCCTGGAGCGTCTTTTGCATTTAGTTTTAATTTTTCTTTTATGTACCATGCTGGTATGAGATAGTCCTTGGTTTATTTATAGAATGCTCTATGCACTTCACTTATATCTTTTGAGTATGGCTTTATAGAATGCTTCATGTGCTTCACTTATATCATTTGAAGTTTGGATTGCCTGTTTCTCTTTACATAGAAAACTGCCATTTGTAGAATGCTCTTTTGCTTCACTTATATTTGTTAGAGCGTGGGCATATATTTTGTAGAAAGAATTAAACTCTCTTGCTTCACTTATAACTATTTAGAGAGATGACAGGAATTGGTCATTCACATGGTTAGTCATAAAATCCTACATAAAACTTGTGGATCATTGAATATGATATGTTTGATTCCTTGCAATAGTTTTGCGATATAAAGGTAGTGATATTAGAGTCGTGCTAGTTGAATAATTGTGAAATTGAGGAATACTTGTGTTGAGGTTTGCAAGTCCCGTAGCATGCACGTATGGTGAACCGTTATGTAACGAAGTCGGAGCATGAGGTGTTCTTTCATTGCTTTCTTTATGAGTGGCGGTCGGGGACGAGCGATGGTCTTTTCCTACCAATCTATCCCCTAGGGGCATGCGTAGTAGTACTTTGTTTCGAGGGCAAATAAACTTTTGCAATAAGTATATGAGTTCTTTATGACTAATGTGAGTTCATGGATTATACGCACTCTCACCCTTCCATCATTGCTAGCCTCTTCGGTACCGTGCAATTCCCTTTCTCACCTTGAGAGTTGGTGCAAACTTCGCCGTTGCATCCAAACCCCGTGATACGATACGCTCTATCACACATAAGCCTCCTTATATCTTCCTCAAAACAGCCACCATACCTACCTATCATGGCATTTCCATAGCCATTCCGAGATATATTTGTTGGGGAACGTAGCAGAAATTCAAAATTTTCCTACGTGTCACCAAGATCTATCTATGGAGAAACCAGCAACGAGGGGAAGGAGAGTGCATCTACATACCCTTGTAGATCGCTAAGCGGAAGCGTTCAAGTGAACGGGGTTGATGGAGTCGTACTCGTCGTGATTCAAATCACCGATGATCCTAGTGCCGAACGAACGACACCTCCGCGTTCAACACACGTTCAGCCCGGTGACGTCTCCCATGCCTTGATCCAGCAAGGAGAGAGGGAAAGGTTGAGGAAGACTCCATCCAGCAGCAGCACAACGGCGTGGTGGTGGTGGAGGAGCGTGTAATCCTGCAGGCTTCGCCAAGCACCCTTGTAGACCGAAGCGGAATCGAACCTTATGTGTAGACCCTACGGGTTCGGGAACCATGCAGACATGACCGAGACGTTCTCCGGTCAATAACCAACAGCGGGATCTGGATACCCATGTTGGCTCCCACATGTTCCACGATGATCTCATCGGATGAACCACGATGTCAAGGACTCAATCAGTCCCGTATACAATTCCCTTTGTCTAGCGGTATTGTACTTGCCCGAGATTCGATCGTCGGTATCCGATACCTTGTTCAATCTCATTAAGCAAGTCTCTTACTCGCTCCGTAACACATCATCCCGTGATCAACTCCTTGATCACATTGTGCACATTATGATGATGTCCTACCGAGTGGGCCCAGAGATACCTCTCCGTCACACGGAGTGACAAATCCCAGTCTCGATTCGTGCCAACCCAATGCAGACACTTTCGGAGATACCTGTAATGCACCTTTATAGCCACCCGATTACGTTGTAGACGCTTTGGTACACCCAAAGCATTCCTACGGTATCCGGAGTTGCACAATGTCATGGTCTAAGGAAAAGATACTTGACATTAGAAAAGCTTTAGCATACTGAACTACACGATCTTTGTGCTAGGCTTAGGATTGGGTCTTGTCCATCACATCATTCTGCCAATGATGTGATCCCGTTATCAACGACATCCAATGTCCATGGTCGGGAAACCGTAACCATCTATTGATCAACGAGCTAGTTAACTAGAGGCTTACTAGGGACATGGTGTTGTCTATGTACCCACACATGTATCTGAGTTTCCTATCAATACAATTATAGCATGGATAATAAACGATTATCATGAACAAGGAAATATAATAATAACTAATTTATTATTGCCTCTAGGGCATATTTCCAACAGTCTCCCACTTGCACTAGAGTCAATAATCTAGTTCACATCGCCATGTGATTAACACTCACAGGTCACATCGCCATGTGACCAACATCCAAAGAGTTTACTAGTGTCATTAAACTAGTTCACATCATCATGTGATTAAGACTCAATGAGTTACGGGGTTTGATCATGTTTTGCTTGTGAGAGAGGTTTTAGTCAACGGATCCGAACCTTTCAGATCCGTGTGTGCTTTGCAATTCTCTATGTCATATTGTAAATGCTGCTTCCACGCTCCACTTGAAGCTTATTCCAAATGGTTGCTCCACTATACGATCCGGTTTGCTACTCGAGTCACTCGGATAGGTGTTAAAGCTTGCATCGACGTAACCCTTTACGCCGAACTCTTTATCACCTCCATAATTGAGAAACATGTCCTTATTTACTCCAAGGACAATTTTGATCTGCTGTCCAATGATCCATTCTGGATCATTCTTGTACCCCTTGACCGACTCATGGCAAGGCACACTTCCAGTGCGGTACACAGATAGCATACTATAGAGCCTACGATAAAGCATAGGGTACGACCTTCGCCCTTTCTCTCTTTTCGCCGTGGTCGAGCTTTAAGTCTTAACTTCATACCTTACATGTCGTGCAAGAACTCCTTCTTTGGTGATCCATCTTGAACACCTTCAAGATCATGTCAAGGTATATGCTCATTTGAAAGTATCATTTAGCGTTTTCGATCTGTTCTCATAGATCTTGATGCTCAATGTTTAAGCAGCTTAATCCAGGTTTTCACTTGAAAAACACTTTTCAAATAACCCTATATGCTTTACAGAAAATTCTTCATCATTTCTGATCATCAATATGTCAACGACATATACTCATCAGAAATTCTATAGTGCTCCCACTCACTTCTTTGGAAATACAAGTTTCTCACAAACTTTGTATCAACCCAAAATCTTTTATCATTTTATCAAAGCGTATATTCCAACTACGAGATGCTTACTCCAGTCCTTAGAAGGATCGCTAGAGCCAGCATACCTTTTAGCATCGTTAGGATCGACAAAAACTTTCTGATTGTATCACATACAACCTTTCCTTACAAAACTGGTAAGGAAACTCGTTTTGACATCCATCTGCCAGATTTCATAAATGCAGCTAATGCTAACATGATTCCGACGGACTTAAGCATCGCTACGGATGAGAAAATCTCATCGTAGTCAACTCCTTGAACTTGTGAAAAACTCTTCGCCACAAGTCGAGCTTCATAGACGGTGACATTACCGTCCCCGTCCGTCTTCTTCTTAAAGATCCATTTATCTCAATGGCTTGCCGATCAACGGGCAAGTCCACCAAAGTCCATGCTTTGTTCTCGATACATGGATCCTATCTCGGATTTCATGGCTTCTAACCATTTGTTGGAATATGGGCCCACCATTGCTTCTCCATAGCTCGCAGGTTCATTGTTGTCTAGCAACATGACATTCAAGACAGGATCACCGCACCACTCCTAAGCAGTACGCGTCCTTGTCGTCCTACGAGGTTCGGTAGTGACTTGATCTGAAGCTTCATGCTCACTATCATAAGCTTCTACTTCAATTGATGTAGGTGCCACAGGAACTTCCTGTGCCCTGCTACACACGGGTTGAAGTGATGGTTCAATAACCTCATCAAGTCTCCACCATCCTCCCACTCAATTCTTTCGAGAGAAACTTTTCCTCGAGAAAGGACCCGTTTCTAGAAACAATCCCTATTGCTTTCGGATCTGAATTAGGAGGTATACCCAACAGTTTTGGGTGTCCTATGAAGATGCATTTTATCCGCTTTGGGTTTGAGCTTATCAACCTGAAACTTTTTCACATAAGCGTCGTTGCCCCAAACCTTTAAGAAACGACAACTTAGGTTTCTCCAAACCATAGTTCAAACGGTGTCGTCTCAACGGAATTACGTGGTGCCCTATTAAAGTGAGTGCGGTTGTCTCTAATGCCTAACCCATGAACGATAGTGGTAATTCGATAAGAGACATCGTAGTACGCACCATATCCAATAGGGTGCAACTATGATGTTCGGACACACCATCACACTATGGTGTTCTGTGCGGTATTAATTGTGAAACAATTTCCACAGTGTCTTAATTGCGTACAAAGCTCGTAACTCAGATACTCATCTCTATGATCATATCATAGAAATTTTATCCTCTTGTCAAAATGATCTTTAACTTCACTCTGAAATTACTTGAACCATTCAATAATTCAGACTTGTGTTTCATCAAGTAAATATACTCAACATCTACTCGAATCATCCGTGAAGTCGTAACATAACGATATTCATCGCATGCCTCAAAGACTCATTGGACTGCATACATCAAAATGTGTTACTTCCAACAGGTTGCTACCTTGTTCCATCTTTACGAAAACCGAGGCTTTTCGGTCATCTTGCCCATGTGGTATGATTTGCATATCTCAAGTGATTCAAAATCAAGTGAGTCCAAACGATCCATCCGCATGGAGTTTCTTCATGCAGATACACCAATAGACATGGTTTGCATGTCTCAAACTTTTCAAAACGAAAGTGAGTCCAAAGATCCATCAACATGGAGCTTCTTCATGCTTTTATACCAATATGACTTACATGGCAAAGGCCACAAGTACGATGGTACTATCATTACTATCTTATATCTTTTGGCATGAAAATGTGTATCACTATGATCGAGATTCAATAAACCATTCCTTTTAGGTGCTAGACCATTGAAGGTATTATTCAAATTAACAGAGTAACCATTATTCTCCTTAAATGAATAATCAGATTATGGCTGCATATAATCCAATCATGTCTATGCTCAACGCAAACACCAAATAACAATTATTTAGGTTTAACACCAATCTCGATGGTAGAGGGAGCGCGATGCTTGATCATATCAACCTTGGAAACACTTCCAACACGTATCGTCGACTCACCTTTAGTTAGTCTCCGTTTATTCCGTAGCTTTTGTTTCGAGTTACTAACACTTAGCAATCGAACCGTATCTAATACCTGGTGCTACTAGGAGTACTAGTAAAGTACACATTAACATAATGTATATCCAATATACTTCTATCGACCTTGCTAGCCTTCTTATCTACCAAGTATCTAGGGTAATTCTGCTCTAGTGGCTGTTCCCTTATTACGAAGCACTTAGTCTCGGGTTTGGGTTCAACCTTGGGTTTCTTCCTTTGGAGCGACAAGCTGATTTGCCGTTTCATGAAGTGTCCCTTCTTGCCCTTGCCCTTCTTGAAACTAGTGGTTTCACCAACCATCAACAATTGATGCTCCTTCTTGATTTCTACTTTCGCGGTGTCAAACATCGTGAATACCTCAAGGATCATCATATCTATCCACGACATGTTATAGTTCATCACGAAGCTCTAGCAGCTTGGTGGCAATGACTTTGGAGAAACATCACTATCTCATCCGGAAGATCAACTCCCACTCGATTCAAGTGATTGTTGCACTCGGACAATCTGAGCACAAACTCAACGATTGAGCTTTTCTCCCTTAGTTTGCAGGCTAAGAAAATCGTCGGAGGTCTTATACCTCTTGACGTGGGCACGAGCACGAAATCCCAATTTCAGCCCTCGAAACATCTCATATGTTCCATGGCGTTTCAAAAACGTCTTTGGTGCCTCAACTCTAAACCGTTTAACCGAACTATCACATAGTTATCAAAATGTGTATGTCGATGTTACGCAACATCCATGCATTTGACGCTAGTTCAGCACATTGAGCGGTGCATTAAGGACATAAGCTTTCTACTGTCCGCATAATTGCTACTATCAACTTTCAACTATAGTTTCTCTAGGAACATATCTAAATAGTGGAACTAAAGCACGAGCTTACGGCATAATTTGCAAAGATCTTTTGACTATGTTCAGGATAATTAAGTTCATCTCATGAACTCCCACTCAGATAGACATCCCTCTAGTCATCTAAGTGATTACATGATCCGAGTCAACTAGGCCGTGTCCGATCATCACGTGAGACGGACTAGTCATCATCGGTGAACATCTTCATGTTGATCGTATCTACTATACGACTCATGCTCGACCTTTCGGTCTCTTTTGTTCCGAGGCCATATGCATACATGCTAGGCTCGTCAAGCTAACCTAAGTGTTCTGCGTGTGTAAATCTGGCTTACACCCGTTGTATGTGAACGTAAGAATCTATCACACCCGATCATCACGTGGTGCTTCAAACGACGAACTTTCGCAACTGCGTACGCTTAGGGGAACACCTTCTTGAAATTTTAATGAGGATCATCTTATTTACTACCGTCGTTCTAAGCAAATAATATGAATAAACATGATAAACATCACATGCAATCAAATAGTGACATGATATTGCCAAAATCATTTTGCTCCTTTTGATCTACAACTTAGGGGCTCAATGATCATCATCGTCACCGCATGACACCATGATCTCCATCATCATGATCTCCATCATCGTGTCTTCATGAAGTTGTCTCGCCAACTATTACTTCTACTACTATGGCTACCGGTTAGCAATAAAGTAAAGTAATTACATGGCGTTGTATAATGACACGCAGGTCATACAATAAATAAAGACAACTCCTATGGCTCCTGCCGGTTGTCATACTCATCGACATGCAAGTCGTGATTCCTATTACAAGAACATGATCAATCTCATACATCACATATCATTCATCACATTCTTCTTGGCCATATCACATCACATAGCATACCCCGCAAAAACAAGTTAGACGTCCTCTAATTGTTGTTTGCATGTTTTACGTGGCTGCTATGGGTTTCTAGCAAGAACGTTTCTTACCTACGCAAAACCACAACGTGATATGTCAATTGCTATTTACCCTTCATAAGGACCCTTTTCATCGCATCCGATCCGACTAAAGTGGAGAGGCGGCACCCGCTAGCCACCTTATGCACCAAGTGCATGTCGGTCGGTGGAACTTTGTCTCACGTGGAAATGCGTGTAAGGTCGGTCCGGTCGCTTCATCCCACAATACCGTCGAAACAAGATTGTACTAGTAACGGCAAGCATATTGAACAAAATCAACGCCCACAACTACTTTGTGTTCTACTCGTGCAAAGAATCTACGCAATAGACCTAGCTCATGATGCCATTTGTTGGGGAGCGTGGCAGAAATTCAAAATTTTCCTACGTGTCACCAAGATCTATCTATGAAGAAACCAGCAACGAGGGGAAGGAGAGTGCATCTACATACCCTTGTAGATCGCTAAGCGGAAGCGTTCAAGTGAACGGGGTTGATGGAGTCGTACTCGCCGTGATTCAAATCACCGATGATCCTAGTGCCGAACGGACGGCACCTCCGCGTTCAACACACGTACAGCCCGGTGACGTCTCCCATGCCTTGATCCAGCAAGGAGAGAGGGAAAGGTTGAGGAAGACTCCATCCAGCAGCAGCACAACGGCGTGGTGGTGGTGGAGGAGCGTGGCAATCCTGCAGGGCTTCGCCAAGCACCCTTGTAGACCGAAAGCGGAATCGAACCTTAAGTGTGTAGACCCTACGGGTTCGGGAACCATGCAGACATGACCGAGACGTTCTCCGGTCAATAACCAACAGCGGGATCTGGATACCCATGTTGGCTCCCACATGTTCCACGATGATCTCATCGGATGAACCACGATGTCAAGGACTCAATCAGTCCCGTATACAATTCCCTTTGTCTAGCGGTATTGTACTTGCCCGAGATTCGATCATCGGTATCCGATATCTTGTTCAATCTCGTTACCGGCAAGTCTCTTTACTCGTTCCGTAACACATCATCCCGTGATCAACTCCTTGATCACATTGTGCACATTATGATGATGTCCTACCGAGTGGGCCCAGAGATACCTCTCCGTCACACGGAGTGACAAATCCCGATCTCGATTCGTACCAACCCAATGACACTTTCGGAGATACCTGTAATGCACCTTTATAGCCACCCGATTACGTTGTGGACGTTTGGTACACCCAAAGCATTCCTACGGTATCCGGAGTTGCATAATCTCATGGTCTAAGGAAAAGATACTTGACATTAGAAAAGCTTTAGCATACGAACTACACGATCTTTGTGCTAGGCTTAGGATTGGGTCTTGTCCATCACATCATTACGCCAATGATGTGATCCCGTTATCAACGACATCCAATGTCCATGGTCAGGAAACCGTAACTATCTATTGATCAACGAGCTAGTAAACTAGAGGCTTACTAGGGACATGGTGTTGTCTATGTACCCACACATGTATCTGAGTTTCCTATCAATACAATTATAGCATGGATAATAAACGATTATCATGAACAAGGAAATATAATAATAACTAATTTATTATTGCCTCTAGGGCATATTTCCGACAATATTGCCATGCAACTTCCATCATCATCATATACATGACTTGAGCATTTATTGTCATATTGCTTTGCATGATCGTAAGATAGATAACATGATGTTTTCATGGCTTGTCCGTTTTTTGATGTCATTGCTACGCTAGTTCATTGCACATTCCGCACATCACGGAGGCATTCATATAGAGTCATATCTTTGTTCTAGTATTGAGTTGTAATATTGAGTTGTAAGTAAATAAAAGTGTGATGATCATCATTATTAGAGCATTGCCCCAGTGAGGAAAGGATCATGGAGACTATGATTCCCCCACAAGTCGGGATGAGACTCCGGACTTTAAAAATAAATAAAAGAGGCCAAAGAAGCCCAAATAATAAAAAAAGAGGCCAAAGAAGCCCACCAAAAAAACAAAAAAAATGAGAGAAAAAGAGAGAATGGGCAATGTTACTATCCTTTTACCACACTTGTGCTTCATAGTAGCACCATGTTCTTCATATAGAGATTCTCTTGAGTTATCACTTTCATATACTAGTGGGAATTTTGATTATAGAACTTGGCTTGTATATTCCAATGATGGGCTTCCTCAAATGCCCTAGGTCTTCATGAGCAAGCAAGTTGGATGCACACCCACTTAGTTTCAGTTTGAGCTTTCATACACTTATAGCTCTAGTGCATCCGTTGCATGGTAATCCCTACTCCTCACATTGACATCAATTGATGGGCATCTCCATAGCCCGTTGATTAGCCGCGTCGATGTGATACTTTCTCCTTTTTTTCTTCTCCACACAACCTCCATCATCATATGCTATTCCACCCATAGTGCTATACCCATGGCTTGCGCTCATGTATTGCATGAGGGTTGAAAAGGCTGAAGCATGTTAAAAAGTATGAACCAATTGCTCGGCTTGTCATCGGGGTTGTGCATGATTTGAATGCTTTGTGTGGTGAAGATGGAGCATAGCCAGACTATATGATTTTGTAGGGATGAGCTTTCTTTGACTATGTTATTTCGATAAGACATAATTGCTTGGTTTGTGTGCTCGAAGTATTATTGTTTTTATGTCAAATGATAGACTATTGCCTTGAATCACTCGTGTCTTAATATTCATGCCATGATTAGATACATGATCAAGATTATGCTAGGTAGCATTCCACATCAAAAATTATCTTTTTTATCTTTTACCTACTCGAGGACGAGCAGGAATTAAGCTTGGGGATGCTGATACGTCTCCGTCGTATCTATAATTTTTGATTGTTCCATGCCAATATTATACAACTTTCATATACTTTTTGGCAACTTTTTATACTATTTTTGGGACTAACGTATTGATCCAGTGCCCAGTGCCAGTTCCTGTTTGTTGCATGTTTTATGTTTCGCAGAAACCCCATATCAAACGGAATCCAAACTGGATAAAAACAGACGGAGAATATTTTTGGAATATTTGGAGAATATGGGAAGAAGAATCAACGCGAGATGGTGCCCGAGGTGGCCATGATGCAGGGGTGCGCCTGCCCCCCTCGTGGGCCACCCGTACGGCGGTTGCTGCTCTCATTTGGCCGCAAGAAAGCTAATTTTAGGAGAAAAATCTGGGCGAAGGTTTCAATCCAATCGGAGTTACGGATCTCCATATATACTCTGAAAGCGGTGAAAGGGCGTAAGACGAGAACGCAGAAACAGAGAGAGAGAGACAGAGACAGATCCAATCTCAGAGGGGCTCGCCCTCCCACGCCATGGAGACCATGGACGGAGGGGAAACCCTTCTCCCATCTAGGGAGAAGGTCAAGGAAGAAAGAACAAGGAGGGCTCTCTCCCTCGCAGTGGGTGGCGCCTTTAACGCTGCCGGGGGCCATCATCATCACCGCGATCTTCACCAACACCTCTGCCATCTTCACCAACATCTCCATCACCTTCCCCCCTCTATCTACTGCGGTCCACTCTCCCGCAACCCACTGTACCCTCTACTTGAACATGGTGCTTTATGCTTCATATTATTATCCAATGGTGTGTTGCCATCCTATGATGTCTGAGTAGATTTTCGTTGTCCTATCGGTGGTTGATGAATTGCTATGATTGATTTAATTTGCTTGTGGTTATGTTGCTGACCTTTGGTGCCCATCATATGAGCGCGCACGTGGATCACACCATAGGGTTAGTTGTATGTTGATAGGACTATGTATTGGAGGGCAAGAGTGGCAGAAGCTTCAACCTAGCATAGAAATTGATGCATACGGGATTGAAGGGGGACCAATATAACTTAATGCTACGGTTGGGTTTTACCTTAAGGAACGTTAGTAGTTGCGGATGCTTGCTAATAGTTCCAATCATAAGTGCATAGAATTCCAAGTCAGGGATGACATGCTAGCAAAGGGCCTCTCCCACATAAAACTCGCTATCGGTCTAGTAAAGTAGTCAATTGCTTAGGGACAATTTCGCAACTCCTACCACCACTTTTCCACACTCGCTATATTTACTTTATTGCTTCTTTATCTAAACAGCCCCTAGCTTTTATTTACGCTCTCTTTATTATCTTGCAAACCTATCCAAAAACACCTACACAGTACTTATAGTTTCATACTTGTTCTAGGTAAAGCGAACGTCAAGCCTGCGTAGAGTTGTATCGGTGGTCGATAGAACTTGAGGGAATATTTGTTCTACCTTTAGCTCCTTGTTGGGTTCGACACTCTTACTTATCGAAAGAGGTTACAATTGATCCCCTATACTTGTGGGTTATCACTATGTAGTTGATGAGGTAGGAACCTATTACCTTTGATCACCCCGGGAAATATACGTTATGCTCATATTGCTTAGACATGCTCGTAGACGGGGATTGGTATGTGAGATTCATGAAAGTTGCGGGAGTAATAATAATTAAGGAAACTTAAGGTGGCTACTTTAATACACATCTGGGTGGATTGGTTGCGGGCACCTAGGGAATCCAGTGTTGTCCTAGGAGATCCCGGGGTACCCGTGTGATCATCCTGTGGAATGCCACCCAGGCTCAAAGGGATCATAAGATTATTCATGCTAGAAACATCCGTGTGCAGCCACAAGCCATTATGGTCTATGGCATAGTTGAGTAAGTTGTGGAAAACCTTTCCATGATAGGCTAGCAGATGTAGGGGATTGTAGGTGTACCGACCTATCTATCGGTTAAGGGGACCTCTTCGGAAAGACTATGTCTCGATCATTTGGTTCTCAAACATCAGGCAGTGCGAGGAATTGAACGGAGGAGATCGAGTCATGTGGGTAAAAGTGCGCAAACCTCTGCAGAGTGTACAAACTAATCATGATTAGCCGTGTCCCCAGTTATGGACATTTTGAGTATCTGGTATTTGAATTATTGGTTGGTCTCATCACTTTACTTAATGAATTTGTTGGGTTATTATTAATTATACTTATTAATTTTGGGATTGAGTTGGGGGGACCTTCTCAATAATGGCTTAAAACTCGGTAGTGAATAAAACCTATTCCTTTGTTGTATGAAAAAATTAGCTTTATGCAAATGTTAAACTTAGAGCCTCCACCAGCCAAATATGCATGTAGTGATAGCTATGATTTCATCATTGCTCTATAGTGCGATCTTGCCAGCATATTCCATGTGCTGACCTACACGGCTGCAACGTCTCATCTTGCAGAGTTTTCAGACGAAGAGTAAGGTGCGATAGGTCGTTGTCATGCACTCAGTTTTTCCATGGAGTTGGATGAACTCATTTATCTTTGAAGCTTTCGCAGTTATTTTATTAGATGACCTTCAACCATATTATTGTAATAAGTACTCTTTATGAGATTCTCGAGGTAATAAGTGTGTGACTGAACTCTGTTATAAATCCTCGAGTATTGTGTGTGTCAGCAATACCGATCCAGGGATGACACTTAAGCACAGAGACTTTGGTCCATTGGGATCGGGTCGCTACAGGATGGTATCAGAGCACACGCTAAGTGTAGGACGCGATCACTAGGAAAGGCCAGATGATACTCTTCTCTACTCATTTCTAATTCTTCTCTATTTCTACTTTATAGATGTCAGACCCCAGAAACAAGTTCACTCAGCCGGATGACGACACCCCTTTCTGACGACACTTGAAGGAAGTCACTAAGTACCTGAACATCGGCATACCAAGCTTCACTGGAACCTTCACTGCAACTTTACCAGAAGAGGAGTGCTGGACGATTCAAGTTCGTGTTCCAGGAAGGACTTTTGCATCAATTACCGAGCCCATCGAGTTTTCCTTTGATGCAGCAACCTGGGGTTTAGGAAAGAGCATGGTCGCCCACATCACCATGGGACGCATAGGCGAGGTGTACAACAAGGATCTTAAAGACAACATCTACCAAATACGTGGACACCGAGATGAGCAATGGGAGATGATTCGCACCTGGAAGGATGGATCTATTTGAAGGAAATATGCCCTAAAGGCAATAATAAAGTTATTATTTATTTCCTTATATCATGATAAATGTTTATTATTCATGCTAGAATTGTATTAACCAGAAACTTAGTACATGTGTGAATACATAGACAAACAGAGTGTCACTAGTATGCCTCTACTTGACTAGCTCGTTGAATCAAAGATGGTTAAGTTTCCTAGCCATAGACACGAGTTGTCATTAGATTAACATGATCACATCATTAGCGAATGATGTGATTGACTTGACCCATTCCGTTAGCTTAGCACTTGATCGTTTCGTATGTTGCTATTGCTTTCTTCATGACTTATACATGTTCCTATGACTATAAGATTATGAAACTCCCGAATACCGGAGGAACACTTTGTGTGCTACCAAACGTCACAACATAAATGGGTGATTATAAAGGTGCTCTACAGGTGTCTTTGATGGTACTTGTTGAGTTGGCATAGATAAAGATCTGGATTTGTCACTCTGATTGTCGGAGAGGTATCTCTGGGCCCTCTCGGTAATGCACATCACTATAAGCCTTGCAAGGAATGTGAATAATGAGTTAGTTGGGGGATGATGCATTACAGAACGAGTAAAGAGACTTGCCGGTAACGAGATTTAACTAGGTATTGAGATACCGACAATCGAATCTAGGGCAAGTAACATACCGATGACAAAGGGAACAACCTATGTTGTTATGCGGTTTGACCGATAAAGATCTTCATAGAATATGTGGGAGCCAATATGAGCATCAGGGTTCCGCTATTGGTTAATGACCGGAAACATGTTTCGGTCATGTCTACATAGTTCTCGAACCCTTAGGGTCCGTACGCTTAACGTTCGGTGACGATCGGTATTATGAGTTTATGTGTTTTGATGTATCGGAGATAGTTTGGAGTCCCGGATGTGATCATGGACATGACGAGGAGTCTCGAAATGGTCGATACATGAAGATTGATATATTGGATGACTATGTTCGGACACCGGATGAGTTCCGGGGGTCACCGAATAATTATCGGAGTGCCGGGGGGTTATCGGAACCCCGGGGGGGGGGGGGACTATTGGGCCTACATGGGCCATAGGAAAGAGGGGAGGCAGCCCACAAGGGGCAGCCGCGCCCCCTCCCGATAGGGACTCCGAATTGGACTAGGGAGGGGCGCCCCTTTCCTTCTCCTTTCCTCTCCTTCCTTCCCTCCCTCCTCCTAGTTGGACTAGGAAAGGGGAGTCCTACTCCTACTAGGAGGAGGACTCCTCCCTCCTTGGCGCCCAAGGCCGGCCGGCCTTCCCCTTGCTCCTTTATATCTGAGGCAGGGGGCACCCTAGAACACACAAGTTGATTGTTTCCAGCCATGTGCGGTGCCCCCCTCCACCATAATCCACCTCGGTCGTATCGTCGTAGTGCTTAGGTGAAGCCCTGCACCGGTAGCTTCATCATCACCGTCATAACACCGTCGTGCTGACGAAACTCTCCATGGACACTCTGCTGGAACGTGAGTTCGTGGGACTTCACCGAGCTGAACGTGTGCAGATCACGGAGGTGCCGTACTTTCGATACTAGGATCAGTCGATCGTGAAGACGTACGACTACATCAACCGCGTTGTCATAACGCTTCCGCTTACCGTCTACGAGGGTACGTGGAAAACACTCTCCCCTCTCGTTGCTATGCATCACCATGATCTTGCGTGTGCGTAGGAATTTTTTTGAAATTACTACGTTCCCCAACAGTGGCATCCGAGCCAGGTTTATGCGTAGATGTTATATGCACGAGTAGAACTGCTACCTCTTGAGCATGCGTTGGTTTTCCCTTGAAGAGGAAAGGGTGATGTAGCAAAGTAGCATAAGTATTTCCCTCAGTTTTTGAGAACCAAGGTATCAATCCAGTAGGAGGCCACACGCAAGTCCCTCGTACCTACACAAACAAATAAGAACCTTGCAACCAACGCGATAAAGGGGTTGTCAATCCCTTCACGGCCACTTGAAAAAGTGAGATCTGATAGAGATGATAAGATAATATTTTTGGTATTTTTATGATAAAGATTGAAAGTAAAGATTGCAAAGTAAAAATAGATTGGGAACTTATATGATGAAAAATAGACCCGGGGGCCATAGGTTTCACTAGTGGCTTCTCTCAAGATAGCATAAGTATTACGGTGGGTGAACAAATTACTATCGAGCAATTGATAGAAAAGTACATAATTATGAGAATATCTAGGCATGATCATGTATATAGGCATCACGTCCGTGACAAGTAGACCGACTCCTGCCTGCATCTACTACTATTACTCCACACATCGACCGTTATCCAGCATGCATCTAGAGTATTAAGTTCATAAGAACAGAGTAACACATTAGGCAAGATGACATGATGTAGAGGGATAAACTCAAGCAATATGATATAAACCCCATCTTTTTATCCTCGATGGCAACAATACAATACGTGTCGTTTCCCTTTACATCCTTTGGGATCGAGCAACACAAGATTGAACCCAAAGCTAAGCACTTCGTTCATTGCAAGAAAGATCAATCTAGTAGGCCAAACCAAACTGATAATTCGAAGAGACTTGCAAAGATAACCAATCATACATAAAAGAATTTAGAGAAGATTCAAATATTGTTCATAGATAATCTTAATTATAAACCCACAATTCATCGGATCTCGACAAACACACCGCAAAAAGAGTTACATTCAATAGATCTCCAAGAAGAACGAGGAGAACTTTGTATTGAGATCCAAAGAGAGAGAAGAAGCCATCTAGCTAATAACTATGGACCTGAAGGTCTGTGGTATACTACTCACACATCATCGGAGAGGCTATGGTGTTGATGTAGACGCCCTCCATGATCGATTCCCCTCGTGAATGGAAAAAGGCCCCAAGATGGGATCTCACGGGTACAGAAGGTTGCGGCGGTGGAAATAGGGTTTCGTGGTGCTCCTCGATGGTTTCGTGGTACGTAGGTATATATAGGAGGAAGAAGTAGGTCGGTGGAGCCATGAGGGGCCCATGTGGGTGGACGGCGCGCCCAAGGGGGTAGGCGCGCCCCCTGCCTCGTGGCTTCCTTGTTCGTTTCTTGACCTCCACTCCAAGTCCTCTGGATCACGTTTGTTCCAAAAATAACGCTCCCGAAGGTTTCATTCTGTTTGGACTCCGTTTGATATTCCTTTTCTATGAAACACTTAAATAGGCAAGAAAACAACAATTTGCACTGGGCCTTGGGTTAATAGGTTAGTCCTAAAAATAGTATAAAAGTGTATAATAAAGCCCATTAAACATCCAAAACAGAATATGTAATAGCATGGAACAATCAAAAATTATAGATACGTTGGAGACGTATCAAGCATCCCCAAGCTTAATTCCTGCTCGTCCTCGAGTAGGTAAATGATAAAAACAGAATTTTTGATGTGGAATGCTACCTAGCATATTTCTCAATGTAATTTTCTTTATTGTGGCATGAATGTTCAGATCCGAAAGATTTAAGATAAAAGTTTAATATTGACATAAAAATAATAATACTTCAAGCATACTAACCAAGCAATTATGTCTTCTCAAAATAACATAGCCAAAGAAAGCTCATCCCTACAAAATCATATAGTTTGTCCATGCTTCATTTTCGTCACACAAGAATGCTCTCATCTTGCACAACCCCGATGACAAGCCAAGCAATTGTTTCATACTTTAGTAATCTCAAAAAAAATTCAACTTTCACGCAATACATGAGCGTGAGCCATGGATATAGCACTATGGGTGAAATAGAATATGATGATGGGGTTGTGTGGAGAAGACAAAAGGAGAAAGTCTCACATTGACGCGGCTAATCAACGGGCTAGGGAGATGCCCATCAATTGATGTCAATGCAAGGAGTATGGATTGCCATGCAACGGATGCACTAGAGCTATAAATGTATGAAAGCTCAACAAAATAAACTAAGTGGGTGTGCATCCAACTTGCTTGCTCACGAAGACCTAGGGCATTTGAGGAAGCCCATTGTTGGAATATACAAGCCAAGTTCTATAATGAAAAATTCCCACTAGTATATGAAAGTGAAAAAACAAGAGACTCTCTATCATAAAGATCATGGTGCTACTTTGAAGCACAAGTGTGGAAAAAGGATAGTAGCATTGTCCCTTTTTATTTCCCTTCTTTTTTTGGGCCTTTTTTATTTGGCCTTTCTCTTTTTTGGGACAATGCTCTAATAATGATGATCATCACACTTCTATTTATTTACAACTCAATGATTACAACTCGATACTTAGAACAAAATATGACTCTATATGAATGCCTCCGGCAGTGTACCGAGATGGGAAATGAATCAAGAGCGACATGTATGAAACAATATGCATGGTGGCTTTGCCACAAATGCGATGTCAACTACATGATCATGCAAGGCAATATGACAATGATGAAACGTGTCATAAAAAATGGAACGGTGGAAAGTTGCATGGAAATATATCTCGGAATGGCTATGGAAATGACATAATAGGTAGGTATGGTGGCTGTTTTGAGGAAGATATAAGGAGGTTTATGTGTGATAGAGCATATCTTATCACGGGGTTTGGATGCACCGGCGAAGTTTGCACCAACTCTCAAGGTGAGAAAGGGTAATGCACTGCATCAAGAGGCTAGCAATGATGGAAGGTTGAGAGTGCGTATAATCCATGGACTCAACATTAGTCATAAAGAACTCACATACTTATTGCAAAAATATACAAGTCATCAAAAACCAAGCACTACGCGCATGCTCCTAGGGGGATAGATTGGTAGGAAAATACCATTGCTCGTCCCCGATCGCCACTCATAAGGATGACAATCAAAGAACACCTCATGTTTCAAATTTGTTACACAACGTTTACCATACGTGCATGCTACGGGACTTGCAAACTTCAACATAAGTATTTCTCAAATTCACAAATACTCAACTAGCACAACTTTAATATCACTATCTCCATATGTCAAAACAATCATCAAGTATCAAATTTCTCCTAGTATTCAATGCACTTATATGGAAGTTTTTATTATATCCATCTTGGATGCCTATCATATTAGGACTAATTTTATAACTAAAGAAAATTACCATGATGTTCTAAAGGATTCTCAAAATAATAAAAGTGAAGCATGAGAGATCAATAATTTCTATCAAATAAAACCACCACCGTGATCTAAAAGATATAAGTGAAGTACTAGAGCAAAATTGTTTAGCTCAAAAGATATAAGTGAAGCACATAGAGTATTTTAATAAATTCCGATTAATGTGTGTCTCTCCCAAAAGGTGTGTACAGCAAGGATGATTGTGGTGAACTAAAAATCAAAGACTCAAATCATACAAGACGCTCCAAGCAAAACACATATCATGTGGTGAATGAAAATATAGCTCCAAGTAAAGTTACCGATGGACGAAGACAAAAGAGGGGATGCCTTCTGGGGCATCCCCAATCTTAGGCCTTTTAGTTGTCCTTAGATTTTACCTTGGGGTGCCTTGGGCATCCCCAGGCTTAGGCTCTTTCCACTCCTTGTTCCATAATCCATCAAATCTTTAACCAGAACTTGAAAACTTCACAACACAAAACTTAACAGAATATCTCGTGAGCTCCGTTAGCGAAAGAAAACAAAACACCACTTCAAGGTACTGTAATGAAATCATTTTTTATTTATATTGGTGTTAAACCTACTGTATTCAAATTTCTCTATGGTTCATAAACTCCATTACTAGCCATAGATTCATCAAAATAAGCAAACAACACACGAAAAACAGAATCTGTCAAAAACAGAACAGTCTGTAGTAATCTGTATCAAACGCATACTTATGGAACTCAAAAAATTCTAAAATAAATGGCTGGACGTGAGGAATTTATCTATTAATCATCTGCAAAAATAATCAACTAAATAGCACTTTCCAGGAAAAAGTTGTAGCTAATCTCGTGAGCGCTAACGTTTCTATTTTTTACAGCAAGATCAAAAAGACTTCACCCATGTCTTCCCAAAGGTTCTACTTGGCACAAACACTAATTAAAACATGGAACCACATCTAAACAGAAGCTAGATAGATTATTTATTACTAAATATAACCAAAAAGCAAGAAACTGAAAGAAAATTTTGTTGCCTCCCAACAAGCGCTATCGTTTAACGCCCCTAGCTAGGCATAAAGGCAAGGATAGATCTAGGTATTGTCATCTTTTGTGTTGGGAAAGAAAAGAGAAAATTTATTATCTATAGCATTTATCTTTCTATTTTGAGAAAGCACGTGGCCATTAATGGTGGAAGAAAGATTAAGCACGCTACAGAAATTTGCATCTAAGCTAGCTTTCATCTCTTTGATAATTTCGTTTTGGTAAAAGCACAAAAGAGAGGTGGATTCAACTTTCTCACTCATAGGGTTCCCAAATATAGTTTTCATCTTTTCATAGGTATCTATGGGATCCCCTTCAAGAAAACCCTCTTCAAAAATATAATCTAAAACTTGCTTGAATGAAGCGGGCAACCCAACATAAAAGCCTTTTAGGTATATCTCAATTTGATATTGGGGCACATAGCTAGCTTGGATCCTTAAAAGCCTATCCCAAGCATCTTTCAAAGACTCATCAAGTAAATAACGAAAAATTCCGGGATCATCTTCATCGAATCAAACCCTTATTGATAACCCCGGTAGGTCTTTCCATAGCATCATTATTTATGAGCTTAGAGAGGACAGAGGGACTATCCAACGTATTAAAACAATGGAGAGAGCCCTTAGCCCTTTTTGATTTGGCCATGGCCCAAGAAAAACTACGGGAAAGAGGCGAACGGAAAGAGAGGGCGAATAAAACGGCAAGGGTGAACTGGGGGAGAGTGTCGATGTGAAAACCGGCGGATCTCGGGTAGGGGTTCCCGAACTGTGCGTCTAAGGAAGATGGTAACAGGAGGCGGGGGACACGATGTTTACCCAGGTTCGGGCCCTTTCGGTGGAGGTAATACCCTACTTCCTGCTTGATTGATCTTGATGATATGAGTATTACAAGAGTTGATCTACCACGAGATCGTAGAGGCTAAACCCTAGAAGCTAGCCTATGGAATGATTGTTGTTGTCCTACGGATTAAACCCTCCAGTTTATATAGACACCGGAGGGGGCTAGGGTTACATAGAGTCAGTTACAATGGGAGGAGATCTACATATCCATATTGCCAAGCTTGCCTTCCACGCCAAGGAGAGTCCCATCTGGACACGGGACGAAGTCTTCAATCTTGTATCTGAAGGAAATATGCCCTAGAGGCAATAATAAAGTTATTATTTATTTCCTTATTTCATGATAAATGTTTATTATTCATGCTAGAATTGTATTAACCGGAAACATGATACATGTGTGAATACATAGACAAACATATAGTCACTAGTATGCCTCTACTTGACTAGCTCATTAATCAAAGATGGTTATGTTTCCTAACCATAGACATGTGTTGTTATTTGATTAATGGGATCACATCATTAGGAGAATGATGTGATTGACATGACCCATTCCGTTAGCCTAGCACTTGATCGCTTAGTATATTGCTATTGCTTTCTTCATGACTTATACATGTTCCTCGTAACTATGAGATTATGCAACTCCGTTTACGGAGGAACACTTTGGTGCTACCAAACGTCACAACGTAATCGGGTGATTATAAAGGAGTACTACAAGTGTCTCCAAAGGTACATGTTGGGTTGGCGTATTTCAAGATTAGGTTTTGTCACTCACGATTGTCGGAGAGGTATCTCCGGGCCCTCTCGGTAATGCACATCACTATAAGCCTTGCAAGCAATGTAGCTAATGAGTTAGTTACGGAATGATGCATTACGTAACGAGTAAAGAGACTTGCCAAGAACGAGATTGAACTAGGTATTGGATACCGACGATCAAATCTCGGGCAAGTAACATACCAATGACAAAGGGAACAACGTATGTTGTTATGCGGTTTGACCGATAAAGATCTTCAGAGAATATGTAGGAGCCAATATGAGCATCCATGTTCCGCTATTGGTTATTGACCAAGAATAGTTCTAGGTCATGTCTACATAGTTCTCGAACCCGTAGGGTCCGCACGCTTAAGGTTTCGGCGATGCTTATATTATGAGTTTATGAGTTTCGATGTACCGAAGGAGTTCGGAGTCTCGGATGAGATGGGGGACATGACGAGGAGTCTCGAAATGGTCGAGACGTAAAGATCGATATATTGGACGACTATATTCGGAGTTCGGAAAGGTTCCGAGTGATTCGGGTATTTTTCGGAGTACCGGAGAGTTACGGGAATACCCCGGGGAGTATATGGGCCTTATTGGGCCATACGGGAATAGAGGAGAGAGGCGGAAGGAAGGAGGCCTGCGCCCTCTGGTCCGATTGGACAAGGGGCGCAGCCCCTTTTCCTTATTCCTCTCCCCTCTTCCCCTTCTCCTACTCCAACAAGGGAGGTGGAATCCTACTAGGACTAGGGAGTCCTAGTAGGACTCCACACTTGGCGCGCCTCCTAGGGCCGGCCTCCTCCCCCTTGCTCCTTTATATCACGGGGCAGGGGGCACCCCATGACACACAAGTTGATCTACGGATCGTTCCTTAGGCAGCGTGCGGTGCCCCCTCCACCATATTCCACCTCGGTCATATCGTCAGAGTTTAGGCGAAGCCCTCGCTACCGGTAGAGCATCATCATCGCCACCACGCCGTCTTTGAAGGAACTCATCCCGACACTTTATCGGATCGGAGTCCGTGGATCGTCATCGAGCTGAACGTGTGCTGAACTCGGAGGTGCCGTATGTTCGGTACTTGGATCGGTCGGATCGTGAAGACGTACGACTACATCAACCGCGTTGTCATAACGCTTCCGCTTATGGTCTACGAGGGTACGTGGACAATACTCTTCCCTCTCATTGCTATGCCATCACCATGATCTTGCGTGTGCGTAGGAATTTTTTTGAAATTACTACGTTCCCCAACAGTATCTTTATGATCCAACAGTCTGGCCAAAGGATATAGTCCGGCTGTCAGAGACCCCCTAATCCAGGACTCCCTTAGTAGCCCCTGAACCAAGCTTCAATGACGATGAGTCCGACGCGCAGATTGTCTTCCGCATTGCAAGGAGGGTTCCTCCTCCGAATACTCCATAGAAGATTTTGAACACAAGGATAGTGTCCGGCTCTGCAAAACAAATTCCATACACCAACATAGAGAGAATAATATTTCCACGAATCTTATCTGCTGACACACTCTGTAGCATGACGCCACACCATGGCCCGGTCATTATTCGAACCGTTTTTCTCAACCAGCCACGGCGCATATCGCGAGGCGGTTTCCTCGGCACGTCTTATCGAAGCAGAGATCGTGTTCCCTTGTCAAGGGATTCTCATCAATACGGGTATGGGTAACCCAGCCGCGCCGTCAAATACGGTGCTTGGGAGATAAGAGGCTTCACCAGGAGAGTAGGGAGGCATATCGCCTCTTCCGCCTTTATAAAGGGACAAGGACTTACTCCTTTCACCTACGCCTTGTTCCCGACTCATTCCCTTCGGCTTGAGCTCCAACACCCAAGCGCTCCTCTTTTCAGACCACAAAAGGTCTTCCGAAAATGTCCAGATCTGGAGCAGGAGGCAAATGGATGGCCTCTACCGTCCGAGAGAAGGATATAAAAAAGCTATGGAAGGTTGGGTACCTGGCCAAGAAAATCGGCCACCGTCTCCCGACGGCAGGACAGATCGTCCGTACTCCGGAACCCCACAAGAGGGTTGTATTCCTCCCTCACTTTGTCCGCGGGCTAGGGTTTCCCCTCCACCCGGTCATTCGCGGCATTATGTATTATTATGGGGTCGATCTTCACGATTTGTCCCCTAATTCCTTTCTCAACATCTCGACGTTCATTGTCGTGTGCGAGGCTTTTCTCCGCATTTCACCGCACTTCGGTTTGTGGCTGAAGATTTTTAACGTGAAGCCCAAGGTGGTGGGCGGTGAGCATGCCGAGTGCGGGGGAGCCATGGTGAGCAAGATGCCCAACGTAGTATGGCCAACGGGAACCTTTAATGATTCTATCAAGGAGTGGCAACGACAGTGGTTTTACGTCATTGAGCCGCGCAGCATAGAGTGGGCCGCCTCTCCTGAGTTCCGATCCGGCGCCCCCATGCGGCTTACATCCTGGGTCAAGAAGGGCCTGGCCTGGTCTTCGTCCAACGAACTGTCGGCACTCCAGACGCGTGTTGAGGATATGGGGGACAAGAATATTGAACTTGTCAATGTGGTCCAGGTGATGTTAGTTTGCCGAATCTTGCCTATTTAGCACCGGACTTGCAATTTATGGGAATTTGATCCGGCCAGGCACCAAACCTTGCGGGAGCTTTTCGGCTCCTCGCACAAGGATATCTGGAAGGTGCTTTTCAAGTCCAGCAAATCGTGGCCGGACTTCGCCGAGGACCGTGGGTTCCAACTGTCCCACCCGAAAAATTCGGTAAGTTATCAAACTTTTCTATCCGCGTGACCAAAAGGAAGCGCTTAACGTGTTGTATATCATTCTCCCAGGGCTGGACGAAGAAGGCGGAGCTTATCTATTATCCGGCCCCGCTGCCCGAAGAACCGGCCATCCCGCTCCTGACGAAGATGTTGGTCCCGGCACCTTACAAGGTGCCGAAGAAGACGGCCGAGAAGGAGGCCAAAAGACCAGGCGGCCTTCGCCGCATGCACTTCGGACAAAATATCCGAAGGCTCCAATGCCCATTCTGCCTCCGAAGAGGACGACGAGGAGGAAGAAGATGAATCCCCTACGGGGGGAAGAAAGAAGAGGACGACCTCCGTACACTTGGAGGCCGAGCTATCCAAAAGGGGGAAGGCCCCTCTTCCGAAGGAGTCCACTGCCGCCACCGACAGCGGCCCGGCATGGGATCCCAGGGCCCAGCCCTTGGTGAACTCGTAAGTGTATAAATCTGAGTGCGTTTTAGGCATCTTGACTCATCGTGGCTTAGTATTTTAACTCAAGCCATATTTTCTGTAGTCCGTTGAGGTCCCGTACCAAACAATCCTTATCAGAGGACTGGCTGAGCTTAAATTCTATGGAGAGCAGGACGCCCCCAAAGGCCCCTTCCTCCAAACAGGTGTATAACACCAAGGCTTCGTCCCAGAAAGACCCCGGCCAAGGAGGAAGGGAGAAAACCGTGAAGGCAGCGCCTGGAGGTCAAACCTCAGGGGCCGGACACATGGAAGAAAAGATTCTCATGGGGGCTGACAGCGGGAGTGGGCCTGAGTTCGGCTCCCAGCCGGATGCAATCCCAGAGGCTTATGTGGCTCCAGGATCAAGCAGGCAGCCTCCTTCGAGAGGGGGCGTGCCTGTTCCATCGGCGACCTCTGTCTATCCAGAAGTGTCGGATGCTCTGTTGGTGGCGTTGAAAGACGCCTCCATCATTGATGAACACCGTGCCCTTATGGGTGCGGTGATTGAGAAGGTTCAGTCAACTGAGAATGGGCTGAACGAAACCTGTATCAGCCTTATAAAGGGTTTTGAGGTATGTTTTATGAGTTATCAAAGAGTGTCATAGTATAGATAGTAGCCCCTGATACTCTGTTCGGTGAAAGAAAGAACCGAACAGAGGATCGAATTGTATGTTCGCAGGAAGACTCATTGAATGACATCTATTACTCTTTTGTGATAAGCAGGTGTCTGCAATGGCTGCTTCTTCTCATACTGCGGAGATGTCCGGGCTGAAACAAAGTCTGGAGCTGGCCACTGAAGAACTTGGCCGGTTAAAAATGCAGTTGAGGGATAAACAAGGCATGCACAAGTCTTGTTCGCGTTTATTGCGAATCCATTTTGCAGTATGAACTGAGGTTTATGACTTGCGCTAGGGATAATGACCGAAGTCGAAGCCCTTAAGAAAGTTGTGGCCGAGGCCGAGAAAAAGGCAGCCACTGAGCAGGCTCTTCATGAGAAGCACGAGGCCAGGGTTATTAAGGCTGAGCAGGAGCTACAAGAGGCCGTGAGGAAATGCGAGACCTTGGAATAGAGTTTAATGGAGAAAGAATCCGAACTCACCAAGGCGCATAGGCCATGAGCAATGCCCGGGAGGAAACCCTAAGCACCTTGCAGGAGATCCAAGAGGCGAGAAAGATCGCGGCCGTAAGGTTTTTGCCCTGTAAAGTAAGTAGTTGGGGGAAAACTTTGTGTTTCTAATTTTGAATCTGGATTTTTCAGGGGTATTTGCCGAGCTGCCTCGAAGCATATCGGATGCGGCTCAATTCTACCGAGCCGAAGAAAGGAACACTTCAGATGGGCTCTTCTGGTCGCAGTATTTGGCACCGAATTATCCGGTGCCTTTTGCCGATCAGCTGAAACAGCTGGTCGAACTGCATAGGGCGGCGGAACTAGCCATGAAAGATTTGGTTATCCGGCTATGGCCTGCCGAGCCGATTCCAAGCAGCTACTTCGGGCTCGTGAAGCGGCTCGTAAGTGCTTGCCCTCGACTTGACGTCATCAAGAGGTCGGTCTGCATAGAAGGTGCGCGAATGGCCTTCGCCCGCGCAAAGGTGCACTTGGGGAAGATGGATGCCGAAAAGCTTATGACCGAAGGACCGCCCGAGGGGAAGGAGCACCGCAAGCCCGAAATGTATTATGAGAGCGTCCTGAGAGGATCTTACCTTGCAGCGGGGCTGTGTAGTAAGGACATTATATTTCCATGAGTGCCAATCATGTTGTAGTGTTTGAACAAGGTCATTTATTTGTCGCTTTGTTATATAAAAGTTTACCCTCGTGTGCGGCCGTTTTATATGTTTAAACTTGAGAGTTTGCCAATCGTCGGCTTCAGCCCCCACGTAATAAGTACGGGGGTGTTCGGGATAAACCAGAGCACTCTTTATCCCAGTGTATGGTCCTTCAAGGAGGTGCTCGGACAACGAACCGTGCAATCGGACTATAGGGCTTTATCACTCTCACTTAGCCATAGGAGCTTTAGTATGGTCGGCGCAGCCCCTGGTGTTCGGAAGACCGTACTAGGGGCTCTATAAGCACCTGATCGGAGAAAGAACCGATCCGTCGCACGCTGCATTGGTTATGGCATTATGCGGTAGAAATCCTTAAAGATTTTGTGACCTCTCAAACAGTGACCAGCTCTCGCCGTATCATGACGATCGGTTTCGGCTTTCTCTACTGAGGTGCTCGTCCGGAAGAACCGGGACACAATCGCAGTAGTTCTCCCAGTGCTATCTTAGCCGATGTAGCGGAACGTAAGGTACCAAAACATGGGAGCCGAGCAAACCCAACTATTGACCCAAGACATGATTCGGAGCTGATGCATATAATGCTATAGGTTCGGGGTGCCAAACTTCCATGAAGGTGTTCGGACTTTAACGCCGTGTTATGGGTAAAACGAAGCCCCTGGCATATTTGAAGACATACAGCTGTGTACGGATGCCACTTGACAGAATGATATCGACAAGAATTAACAGCAGGTAAACGTTATGTAAATCCACATGTTGTATTTGAATAGTACGTCTATGCGTTAGGGTACAAGTGATGTGATGAAAAGGAATATGGTTTACGGAACCTGCTGAGACCAGGGGGAAGGGCATGAGTGTGGAGCCGTAATATAGCCGGATTGTCTCTGCGGGGAATGTCTAAGGATTCCCTTACGCATTCAAGCTGCCTCCGTGTGGCTCGTCCTGGTCGGCGCGAAGGTGAACCTGCGAAAGAAGTGTTAGGAATATCTATGTGCCGTGGGGCGATTGAGCTGCTGGGTTCGGCCTGTCCTGGCCTTCGTCGGAGTGTTTAGTTGAGTCCTGGACGAGTCGGGCTGTCCTTCCCTGAAGTAGTTCGGAGCCCCTTGACGGTGTCCGGAAGCCGGGACGGCGACTCGAAGTTCGGCTACAAGGTACCGCTCGTTGCTGCTGCTGAGGCAGTTGCATACTTGTTGGCACCGAGGGAAGGTTCGGCCTTGCCGTTAACCGTGATGACGCCGCGTGGACCGGGCATCTTTAGCTTACGGTATGCATAGTGTGGCACCGCGTTGAATCGAGCAAACGCGGTTCGTCCGAGCAGTGCTTGATAATCACTGCAGAAGGGGATGATTTCGGAGACTAACTCTTGATGCGGTAAATTTACGGTGATCCGAAGACTACCTCAAGGGCAATGGAGCCTGCATACCTGGCTTCCACACAGTATAATGCCTCTGATAGTGGCTTTAGTGGGTTTGATCACCGAATGATCGATGCCCAGCCTGTGCGCTGTGTCCTGGTAAAGCAGATTTAGACTACTGCCTCCATCCATAAGGACTCGAGTGAGGTGGAACCCCTCTATTATCGGGTCGAGGACTAGTGCGGCTGGGTTACCCTGATTAGCGTTAACCGGACGGTCCGTGCGGTCGAAGGTGACCGGCCCCAGTTTATATTGTGGGACAACTAGTTCCATTGAGACGCCATCCCTAAGGATACATATCCGGTCCGAGTTTGCAATTTGGGTGGTATTTACCACATTCACCGATTGAATATGCGGGGGAAATTTCTTTTGCCCTCTTGTGTTCAGTGATCTGGGCTCCTCGTCGCCATCATCACTTTGAGATCCCCCCTCTCCGTTTTTGGCGCCGGCCCTGCCGGCTTGTTTGAAGACCCAACATTCTCTGTTGGTGTGGGTGGCTGGCGTTTCTGGGGTACCATGAATTTGGCATTGGTGATCGAGTATGCGGTTCAGACTGGATGGACCCGGATTTTTATTTTTGGGTGGCCCTTTTCGCTGACCGGACTTTGAGCCCCTGAACCCGGCATTAACTGCCGTTTTTTCGGCGTTTTTGCCATATTTGCGGCGCTTGTGTTTGTTGCGTCGTGGTTTGTCACTGCCATCCCTGGCTTCTGATATGCCAGGTTTGCTTGCTGTATTGGTACTACGATCCAACCAGCTATCTTCGCCCGCGCAAAAGCGGGTCATGAGTGTCGTGAGGGCTGCCATGGATTTTGGCTTCTCTTGGCCAAGGTGTCGGGCTAGCCATTCGTCACGGATGTTATGCTTAAATGCCGCTAAGGCCTCTGCATCCGGACAGTCGACAATTTGGTTTTTCTTGGTTAGGAACAGTGTCCAGAATATCCTGGCGATTCCCCTGGCTGCTGAATTATATGACTTAAGTCATCAGCGTCCGGTGGTCGCACATAAGTGCCTTGGAAGTTTTCAAGGAATGCATCTTCCAAATCCTCCCAACTGCCGACGGATCCTGCTGGCAAGCTATTCAGCCAATGCCGAGCTGGTCCTTTGAGTTTTAGTGGGAGGTACTTGATGGCGTGTAGATCATCACCGCGAGCCATTTGGATATGGAGGAGGAAATCCTCAATCCATACTGTGGGATCTGTTGTACCATCGTATGATTCAATATTTACGGGTTTAAAACCCTCCGGGAATTCGTGATCCATAACTTCATCAGTGAAGCATAGGGGGTGTGCGGCGCCTCTGTGCCGGGCTATATCACGACGCAATTCATATGAGTCTTGTCTGCTGTATTCGGCCCGGCCGGATTTACTTTTATTGCATCGGGCGTGATGATCATCATCACGTGTTGGTGCGCGCCCCCGTGATCCGTAGATCGATCTTGCATGTTTTGCTTTGCTCTCTAATACGTCTCGCAGGTCCCGCGTGTTGCCCCGTGCCTTGGTATTTTTGTTTGAATGGCGGCGGGGTGCATGCTGAACTTCAGGCTGGAATGCCTCTCTATCTCGGCCGGGCGGTGGCCTGTCAGTCGCATTGTACGCTGGTGAGGTAGGTTTCAATGCTTCCTCCTCGAGTAGCGACCTGCGTTTTGGGTAACTTTTGGAGGGGCGTTCGAGTTCGTATTCCTCGGCCGCAAGGACTTCGGTCCATCTGTCTGCTAGCAAATCTTGATCAGCTCGAAGCTGTTGTTGCTTTTCCTTCAGGCTGTTTGCCGTGGCAATAAGCCGGCGCTTGAAGCGCTCCTGCTCGATGGGATCCTCAGGCACGATAAACTCTTCGTCGCCGAGGCTCACCTCGTCTTCGGAGAGGGGCATGTAATTGTCATCCTCCGTTTCTTCTTCTGCCGCCTGTTCTGGAGGGCTAGCTTGTTCATCCTCCTGCTCTAAATCTGGCTGGAGCGGATTGTCAATGTCTTTGGCACTATTCGGAGTGTTATTGTCTCTTGTGCCGGTATCATTGGTTTTGCTATGGCGGGACTTAGAGCGGCGCCGCTGACATCGGTGCCTGGGTTGCTTCTTGGAGGGGTCATCCTCCGTTGTCTTGTCGCCATTGCCTTCTTTGGGGGTATCCACCATGTATATATCGTATGATGAGGTGGCGGTCCAGCGCCCTATGGGCGGTGGTTCCTGTTCGTCTCCTTCATCATCCATACCGTCGATGTCTTCGGAGTCGAAGTCGAGCATGTCGGTTAAATCGTCGACAGTGGCTACTAAGTGGGTGGTGGGTGGGCAGCGAATTTCTTCGTCGTCCGCATCCCATTCTAGCCATACATAGTTCGGCCAAGGTTCTCTTGACAGGGAGAGAGACCTTAACGAATTTAGCACGTTGCCGAAGGGCGAGTGCTGAAAGATATCCGCAGAGGTAAACTCCATGATCGGCGCCCAATCTGATTCAATAGGCACGGGCGCAGGCGGCTCGGAGTCCGTGGCCGGAGATGAACCCAGTGGTTCGGCATCACGGCTATTGTGAGGAGTGAATTCAGTATCCGGCTCTATCGCCGCTGAGAGTACGACCTCCATGGCGGGGTCTATCCTGTTGGGAAATGTAGTAATTTCAAAAAAATTCCTACGCACACGCAAGATCATGGTGATGCATAGCAACGAGAGGGGAGAGTGTTGTCTACGTACCCTCGTAGACCGTAAGCGGAAGCGTTATGACAACGCGGTTGATGTAGTCGTACGTCTTCACGATCCGATTGATCCAAGTACCGAACGTACGACACCTCCGAGTTCAGCACACGTTCAACTCGATGACGATCCCGGACTCGATCCAGCGAGGTGTCGGGGATGAGTTCCACAAGACGCCGACGTGGTGACGATGATGATGTTCTACCGACGCAGGGCTTCACCTAAGCACCACAACGATATGACCGAGGTGGAATATGGTGGAGGGGGGCACCGCACACGGCTAAGGAACGATCACGAAGATCAACTTGTGTGTTCTAGGGTGCCCCCGCCTGCAGATATAAAGGAGCAAGGGGGAGGCCGGCCCTTGGGGCGCCAAGGAGGAGGAGTCCTCCTCCTAGTAGGAGTAGGACTCCCTCTTTCCTACTCCTACTAGGAGGGCGAAAGGAAGGGGGATAGGGAGAGGGAAAGAGGGGGGCGCGCGGCCCATCCTGGCTGCCCCTCTCTCTCTCTCCACTAAAGCCCATAAGGCCCATTACTTCTCCCGGGGGGTTCGGCAACCCTCCGGCACTCCGGTTTCTTGAAATCAGCGGAACACTTCCTGTCTGAATATAGTCGTCCAATATATCAATCTTTATGTCTCGACCATTTAGAGACTCCTCATCGTGTCCGTGATCATATCCGGGACTCAACAACCTTGATACATCAAAACTTATAAACTCATAATAAAACTATCATCTTAACGTTAAGCGTGCGGACCCTACGGGTTCGAGAACTATGTAGACATGACCTAGAACTGTTTCCGGTCAATAACCAATAGCGGAACCTGGATGCTCATATTGGCTCCTACATATTCTACGGAGATCTTTATCGGTCAAACCGCATAACAACATACGTTGTTCCCTTTGTCATCGGTATGTTACTTGCCCGAGATTCGATCGTCGGTATCCAATACCTAGTTCAATCTCATTACCGGCAAGTCTCTTTACTCGTTACGTAATGCATCATTCGTAACTAACTCATTAGCTACATTGCTTGCAAGGCTTATAGTGATGTGCATTACCGAGAGGGCCCAGAGATACCTCTCCGACAATCGGAGTGACAAATCCTAATCTCGAAATCGCCAACCCAACATGTACCTTTGGAGACACACAGAGAGCACCTTTATAATCACCCGATTCGTTGTGACGTTTGGTAGCACACAAAGTGTTCCTCCGAGAAACGGGAGTTGCATAATCTCATAGTCACAGGAACATGTATAAGTCATGAAGAAAGCAATAGCAACATACTAAACGATCGGGTGCTAAGCTAATGGAATGGGTCATGTCAATCACATCATTCTCCTAATGATATGATCCCGTTAATCAAATGACAACTCATGTCTATGGCTAGGAAACTTAACCATCTTTGATTCAACGAGCTAGTCAGGTAGAGGCATACTAGTGACACTATGTTTGTCTATGTATTCACACATGTATTATGTTTCCGGTTAATACAATTCTAGCATGAATAATAAACATTTATCATGATATAAGGAAATAAATAATAACTTTATTATTGCCTCTAGGGCATATTTCCTTCATATCCCACTTGCACTAGAGTCAATAATCTAGTTCACATCGCCATGTGATTTAACACCAATATTCATATCTGTATATGATTAACACCCATAGTTCACATCGTCATGTGACCAACACCCAAAGGGTTTACTAGAGTCAATAATCTAGTTCACATCGCTATGTGATTAACACCCAAAAGAGTACTAAGGGGTGATAATGTTTTGCTCGTGAGAGAGGCTTAGTCAACGGGTCTGTCATATTTAGAGTCGTATGTATTTTGCAAATATTCTATGTATACAATGTTCTGCACGGAGCTACTCTAGCTAATTGCTCCCACTTTCAATATGTATCCAGATTGAGACTTAGAGTCATCTGGATCGGTGTAAAAGCTTGCACCGATGTAACTCTTTATGACGGGCTCTTTTATCACCTCCATAATCGAGAAATATTTCCTTAGTCCTCACTAAGGATATTCTTGACCAATGTCCAAAGGATCTCTTGCTAGATCACTATTGTACTCCTTGCCAAATTCAGAGCAAGGTATACAATGTGTCCGGTACATTGCATAACATACTTTATAGAACCTATGGTCGAGGCATGGGGAATGACTTTCATTCTCTTTTCTATTTTCTGCCGTGGTCGGGATTTGAGTCTTACTCAGTTTCACACCTTTGCAACACAGGCAAGAACTCTTTCTTTGACTATTCCATTTTGAACTACTTCAAAATCTTGACAAGGTATGTACTTATTGAAAAACTAATCAAGCGTCTTGATCTATCTCAATAGATTTTGATGCTCAATATGTATGTAGCTTTACTGAGGTCTTTCTTTTAAAGAACTCCTTTCAAATACTCCTTTATGCTTTCCAGAAAATTCTACATCATTTCTGATCAACTCATATATATTTATCAGAAAGGCGGTAGTGCTCCCACTCACTTTATTGTAAATACAGGCTTCACCGCAAGTCTCAGATAAAACTATATGCTTTGATCAACTTATCAAAGCGTATATTCCAACTACGAGATGCTTGCACCAGTCCATAGATGGATCATTTGGAGCTTGCACATTTTGTTAGCATCTTTAGGATTGACAAAACCTTCTGGTTGTATCATATACAACTCTTCTTTAATAAATTCATTAAGGAATGTAGTTTTTGACATTCATTTGACAAATTTCATAAAATGTGGCAATTGCTAACATGATTCGGACAGACTTTTAAGCATCGATACGAGTGAGAAAATCTCATTGTATTCAACACCTTGAACTTTGTCAAAAACCTTTTTCGACAAGTCTAGCTTTGTAGATAGTAACACTACTATCTGCGTCCGTCTTCCTCTTGAAGATCCATTTATTTTCTATGGCTTGCCGATCATCGGGCAAGTCCACCAAAGTCCACACTTTGTTCTTATACATGGATCCCATCTCAGATTTCATGGCCTCAAACCATTTTGCGGAATCTGGGCTCATCATCGCTTCCTCATAGTTCGTAGGTTCATCATGGTCTAGTAACATGATTTCCAGAATAGGATTACCGTACCACTCTGGTGCGGATCTTAATCTGGAAGATCTACAAAGTTTGGTAGTAACTTGATCTGAAGCTTCATGATCATTATCATTAGCTTCCTCACTAATTGGTGTAGGAATCAGTAGAATTGATTTCTATGATGAACTACTTTCCAATTCGGGAGAAGGTACAAATTACCTTATCAAGCTCTACTTTCCTCCCACTCACTTCTTTCGAGAGAAACTCCTTCTCTAGAAAGATCCACTCTTAGCAACGAATGTTTTGCCTCTGGATCTGTGATAGAAGGTGTACCCAACAGTTTCCTTTGGGTATTCTATGAAGACACACTTCTCTGATTTTGGTTTGAGCTTATCAGGATGAAACTTTTTCACATAAGCATCGCAACCCCAAACTTTAAGAAACGACAACTTGGGTTTCTTGCCAAACCACAGTTCATAAGGTGTCATCTCAATGGATTTAGATGGTGCCCTATTTAACGTGAATGCAACTGTCTCTAATGCATAACCCCAAAACGATATTGGTAAATCGGTAAGAGACATCATTGATCGCACCATATCAAATAAAGTGCGGTTACGACGTTCAGACACACCGTAACGTTGTGGTGTTCCAGGTGGCGTGAGCTGTGAAACTATTCCACATTGTTTTTAATTGAAGACCAAACTCGTAATTCAAATATTCATCTCCACGATCAGATCGTAGAAACTTTATTTTCTTGTTTCGATGATTTTCCACTTCACTCTGAAATTCTTTGAACCTTTCAACTATTTCAGACTTATGTTTCATCAAGTAGATATACTCATATCTGCTCAAATCATCTATGAAGGTCAGAAAATAACGATACCCGCCACGAGCCTTAATACTCATTGGTCTGCATACATCAGTATGTATTATTTCCAACAAGTCAGTAGCTCGTTCTATTGTTCTGGAGAACGGAGTTTTAGTCATCTTGCCCAAAATGCACGGTTTGCAAGCATCAAATGATTCTTAACCAAGTGATTCCGAAAATCCATCTTTCATGGAGTTTCTTCATGCGGTTTACACCGATATGACCCAAATGGCAGTGCCACAAATAAGTTGCACTATCATTATAAACTTTTCATCTTTTGGCATCAATATTATGAATATGTGTATCACTACGATCGAGATCCAACAAACTATTTTCATTGGGTGTATGACCATTGAAGGTTTTATTCATGTAAACAGAACAAGAATTATTCTCTGACTTTAAATGAATAACCGTATTGCAATAAACATGATCAAATCATATTCATGCTCAACACAAACGCCAAATAACATTTATTTAGGTTTAACACTAATCCCGAAAGTATAGGGAGTGTGTGATGATGATTATATCAATCTTGGAACTATTTCCAACACTCATCGTCACTTCCCCTCAACTAGTCTCTGTTTATTCTGTAACTCCTGTTTCAAGTTACTAATATTAGCAACCGAACAAGTATCAAATACTCAGGGGCTACTATAAACACTAGTAAGGCACATATCAATAACCTGTATATCAAATATACCCTTTCACTTTGCCATCCTTCTTATCCACCAAATATTCAGGGCATTTCCGCTTCCAGTTACCATTTCATTTACAGTGTAAGCACTCAGTTTCAGGCTTTGGTCCAGCTTTGGTCTTCTTCACGGGAGTGACAACTTGTTTGCCATTCAGCTTGAAGTTTCCCTTACTTTCCCTTTGCCCTTTTCTTAAAACTAGTGGTCTTGTCAACCATCAACACTTGATGCTTTTCTTGATTTCTACCTTCATCGATTTCAGCATCACGAAGAGCTTGGGAATCGTTTTCGTTGCATACTATAGTTCATCACGAAGTTCTACTAACTTGGTGATGGTGACTAGAGAATTCTGTCAATCACTATCTTATCTGGAAGATTAACTCCCACTTGATTCAAGCGATTGAAGTACCGGACAATCTGAGCACATGCTCACTAGTTGAGCGATTCTCCTCCATCTTTTAGCTATAGAACTTGTTGGAGACTTCATATCTCTCAACTCGGGTATTTGCTTGAAATACTAACTTCAATTCCTGGAACATCTCATATGGTCCATGACGTTCAAAACATCTTTGAAGTCCCGATTCTAAGCCGTTTAAGCATGGTGCACTAAACTATCAAGTAGTAATCTTTTTGAGCTAGCCAAACGTTCATAACGTCTGCATCTGCTCCTGCAATAGGTTTGTCACCTAGCGGTGCATCAAGGACATAATTCTTCTGTGCAGCAATGAGGATAAACCTCAGATCACGGATCCAATCCGCATCATTGCTACTAACATCTTTCAACATAGTTTTTCTCTAGGAACATATCAAAATAAACATAGGGAAGCAACAACGCGAGTTATTGATCTACAACATAGATATGCTAATACTACCAGGACTAAGTTCATGATAAATTTAAGTTCAATCTATTATATACATAAAACAGAAGTAAAAAGAGCCATCACGTTCGTCCACATATGTTAATATTATTTCCACCGTTTGATCAGAATAATAATGGCTAAGATTTAAAAGTTTTTACGTAAACCATCAAACACGTATGTACCGCCATATTGAACTGTCATGTGTATATGTAAGGTAAAGGAGACCCGCAAAGACATAAACATGAGGCGCTTGAAGTTAACTCCGTAGAAAAAGACAGAATAGAATATTACGCGCAGCATCAAACACGGACATCAAATCCATCAGGTTTAAGAAAACAAGCAGACCGGATAGGGAATATAGAGTCGTAATCAATTAGATGTCTAAATACAAGAGGAAAAGTACAACTCCGCTTGCATGTTTGTCAAAAAAAACTTCGCTTACATACACTAAATGACAAAGATATACTCCTTCAACCAGACTCGATGGCAGGGCAACCGATCAAGCGGCCACTTATTTTTTTTGGAACCATCAAGAGGCCACCTAAAAGAAGCTATGCCAGCCACACAAGGAAACAAGGCACTCTAGAAAGAAGAGCCAAGGCGTTCGTAACCGAGAGACCGTGCAGACTTAACGAATAATGACAAGCATGCTAATATGTTAATACGCCGATTTATGTAAGCTACAATGAGGAAAAAATTCTTTTTTTAAGTTGTATTTAAAATATTTAAATTGTAGTTTGGTATCTCCTAGATTGTTTTTACAAATATGTCAAACATATCTATATATACATACGTGCACAATTGTTTTCTGGAACTTTTGCGAGTAAATTTTTTTCCAAATTTAAAAAAAAATCATATTTAAAATATTTAAATTATAGCTTAGTATCTCCTAGCAACAAATTTAGAAATATATTGAATATATCTATATATACATGCACAGTTGCTTTTAGGAACTTTTGCGAGTAACAAAAACATATTTATAATTTTTCTTTTGAAAACTAGGCTCACTAGAGCACAGGCTACAAGAAAGAAATATTGCCAGGGTCTGTGTTGAAAAAATTGGAGTAGGAAAAATACGAGCCAAGTCATGCATAAACTTTGAGCTCGAGGTCCGATGACCAATATTTTTGAAAAGAAATCGCATTAAAAATATTTCAAATTTCAAAAGAGATTTCATTTTTTAGTATATCCCAATGATAAAATTTACATATAGGTCGAATACTTCTATAAGTACATGTGGAATTGCTTTCATAATTTTTTGACACTACAAAAATGTATTCTCAATTTATTTAGAAAACTAGGCTACAAAACAAAATTCCAGTCAGACACTATCTTCAATAAACAATTAGGGTCACATACATTTCATAGTATCTTATAGCACGAAAATATGCACCCTATGGTGAATATATATACAAAGACTAAGCTAAAGGCATGTATGACGGTGCCTAAGTAGAATACATGAGAAAATCGGAGCATGAGAAAGATGAACCGAGCATGCAGATTTAGAGACAAGCCTCTGTAAAGGAAAAATAATTAGTCTTGAGGGATAGGTTTCACAATTGTTGGAGTGAGCGAGGATGACCGACTCACGGCCAACTACTCAAGCCACTCAATATGAGGGTTTGGAGAACCAGGGAAAAATTGACACCAGAAAGAACTTACTATGACGACTGGGGTTTAACGCAACATTCACAAAAGACGGAATTTAATAAAACAAAATCTATGTGACCCATGAAACTAAAGAAAGTTTTTATGCCGTGACGACAAGCAATGAGATATGTCGTCCAAAGAAGACTATCATAACCTGGTTGCTAAAGAGCAGGACAGAAAATAAGTGAAAGGATAGTGATGACTAATTTATCAAAAGAAAGAAAGGTGTATGGAGGGAGAGTACGAAATTATCGCGGTCGACCGCCCTAGACTTTCCACAATCTATAGTGAAATAAAAAAGACATGCCACACCCACATATAAAGTATATGCAAAGGAGAAAACGACCAAAATATAGTAATTCAATGTGAACTAGTATTGAACTTTAAAAAAAGAATAAGTAGTAGAATTTGAAAACTAATAATGATACGTTATGGCAATCTAAATATACATAGGCAAACCATGCTACATTCATTGCAACAAGACTAAAATCCCTATACCTTAAACTATGGATGAGTTTTTACGCACGTAAGAGTGAATTTCATCTTATATTACCATAACGGTTCATCATGTAGTAATTTGAACAAAATACAATGCATCTTATTACTTCATTAGTTCATTAACAAGTTATTAATCAGCATTTTGAGATATACTATGTTGGTTTCAAAAAGCAAAACATGGCAAGCCATATTTTCAAAAACATAAAGTAACAAAAATCTTGCTCCTGTAATACGTGAGATACTCGAGCAATTTGGTTCTCAAATAAAGTCCAAAAATCCTAATTTCCTGAAATGTTTTACGACATTTAGAATAGAAAATGAGACTGAATTAGAAATTTAAAATTTCTGTAAGGTATGAATTGGCATATCAATGTACAAGTCTAATATATTATACATGAAGATATAAACAAAAGAAAACATAAGAAAATCTAGCCGCGCAAATGCGCGGGTCACATAACTAGTTAATCATATTACTTAAGAACTCCCACTTAGATAGACATCCCTCTTATCCTGTAAGTGATCAGGTGATCCAAATCAACTAAACCATAACTGATCATCACGTGAAATGGAGTAGCTTTCAATGGTGAAAATCACTATGTTGATCATATCTACTATATGATTCACGCTTAACCTTTCGGTCTCCGTGTTCCGAGGCCATATCTGCATATGATAGGCTCATCAAGTTTAACCTGAGTATTCCGCGTGTGCAAAACTGGCTTGCACCCGTTGTAGATGGACGTAGAGCTTATCACACCCGATCATCACAGGGTGTCTGGGCACGATTTAACTTTGGCAACGGTGCATACTCAGGAGAACACTTCTTGATAATTAGTGAGAGATCATCTTAAAATGCTACCGTCAATCAAAGCAAGATAAGATGCATAAAAGATAAACATCACATGCAATCAAAATATGTGACATGATATGGCCATGATCATCTTGTGCCTTTGATCTCCATCTCCAAAGTACCGTCATGATCTCTATCATCACCGCTTGACACCATGATCTCCATCATCTTGATCTATATCAATGTGTCATCACGTGGTCGTCTCGCCAACTATTGCTCTTGCAACTATTGCTATCGCATAGCGATAATGTAAAGCAATTTTTGGCGCTTGCATCTTATGCAATAAAGAGACAACCATAAGGCTTCCGCCATTGCCGATAACTTCAACAAAACATGATCATCTCATACAATAAAATATAGCATCACGTCTTGACCATATCACATCACAACATGCCCTGCAAAAACAAGTTAGACGTCCTCTACTTTGTTGTTGCAAATTTTACGTGGCTGCTACGGGCTGAGCAAGAACCGTTCTTACCTACGCATCAAAACCACAACGATAGTTCGTCAAGTTAGTGATGTTTTAGCCTTCGCAAGGACCGGCCGTAGCCACACTCGGTTCAACTAGAGTTGGAGAAACAGACAGCCGCCAGCCACCTGTGTGCAAAGCACGTCGGTAGAACCAGTCTCGCGTAAGCGTACGCGTAATGTCGGTCCGGGCCGCTTCATCCAACAATACCGCCGAACCAAAGTATGACATGCTGGTAAGCAGTATGACTTGTATCGCCCACAACTCACTTGTGTTCTACTCGTGCAAATAACATCAACACATAAAAATTAGGCTCGGATGCCACTGTTGGGAAACGTAGTAATTTCAAAAAAATTCCTACGCACACGCAAGATCATGGTGATGCATAGCAACGATAGGGGAGAGTGTTGTCTACGTACCCTCGTAGACCGTAAGCGGAAGCGTTATCACAACGCGGTTGATGTAGTCGTACGTCTTCACGATCCGACCGATCCAAGTACCGAACGTACGGCACCTCCGAAGTTCGACACGCTCAGCTCGATGGCGATCCCGGACTCCGATCCGGCAGGTGTCGAGGATGAGTTTCACAAGACGACAGTGTGGTGACGATGATGATGTTCTACCGACGCAGGGCTTCGCCTAAGCACCACAACGATATGACCGAGGTGGAATATGGTGGAGGGGGGCACCGCACACGGCTAAGGAACGATCACGAAGATCACCTTGTGTGTTCTAGGGTGCCCCCTACCCCCGTATATAAAGGAGCAAGGGGGGAGGCCGGCCGGCCCATGGGGCGCGCCAAGGAGGAGGAGTCCTCCTCCTAGTAGGAGTAGGACTCCCTCTTTCCTACTCCTACTAGGAGGGGGAAAGGAAGGGGGAGAGGGAGAGGGAAAGAGGGGGGCGCCGCCCCCCTCTCCTACTCCAATTCGGACCAGAGGGGGAAGGGGCGCGCAACCCATCCTGGCTGCCCCTCTCTCTCTCCACTAAAGCCCATAAGGCCCATTACTTCTCCCGGGGGGGTTCCGGTAACCCTCCGGCACTCCGATTTTCTCCGAAATCACCCGGAACACTTCCGGTGTCCGAATATAGTCATCCAATATATCAATCTTTATGTCTCGACGATTTCGAGACTCCTCGTCATGTCCGTGATCATATCCGGTACTCCGAACAACCTTCGGTACATCAAAACTTGTAAACTCATAATAAAACTGTCATCGTAACGTTAAGCGTGCGGACCCTACGGGTTCGAGAACTATGTAGACATGACCTAGAACTGTTTCCGATCAATAACCAATATCGGAACCTGGATGCTCATATTGGCTCCTACATATTCTCACGAAGATCTTTATCGGTCAAACCGCATAACAACATACGTTGTTCCCTTTGTCATCGGTATGTTACTTGCCGAGATTCGATCGTTGGTATCCAATACCTAGTTCAATCTACGGCAAGCAAGTCTCTTTAATCGTTACGTAATGCATCATTCCGTAACTAACTCATTAGCTACATTGCTTGCAAGGCTTATAGTGATGTGCATTACCGAGAGGGCCCAGAGATACCTCTCCGACAATCGGAGTGACAAATCCTAATCTCGAAATCGCCAACCCAACATGTACCTTTGGAGACACCTATAGAGCACCTTTATAATCACCCGATTACGTTGTGACGTTTGGTAGCACACAAAGTGTTCCTCCGCAAACGGGAGTTGCATAATCTCATAGTCACAGGAACATGTATAAGTCATGAAGAAAGCAATAGCAACATACTAAACGATCGGGTGCTAAGCTAATGGAATGGGCCATGTCAATCACATCATTCTCCTAATGATGTGATCCCGTTAATCAAATGACAACTCATGTCTATGGCTAGGAAACTTAACCATCTTTGATTCAACGAGCTAGTCAGGTAGAGGCATACTAGTGACACTATGTTTGTCTATGTATTCACACATGTATTATGTTTCCGGTTAATACAATTCTAGCATGAATAATAAACATTTATCATGATATAAGGAAATAAATAATAACTTTATTATTGCCTCTAGGGCATATTTCCTTCATATCCGCCCGTCCTTGGATGGCGCAATTTGCTCCGGATTGAAGGCCGGAGTAGTTGCCGGTGCGATCTCCCGAACACTGTCCGACGGCAGACCTATATCATGCTCGTCGTGATCGTGCGGCGCACCTGGCATGGGCTCGAATCCGTCGAAGATAAAATCTCCGGGGATGTCGGTAGTGTAATTCAAGTTCCCGAACCTGACCTGGTGGCCAGGGGCGTAGCTCTCGATCTGCTCCAGATGGCCAAGCAAGTTAGCCCGCAGAGCGAAGCCGCCGAGTACGAAGATCTGTCCGGGGAGGAAAACCTCACCCTGGACCATATCGTTACCGATAATCGAAGGAGCCATCAGGCCTTATGATGCCGACACAGTGGAACTCTCAATGAAAGCACCAATGTCGGTGTCAAAACCGGCGGATCTCGGGTTGGGGGTCCCGAACTTTGCGTCTAAGGCGGATGGTAACAGGAGGCGGGGGACACGATGTTTACCCAGGTTCGGGCCCTCTCGATGGAGGTAATAGCCTACTTCCTGCTTGATTGATCTTGATGATATGAGTATTACAAGAGTTGATCTACCACGAGATCGTAGAGGCTAAACCCTAGAAGCTAGCCTATGGTATGATTGTTGTTGTCCTATGGACTAAACCCTCCGGTTTATGTAGACACAGGAGGGGGCTAGGATTACACAGAGTCGGTTACAATGGGAGGAGATCTACATATCCGTATTGCCAAGCTTGCTTTCCACGCCAAGGAGAGTCCCATCCGGACACGGGACAAAGTCTTGAATCTTGTATCTTCATGATCCAACAGTCCGGCTGTCCGGAGACCCCCTAATCCAGGACTCCCTCAGAGAGCAAAACGAGAGGCAAAAGGAAAATAATGTAATGCGAGGGATAAGAGTTTGTGATGGGTACTTGGTATGTCCTGACTTGTGTAGACTCCCCGGCAACGGCGCCAGAAATCCTTCTTGCTACCTCTTGAGCATGCATTGGTTTTCCCTTGAAGAGGAAAGGGTGATGCAGCAAAGTAGCGTAAGTATTTCCCTCAGATTTTGAGAACCAAGGTATCATTCTAGTAGGAGGCCACATGCAAGTCCCTCATACCTACACAAACAAATAAGAACCTTGCAACCAACACGATAAAGGGGTTGCCAATCCCTTCACGGCCACTTGCAAAAGTGAGATCTGATAGTGATGATAAGATAATATTTTTGGTATTTTTATGATAAAGATTGAAAGTAAAGATTGCAAAGTAAAAATAGATTGGAAACTTATATGGTGGAAAATAGACCCGGGGGCCATATGTTTCACTAGTGGCATCTCTCAAGATAGCATAAGTATTACGATGGGTGAACAAATTACTGTCAAGCAATTGATAGAAAAGTGCGTAATTATGAGAATATCTAGGCATGATCATGTATATAGGCATCATGTCCGTGACAAGTAGACCGACTCCTGCCTTCAGCTACTACTATTACTCCACACATCGACCACTATCCAACATGCATCTAGAGTATTAAGTTCATAAGAACAAAGTAACGCATTAGGCAAGATGACATGATGTAGAGGGATAAACTCAAGCAATATGATGTAAACCCAATCTTTTTATCCTCAATGGAAACAATACAATACGTGTCGTTTCCCATTACATCCTTTGGGATCGAGCAGCATAAGATTGAACCGAAAGCTAAGCACTTCTCCCATTGCAAGAAAGATCAATCTAGTAGGCCAAACCAAACTGATAATTTGAAGAGACTTGCAAAGATAACCAATCATACATAAAAGAAGTCAGAGAAGATTCAAATATTGTTCATAGATAATCTTGATCATAAATCACAATTCATCGGATCTCGACAAACACACCGCAAAAAGAGTTACATTGAATAGATCTCCAAGAAGATCGAGGAGAACTTTGTATTGAGATCCAAAGAGAGAGAAGAAGCCATCTAGCTAATAACTATGGACCCGAAGGTCTATGGTAAACTACTCACACATCATCGGAGAGGCTATGGTGTTGATGTAGAAGCCCTTCATGGTCGATTCCCCCTCCGGCGGAGCACCGGGCCCCAAGATGGGATCTCACGGGTACAGAAGGTTGCAGCGGTGGAAATAGGGTTTCGTGGTGCTCCTCGATGGTTTCGGGGTACGTAGGTATATAAAGGAGGAAGAAGTAGGTCGGTGGAGCCACGAGGGGCCCATGAGGGTGGAGGGTGCGCCCCCTGCCTCGTGGCCTCCTTGTTCATTTCTTGACGTCCACTCCAAGTCCTCTGGATCACGCTCCCGAAGGTTTCATTCCATTTGGACTCCGTTTGATATTCGTTTTCTGTGAAACACTGAAATAGGCAAGAAAACAACAATTTGCACTGGGCCTTGGGTTAATAGGTTAGTCCCAAAAATAATATAATAGTGTATAATAAAGCCCATTAAACATCCAAAACAGAATATATAATAGCATGGAAAAATAAAAAATTATAGATATGTTAGAAACGTATCAAGAACACAAGTGAGTTGTGGGCGATAATAGTCATACTACTTACCAGCATGTCGTACTTCGATTCGGGGTATTGTTGGATGAAGCGGCCCGGACTAACATTATGCGTGACGCTACATAAAGACTGGTTCTCTTGGCGTGCTTCGCATTACGGTGGCTGGCGGGTGTTAGTTTCTCCAACTTTAGTTGAATCGAGTGTGACTACGCCCGGTCCTTGTTGAAGGTTAAAAAACACATACTTGACAAAAATTCGTTGTGGTTTTGATGCGTAGGTAAGAACGGTTCTTGCTCAGCCCGTAGCAGCCACGCAAAACTTGCAACAACAAAGTAGAGGACGTCTAACTGGTTTTTGCAGGGCATGTTGTGATGTGATATGGTCAAGACATGATGCTAAATTTTATTGTATGATATGATCATGTTTTATAACGGAGTTATCGGCAACTGGAAGGAGCCATATGGTTGTCGCTTTATTGTAATGCAATCGCCATGTAATTGCTTTACTTTATCACTAAGCGGTAGCGATAGTCGTAGAAACAATAGTTGGCGAGACGACAATGATGCTATGATGGAGATCAAGGTGTCGCGCCGGTGACGATGGTGATCATGGCGGTGCTACGGAGATGGAGATCAAAGGCACAAGATAATGATGGCCATATCATATAACTTATATTGATTGCATGTGATGTTTATCCTTTATGCATCTTATTTTTCTTAGTACGGCGGTAGCATTATAAGATGATCTCTCACTAAATTTCAAGGTACAAGTGTTCTCCCTGAGTATGCACCGTTGTGAAAGTTCGTCGTGCTGAGACACCACGTGATGTTCGGGTGTGATAAGCTCTATGTTCACATAAAACGGGTGCAAGCCAGTTTTGCACATGCAGAATACTTGGGTTAAACTTGATGAGCCTAGCATATGCAGATATGGTCTCGGAACACTGCGACCGAAAGGTCGAGCGTGAATCATATAGTAGATATGATCAACATAGTGATGTTCACCATTGAAAACTACTCCATCTCACGTGATGATCGGACATGGTTTAGTTGATTTGGATCACGTGATCACTTAGATGACTAGAGGGATGTCTATCTAAGTGGGAGTTCTTAAGTAATATGATTATTGAACTTTAATTTATCATGAACTTAGTCCTGGTAGTATTAGCATATCTATGCTGTAGATCAATAGCTCGCGATGTAGCTCCCTGTTTATTTTTGATATGTTCCTAGCGAAAAACTATGTTGAAAGATGAGAGTAGCAATGATTCGGACTAGGACCGTGATATAAGGATTATCCTCATTGCTGCACAGAAGAATTATGTCTTTGATGCACCGCTAGGTGGCGGACCTATTGCAGGAGCAGATGCAGACGTTATGAACGTTTGGCAAAGCTCGGTATGATAACTACTTGATAGTTTAGTGCACCATGCTTTACGGCTTAGAACCGGGACTTCAAAAATGTTTTGAACGCCACGGAGCATATAAGATGTTCCAAGAGTTGAAATTGGTATTTCATACTCATGCCCGTGTCAAGAGGTATGATACCTCTGACAATACTTTGCCTACAAGATGGAGGAGAACAGCTCAACTAGTGAGCATGTGCTCAGATTGTCTGGATACTACAATTGCTTGAATCAAGTGGGAGTTAATCTTCCAGATAAGATAGTAATTGACAAAGTTCTCTAGTCACTATATCCAAGTTACTAGAACTTCGTGATGAACTATAATATGCAAGGGATAACGAAAACAATTCCCAAGCTCTTCGCGATGCTAAAATCGACGAAGGTAGAAATCAAGAAAAGCATCAAGGGTTGATGGTTGACAAGACCACTGGTTTCAAGAAAAGGGCAAAGGGAATAAGGGGAACTGAGGGAGTCCTGGATTAGGGGGTGTCCGGATAGCCGGACTATAGCCTTTGGCCAGACTCCTGGACTTTGAAGATACAAGATTGAAGACTTCGTCCCGTGTCCGGATGGGACTTTCCTTGGCGTGGAAGGCAAGCTTGGCGATACGGATATGTAGATCTCCTACCATTGTAACCGACTCTGTGTAACCCTAACCCTATTCGGTGTCTATAAAAACCGGAGGGTTTTAGTCCGTAGGACGAACAACAATGATACCATAGGCTAGCTTCTAGGGTTTAGCCTCTACGATCTCGTGGTAGATCTACTCTTGTACTACCCATATCATCAATATTAATCAAGCAGGAGTAGGGTTTTACCTCCATCGAGAGGCCCGAACCTGGGTAAAAACATCGTGTCCCTTGTCTCCTGTTACCATCCGCCTAGACGCACAGTTCGGGACCCCCTACCCGAGATCCGCCGGTTTTGACACCGACATTGGTGCTTTCATTGAGAGTTCCTCTGTGTCGTCATCTTTAGGACCGATGGCTCCTCCGGTCATCAACAACAATGCGCTCCAGGGTGATACTTTTCTACTCGGACATATCTTCGTATTCGGCGGCTTTGCACTGCGGGCCAATTCGCTTGGCCATATGGAGCAGATTGAAGGCTACACCCCTGGCCATCAGGTCAGATTTGGAAGTTTGAACTACACGGCTGACATCCGCGGAGACTTGATCTTCGACGGGTTCGAGCCACAGCCAAGCGTGCCGCCTTTATCACGAGGGCATGATCTAGCTTTCTTGGTCGAGCAATGTCACGGAGGCCGCACGGTGTCCGCTCCGACCTTTAGCTCAGAGCCGACTGCGCCGATCGAGGACGGGTGGCTGGACATCGCCTCGGGCTGCGATCTCTACGGCGATTGAGCCGTACACCTACCCCGTCCTTTGCGAAGCTCGTGACTCCAAGGTGCCGGACTCCTCGCTGGAGTCCGAGCCTTCCACGCCCCCGCTAATCGAATCCGATTGGGCGCCGATCATGGAATTCACTGCCGCGGACATCTTTCAGCACTCGCCCTTCGGCGACATCCTGAATTCAATAAAGTCTCTCTCTTTATCAGGAGAGACCTGGTTGGATTATGGTCAGGAAGGTTGGGATGCGGACGACGAAGAAATACAAAGCCCACCCACCACCCACTTCGTAGCCACTGTTGATGATTTAACCGACATGCTCGACTTCGACTCCGAAGACATCGACGGTATGGACGACGAGCATGAACCAGCGCCTATAGGGCACTGGAGAACCACCTCATCTCATGATGTATACATGGTGGACACACCTAAAGGAAGCGACGACGAGGAACAACGGGACGCTACGAAGGATCGCTCCCTCGAAAAGCAGTCAAAACGGCGACGTAAGCGCCACTCAAAGTCCCACCTCGACAAAGGCAACAGCCATACAGACCCAGCTATAGAGCAGGGTGAACCGGTGGACAACGAACATGCTATCGAGCAACCGTCCGAACAGGACAATCTGGATAAACAACCCGTCCCTGGCGAAGGTAACAGTCCAGACGATCTCACACCGGACAAGTTGCTGGAGCAGAATAACCTCCACAAAAGGCTCGTCGCCACAACACGTAGCCTGAAAAAGCAGAAGCAGAAGCTCAAAACAGCGGAAGATGCACTCATAATCAGATGGAGCAAAGTACTCAACACCACAGACAAATACGGCGACAGTCGCAGAACAAAGAGCAACCCAAAGCGAAAACTACTGCCCGAATTTGATGAGGAGGACGTAGAGCCCCCACAATCAAAAAACAAGGAGGCCACCCAGTCGGATGGACGACCCCATGGCAAACAGAGAGCGGCAAACGGCGCCGCACACAAGCCGGCACGCGATCCGCACAAGGATTCACATCAAAAAGATGGCCCAGTTAGATCTATCTACGGGCCAAGAAAGCAAGCTCTAGTAAGCAAGGCAACACATCAAGTATCCGAACATCACGGTACACGTAAATATAGGTGCCGCACACCCCTATGTTTCATCGATGAGATCTTTGGATCATGAATTTCAGTGGATTCAAGCCCGTAAACATAGAGGCATCTGACGGAACAACAGACCACGAGATGCGGATTGAGGATTGCATCCTCCATATACACATGGCTAGAGGAGATGATCTCCACGCCATAAAATACTTACCCCTCAAGCTCAAAGGGCCAGCCCGGCATTGGCTTAAAAGCCTTCTCAAAAACACCATTGGAAGTTGGGAGGAGCTCGAGGATGCTTTTCAGGCAAATTTTCAAGGGACCTATGTCCGACCTCCGGATGCCGACGATTTAAGTCACATAGCTCAACAACCCGGAGAGTCAGCCCGGAAATTTTGGAACAAATTCCTTACTAAAAAGAACCAAATAGTCGACTGTCCGGACGCCGAAGCCTTAGCAGCTTTCAAACACAATGTCCGAGATGAGTGGCTCGTCGGACACCTCGGCCAAGAAAAGCCAAGAACAATGGCCGCATTAACAAGCCCCATGACCCGCTTTTGCGCGGGAGAGGATAGCTGGCTAGCAAGATGCAGCACCAGCGACCCAAGTACATCCGAAGTCAGGGATGGAAACGGGAAACAACGACGCAGCAAGGACCAGCGTCGGACCAAAGGAAACAGCCCGAAGAGCACGGCAGTCAATGCCGGATTCAAAAGCTCTCGGCAGAATCATAAAAAGCTGCCCCTTAAGGACAACAGGGACGAGCTATCTAACTTAAACAAAATCTTGGACAAGATATGCCAAATCCACAGTACTCCCGGGAAGCCTGCAAACCATACCCATAGAGATTGTTGGGTCTTCAAGCAGTCCGGCAAACTCAACGCTGAACACAAGGGGCTCAACACACCAAGCGAGGACGATGACGAACCCCAAAAGCGAGCACGGAAAACAAAAGAATTTCCCACAAGAAATCAAAGCAGTGAACTCACTTCACGTGACAAAAGGAAAAATAAATGGCGCCCATAGAGGTATCGCTACTAAACGGCCTATCCGGAGGAGTCACGCCACTTGGTTGTTAAAACCAATCACCTTCGACCATCGGGATTACTCTAGAAGTATACGGAACGCAGGTTGGACTGCCTTGATATTAGATCCGATAGTTGGCGGACTCCGATTTTCACAAGTCCTAATGGACGGCGGCAGTGATCTAAACCTGCTATATCAGGACACAATCCGCAATATGGGGATAGACCCAACCAAATTTTGCCATAGCAACACTTCCTTTCAAGGGGTAATGCCAGGCCCATATGCCCATTGTACGGGCTCTCTACTGCTAGAAGTTGTGTCCGGCTCACCCGACAACTTCCGCCGTGAAAAGTTAACCTTCCACCTCGCCCCATTTACATGTAGCTATCAAGCACTATTGGGACGCGAAGCTTTCGCCCGCTTTAACGCAATACCGCATTATGCATCTCTTACACTTAAAATGCCCGGTCCACGTGTCATCATCTCATTAAAGGGAAACATCGAGGGTTCCTCGAGTCCGGAAAATTGCGCGGATGCCTTGACAGCCCCACAATAAACCGGCTTCACCAATACAAGCACTTAGACAGGTCGTCCAGACCCCGGACACGGCTGGACGAGTCCGGCGTAAACATACAGGGCTCGCTAGACGCATACCCTGTACAAAGGGGCTCCAGCATAACCACAACAAGAGACAATAAAGCTCAATTTTGTTCATTCTTTGAATTGTACTTTGTTTATTTAGTACAAGCATACATTTTTGCACGATCTTTTTCAACTAAGTTCCTCTCTTTACAGATGAACACCGTGCTACACCCTGGCCCAGGATACGGCACAACAGAGACACATCTTGTGAGGCGTGCAGTAGGGACCAGTTGCAAGGATTATTTTCAGATTAGGACCTTGCGTAAACCTTTTTCACTGTCTCTTGTTGATACACATCCCCCGGTTTCTTGCTATAATCGAGGAGGAGGCTGGCGTTTTGGCATAGGCCACGTCAGAATTTCGCGTACACTGGACACGAGGGCTTTTTACCAAGGGCGATTGTTCGACCCGTTTTCATAAAGACCGAATACCTTAGGGAGTGTTCGGCGTCTCGAGTTAGGCCTTATATGCATCAGCTCGAATCATGTCTTTGGTCAAATGTTGGGTTTGCCCGGCTCCTGTGTTTGCTGCCTTACGTTCCGCTCTATCGGCTAATGCGGCACCGGGGAGAACTATCTGCGATTGTGCCCCGGTTCGGCCGGGAGCACCTCGAGAGAAAGCCGAAACCGACTTTCATGATATAGCGTGAGACTGGTCAACTACTTTCGATGACCCGCTGGAATCTTTAGAATTCCTCCGCATTGACGAAGGGCGTTTCGGCCGAGCACATCTGGCGCCCGAATTCGGGTGAGCGCGGTGCCCCTAGGGGCTATATAGTAGCCCCACCGTCGAACTCCTATGGCTAAGTGAAAGTGATAAAGGACTATAGTCCGGTTGCCTAGTTTGCTGCGCTACCACCTCCTTTGTAGGACCAAGACGTTGGATCAAGTGTAAAAATGCATTTTCTGCAAACACCCCCGCATTATATGCGTGGAAATTTGAAGCCAAAGACGCCATCTTTCAGGTTATATACACATATACATTAACGGCCGACAGGGGAGGTATTTTTAATTCTTAAAGGCACAAGTATAAAAAGCTTTTATATTCCATCAAAACATTGTTTCACAATAATACATGTTATTCGAACATAATATCCTTGAGCACTGCGTCTCTATTAAACGAAGCGCCTCTGAGAACTTCACGAAAATAGTGCTCGGCAATTTACTCGGCTTCCGTCCGAATCTTGGGATGCAACATCGGTGGCCTTCATCTCCGCCCAGTATGTCTTGACATGGGCAAGAGCCATCCGCTCACCCTCTATGCATGTTGACTGCCTCATTGCCTTGATATGCGGCACCACACCAAGGAACTGCTGCACCAAGCCAAAATAACTCTTCAGATCGGGCCTTTTCGGCCATAAATGAGTCAAGACATTCTTCATGGCAAGTCCGGACAACCTATTCAGCTCCGCCCATTCGGCCAAACGATCGGTTAATGGAAGTGGACGCTCACGGACTCTGAGCTGCGACCAAAAAAGCTCTTCCATTTCGTGATCTTTTGATCTCCGAAGTGTTTGGCAGCGTCCGCGGCACTCGCCGCCAAGTCCGGATAAGCATCCGCTTTTCTCCACAGCGGTCCAAGCGAGCATATTTAGGATCCGTGAACTTCCTCCGCGGCGAGAAAGGCTTTCGGCCGCGATATCTTCGGCCCGACGTAGCTCCTCCTTCATAGCTCTCATCACAGGCGAGCATCCTTGGCCTCGGTGGTGGCCTTCTTGAGTCCTCTTGCTTCGCTCGACCTTCTTTTCAAGAAGCTCGCAGCGGTCGGTAGCATTCTTCAACTCCACGGCCATTTCGGCTATTTCCTTTTGCTTGACAATGAGCTGCTGTTCGCTTTTAGCTCTTGACGCCTTTAAGGCAACCACATCACTCTTCGCCTGCTCCTTGGCTCGGGCAAGCTCATGAAAGATTCTCCATGGCAGCGGCACCATCTGCATCAAGCATACATGTTGCAAGGCACGGGCATCAAGCTCCCTTACTAGGTGTCCGCGGAGAAACTGCATACCTTGTGACTCGTCCAACCGCTTATTGACAAGCGCAATGTCGGCATCTGCCACGTCAAGTTGCCGCTTTAGTTCGGCGAATTCATCAGTCCGGCTAGCCACCGGACGATCCGCCACCTACATAGGAAGGGCGACATATTATAGCTGGGATTATGATCCTCGGCACGCCGTCATTTTTGACAACGCACCGATTCTCAGGGGCTACTATCTACACAGGGCGCATCTTATATATGCGGAACCGTCAAAAGGTACATCATTGCACGTACCTTAAAACCCATCAGTAAACTCCTGGCGGCCTCGTACAACCCGCTTTCCGCGGACGAAATCTTTTCAATCACCATACCCATCAATGCACGGTGATCCTCTGAGATAGACACTTTCGCCCGGCGGACCCTTCAACTCCTCCGGCCGTGCACGGGAGGTGTCGGACTCGTCTGATGGACTTTTTCGAAGGCGGACATGGAGGGCTGGGGGCCCTCGACCGCCCTCCACCCCTGCCGTGTTCGGGAAACCCTCCGCGACGACACCTCGGGATCGTCCGCCTTGCTAGGAGAATGCAGCGGGGAGGCGTTTCGCTCTCCATCATCTCCGGACGAAGATCCCCAGAAGACGAGCTCTGCTGAGAAGGGCTGAGATCCGAACTACAAGGTAAAATTTCGGTCATCTTCAGAGATAAAACATGGATGTCTCTTATTTTAGGAAAAACTCCCCTCTCTACTTACGGCTCGCTGGAGTGCTGGTCTCCTTGGGGAAATAGTGCGGCCACGGCATCTTCCGGTGAAGGACCCTCTGGCGAGGATTTCTTCCCGCGCTTTGAGGCCTTGGTCTCCGGATCTTCAGAGGCGGTCCTCTTCTCCCCTTGGATGGAGGGATTCTCGATCCCTCCTTGCTTGATAACCTCCTTCGCGGAGACAGTAGCTTCCTTGTTCCCCCCTTCGCCTTCTTCTAAAGGCGCAACCTCCAGCATCTTGGTTAACACGGGATCCAGCGTGGTCTCAGGGAGGGGGGCCGGACACCTGATCAGTTTTGCTTTCGCTATCCACTCCTGTTTAGGGGATAGCTCTTTTAAGGGCAAGTTTATGATAAATATACGGATAGCGTGTCCAGGTATGGGACTACTTACTTGAGCATCCGGGCGATTGCAGCTCAGACCTGCGTCCTCGGTCAAGTTTGGACACATTGCTTGTGATCCGAAGAAAAGTTTGTACATCTCCACGGGCGTTGTGCCCATAAAATGTTGAAGGGCTCGTGGTCCCTCCGGATTGAACTCCCACAGGCGGAGGGGGCGACGTTTGCATGGCAGGATGCGACGAATCAGCATGACTTGTGCTACTACGACCAGATTGATCTCTCTCTAGGAGGTCTCGAATACGGCCCTGCAACACGGGCACGTCCTTGGACGGCCCCCAGTCAAGCCCTTTATTGACCCATGACGCCAGCCGCGGTGGAGGACCCAAGCGAAAGGCAGGTGGCGCCACCCATTTGGTGCCCCTGGGAGCTGTCATATAAAACCACTCTTGTTGCCATAGGCTGAGCTCCTCTTGAAAAGAGCCCTCGGGCCATGGAGCGTCAGCATTCTTGCTTATAACAGCCCCTCCGCACTCTGCATGTTGCCCCTTGATCATCTTCGGCTCCACCTTGAAGGTCTTGAGCCATAATCCAAAGTGAGGGGTAATGCGGAGGAAGGCTTCACACACGACGATGAACGATGAGATGTGGAGGGTGGACTCTGGATCCAAGTCGTGAAATTCCAGCCCGTAACAAAACATGAGCCCCCTCAGAAGGGGTTCGTCGAAAACTTAGCCCCCGAAGGAAGTGAGACGCGAACACCATGCTTTCACCGGGCTTGGGAGTGGGAATAACCTGCCCTTGAGCAGGCAGCCTATGCGAGATTTTGCCGGTTAGATACCTGGCATCTCTTAGCTTTAGGACGTCTTCTTCCGTGACGGAGGAAAGCATCCACCAGCCTTGGAGGTCGGAGCCGGACATCATCGAAGGTCCGAAGCACCTGAATCTAGAGCTTTGGGTGTTGGAACTCGAAGCGAGGGACGAATTCAATGGAGATTGAGAAGAAGGAGCGGGGCCTTGGTCTCTTTATAAAGAGGTTGAATACCAGGAGCCCTCCCCATGACCGTTCGGGACTCGCCTTCGATAGAGGAGGCGTGCCAACAGGCACGATTGGGTTACTGCGCCCGTATTGATGAGAATCCCGGAATAAGGGGACACGATCTCTGCTTTGACAAGACGTGCCAAGGAAACTGCCTCGCTAAACGCGCTGAGGTTGGACAGTAAAAATGATTCGATTAAAGGCTTGGCTGTGGTGTGATGTCACGCCACGGAATACGTCAGCAGATTGAACTTGTGTAAATGTTATTCTCTCTACAGTGGTATGTGGAACTTATTTTGCAGAGCCGGACACTATCCTTGTGTTCAAAATCTTCTATGAAGTATTCAGAGGAGGAACCCGCCTTGCAATGCCGAAGACAATATGCACGCGGGACTCGTCGTCATTGAAGCCTGGTTCAGGGGCTACTGAGGGAGTCCTGGATTAGGGGTGTCCGGATAGCGGACTATAGCCTTTGGCGGACTCTGGACTTTGAAGATACAAGATTGAAGACTTCGTCCCGTGTCCGGATGAGACTTTCCTTGGCGTGGAAGGCAAGCTTGGCGTCTGGATATGTAGATCTCCTACCATTGTAACCGACTCATGTAACCCTAACCCTATTTGGTGTCTATATAAACCGGAGGGTTTTAGTCCGTGGGACGAACAACAATGATACCATAGGCTAGCTTCTAGGGTTTAGCCTCTCACGATCTCGTGGTAGATCTACTCTTGTACTACCCATATCATCAATATTAATCAAGCGGGAGTAGGGTTTTACCTCCATCGAGAGGGTCCGAACCTGGGTAAAAACATCGTGTCCCTTGTCTCCTGTTACCATCCGCCTAGACGCACAGTTTGGGACCCCCTACCCGAGATCCGCCGGTTTTGACACCGACAAGAACTTCAAGAAGAATGGCAAGCAAGTTGCTGCTCAAGTGAAGAAGCCCAAGTCTAGACCTAAGCCTGAGACTAAGTGCTTCTACTCCAAAGGACTAGTCCTTTGAGCGAAGAACTGCCCCAAGTATTTGGCGGATAAGAAGGATGCAAAGTGAACAAAGGTATATTTGATATACATGTTATCGATGTGTACTTTACTAGTGTTTATAGCAACCCCTCAGTATTTTATACTAGTTCAGTTGCTAAGATTAGTAACTTGAAACGGGAGTTGCAAAATGAACAGAGACTAGTTAAGGGTGAAGTGATGATGTGTGTTGGAAGTGGTTCTAAGATTGATATGATCATCATCGCACACTCCTATACTTTCGGGATTAGTGTTGAACATAAATAAATGTTATTTGGTGTTTGTGTTAAGCATGAATATGATTTGATCATGTTTATTGCAATACTGTTATTCATTTAAAGTCAGAGAATAATTGTTGTTCTATTTACATGAATAAAACCTTCAATGGTCATACACCCAAGGTGAATGGTTTATTGAATCTTGATCGTAGTGATACACATATTCATAATATTGAAGCCAAAAGATGCAAAGTTAATAATGATAGTGCAACTTATTTGTGGCACTTGCCGTTTAGGTCATATTGGTGTAAAGCGCATGAAGAAAATCCATGCTGATGGGCTTTTGGAATCACTTGATTATGAATCAGTGGATGCTTGCGAACCATGCCTCATGGGCAAGATGACTAAGACTCCGTTCTCCGGAACAATGGAGCGAGCAACAAACTTGTTGGAAATAATACGTATTGATGTATGCAGTCAGATGAGTGTTGAGGCTCGCGGCAGGTATCGTTATTTTCTGACCTTCACAGATGATTTGAGCAGATATGGGTATATCTACTTGATGAAACATAAATCTGAAACATTTGAAAAGTTCAAATAATTTCAGAGTGAAGTGGAAAATCATCGTAACAAGAAAATAAACTTTCTACGATCTGATCGTGGAGGAGAATATTTGAGTTACGAGTTTGGTCTTCATTTGAAACAATGCGGAATAGTTTCGCAACTCACGCCACCTGGAACACCACAGCGTAATGGTGTATCCAAACATCGTAACCGTACTTTATTAGATATGATGCAATCTATGATGTCTCTTACTGATTTACCACTATCATTTCGGGGTATGCATTAGAGACAGCTGCATTCACGTTAAATAGGGCACCATCTAAATCCATTGAGACGACACCATATGAAATGTGGTTTGGCAAGAAACCAAAGTTGTTGTTTCTTAAAGTTTGGGGTTGCGATGCTTATGTGAAAAAGTTTCATCCTGATAAGCTCAAACACAAATCGGAGAAATGTGTCTTCATAGGTGTCGGTGTCAAAACCGGCGGATCTCGAGTAGGGGGTCCCAAACTATGTGTCTAAGGCGGATGGTAACAAGAGGCGGGGGACACAATGTTTACCCAGGTCCGGGCCCTCTCGATGGAGGTAATACCCTACTTCCTGCTTGATTGATCTTGATGATATGAGTATTACAAGAGTTGATCTACCACGAGATCGTAGAGGCTAAACCCTAGAAGCTAGCCTATGGTATGATTGTTGTTGTCCTACGGACTAAACCCTCCGGTTTATATAGACACCGGAGGGGCTAGAGTTACACAGTCGGTTACAATGGGAGGAGATCTACATATCCGTATCGTCAAGCTTGCCTTCCACGCCAAGGAGAGTCCCATCCGGACACGAGACGAAGTCTTCAATCTTGTATGTTCATAGTCCAACAGTCCGGCCAAAGGATATAGTCCGGCTGTCCGGATACCCCCTAATCCAGGACTCCCTCAGTAGCCCCTGAACCAGGCTTCAATGACGATGAGTCCGGCGCGCAGATTGTCTTTGGCATTGCAAGGCGGGTTCCTCCTCCGAATACTCCATAGAAGATTTTGAACAGAAGGATAGTGTCCGGCTCTGCAAAACAAGTTCCACATACCACCGTGGAGAGAATAATATTTCCACAAATCTAATCTGCTGACGACCCCTCACAACGTGACATCACGCCGTGGCCTGTTCCTTACATGAACCGTTTTTCCAAACCAGCCTGCATGCTTTACGAGGCGATTTTACTGGCACGTCTTGTCGGAGCAGAGATCGTGTCCCTCTTATTACGGGATTCTCATCAACACAGACGTGGGTAACCCAACCGTGCCCGTTGGCATGACTCCTCGATTGAAGGCAAGTCCCAAACGGTCACGAGAAGGACGCTTGGTATTCATCCTCTTTATAAAGAGACCAAGGCCTATCCTTTTTTCTCCTCGAACTTAATCGAATCCCCCCCCCCCCCCCCCCCGCTTCGAGTTCCAACACTCGAAGCTCAGGTCAGGTGCTTCGGACCTTCAACCATGTCCGGATCCAACCTTCAGGGTCGGTGGATGCCTTCCTCCGTCACGGAGGAAGACATCAAAAAGCTAAGAGAGGCCAGGTTCTTGACCGGCAAAATCTCGCATAGGTTGCCTGCTCGAGGGTAGGTCATTCCCACTCCCGAACCCGGCGAGAGCGTTGTGTTCGTATCTCACTTCCTCCGAGGGCTAGGCCTTGCTCTAGATCCCTTTGTGAGGGGGCTCATGTTCTATTACGGGCTGGATTTCCATGATCTGGCTCCGGATTCCGTCCTCCACATCTCGTCGTTCATCATCGTGTGTGAAGCTTTCCTCCGCATTACCCCTCACTTCGGCCTGTGGCTCAAGACCTTCAAGGTGGAGCCGAAGATGATCGAGGGGCGGCACGCAGAGTGCGGAGGTGCCGTAATAAGCAAAAGTGCCAATGCCCCATTGCCAGAGGGTTCCTTCCAGGAGGTGTCCAACTTATGGCAACGAGAGTGGTTTTATATCACAGCTCCCAGGGGTACCAAGTGGATGGCCGCCCCTTCTTTTCGCTCGGCCCCCCGCCACGACTGACGTGATGGATTAACAAGGGGCTAGACTGGGGGCCAGTAAAGGATGTGGCGGCATTGCAGAGCCGCATCCGGGATCTCCTCGAGAGAGATATCAGTCTGGCCACGGTAATGCAAGTCATGTTAATTCGTCGAGTCCTGCCCTGCAAACGTCGTCCCCTCCGCATGTGGGAGTTCAACCCGGAGGGACCGCGAGCTATTCAGCACTTCCTCGGCATGACGCTCGAAGAGATGTATCAATCGTTCTTCGAACCACAAATAATGTGTCCGGACACCACCGAAGGCGCAGGTCTGAGCTGCAATCGCCCAGATACCCAAGTAAGTAGTCCCATAGCCGAACACGTTGTCTTTTTATTTATCATGACATCATTCTGAAAAGCCGCTCTTTGACCAGGATTGGGTAACAAAGGCGAAGATGATCAGGTGTCCGGCCCCCCTCCCCGAGGTCTCACCGGATCCTGTACTAGCCAGGATGCTGGAGCTCGCGCCTTATCAAGCGCCCTCAGGGGAAGATAAAGGGGGGAAGAAAGAGGCTAGTGCCTCCACGGAGGAGGATAGCCGGGGAGAAGAAACTGAAATTCCCTCTCCCTAAAGAAGAAAAAGGACCGCCTCTGAAGACCAGGAGACAATGGTTTCCAAACAGGGGAAGAAATCTTCGCCAGAGGATCCTGCCCCGGGGGATACCCAGGCTGCACAATGCCCGCAAGGGGCTCAGCCCTCCACCAATGTGTAAGTAGAAGGGTACTTAATAGTGAAAATATCCTGCATTACTTCTGAGGAAAATAACCGAAGCATTTATCTTGTAGTTCGGATCGTAGCCCTTCTCAGTAGAGTTCGTCTTCTGGGGATCTTCTTCTGGTGATGATGGAGAGCGAGATGCCTCCCCCTGCCATCCCGCCTCATGAGACGGGCGACCCCCAGGTGTCGTCGCGGAGGGTTTCTCCTGATCCGACAAGGCCAGAGGGTAATCCTTTGGCCACCCGAAGTCCTCAGTGTCCGGCTCATCAAGAGAGCAACCGGAAGAGTCCGGCACCGTCTGGTGTGCGGTCGGACGCACTGAAGGATCTGCTAGAGCAAGCAGCTATCTCAGAAGTGCATCGCACGCTAATGGGTACGGTGATTGAGAGGATTTCATCCGCCAAAAGCGGGTTGCATGAAGCTTTTATGAGTCTGCTGAAAGGTTTTGAGGTACGTGAAATAGTGTGTATTTTTTGCCGTACCGCACATGTTAGGTGTGCCCTATACAGATAGTAGCCCCTGAGACTTTGGTTGCCATCGAGAGCGGCGGCAAATAGAGGATCATAGTCCCACGTAATAATCAATCCGCCTTCATATGCAGGTGGCGGAAGTTCCGGTGGCTAGCCGGACATGTGAGTTTGCCGAGCTGAAGCGGCAACTTGATGCGGCAGATGCCGACACCGGGCTTGTCAACAAGCGGCTTGACAAGGCACAAGGTATGTGATATCTCCGATGATCAGCACGTAGTAAGAGGAGCACAATGCCAGTATCTTTAATATGCTGTGACTGCAGATGGAGCTGCGGCCGTGGAGAGTCTTCAGGCGGAACTAGCCCGAGCCAAAGAACAAGCCAGGAATAGTGATGCGGCCGCTCTGAGGGCGGCCGAAGAGCTGAGAGCCGAACAGGCTGCCCATTGCTGAAGTAAGGAAAAGATGGTTGTTGGTGTCAAAACCGGCGGATCTCGGGTAGGGGGTCCCGATCTGTGCGTCTTAGGCTGATGGTAACAGGAAGCAAGGGACACAGATGTTTACCCAGGTTCGGGCCCTCTCGATGGAGGTAAAATCCTACTTCCTGCTTGATTAATATTGAAGATATGGGTAGTACAAGAGTAGATCTACCACGAGATCATAGAGGCTAAACCCTAGAAGCTAGCCTATGATGGTATGATTGTAATTGTGATCGTCCTTCTAAGCACCAACCTCTCTGGTTTATATAGACATCGGAGAGGGCTAGGGTTTTACATGGAGTCGGTTACAAGGAAGGAAATATAATATCCGGATCGACAAGCTTGCCTTCCACGCCAAGGAAAGTCCTATCCGGACACGGGTCGAAGTCTTGAGTCTTGTATCTTCATGCTTCAATAGTCCGGACGCTGTATATAGTCCGGCCGTCCGGATACCCATAATCCAGGACTCCTCGGTAGCCCACGAACCAGGCTTCAATGACGATGAGTCCGGCGCGCAGTCTTGTCTTCGACATTGCAGGGCAGGTTCCTCCTCCGAATACTCCAAAATAATTATCGAACACTTGAACCGTGTCCGGATCCACAAAATGATCTTCACATGCCACCGTAGAGAGAATGATATTTCACAAATGCAATCTGCTGACAACTTTTTAGGCAACGCGACGTGTCATTACGGTCGGGTCATTATTCGAACCGTTTTCCCACAACCAGCCACAGCGCATATTGCGAGGCGGTTTCCTTGACATGTCTTGTCAAAGCAGAGATCGTGTCCCCTTATCACGGGATTCTCATCAATACGGGTATGGGTAATCCCACCACGCCATCAATCGTGGCGCTTGGGAAGCAAGCGATTCCCAACGGGCAAGTGGGGAGGCGCACCGCTTTCGTCGCCTCTATAAAGGGATAAGATTTCTCCATTTTTACCCACGCCTTCTTCCTCCTTTGCCCACTCTTGCCTCCTCGAGCTCCAGCGCCCAAACCCAAGTCTTCTCCACACAGCTAAACATGTCTGGAGCAGGAGGCAAGTGGGTGGCTTCCACCGTCAAGGAGAAGCATATCGCAAACCTTCGGGCGGCCGGATACTTGGCGCGGACATTGGCAAGACCGGCTACCAGACGTCGGGCAGGTCATTCCGACCCCAGGACCCCACGAGAGGGTCGTGTTTGTCGCCCACTTCATCCGTGGACTGGGATTTCCACTTCACCCCTTCGTCCGCGGGCTCATGTTCTACTACGAGCTAGATTTTCATGATCTAGCCCCGAATTTCGTCCTCAACATCTCAGCGTTCATCGTCGTATGGGAGGCCTTCCTCCACATCCAGTCTCACTTCGGCCTATGGCTGCAAATCTTCTGCGTGAAGCCGAAGATTGTAAGCGGCCAGCAAGCGGAGTGCGGAGGGGCCATGGTGGGCAAGATGCTTAACGTCACCTGGCTGGACGGCTCCTTTGAAGAGACCGTAAAAGGGTGGCAATCGGGGTGGTTCTACATCACCGAGCCGCGCGGCGCCAGCTGGGCGGCGGCCCCCGAGTTCCGATCCGGAGCACTCATGCGGCTCACCTCCTGGGAAAAGAAGTTCCTGACTTGGGGCGAACCTACATAGCTGACCGGACTCCAAACCTGCATCAAGAGCATGAAGGACAAGAACATCAAGCTTGTCAATGTGATCCAGGTCATGCTCGTTCACCGGATTCTGCCGTGCCAAAGGCGGGCGTTCAATCTGTGGGAGTTCATCCCGGCCGAACACCAGACGCTTCAGAGGCTCTATGGCATGAAGCACAAAGACGCGTGGAAGGCGTTGTTCAAGGCCTCCGAAGTACCTCCTCCCACATCCAAGGACCACGGACCTCATGCAGCGCGGCCCCCGTGTCCGGTGAGTTCTGGGACTACAACCGGATTCGGCTTTTCCCAATACATTCATGGGGGAGTCTTAAGTATTTGTGTATATTTGATCAGGACTATGTGGAGACAGCAGAGCAGATTGACTGTCCGGCTCCGCTGCCAGAAGATCCAGCTGATGCTCTCCTGACAGAGATGCTGATCCCGGCGCCCTACAAGGCACCGGAGAAGAAGGCCGAAAAGAAGGCCCCGGGGACCAGGAAGGGTCTCCGGCGTAAGGTTGTGCCGGAAGCCTCGTCCGAAGATGACGAGGCGCACTCCTCCCCTGAAGAGGAGGAGGAAGAAGAAGAAGCCGCCCCATCCATAAAGGATGAGGGGCCTGAGGAGGCAGGCCATGGGGCTGGAGAGGCCCTCGACGCAAGGCCGTCATACCCACGTCGTCCGATGATTTAAACAGCTTCCTCCCGCGGAGGCGGAGGGAAGCGAGAAGAAACTCTACCTCCCCGCACTGGGGAGGAGAAAAAGAGGAAAGCCGCCCCAGAGGGGGAGGCTGGGACGCTCAAGAAGGGAAAGACGTCCCTTCCGGACTACTCCACTACGACCGCTCATAGCAAGGAAGAGTGGCTGCCCAGGGGGAAGCCCCTACCGCGATCGTAAGTGTCTGCACTCTACCATGATTTTACTTCATAGTTGTTTAATAACGCCGAACATATATGTAGTCCGGCCAGGGCTCATCCAGAGGTGTCGTCTTCGGATGGGTCTCTGAGCGCTTCAGAGATGAACTCGCTCCCGACGGCCACCACTCCCCAGCCTGCTGATGACACGGAGGTGTTGTCCCGAAGGTTCCCCGAGCGGGGGGACGTGACCCTGGAGACGCCCCAAGGTGGAGTTCTAGATGTCGGACACGCGGGGTTCAAGATCCCCGCGGACCGCGTCGATGAGAGCCGCAACATGGCGGACTCTCGACCGAACACTGTTCCGGAACCCTTGCCGGTTCCGGATTTAGGCGGGCAGCCCCTCGTTAGGGAGGGCGAGCCGTCCGTGCCGAGGGCTTCCGTAACGCCAGCGGCGCCGGATAGTCTGGTGGAAGCGCTTTGAGGCGCCTCCATGGATGACGAGCACCGTACTCTTATGAGTGGTGATTCAAAAGGTTATGTCCGCCAAAATGGGACTAACCGAAGCCTGCACAAGCCTCCTGACGGGCTTCGAGGTAAGTAATAAAAATGTGTGAAATTACCACCCGATAGGTAGTATCCCCTGATACTTTGTTTGGTGTTCGGAAAGAAAAGCCAAACGGAGGGTCAACTATAATCCGCAGGAGTCTAATAAGCGTTTATGTGAATAAGCATACCGTTCTGCTTGCCGCTGCTGCCCGCACAGCCGAGGTTGCCGAACTAAAGCGGGACCTGGAGCAGGCGCAAGGAGAGCTCGACCTCACGAAGAGGCGGCTCGAAGAGAGCAAAGGTGAGTGATTCTCCGCTCTTATGTATGTAAAAGATAAAATTTTTTAGTCTGACGACAGAGCGTCGTGACTGTGTGACAGGGTCCACCGCCGAAGTGGCGTCCCTGAAGAAAGCGCTATCCGAGGCCGAAGACAAGGAGTCCTTGGAATGCAAAGAGCGCGAGAAGCAAGGTGCTAGAGTGGGCGAGGTACAGCAAGAGCTCCAGGACCTCGGCAAGAAGTTCGAGTCCGTGGAGCATGATCTGAAGATGAAACAGGCCGAGCTTGCGAACGCCCTTGTGAGTATGAAAGACGCCAAGGCCGAAGCCGAGAAGGCACGGCAGGAGATCCAGGAGGCCAAAGGATAGCGGCGGGTAAGAAATTCTTTTTGCAAAGCAAACATGTGGAGGAGGCGTTTCTTTTACTTACTTGAATTCGGAGCTCTCCAGGGGCATTCGGCAGATTCGCCACGTGTCGATCGATGCCGCGGAGTTCTACCGTGCCCAAGAGGGGAGCTCAACGGAGAAGCTGTTCTGGTCCCGGTATCTTTGAGGCCGAACACTAACGCCTCGAGTGATCAATCAAGCAGTTGGTCAAACTCCTGGTCGGCGAAGTGGCTATGAAAGATTTCATAGTCCGGATGTGGCCTGGTGAGCCCCTGCCCACTAGCTACTTCGGCCTGATCAAGCGGATGGTGAATGCTTGTCTGCGGCTTGAAGTAATCAAGCGATCCATTTGCATCGAGGGTGCCCGCCGGGCCTTTGCCCGCGCGAAGGTGCATTGGGGCAAGCTGGATGCGGAGAAGCTGGTGAAGGACGGTCCGCCCGAGGGCAAGGAGCATCGCCATCCTGAGAAGTACTATGATGGCGTTATGAAAGGCGCTCGTCTCGTGGCCGATGCGTGTTACAAGGACAAGATCTTTGACTAAATGTACCTCTGCCGCTGTTGTAATTTAAAGATGAAGTTACTTGTGCTATGTAGCACAGTTTGATTTAAAATATTACCTTCTGTGCGGCTGTTTATAGAATACTGAAAGTAGGCCAATCGTCGGCTTCCGCCCCCACGCAACTAGTGCCGGGGTGTTCCTGGAAAAACCCGGATACTCTTTATCCAAATGTTTGGTCCCTTAAGGAGGTATCCCGCGCAGCGAACAAGGCAATCGGACTATGCGGCTTTATAACTTTCACTTAGCCATAGAAGTCTATAATTTTAAATTTCGGCGAAGCCCCTAGAATTTGGAGGGCCGAATTGGGGCGCTATATACGCCTAAATCGGACAAGGCCAACTCATCGCCTAAAGCGGAAAAAATCTTTAAGGATTATAAGACCTCTCGAACAGCGACCAGCTCTCGCCTCATCATGCCGGTCAGTTTTCGGCTTTCTCTACTGAGGTGCTCGTCCGGAAGAACCGGGACACAATCGCAGTAGTTCTCTCTGCGCTACCTTAGCCGATATAACGGAACATAAGGTACCAAAATAAGGGAGCCGGTCTAACCCAACTATAGACCCAAGACATGATTCGGAGCTGATGCATATAGTGCTATAAGTTCGGGGTGCCGCACTGTGCAAAGTGTTCGGACATTATTTGCCGTAGAACGGGGCACCATAGGAAGCCCCTGGCAAATGGACCGTACCGAAGTGTACGGATGTAATATCAAAGAAACATTTGTAATAAAAATGTTCAAATAAGAATAATGGGCTGACGCTATATATAATCTCCCATTGATGAAAATACGTTTAAGCGTATGTTTACAATGGATGCGTTAAGCAGAGATAAATAGGACTATTTAACATGTCCTATCCAGGGGCAGGCCGCGTATGGATATATAAAACAGGTATAACGATCGTAAATAGATTCCACCTGGGTGTTTCCTTCTGTGTGCGAAGCCTGTTGCCTCCTTGGTTTTTTCTCCTATGTAAGTCCGGTAATCCGGCTCTTCTGAAGAGGCTGCTATAAAGCAATGTCCTGAAAAAGAAGAAGGACGGGTTATGATGGTATGTGGTGGTTATCCCAAGACTTTGTTGGTGAGTCGTTGTTGTGCCTCCGCCACGCCCATGGTATCTTGAGTGCGTAATTGTGTATGCAGCGTGTACGAATGCTGCTTTGATGGGGCTTAAGCGGAGGCCGGACTGCTAGTCGCGCTCTTGGCGTGCCTGATGATCCTGTTGCGGGGTGCTCCAGACTCTCTTGACGGTGCTTGAAGTTGTTGTCACCGGATTGGTTTGTCGGAGGAGGCCGCATTGTACTTCCGTCGCGAGGGCTGCAGTATGTTCTTACATTCGAGAGAGCGGTCCATATTTCCGTTCACCGTTATGCCCCGCGTGGTCACGGCATCTTGAGCTTGAGGTATGCGTAGTGTGGTACCGCATCGAATCTAGCGAAAGCGGTTCGTCCGAGCGGTGCATGGTAACCATCATGCGGAAAGGGACGGTATCGAAGATTAACTCTTCGCCGGAAGTTATCCGGAGATCCAAGACCACTTCCAATGTTATAGATCCCGTGCAACGGGCCTCTACTCCGTGAATCACACCTTTAAAGGTGGTTTTGGTGGCCTTGATCCTTGAAGGGTCAATGCCCATTTTGCGACCGTGTGTCCTGATAAAGCAGGTTCAGGCTGCTGCCACCGTCCATAAGGACGCGCGTGAGGTGGAATCTGTCGATGATTGGGTCTAGGACCAATGCGGCCGAGCTGCCGTGACGGATGCTAGTAGGGTGATCCCTACGATCAAAGGTGATCGGATAAGCTGACCATGGGTTGAATTTGGGGGCGACTGGCTCCATCGCATAGACGTCCCGTAGTGCCCGCCTGTTCCGCTTGGGGATGTGCGTGGCGAGATCATGTTGCCCGTTTTCACCGGGGGATTTCTTCGTCCCCGTGTTCGACGTCGGGCTCCTCGTCATCGTCATTTGTGCAGCCCCTTGTCTTTGTCTTGGCGTTTATCTTGCTAGCTGTTTGAATACCCAGCAACCTCTATTGGTGTGGTTGGCTGGCTTGTCCGGTGGCATGAATTTGGCACGAAGCGCCCAAAGATGCGGTCCAGCATCGGACGGTCCCTGATTATTTCTTTTGAACGGCTTCTTCCGCTGACCGGGCTTGGATCCGCTGAATCCGGCATTGACTGCCGTGTCTTCAGTGATGTCGCCGTTGTTCCATCGCTTATGTCTGTTATGCCGTGGCTTGCCGTTATTGTCGCGGCCATCCGAAGTGCCAGAATGTGGCGTAGTGCTGCTGCAAGCCAACCAGCTGTCCTCGCCCGCGCAAAAGCGGGTCATTAGTGTTGTGAGAGCTGCCATGGACTTGGGTTTTTCCTGGCCGAGGTGTCGAGCGAGCCACTCGTCACGGATATTATGCTTAAAAGCCGCCAGGGCTTCGGCGTCCGGGCAGTCGACTATTTGGTTCTTTTTAGTTAGGAACCGAGTCCAGAATTTCCTGGCTGACTCCGGGTTGTTGAGTAATGTGGCTCAGGTCATCGGCGTCTGGTGGTTGCACATATGTGCCCTGGAAGTTGTCGAGGAATTCGTCTTCCAGGTTTTCCCAACTGCAAATGGAATTCGCTGGTAGGCTGTTTAGCTAGTGCCGGGCTGGTCCTTTGAGCTTAAGGGGAAGATACTTGATGGCATGTAGATCGTCTCCGCGGGCCATGTGAATGTGGAGAAGGAAATCTTTGATCCATACTGCGGGTCTGTTGTGCCATCGTATGATTCGATGTTTACGGGTTTGAACCCTTCTAGGAATTCATGATCCATTACTTCGTCAGTGAAGCAGAGGGGGTGTGCGGCGCCTTTGTACCAGGCTATGTGGCTACGCAGGTCAAATTGCTCTGGGCGGCTATGTTCGGCACGGCCGGACTTATTGAAGGTGTATCCGGCGTGACGGTCGTCGTCGCGTGCCGAGGCGCACCCCCGCGATCCATAGATCGATCTTGGATGTCCTATTTTGTTGTCCCGGGTCGTAGTATGTTGGCGTGGGGGTGTTGGCTGCTATGCGGACTGATATGCCATTTTATCCCGGCCACGAGGTGGCCTGTCAGCCGTATGGCGCTCGAGTCCGTATTCCTCGGCTGCCAGGACTTCAGTCCATCTATCTCTGAGCAGGTCTTGATCAGCTTGGAGTTCCTGCTGCTTCTTTTTCAGGCTCCTCGCAGTGGCTATAAGCCGACGCTTGAAGCGCTCTTGCTCTACGAGATCCTCAGGCACGCCGAACTCGTCGTCGCCGAGGCTAATCTAAATCTTCGGAGGGGGGGCATGTTGCTGTCCTCCTCCGGGTATTCGCCCGCCGCTTTGTTCTTCCGGGCTGACCTACTCATCCTCCTGCTCATCACCTTTCAAGGCGGGCTGGTCAGGATTGTATTCTTCTTCGCACCATTCGGATTGTTTTCGTCTCTGGGCCGGTATTGCTGTGGCGGGGCTTGGAGTGGCGCCGACGCCCATTTTTCCCAGAGGTTTTATCCTCCGTTGCCTCATCGCCATTTGTTTCCTTGAGTGTCCACTATATATATATATATATATATATATATATATATATATATATATATATATATATATATATATATATATATATATATATCATAAGAAGAGGTGGCTGTCACCCGCCGAGTGAGCGGTGGTTCATGTTCTTCTCCTGCATCGTCGTCCATACCGTCAATGTCTTCGGAGTCGAAGTCCAGTACCTCGGTTAAATCATCGACCATGGCAATGAAGTGGGTGGTGGGTGGGCAACGAATTCCTTCATCGCCTGCCTCCCACTCGAGCCGGACATAGTTCGGCCACGAGCCTCCTAACAAAGAGAGAGACTTTAATGAGTCTAGCATGTCGCCAAAGGGCGAGTGCTGGAAGATATCCGCATCGGTGAAATCCATTACCGAAGCCCAACCTGGCTCGGCTGGCTCGGGAGTGCGCGGACTGGAACCCACGTCCGGATACGAATCCAGGGGTCCGGAGTCACAGGTCACCACAGAGGTAAGACCCGTGTTTGGCTCTATCACCGATGAGTGTGCGACCTGCGGGGCGGGGTCCATCCCTCCGTCCTTAGGCAGCGCAGCCTGCTCCGGATTTAGGTCCGGGGCTACTGCGAGGGTGATACCCCGAGCTTTGTCCGACAACAGGTCTAAGCCATGCTCGTCGTGACTGTCCGGCGCTCCTGGCATAGGCCTGAATCAGTCGAAGATCAAGTCTCCGCGAATGTCCGCCGTGTAGTTCAGGTTTCCGAACCTGATCTGGTGGCCAGGGGCGTAGCTGTCGATCTGCTCCAGATGGCCAAGCGAGTTGGCCCGCAGGGCAAAGCCGCCGAACACGAAGATCTGTCCCGGGAGAAATGTCTCACCCGGGATCGTGTTGTTGACGATGACTGGAGGATCCATCGAACCCTGTAGCGACGACACATAGGAACTCTCAATGAAAGCACCAATGTCAGTGTCAAAACCGGTGGATCTCGGGTAGGGGGTCCCGATCTGTGCGTCTTAGGCTGATGGTAATAGGAAGCAAGGGACACAGATGTTTACCCAGGTTCGGGCCCTCTCGATGGAGGTAAAACCCTACTTCCTTCTTGATTAATATTGAAGATATGGGTAGTACAAGAGTAGATCTACCACGAGATCGTAGAGGCTAAACCCTAGAAGCTAGCCTATGATGGTATGATTGTAATTGTGATCGCCCTTCTAAGGACCAACCTCTCTGGTTTATATATATACCGGAGAGGGCTAGGGTTTTCATGGAGTCGGTTACAAGGAAAGAAATATAATATCCGGATCGCCAAGCTTGCCTTCCACGCCAAGGAAAGTCCCATCCGGACACGGGTCGAAGTCTTGAGTCTTGTATCTTCACGCTTCAATAGTCCGAACGCTGTATATAGTCCGGCTGTCCGGATACCCCCTAATATAGGACTCCCTCAATGGCCAAGATGCCGCCGACCGGTACCAGCTTCTTGAAAAGGAAAACCTAGCGAAGGCGACGGAGCTGGAGAAGGCCATGGTAGCGGCCAAGGAAGCCCGCTCGAAGATCGGAGCGTCGAAGGAGGAGCTGCGCCAAGCTGGAGATATCGCGGCTAGGAAGCCCTTCTTGCTGCAGGGCGAAGTTCGGAGATCCGAAGTATGCCCCTCTTGATCAACTATGGAGTTTTGCGGATGCGTATGTGGATCTGGCAGCCAGTGCGGCTGATGCAGCCGAGTACTTCAAGGATCAAAAAGATCGTGAAGTTGAAAAGCTATTCTGGTCGCAGTTCAACGGTCCAGCGCGTCCACTGCTGCTAAATGAGCGCATGACGGAGTGGGCCGAGCTCCATAGGTTGTCCGGGCTTGCCATGGGGTCTGTTGTGGATCATCTGTGGCAGAGAGGGCCACGACCGAAGAGTTATTTTGGTTTGGTGCAGCAGTTCCTTGGCGCTATGCCGCATATCGACGCTATGAAGAGGTCGGCGTGCATAGAGGGTGCGCGGATGGTACTTGCCCGTGTCAAGACATACTGGACAGACATGGAGGCCACCGCTATTGCAACCTGTGGTTCGCCGTTGGCGAGTAGCCGCCGAGCACTACTTTGAGGAAGTCCTTGAAGGCGCTGCTCAATAGAAGCTCGCTCAAGAATATTATGTTCTAGTGACATGTATTCCCATTGAAAAAGAAACAATGTTTTACTGAATTGTAAAGGTTGTTTTTATACTTTTGCCTGAAAGTGTTGTGATGCCTCCTGTGTGGCCGTTTATGTATATATGTATATAACCTGAAAGTTTGCAAATGTCCGGCTTTCACCCCCACGCATATAATGCGGGGGTGTTCGCAGAAGACGCGTTTTCACACTTGATCCAACGTCTTGGTCCATTAAGGAGGTGATAGCGCAGCGAACTAGGCAATCGGACTATATTGCTTTAACACTTTCACTTAGCCATAGGAGTTTGACAGTGGGGCTACTATATAGCCCCTGGTGGCTCCACGCTCATCCGAATATGGGGCACGTGCATGCCTGGCTGGGAAACGGCCCTTCCTTAATGCGAAGGAATCCTGAAGATTCTGCTAGGTCATCGAGTGGTTGACCAGTCTCACGCTTTATCATGATAGTCAGTTTTCGGCTTTCTCTACTGAGGTGCTCGTCCGGATGAACCAGGGCACAATCGCAGTAGTTTTCCTGGTTCCACCTTAGCCGATAGAGCGGAACGTAAGGTAGCAAAACGCAGGAGCCGGGCAAACCCAACATTTGACCAAAGACATGATTCAGAGTTGATGCATATAAGGCCAAACTCGTGACGACGAACAAAGGTATTCGGTCTTTATAATATATACCGGGCTAAACATTGCCCTTGATAATGAGCCCCAAGTGTTCGGGTACGTGCAATATTCTGACGTGGCCACATGCCAATAACGTCAGCATACTTCACGGTTGTACTGAGAATCCGGAGGATGTGAATCAACAAGAGCAGTAAAAAAGGTTTACGCAGGGTCTTAATCTAAAAAGAAACCTTTGAACGGGTCCCTGCTGCACGTCTGCGCCTGTGTCTCCGTTGTGCCATATCCTGGACGGGTGTAGCATGATCGTCATCTGTAAAAGAGAGGAACTTAGTTGAAAGTTGTCGTGCAAAAAATTGGTTACTCCAAATAAACCGTTTAAAATTCAAGATAAGTAGAGTTGAGTTGTAGCCATGTTTACACGCGGGGATCCCCTGGTACCATCTATAAGGGTACAACCACCAAACCTTTCTCAAGTACATCTGGTGATGTGCCGGGCTCGTTTAACCGTGCCCGTGGTCTTAACGACCGTTCATTTGCTTTGGTTGATGAGGCCGTCTAGTGTTCGGCTGTTAAAGCAGCCGCACATTCTTCCGCGCGTAAAGAACGCTCAATGTTTCCATTGACCGGGTATCTTGAGCTTGAGAGAAGCGTAATGCGGTATAGCGTTGAAACGAGCGAAGGCTGTTCGTCCGAGTAGTGCTTTATAGCCGCTTCGGAATGGAGCGATGTCGAAGTGTAACGTTTCACTTCGGTAGTTGTCGGGTGAACCGAATACTACTTCTAGTATTAGAGAGCCCGTGGAGCGGGCCTCTGGGCCTGGTATTACTCCTTTGAAGGTAGTATTAATGTGGCTAATTTTTGTTGGGCCTATCCCCATTTTGCGGACTGTGTCTTGATATATCAAGTTTAAACTACTGCCGCCGTCCATAAGGACCCGTATGAGATGGTATCCATTTATTATTGGGTCTAACACCAAAGCAGCCAATCCTTCGTGCCGGATACTTGTCGGGTGATCCCTGCGATCAAAAGTGATCGGACATGCCAACCAAGGGCTGAACTTAGGGGTGACGGGCTCTAGGGCTCGTGTGTTTCGAAGTGCATGTTTGTTTCTCCTCTTCGTCGCATGGATCATGTTCACTGTTTTGACCTCTGGTGGGAATTTTTTCTGTCCCCCAGTGCTTTGCTGGCGAGGCTCATCCTCGTCTTCGCTTAGTGTATCCTACCCCTTGTGTTCGGTGTTTAGCTTGCCGGACTGCTTGAAGACCCAACATTCTCTGTGGGTATGATTTGCAGGTTTATTGAGGGTGCCGTGGATCTGACATAGTTTGTCTAGAATCTTGTTTAGGCTGGACGGTCCATCCCTGTTGCCTTTTAAAGGTTTTTTCCGCTGACCTGGTCGAGAGCCTCTGAATCTGGCGTTTACCGCTGTGTTATCTGGGCTGTCTTCTTTATTCCGGCGCTTGTTTTTGCTGCATCGTGGTTTTACATTGCCATCCCTGACTTCGGATGTGCTTGGGTCGCTAGTGCTACTTCGGGCTAACCAGCTGTCCTCGCCCGCGCAAAAGCGGGTCATGAGGCTTGTTAGGGCTGCCATTGTTCTCGGCTTTTCTTGGCCGAGGTGTCTGGCAAGCCATTCGTCTCGGACGCTGTGCTTGAAAGCTGCTAAGGCTTCGGCGTCCAGACAGTCAACGATTTGGTTCTTCTTAGTGAGAAACCTGTTCCAAAGCTTTCGGGCTGACTCTCCGGGCTGTTGAATTATATGACTTAAATCGTCTTGCATCCGGAGGTCGGACATAGGTCCTTTGAAAATTAGCCCGAATGGCATCCTCGAGCTCCTCCCAACTTCCAATGGAGTTATCGGGGAGGCTTTTCAGCTAGTGCCGAGCTGGTCCTTTAAGCTTGAGGGGAAAGTACTTGATGGCGTGGAGATCGTCTCCACGAGCCATATGAATATGGAGGATAAAGTCCTCAATCCAGACCCCAGGGTCTGTGGTCCCGTCGTACGCCTCTATGTTCACTGGTTTGAATCCTTCTGGAAATTCGTGGTCCAACACCTCATCGGTGAAACATAGGGGGTGTGTGGCACCCCTGTGTTTAGATGTACCATGGCGTTCGGACGGTTGTGGTGTTCAGTTTTGGTTGTGCGCTGGAGCGCGTTTCTTTGATCCGTAGATGGATCTGGTTGCGCCGGCCTTTTGATGCGAGTCCTCGCATGGATCGTGTACTGACTTATGTGCGGCCTCGTTGGCCGCTCTATCGCGGCCACGGGGTCGTCGATGCGACCTGTCGTCTGTTTTATTTTTTGGCTGTGGGGGCTCTAAGGCCTCATCGTCGAATTCAGGCAGCAGCTTGCGCTTTGGATAGCTCTTCGCGTGGAGACTGCCAATGTACTTTTCTGCAGTGTCGAGCACTTTGTTCCATCTACTGTTGAGTGTATCTTGCGCGGCCTTGAGCCTTTGCTTCTGCTGCTTCAGACTCCTCGCAGTGGTGATAAGCCTTCTATGGAGGTTCTCTTGCTCCAAGTGCCTTTCTGGGATGATGTGTGCATCGTCATCCGGACTGTTCTCCTCTCCGGAGACAAGTTGATTAGCTTGACGCTCGGTGTCGTCGTGATCAGACAGCGGCTCCGTACTGTGTTTGTCGTCCGCTGGCTTACCCTGCTCTATCGCTGGGTCTATGTGGTCGTCGTTTCTTCCGGAGTCGACCGGGGTATTATTTTTTCTCGCGCTGTTATCGCTGTTTTTGCCGAGGCGGGATTTGGAGCAGCATCTATGCTGCCGCTTTGATTGCTTCTCGAGGGAGTTATCCTTCGCTGCATCCTTCCGTTCCTCATCAATATTTTCTTTGGGTGTATCCACCATGTATATGTCATGTGATGAAGTGGCGGTCCAGCGCCCTGTGGGCGGTGGTTCCTGTTCGTCTCTTGCATCGTCGCTGTCTTCGGAGTCGAAGTCGAGCATGTAGGTTAAATCGTCGACAATGGCTACTAAGTGGGTAGTGGGTGGGGAGCGAATTTCTTCGTCGTCCGCATCCCATCCTAGCCGGAGATAGTTCGGCCAAGGTTCTCCTGACAAGGAGAGGGTCCTTAACGAGTTTAGCACATCGCCGAAAGGCGAGTGCTGAAAGATATCCGCGGAGGTGAACTCCATGATCGGCGCCCAACTGAATTTGATAGGCATGGGCGTAAGCGGATCGGAGCCTGTGGCCGGGGTCGAATCCAATAGTTCGGCAGCACGACTCTCAAGAGGGGTAAAGTCTGTATTCAGCTCTATCGCCGCTGAAAGTGCGGCCTCCAAGGCGGGGTCTACTCGCCCGTCCTTGGATGGCGCAATTTGCTCCGGATTGAGGGCCGGAGTAGTTGCCGGTGTGATCTTCTGAACACTGTCCGACGGCAGAGCTATATCATGCTCGTCGTGATCGTGCGGCACACCTGGCATGGGCTCGAATCCGTCGAAGATCAAGTCTCCGCGGATGTCGGCAGTGTAATTCAAGTTTCCGAACCTGACCTGATGGCCAGGGGCGTAGCTCTCGATCTTCTCCAGATGGCCAAGCGAGTTCGCCCGCAGTGCGAAGCTGCCGAATACGAAGATCTTTCCGGGGAGGAAGACCTCATCCTGGACCGCATCGCTACCGATGATCGAAGGAGCCATCAAGCCTTATGGTGACGGCACAGTGGAACTCTCAATGAAAGCACCAATGTCGGTGTCAAAACCGGCGGATCTCGGGTAGGGGGTCCCGAACTGTGCGTCTAAGGCGGATGGTAACAGGAGGCGGGGGACACAATGTTTACCCAGGTTCGGGCCCTCTCAATGGAGGTAATACCCTACTTCCTGCTTGATTGATCTTGATGATATGAGTATTACAAGATTTGATCTACCACGAGATCGTAGAGGCTAAACACTAGAAGCTAGCCTATGGTATGATTGTTGTTGTCCTACGGACTAAACCCTCCGGTTTATATAGACACCAGAGGGGGCTAGGGTTACACAGAGTCTGTTACAATGGGAGGAGATCTACATATCTGTATCGCCAAGCTTGCCTTCCACGCCAAGGAGAGTCCCATCCGGACACGAGACGAAGTCTTCAATCTTGTATCTTCATAGTCCAACAGTCGGCCAAAGGATACAGTCCGGCTGTCCGGATACCCCCTAATCCAGGACTCCCTCAATAGGATACCCAAAGGAGACTGTTGGGTACACCTTCTATCACAGATCCGAAGACAAGACATTCGTTGCTAAGAATGGATCCTTTCTAGAGAAGGAGTTTCTCTCGAAAGAAGTGAGTGTGAGGAAAGTAGAACTTGATGAGGTAATCGCATTCGCTGCTCCCTTATTGGAAAGTAGTTCATCACAAAATTATGTTCCTGTGACTCCTACACCAATTAGTGAGGAAGCTAATGATGATGATCATGTAACTTCAGATCAAGTTACTACCGGACCTCATAGGTCAACCAGAGTGAGATCCGCACCAGAGTGGTACGGTAATCCTGTTCTGGAGGTCATGTTACTTGACCATGACGAATCTACTAACTATGAGGAAGCGATGATGAGCCCAGATTCCACGAAATGGCTTAAGGCCATGAAATCTGAGATGGGATCCATGTATCAGAACAAAGTGTGGACTTTGGTTGACTTGCCCGATGATCGACAAGCCGTAGAAAATAAATGGATCTTCAAGAGGAAGACGGACGCTGATAGTAGTGTTACTATCTACAAAGCTAGACTTGTCAAAAAAGGTTTTTGACAAAGTTCAAGGTGTTGACTACGATGAGATTTTCTCACTCGTAGCAATGCTTAAGTCTGTCCGAATCATGTTAGCAAATTGCCACATTTTATGAAATCTGGCAAATGGATGTCAAAACTACATTCCTTAATTTATTTCTTAAAGAAGAGTTGTATATGATTCAACCAGAAGGTTTTATCGATCCTAAAGGTGCTAACAAAATGTGCAAGCTCCAGCGATCCATCTATGGACTGGTGCAAGCATCTCAGAGTTGGAATATACGCTTTGATGAGTTGATCAAAGCATATAGTTTTATATAGACTTGCGGTGAAGCCTATATTTACAAGAAAGTGAGTGGGAGCACTACATAATTTATGATAAGTATATGTGAATGCCATATTGTTGATCTGAAATAATGTAGAATTTTCTGGAAACCATAAAGGACTATTTGAAAGGAGTTAAAAAAAAAGACCTCGGTGAAGCTGCTTACATATTTAGCATCAAGATCTATAGAGATAGATCAAGACGCTTGATAAGTTTTTCTAATGAGTACATACCTTGACAAGATTTTTAAGTAGTTCAAAATAGTCAAAGAAAGAGTTCTTGCCTATGTTACAAGGTGTGAAATTGAGTAAGACTCAAAGCCCGACCATGGCAGAAGATAGAAGGAGAATGAAAGTCATTCCCTATGCCTCAGCCATAGGTTCTATAAAGTACCCCATGTTGTGTACCAGATCTATTGTATACCCTACACTGAGTTTGGCAAGGGAGTACAATCGTGATCTAAGAGTAGATCACTGGACAACGGTCAAAATTATCCTTAGTGGAATAAGGATATGTTTCTCGATTATGGAGGTGGCAAAAGGTTCGTCGTAAAGGGTTACGTCGATGTAAGTTTTGACACTAATATAGATGACTCTAAGTCTCAATCTGGATACATATTGAAAGTGGGAGCAATTAGCTAGAGTAGCTCCGTGCAGAGCATTGTTGACATAGAAATTTGCAAAATACATACGGATCTGAATATGGCAGACCCGTTTGACTAAACTTCTCTCACAAGGAAAACATGATCACACCTTAGTACTCTTTGGGTGATAATCACATGGCAATGTGAACTAAGATTACTGACTCTGGTAAACCCTTTGAGTGTTGGTCACATGGCAATGTGAACTATGGGTGTTAATCACATGGTGATGTGAACTATTGGTGTTAAATCACATGGCGATGTGAACTAGATTATTGACTCTAGAGCAAGTGGGAGACTGAAGCAAAACTGCCCTAGAGGCAATAATAAAGTTATTATTTATTTCCTTATATCATGATAAATGTTTATTATTCATGCTAGAATTGTATTAACCAGAAACTTAGTACATGTGTGAATACATAGACAAACAGAGTGTCACTAGTATGCCTCTACTTGACTAGCTCGTTGAATCAAAGATGGTTAAGTTTCCTAGTCATAGACATGAATTGTCATTTGATTAATGGGATCACATCATTAGCAAATGATGTGATTGACTTGACCCATTCCATTGGCTTAGCACTTGATCATTTAGTATGTTGATATTGTTTTCTTCATGACTTATACACGTTCCTATGACTATGAGATTATGCAACTCCCGAATATCGGAGGAACACTTTGTGTGCTACCAAACATCACAACATAACTGGGTGATTATAAAGGTGCTCTACAGGTGTCTCCGATGGTACTTGTTGAGTTGGCATAGATCAAGATTAGGATTTGTCACTCCGGTTGTCGGAGAGGTATCTCTGGGCCCTCTCGGCAATGCACATCACTATAAGCCTTGCAAGAAATGTGACTAATGAGTTAGTTGTGGGATGATGCATTACGGAACGAGTAAAGAGACTTGCCGGTAGCGAGATTGAACTAGGTATTGAGATACCGACGATCGAATCTAGGGCAAGTAACATACCGATGACAAAGGGAACAACGTATGTTGTTGCGGTTTGACCGATAAAGATCTTCGTAGAATATGTGGGAGCCAATATGAGCATCCAGGTTCCGCTATTGGTTAATGACCGGATATGTGTTTCGGTCATGTCTAGATAGCTCTCGAACCCGTAGGGTCTGCACGCTTAACATTCAGTGACAATCGGTATTATGAGTTTATGTGTTTTGATGTACCGAAGATAGTTCAGAGTCCCGGATGTGATCAGGGACATGACGAGGAGTCTCGAAATGGTCGAGACATAAAGATTGATATATTGGGTGACTATGTTCAGACACCAGATGAGTTCCGGGGGTCACCGGATAATTATCGGAGTGTCGGGGGGTTATCGGAACCCCCGGGGGGACTATTGGGCCTACATGGGCCATAGGGAAGAGGTGAGGCAGCCCACAAGGGGCAGCCGCGCCCCCTCCCTATAGGGAGTCCGAATTGGACTAGGGAGGGGGGGGGGTGCTCCCCCCCTTTTCCTTCTCCTTTCCCTCTCCTTCCTTCCCCCTTCCTCCTCCTAGTTGGACTAGAAAAGGGAGAGTCCTACTCCTACTAGGAGGAGGACTCCTCCCCCTCCTTGGCGCGCCCCAAGGCCGGCCGGCCTCCCCCCTTGCTCCTTTATATACGGGGGCAGGGGGCACCCTAGAAAACACAAGTTGATTGTTTCCAGCTGTGTGCGGTGGCCCCCTCCACCATAATCCACCTCGGTCATATCGTCGTAGTGCTCCGGCGAAGCCCTGCGCCTGTAGCTTCATCATCACCGTCATCACGCCGTCGTGTTGACGAAACTCTCCCTCGACACGCTGCTGGATCGTGAGTTCATTGGATGTCACCGAGCTGAATGTGTGCAGATAGTGGAGGTGCCGTACTTTCGGTACTAGGATCGGTCGATCGTGAAGACGTACGACTACATCAACCACGTTGTCATAACGCTTCCGCCACGGTCTCACGAGTGCGTGGACAACACTCTCCCCTCTCGTTGCTATGCATCACCATGATCTTGCATGTGCATAGGTATTGTTTTGAAATTACTACGTTCCCCAACACTATTGCAGCCTACATACAGAAGATGAACCAACACATTCGTCGATATGAGAATCAGATGTGCGCTAACATGATGGATACCAAGAAGGTGATAATCCGGAACATGGAGCTAGGAGGAACTCAAGGCAACTCGCGATGGATACGACGAGGAAATTGCTGTGTTACTGGAGCAGAATGAAGACCAGAAGAGGAAGCTGGGAATACCCATGGTGAATCCCGAACCTGAAGTGGACATTCGTTCTGAAGACTACATCATACTAGATGAAACCGACACCGACAGTGATGATGAGGACAATGATGATTGTGAAGACGAAGCTGGAGTGAATATTATGGAGTCTTCCACCGATCAAAATTTCTAGTCGACCACCATATTACTATTAGAATTCTTCCAAGTAGTTATAAATTGTTCATGAGATTTTCTAATAGTAGCTTAGATCGATTATATGCATTTTTGTTTGAACAACAAAAACAACAACAACAACAACAACAACAACAACAACAACAACAACAACAACAACAACAACAACAACAACAACAACAACAACAACAAAAACAACAACAACAACAACAACAACCCACTGCCACCACCCCAGTTGATAACCTAGCCAGTTTCCTAAGGTCGAATCCGCCGGTGTTCTCTAGCAGCACCAAGCCGATTGTTGTTGATGACTGGCTCCGCAAGATTGGAAGGGAGCTAACCACCGCAGGTTGCACTGATGCTGAGAAGGTGCGCTTTGCTGCACATCAACTGGATGGACCCGCAACTTCTTGGTGGGAGAACTACACCGCCACTTTCCCCGTGGCCAATGTTACTTGGGATCGGTTTCAGCAGGCCTTCCGCACCACACATGTCTCAGCTGGAGCCATGAGTATGAAGAAGCGTGAGTTCCGCAACTTATGCCAGGGGAATCGTACTGTGGTGCAATACGTGGATGAGTTCAGCAAGTTAGCACGCTACGCCCCAGATGATGTGGCCACAAATGCCGCGAAGCAGGAGAAGTTTCTTGAAGGACTGAATGATGAGCTGAGTATGCAGTTGATGGTGGCAACATTCACCAACTACCAGGAGCTGGTAGACAGGGCCCTCAAGATTGAAGGCAAGTAGCAGCAGATAGAGAGCTGCAAGCGGAAGTATGGACAGGGGAAGTACAACTCTGGAGCTCAGTAGAAGCCCCGCTATACCCCGTACTCGGGAGGACACACTCATCATACCCATGAAGGACATAACCATGGAGGACATTCTCATCCTGGAGGAAGTGGACACAACCACAGTGGCCCTAAGAATGGAAATGGGAATGGAGGAAACAGCAGTCACAGCCGTTCCAACCCTGCGACACCCTCCAAGAAGGATCTGAGTCACATTACTTGTTTCAAGTGCGGGAAGACCGGACACTACGCCAATGATTGTTCTGAGGCAAAGAATGGTAATGGCAATGGAAGCTCTAGAGAGAAGCCAAATCCCTTCACCAGAGGTCAGGTGAACCACGTCAACATGGAGGAAGTTGAAGAGCAGCCTGACGTAGTTATTGGTAAGTTTTTGATTAATTCATTTACAACCCTTGATCTTTTTTGACACTGGTGCATCGCATTCATACATATCAAGGGGATTTGTGGATAAGTTTAGGTCGCCAACCGTAGCCATTAAGACACCTATGTTAGTAAGCTCACCAGGAGTAGTGTATATGGCTAGCCGAGGATGTTTTCAGTTGCCATTGACCATAGGTAGGCATGTCTTTCCCACAGATCTCATTATTTTGGAATCACAAGGATTGGATGTGATACTAGGCATGGATTGGCTATCCAAGTATGGGGGAAACATCGATTGTGCTAGTAAGTCGATTCTGCTCACCACCCTAGAAGGAAAACGGGTCAAGTATGTGTCTAGGCATGCGCTAAGGAGGACTCAAGTAAATTCACTTTCGGGAGTTGTTCAGGAGGAAGTGACAATTGTGAAGGATTATCCCGATGTATTCCCGGAAGAACTACCAGGCATGCCACCAGACCGAGACATAGAGTTTTTGATCGAGCCATTGCCAGGCACCGGACCAATATCGAAGAGGTCGTGCCGGATGCACGCAAATGATCCAGAGGAAATTAAGAAGCAGATTAGGGAGTTATTGGGGAAAGGTTATATTCGACCAAGTTCATCACCGTGGGGAGCCCCAGTGCTCTTAGTTGAGAAGAAGGATGGATCCTTGAGAATGGTTGTTGATTATCGTGCATTGAATGAGGTGATGATCAAGAACAAATATCCTCTACCGATGATCAATGACTTGTTCGACCAGCTGCAGGGAGCTAAAGTGTTCTCCAAGATCGATCTCCGATCAGGTTATCACCAACTGAAGATCCGAGAACAGGATATACCTAATACAACTTTTACCAGAAGGTATGGGCTATATGAGTACACGATCATGTCTTTTGGTTTGACTAACGCCCCTGCCTAATTTTTGAGTATGATGAATAAGGTGTTCATGGAGTTCTTGGATAAGTTTGTTGTGGTGTTCATTGATGATATATTGGTGTACTCGAAGAATGAAGAAGAACATAAGGAACATTTGCGATTGGTTCTCGAGAAGCTCAGGGAACATCAGCTATATGCCAAGTTCAACAAATGTTAGTTTTGGTTGAAGGAAGTCGGATTTCTCAGACATGTTATATCCGGGGAAGGAATAGCAGTAGACCCTTCCAAGGTTCAGTCTGTCACCAAGTGGTTGGCACCCACCTCAGTTGGAGAGGTACGCAGTCTCCTTGGACTTGCAGGATATTATTGGAGATTTATTGAGAATTTTTCCATGATTGCAAAACCCATGATGGAGTTATTGAACCAAGGATTGTGAGCCAGTTTTCAGGAGTTGAAGAAATGCTTAGTTACAGCCCCAGTGCTAATTCTTCCGAATATACACAAGGATTTCCAAGTGTATTGCGACGCTTCTCGCCAGGGACTTGGAGGCGTTCTTATGCAAGAAGGAAGAGTTGTTTCATATGCCTCATGTCAGCTTCGACCTCATGAGTTGAATTATTCCACACACGATTTGGAGTTAGCAGCCGTAGTGCATGCGCTCAAGACCTTGAGACATTTTCTTATCAGAAATCGTTGTGATGTTTACACGGATCATAAGAGTTTGAAGTACATTTTCACACAGAAGGAGTTGAACCTCGGGCAGAGGAGATTGTTGGAGCTCATAAAGGATTACGACATGAAACTGCATTTTCATCCAGGAAAGGCCAATGTCGTGGCTGATGCTTTGAGCCGCAAGAGTTATGTCAATACTCTCATAACTGGAGGATTACCTCAGGAGTTAGCTGGCAATCTCAGAGAACTTCGCTTGGATGTAGTTCCGAGAGGTTTTGTTGCAGCATTGGAAATTCAGTCCACTTTGTTGGGAAAGATCCGAGAAGCCCAGAAGACAGACATGGAAATTGCGGAGATAATAGAAAAGATGTGTAAAGGAAAGGCCAAAGGTTTTCGTAAGTATGAACACGTAACTTTATGGTTTGAGGATCGCATCTATGTGCCAAATGACCCAGAGATCAGGAAGTTAATTCTTCAAGAGGCTCATGATTCGCCTTATCGATTCACCCAGGCAACACCAAGATGTATCTAGATTTGAAGGAACGTTTCTGGTGGACGGGTTTGAAGAAGGATATCGCCGAGTATGTAGCAGTATGCGATGTATGTCAGAGAGTTAAGGCAGAGCATCAGAAACCAGTAGGATTACTTCAGCCTTTGCCGATACCCGAATGGAAGTGGGATAAGCTTGGCATGGATTTGATCACCGGATTACCCAGGACACGTTCAGGATATGACTCCATCTAGGTCGTAGTTGATCGCTTGACCAAGGTGGCTCACTTTATCCCCGTGAAAACCACTTATACGAGCGTGAAGTTGGCCAAGATATATATGACCAGAATCGTATGTCTGCATGGAGTTCCGAGGACCATCATATCAGATAGAGGAACACAGTTTACTTCGAAGTTTTGGAATAAGTTACACCAAACTTTGGGTACCGGGCTAGAGTTCAGTATAGCCTTTCATCCATAGAAAGATGGGCAGACCGAGAGAGTCAACCAGATTCTGGAGGACATGTTGAGAGCTTGTGATGTAGGGTGGAACCCTATAGCGTCGATCTTTCACGTTTGGAGTGGATCCTACGGGGAGACACGAAGAACGAGCGGAAGAACACGAGGAAATCACGGGGAGGAACGAGGGAAGACACTCAACCAACAAGGAATCGGTGAAAATGCTAGATCAAAGAACACAAAGAGATACACGAGATCCAAAGTCAACAATGGTAGAGGATACAAAGGAACCGTTCTTCTCCGCGAGGAGGGCTTGAATCCACAAGGGGATCTTCCCACGAGGGGGTCTTGAATCCGATAGGATCTTCTCCGAAGAGGCCGCGGTCTCTCACAAGGAGGAGATCCGATGGATGAGCGAAGCTCTATCTCTAACTTGAGCTAAATCAACGCTGACCCTAAAACGTAGGTGGAGGGGGAGTATATATAGTCTAAGGGGCGAAGGGGCACATGGGCCTCGGCCCGGATGCACTGCACGCAGGCAGGGGAGGCCGAATGTCCGGGCGTTGGGCCGGATGTCCGGGCCTTCACGAGGTGCCGGATGTCCGGGCTAGTGGGCCGGATGTCCGGGCTGGAGTGGCCGATGTACGCTCTCTGGATAGCGTCGCGGATTTCGAGGCGGCGCGGATGTCCGACCCGTCGTCATGGGCGCCCGGATGTCAGGGGTCGGCGGATGTCCGGCTGTGAAAGTCGCTGGCCGGTCTCTCTGGTCTTCTTCTAGTTGGTGGCGCGGATGTCCGGCGGCTGTAGCTCATGGCGACTCCACCTGAGGCACTTCTTGATCCGCTTTCGTGTGGACTTGGCGTATGCCTCGAGCATCTCCATGGTTGTCTCCTTGGTTCCTAAGCACATGTAGCATCTTTGCATTAGGTAGCAACCATGTCTCGTACGAGTGGAAAGGGGAAGCATGTAGGAACGGGTTCACCTTAGGTCCAATGGCGTATGCCCGAGTGTACATGGGGATGATCGTAGGATGCTCCGCATCATCTCCGCTCCCTTGGGAAAGATCCGACCTCGGATCGAAATCCTCATCACCATGGAAACGGATGTCGTGGACAGACTTGTAATTGGACGGAGTGGAAGTCATGGCGCAATCCAAGTACTTCAAGATGTCGTCGGGATGGTAGACATGCAAAATGAGCAAACACAAGCGACACTTGGAAATACAATGGTTAGTGCACACAAGGTGTCCATCATGTAAGAATGAGGTCGTCCAAAGGAATTGTTCATGACAAGGCATGAGATGCTTATCCAAATGATGTAAAATGACATGTAAAGCATTCATTGTGCACACAAATGTAAAGTGAATGTGATCAATGCAACCACGGTGCAAAATGATGTCATAGTGAGACGGTTTATCAATAGAATGAATATGGCAATGGATGCTCAACATGTGTATGTTATCATGCAATTGATGATGGGCAATATGATCATGATGTATGAATATGCCATCAAGGAAGATCACAACAAATTTGCTAAGGAAGTGAACAAGCTCATATATCATGGATGACATGGGAATACAAGATGCAACAAGGCAATCATAATGTGTGTCAATCCATGCATGGGGTGCAAACTTGTGGTGAGTATGATATGTCCATTGAGCATGACATGTATGAGCACAATCAACAAATATGGAGGTGTTGGTGTACCAATGCTCGAAATCGCGGCAAGAGTGGAGGTTCGAAGGTTCCTCCAAGAAGTGCGAGCGCTCCTCAATGTGAAGGTCCAAAGAGCCAATCTCCAATGTCGCTCCTCCGGTCGCGAGATGTATCATGTAGACAACAAGAAGGAAAAAACAATGAAAGAGTGACCCATCCAATATGCAAACTTGAGGATGGTTCAAAGGGAAGGAGTTCACCATTAGTAGATTCTGGCAAATGTTGGTGTTGCACATCGTGTATGCCTTCGCATGACCAAGTTGTCGCATAACGACATCGCCTTGTGAAACCTCCAAAATGAAAGAACATGACAAACACTCGGAAAAACAAATGAGGTTAGCGAAAATGTAAAACCTATCATTCGAGTGGTAAGATACCCAACAAGTGTATGCATCGTGTTCATCATAAGAAGGTACAAGGGAGCGTGTCATAGTATGGAGGCATATGATGCAAGAACAACCAAATGCAATAGGCTCAATCAAACAAGCATGCATCACAAGTGAAGTGTCCAAGTCTCCAAGGTCATTAAGCATAGAGGCAACTATAGGAGGCAAGCGACAATACACAAGATATATCATGTGAGAGGCATGAACATATATGTCATCAACCCAAGAAAGCAAGTGATAGTGGAACATGGGTGATGCAACATAGCTAGCAATCATAGATATCAAGTCAAGAAAGCTAGTAGTGCGAAGATGCAACGTACTAGAAGGAATCATGGCAATCATGTCATGGGTGCAAATAGTGTGCATGAATACTTCACATGACATGTTACAAGCATGAAGGCAAGATATGAGCAAAATAGCATCAATAGCATGGGGCACATGGTAAACATGGTAATAGCAACAAGGATCTCCACCAAGCATGCAAATACACATAGAGGTATCATAATGGTGAATCATGGGTAGATGCAAGCAAGGGTCACAGTTGCATGGCAAAGGCATAGGAGCAAGCATAACATGCAAAGTGAACACGGGAAAATGAGCATAAGGTGACAAGTGGTAAATGGCCCATAGCCGTGTGAGAGCCAAGTAGAAGAGATGTGCATCGTCCTTGCGTGAAGGGAACGGTGGTAAGGATAGTCCACGGGATCCCAAAGCATCGTTGCTCTCAAGAGCTCGTTTCGTCAACTCATGGGATTGAGAAGTTGACGAGTATACATGAGTACCTACACAAAACAAAGACAAAGGAAAAATTGTGTGTGCGTGGTAGATGTACGCATCATCCATCATGATGCATACGTGCGTGTGTTTGTTAGCACAAAATATCCAATGCTCAAATAAATGAGATGCGTGATATAGAAACATGTCATCCATCATGATAGGTTTGTTGTTATGCATGGCATAATGGAGACTCAAATTGTGTAATGCATCTTGGGAAATATCGAGAGCATTGTTATTCATGGAATGCATATGGTGTACACAATCATGGTAATCATGCAAAGTATGAAATGCATCAAGATCTCCTAATATGTATGAGGAAACTATGGGGGTCTCCTCATGAGCATTAATGGAAACATCACATGGAGAATATTGACAACATCCAAAACAATGCATATTTGGAACAATGTGATCATGGCATAGAATAGTAGGCAATTGCATAAATCATGTAAAGGAAGCATGGCAATATCATCACAAGAGAAGCAAAAGCCTATGACCATCATCTCGTCATCTATGCCATAAGTGCAAATGGGATTTATTTAAATGGGGCATGCATAGTTACTATGTTGAGATTTTAATGATTCAATATGGGAGATCTCACTCATAGCATATGACAAGTTCAATGGATTGTCAAACATGAAGTGACCAATAGAATTTTCACAAGATATCCTATGAAGCATAGCATCACAACTAGGCAACTCAACATGCTCATCATCATATTCATCATAAATAGGTAAGTCAAGGCATGAAGAAGTTTCACTAGCATGAAGCATGGTAATAGGTGGGTCGACATCATGGGAGCAATCAATGTCAAGATGGTCCACTAGTGGGACAAGAGAAGTACCATCACCTATGTTACCTTTGGAGCATCGCTCATGTGTTGTAGGTGAGGTGTCAATGATCCATTCGTTGTCATCTTCATCTTGATGGAACCATGTGGGGGTGTATCATCGTCCACCATGGCCATCGTCGTCTCCAATGTAGGGATGGACTCGTCGAGGATAGGCATGTCGTCATGTAGGAGACCTAGCACCAAAGAAGAAAACACACTAGGAGTAGAGGTTAAGTCGTTAGAAATCATAGTGGCCTCATGTGCCGTGTCAACTACCTCACTCACTAAGTGTTGTGGCTCACTCACTCCCTCAAGGATGCTCTCACTCGTATGGTGGGTGGAGTCACTCAAATGGCGCTCAACCTCACATAGGATGTGTGGCATGCTCTCATGTGTGGGGCTAGTGGTGGTCACACTCATCCTCTCATAGGAAATGCTCTCAATGTCACGTATGGTGGAGTCACTCATGTCACTCATGGGGTGGTGGCTCTCCTCACATGGCAATTGGGGCATCTCGACATATGTGGGTGCCGGAGAGATGTAGGTGCAAATGTCTCCATGCGCGGTCGCGTAGCTTGACTCGGAGTATGAGTCCAATTTGGGTGTCGTCTTCATGTTGTTGAAGTGGTTCGCGCTCGTTGTCGTGGTCGAAGGGGATGGCCCTTGCTCGACCGTCTTGTCACTGTCTTGGTGTTGTAGGCCCATATGATGTGGCACCTCATAGCTCGTCTCCGTGACCGAAGGGAGTTTCCCATGCTCGGCCATCTTCCTTGAGGTGCTTCCGAAGATGGAAGTGTCGCCCTCGCTCGTAGGTGGTCGCCTTGGACTTGATGGAGTCGATGTATGCGTACACGTGGGAAGTAGGCAAAGATGCCGTACGTCCAAAGGCGAAGATGTCTTGATTGCACTTGGCGAAGATGCCGAAGTGGTTGTTGTAGCCGTAGCGCTGTCTTGGTGGTGCTCGTCTCGCGGTCTTCTCTTGTGCTTTTGAAGCTTCGACTTGGCGTGAAGTAGGGCTTGTTGGGACTTGTGCATTTGCGCTTGTGGAGCATCTTCATGATGATGATGTCGTTGTCGTGCTTGAGCTCCTTGGCGTTCGTCATCGTCGTGCACCTGATGCTTGGAGGTGACTTTCCCTTCATGACGATGTTGATCATGAACGTGATGGTGGTCGCCATGTAGATGTTGACTTGGACGACTTGCGCTTGCATCTTGTTTGCGCTCCGAAGACTTGTGGTTTGAATGTCGCCGCCTTGAAGATGACGAAGGGGAAGTAGACTTGAGCAAGGTCCGAATCTCCTCCATCCTTGCATCTTGCTCCTCTTTATGTGCGGCAAGCTTCTTGTCGATGTAGTCCCTTCTCCTTGCTTCGGAGTGATGAATGTCGATGGAGATGTTCTTGATGCGCTCTCGCAATCTTGATTGTGTGCCTTGCACTTGTCGTTGTAGATCGAAGATAGACGCTTTGGTGATGTAGTTGTTCACACCGTCGTTGTTGTCGAGGACCGAAGAGGAAATGCCTTGCCTATCCATCACAAGACTCGAGCAAATATGAGTGGGAGAAAGAGAAGAACTTATACCAATGTACCTTGACCGATGTTGACAATGAATCAAGTTCACTCAAATGCGGACAATGAAATAGCACTATTGGTACCAATCCTTGTCGGTTCTCACACCTACACAAGTAAAGCTTATGGAGGAGCTCGGTGAGGATAGTGGCACATAAATTTAATGCAAAATGTTAGCAAGAGTCAATAATGTTGAAAGAGATTCAAAAATTTGCAAGTGAAACAAATGGACCAATAGCAAAGAATGGCACACGGAAACACACACACGGATAGATAAATGGGGTCGTGCAACCAAGGAATGAGCACAAAATGTGGAATCCACGTAAAACGCTCATGTTGCACAACTCAAGAGAGACGCTAGCACGATTGCTCAATAGGCGGATACGACACTTGTGCACAACCTATAAGATGCCAAAATGGATAAACTTCTATCCCAAGTATGCTATGTATGTATAGTTCCCGGTGTTTCTCTCAAGATGATCCAAGATGATCGGATATGACAATATTATGTGCAATGTGGTATGATGCTATGGCACTTGCTTACAAGCTCTTTGCTCTCTTTCTTTTGCTTAAAAGCTTTATTTCTTCTTCTTTTTTGTATGGCCACTTTGCACAATGCACAAACCAAGATAGCAATTGTGTATATGCGGGAACAAACTTGTGACACAAGATATGATACCAATATATGCACCACAATGATATGGTATATATGCTATGGGAAGTATGATCACTAATGTGCACAAGTAACGTTGCGGCAATACTCAAATGGCTAGTCTCGATAGGCAAGTAACGCATAAAAGTAAGGCTAGGGGTTAACAATGCAATGGCAAGGGAATATACAATGGAGGGATACCACGATACCAAGATGATATGGAGGTTACCGTCCGGCGATGATGAGTAGCGGTGTTCTTGATGTAGAAACCAAGATGATGGAGACTCGTCCCTAAGTGGCGAAACACCTTAGGAAACGGAAAAACCGCGAACTCAAAATCTCAAACGTCAAATGTCAAAATGGTGGTAGCGGGAATGCGGTGGTGGTTTGCACTTGGCAATGAGGAAGTGGAATGATGGGCTATACACGTGTCGGAGTTGAAGTTGCCGTCCCTAAGTAGCCGAAACACCTTAGGAGACACAAGCCACAACTCAAACAAGCTCAAACAACTATTAGGTTAAGTTGAGGGTGGTTGAAGTGTATGGTGGGCAAGCCTATGCGGAAGTTATGGTGGTGGTGGTGGTTGATGAAGATGCAACCGTCCCTAAGTAGCCTAAACACCTTAGGAGACTCGAATCACAACTCAAACAACCTCAAATGCAAAGGGGAACAAAATTGGTTAGGTTGCGGAAGTCGGTGGTGGTTATGCGGAGAATGTGGTGGAAGCCCTAGGCAAAGATACCAAAGTTCCGAAAATTTGATGGAGTCAAATGGTGGTGGTAGTATTTTTATGGGATGGGGGATGTCGATAGCTTCAAAACGAGCTAAAGAACGTCAAAAACGGACTCCGGATGAATTAGTTATGGACAAAACGGTGAAACGGGAAAATCTGAAATCCCAGGGGTCGGATGTCCGGGGTGGAGCCCGGATTGCCGGGGGTGTCTGTCCAGAACCGAGCAGATTTGGCGCTCCAGGAGCCGGATGTCCGGCTTGGGGCCCGGATGTCCGGCCTAAGGCCCGGATGTCCGGCCCGACGAATCCAGATCTCGTTTGGGGTGGAAATTTTCGAATTGGGGGCGGAAATTGATGATTTCAAGGTCAAAATTGGAGAGATTTTGTGGATGGAAAGTGGGGAAACTTGGGGAAATGCTAGATCCGCTCGAAACCAAGCAAATCCATGCATCAAAATCAACAAAACATCATCAAAACTAACAAATCACAAAAAAAATTGGGGCTATTTTTGGTGGGGATTTTCGGATTTAGGACGAAATCAACAAAATCAAGCTAGAAAACACGGGGTAGGGGCTCCAAAAACATGATCAACGTGGCTCATGATACCAAGATGATGTAGGGTGGAACCCTATAGCGTCGATTTTTCACGTTTGGAGTGGATCCTACGGGGAGACACGAAGAAAGAGACGAAGAACACGAGGAAAACACGGGGAGGAACGAGGGAAAAAAATCAACCAACAAAGAATCGGTCACACAAATGCTAGATCAAAGAACACAAAGAGATACACGAGATCCAAAGTCAACAAAGGTAGAGGATACAAAGGAACCGTTCTTCTCCGCGAGGAGGGCTTGAATCCACAAGGGGATCTTCCCACGAGGGGGTCTTGAATCCAATAGGATCTTCTCCGAAGAGGCCGCGGTCTCTCACGAGGAGGAGATCCGATGGATGAGCGAAGCTATATCTCTAACTTGAGCTAAATCAACGCTGACCCTAGAACGTAGGTGGAGGGGGAGTATATATAGTCTAAGGGGCGAAGGGGTACATGGGCCTCGGCCCGGATGCACTGCACGCAGGCAGGGGAGGCCGGATGTCCGGGCGTCGGGCCGGATGTCCGGGCCTTCACGAGGTGCCGGATCTCCGGGCTAGCGGGCCGGATGTCCGGGCTGGAGTGGCTGATGCTTCTGCTCTCTGGATAGCGTGCGCCGGATTTCCGGGCAGGCGCCGGATGTCCGGCCCGTCGCGGGGCGCCGGATGTCCGGGGGTCGGCCGGATGTCCGCCGTCAGAGAGTCGCCGCCGGTCTCTCTCTGGTCTTCTTCTAGTTGGTGGCGCTGGATGTCCGGGCTCCTGCCGGATGTCTGGCCACTGTAGCGCCGCAGCGACTCCACCTGAGGCACTTCTTGATCCACTTCCGTGTGGACTTGGCGTATGCCTCGAGCATCTCCATGGTTGTCTCCTTGGTTCCTAAGCACATGTAGCATCTTTGCATTAGGTAGCAACCATGTCTCGTACGAGTGGAAAGGGGAAGCATGTAGGAACGGGTTCGCCTTAGGTCCAATGGCGTATGCTCGAGTGTACATGGGGATGATCGTAGGATGCTCCGCATCAGCTTGTGCGCTAGACTATGGGTCTAGTTGGGATGATAATTTGCCTTACACAGAGTTCTCATATAACAATAGTTATCAGGCTAGTTTGAAGATGGTCCCTTTTGAAGCTTTGTATGGAAGGAGGTGCAGGACACCATTGACGTGGGATGAAGTTGGAGATCGACAATTGTTCAGACCAGATCTAATCAGAGAGTCTGAGGAGAAGGTCAAGTTGATTCGTGATAGACTCAAGGTAGCCCAGTCCATGCAGAAGAGTTATGTCGATACTAAACGTAAGGAGGTAACCTATGAAGTCGGAGACATAGCATATCTTCGTGTATCGCCTCTACGAGGAGTTAAACGATTTGGAGTCAAAGGGAAGCTAGCGCCGCGATTTGTAGGGCCATACCAAGTTTTGGAACGTATGGGTGAAGTTGCCTACAAGTTGAAATTACCCGAAGGATTGTCAGGAGTTCATGATGTGTTTCACGTTTCCCAGTTGAAGAAGTGCCATGCAGAGATGGCCGATACTCCTCTGAGGGATACAGTGCCCCTGTAAGCAATTCAGTTGGAAAATGACTTGACTTCTAAGGAGAAACCCGTCAAGATTCTAGAGTTCGCCCACTACAAGAAAAGACACATCCGTGACATTTTGGGCTGAACGATTTTTTCTGTCATGCTTATGACACTTCTATGACAATAATTGTGACATAACCCGGTATCATCATAGATGTGGTGGGCTCCTACTTCTATGACAAAAACTCATGACAGAAGATGGGCTTTTCGTCCTGGGCAGGCCGGAGACATAGCTGCATGACATTCTTTGGGCCATCCATGACGGGGAAAACCGTGGTAGAAGCGAGAACAAGGAAAATATCAGGGGAGTTCCCGGTTACGGTGGGTGGTCGGGGGCCGTGCGATGCGTGTTTCTCTCGTACGTATGTGCATGTGTGCGAGGCGTTGTGCTCTAACTGAACCTGAGCGAGGCGTTGGGCTCTAATCAACCCGGCGATTGTAATCGCTACCACGCTACATCGAACTCGAAGCGATCGATCGATCCCTTGCTGTTAACTGAACCCGAGTGATTCCTTCACTACTCCTGCTAACTGAAGCCGATCGATGCTGCCTCTGGATGAACAGTGAGTGTTGTTGGGGGGTTTTGATGAACAGTTCCTGATGGGGGGTTGGATGAACAGGACCCCGTGGTAGTAGAGGTTGTTGCCGCTAGATGAACATGACCCCGATCAATCGAGCTGGTTGGGGGGTGGATGAACAGGACCTCATGGAGGGCTAGATGAACAGGACCCCGTGGAGGGCTGGATGAACAGTAGCCGGTGGAGGGCTGGATGAACAATAGCCCGTGGAGGGGTGGTTGAACAGGACCCCGTGGAGAGGGCTGGTTGAACAGTAGCTGGTGGAGGAGCGCGCGTGGAGGCTAGATGAACAGGAGCCCATGGATGAACAGTCGCAGGTGGAGGCTGGAGGAGGTCGATGGTGGATGAACAGTAGCTCGTGGAGGCAGTCGATGATGGAGATGAACAGTATCTCGTGGAGTCCCGTTTTGCGGTACGCCACACCCCTCCCGATGAACAGGACCCCCGTTTCGACCTAGCGCTCCAACACAAGTCCGTTTCCTCCGTTTTGCAGTACGCCACACCCCTCCAGATCAACAGGACCCCATTTCGACCGTAGGAGGTCCGTTTCCTCTGTTTTGCGGTACGCCAGAACCCTCCCGATGAACAGGATCCCGTTTCGACCGTGGCCGGTCGAACACAAGGCCGTTTCCTCCGTTCTGCAGTATGCCAGGCCTCGTTTCCATCCGCTGTTCTGTCCAAGCCGGTTGGCTCCTGATGAACAGCATGCGTTCCGTTGCCTCCCGATGAACATGACGCATTACATTGCCTCCCCATGAACACGACGACGACGCAGTTTTTTTGTTCTGACCCAGCCATGTACACGAGCCCTGGCCGTACGTATGCGCGAGTAGGCGTTCGAGACCCCTCCCGTATGTATGTACGTGGTCGTATTTACATTCTTGCACCCTGGCCGCTGTACGTATGTGTGCATGCTACGTGCGTGCCTCTACTATGACACGTGCGCGCCTCTACTACGACACATGCCCTTCCTTACGCGGCCATGGACGTACACGTTCGCGACCAGAATGACAATGCTACGTATGCTTCAACTAGGTGGGTCCCAACTGTTAGGCACTTCCTTGCATGCGAAGATGTAGCTGGTGGGTCCCTGCAGTAAGGGGGGCCAATCATTTTTTTACCCGTAATATGGACACACTTCCTTGCGTGCGAAGATGTTGTTGCTGGGTCCCAGCAGTCAGGGGGGAAACGTTTTTTTCGTGAAATACAGTGGCCCGTCTGGTGGGTTCCCACTGTCAGGTGGAGGAATAATTATTTTGCGCGTCATAAGAAGGCACTTCCTTGCTGCGGCCGTGGACCCAGCTGTCAGCCTCTCCACATACAGTAGTCTTCTGGTGGAAGTCGTTCGTTGACCACATTGACCACGCCGCGTCGAGAGTACCAGGGCGGTGGACGACGGCGAGGCCTAGGAAGGGGACGACGTGGAGCCGGGGAAGACGCGCCAGTGGATGCCCATGCGGAGGGGAGTAAGTGGGTTGACTGCTTCGGCTGCGGTGTGAGGCTGCCATCATGGAGAATAACAGGAGGTGTGGGTGAGTATAGAGGGATGGCATGGCCAGCGGTGGCAAAGACCCGGACAGGAGGCAGGAAGCGGTGCACGGCCGACGCTTGTTTGGGCGACTGGAGCAAGAAGACCAGAGGTTGAAGAAGCACTACGACTATTGGATGGACATCGTATGGTCACTAGAGCTAGAATCGTTCATATTGACTAAGTTGACAAAGCCCTTCGTCCCCGTCATCTTAGTAGGCCCACAAGTTAGCCTCCCACAATGGTGGGTCTCAGCTAGCAGGGGGGTATTCATTTTTTTGTGCGTAATAAGGAGTCATTTCCTTGTGTGCGAAGATATAGCTGGTGGGTCCGAGCGGACAGCAGGGGGGACATTTTTTCAAGAAATACAGAGGCCCTTCCGATGGTTCCCAGCTGTCAGGTGGAGGGATCATTATTTTGCGCGTAATAAGGAGGTATTTCCTTGTGTGGACCCCTACTATCTGCCTCCTCCGATGGCTGTTGTTTGTTGACCATGTTGACCTCGCCGCCCCGAGAGCCCAAACGTGATGGACAAGGGCGAGGCCCAGGAAGGGAGCGACCTGGAGCCGGCGAAGCCACCGCAACGGATGCCCACGCTGAGGGGTGTACGAGCGCTGACTGGTCGGCTGCGGGGTGAGGCTGACATCGTCGTAAAATAACAGGATGTGCGGGTGGGTAGAGGGATGGCCTGGCGGTAGCACAGCCAGCCATGGGAGGAGGGAGCAGGCAGCCCTATCGGCGCTGGTTTGGGTGGCTAGAGCAGGAAGATCAGAGATTGAAGAAGGACGACGACCGTTGGATGGACATCCAATAGTCACTGCTCTGTGTTGACTAAGTTGACAAAGCCTTGCGTACACGCCAAAAAAAATTTAGGACAGCGTCATCGTCAACCTAGTGGGCCTAGAAGTCAGCCTCTAAATCTGTGGAAAACAACATACAGCCCATTAGCCATTATTTTCACTAATTTATAGCCCATTTTCTAAGTCTTAAGGATATTTGAAGCCCATATTCTTTTTATTAGAAATACAGACCATATATTCTAGGCACTGCTAAAAAATTCAACAAAATTTTGCATATTTCGGTGGGGTCTGAACTCTTTTAATCACGAAATTTCAAGTCGCGTTAAAATAATTTTTTAAAAAATATATCAAAATAAAATTCAAAAAACAATTCTCCGCAAAAAAGAATGAAATTTAAAATCTTAACTAGCAAGATGCATGTGCGTTGCATGGAACATGAAGATGCATTTGTATGAGTAGTTTATCTTGTGGGAGAAAAGACGATATTTTAATGTAATTGCAGTTTGGCTTTTGTTTTTTATAAGAGTAGAGAGTAAATAAATCCAGAAAAAATGATATTTTAATGTAATTGCCGGTTGGCTTTGGTTTAAAAATTTACAGCCAATTTCTTACAACTTATAGCCCATTTTCTGGGGAAGCCCATTTCTTACTACTTACATCCCTCCCTCCTCGTCTTGAAAGGTTTGCTGCCCAGCAGGGCTGAGAAAAGCAAGTAGGCCTCGGTTTTGGTATTCTCCAAAAAAAGGGCTAGCCATTTTCAGAAAGAAAAAAGATATCAACTGGGCTCAACGTGTGCTTAAATAAAAGCGTAAGCGTGGGCAAGACGGGCCACAGCCCCAGCACAGCGGGCAGTTGAGCTCCGTCTCTAAAACTAAAAAAACAACTGGACGAGCTGCTGGGTCCCTGGTGTTATCCGCTCGTTGTGTAATTTTCTCGTTTATTGACTACATTGACAATGGCGTGGGACCTAGTTGTCAAACAATTAGGAGGAAGTATTTTTTGGCTTGTAATAACGAGGCACCTGCTTGCGTAATGCAATGACCCTGGTGGGTCCCTACTATCAGCCTCTCCACGTACAGTCATCTCCTGATTCCTCTTGGTTGTTGACCATGTTGACAACGCCAGACGGCGGCGGGCACAGCGAGCGAACCAAGGCGGAGAACAACGGCGAGGCCTCGGACGAGAACGAACAGCAACCGTGGAAGACGCGGCAGTGTAGTGGCAGGTGGAGGGGAGTACGAGGGCAACAACATGCAACTCAAGCTTACAAATGGTACAAAAAGCCCGAGTATTAATTGTTCATCAAATTTTTAGACAAAACCCAGATTGAACATGGCAGTAACATCTAACCGAACCACTCTTTTTCGCAGTCACAAACAAATGGATCAGTCTGATCCATAAAATCAACGTCCTGTGCAAAAAAAAATTCAAGATGATTACAACTTGCTGTAAATAGAAGCCGAGCATGTTTAGAAGCCCATTTGTCCACCTGAAACTTCTTTTTTTGCTGTTCAACGTGTCCGTCCGTGAGAAATCTCTTGGGGTGAAACTTAAGCCTCATGGACAATAGTAACCTCGCATTCAACATGAAGAATGTGACAAAGCTTCTGTTTGGCTGGTTGGATGCATATCCTTCCATCATTATTGTCCTCAAACGAATGTCATGAGAACTGAGAAAATCCTGGTGCTTATTATGCCACCAATTGGTTATACGTTTTTCTCCATGTGGTTGCAGTACCTAAGTAGACATGAAGATTTGAAAACAGTTAAGGTCTGAAAAAAGAGCATGTCAAAAGAGCAACATCTGAATGGTTAATTCTAGTACAATATATAGGGTCTTTCAATGTGCATCAAATCATCACCTTTATATATAAATTCTCCAGAGACCGAAAGCATCGCAACAAGCCAATAATTATGTTCAGACCATGACTATACATTCCGATATATAAGATCTTGACAGAATCCAACATCATTGATAGGCTATCCATGGGCGAACTCTTCATTGAGCATATAACATAATATTAGTACCTAAAGTGTACCCCAAGATGATATAAAACTTATGCGCACAAATGAAAAGTGCTTCTTATGCTTACAAATGTGTAGATGATAATATACGGTACCTGAAAAAGTGAGGAGCCAAACACCAACTTGTTGTGATCATCAAACGGAGCACTAGTTAGACCACTAATTAGACCCAAGGTCTCCAGTTTTGGCGCGGAGACGATAGTTATTTGCGAAGGTTTATAACAATGATATAGGAACAACCTTTGAAGTGAAGGGGCATCTTCGATGATGAGCTGCTGTCCTTCAAAACAAATTCCAATGCTTTTAAGGTGAGGCAGCTTTATTTGGAGACAACAGATAGGGATTTCTATTCCCAAAATAATCAGCAAGCGCTCCAAGGCAGGGCAACTGGAGTGGATGATTCTGTGCATTGAGGCCTCCGACAGATAAACCACCACAAGCGAAAGTATTTAGAAGTGGGAGTCAAAGAATTTGTACCAGATTGTGTGGTAGATGGCACCGGGCGAAGGTGGCGGTGTGGAGAGAGGAGGAAAACCGCAAGATGGACAATGGTGGTGTGGGTACGAGTTCTTGGTGTGTTCGTGGTATGAAACTTTCGTGGTAATGGTAGAACTCAAACTGCTGGAGTTTTTCGAATTCAGGGGATGTCAGCCAAGCGTCCACCGTGACGGGTATGGACAACAGGTAGTGTGTCAGGATGCAGAGGCGTTGAACGGGGCCCTGCTGGTGAGAGGAGACGATGGCTCTGACGAGATCAAATTCAGGAAGGATAGATATCTGACGACAGTCGAGATTGAGGGGCGTGGTGCGCCATAGAGGGCGCCACCGAGTTGAGAGGACTTGTATGTGGTAGCAATCCTTGGTGGGGAGAAGCGAGATGATCTCCTCAAGGATGACATCCGGGGGATCGCTGATGCGGTCCACCGGAGATTCTACCGGTTCCTTAGATCCGGGTGGGGGGGGGGGGCTCGCCACTTCTCCCCGTGATGCCAGGTTAGGGATCTACAACCGGCGTCGCCACTGGCAGGAGCCTCATCTTCTTGGCGCTGGGGCCAGTCGACTCCATTTTCCTTGTGGGCATCGCGCCGAGCTCACGGGTTTGAGCAGAGTAGCCAGAGACGAGGCTAGTGGCATTGTGAGTGGGGAGAAGGAGGGCCCGGGTTTTCTGTAGGAGTGGAAGAATAGGAGCAGGCGTTTTCTATACGAGTGAGGAAGAAGGTGAGTGGGGGTTTTCTGGAAGAGTGAGGAAGATGGGGAGCAGGGGGAATTGGGGCGAGACGGAAGCGTAAGTGGAAGCGAGGAGGAAGGAGGGTTTTCCTGGGATCGCCCCCTCTTCAAGAAATATGGGCTTCTCCTTGCAAAAAACAAAAACAAATGGGCTTTAAGATGGATAGGCCTTTGTATCGGCCCAGTCAGCTGCCCGTGTTTCGTACTGGAGGGCCTTGTGCTAGAGGCAACCCGAGACACTCTCCAGCTTATTGCCCATTCGAAAGAAAAAAAGAGACACCTCCAGCTTATGGCTACTCATCGGTAACATTTTTCAACTTGGCATCCACCAAATTAGAGGATGCGGTATCGATGCGGATCTGGAACACTCACAGTGGCGTGGCGGCAAAGTGAGGTGTCAAATAACAGGCCTACAACATACTTACTAGATTGTGAAGGTTCACAGGCTAGTCAACATTTACATTAAACTAAGCTTCAGAAGATACGGTATGCATACTAACATTCAGAAGAACAAAAGTTCAACATGTTTATGCATCTCAATGATTCACCATACTATAACCAATACATAGCTGTGAGAAGGTGTGGAAATGAAGAAAGTCGGTCGATGCTTCTCTAAGCAAAGGGCCTCTCTGCGCATGCATTAGTTTCCTGGGAATGCTTGTTTCTTCTCAATGTTGCGAGCACTTTGAGCATGTTGGCAACTCCACAGCTAGCTAGCTGCCTCATCTTGCAATTGATGCTGACACATTTGCAGCAAACACATGAGGAAATAGAGATGACTCAACATGAGTCCATATTGTGCAGTTCCCCTGAAATCATCTTCATTGTCCCGAATCAAAAAGATAGGAAAACAATAGCTATACTTAAACGGTGTTGCAAAACAGTAGCACATATCAATAGCTCGGCATGACAAAACATGATCATCCGGATGAAGGGGATCTTGACCTGCACGAAGAAGATTATATATAATTTCATAAGTCCTTGGTTGATTACCACCTTGGCTGCACCGCTTGTTTGCTACTCCACACATGACAAGATCGTTCCAAGACCGCAATCAGCAAGTCAACGTATGAATAAGCTTATTTCATCTTGCGGTGGTCATTGTACCTAGTTACGAATGTAGGAATACCTGGAGCACCATGAGGTTAGCTGATAGCAGGTAGATGCAGCCATATAAGTTTTGTGCGGTGCTACCAAAATTGAGGTTTGTATCCCTTCCTGTTATGAGAATTCTTCTTGAAGTTGCTGGAATGTGACGGCTTGTTCTTTGCATCAAACTTGCCTTTCCCCTGAGATTTGTTCTTGTTGTTTTGGGGCTGCTAGGGATGGAAGTTCTTCTCGTGTACCATCTGGGCACTAGAAGCTCCCTCAGCGACCCGAGCACGTGTGTCTTTTGCTCTCGCCTTCTCTTCAAAATGAAGAGTGCTAATGAGATCCGAAATGGAAAACTCATGTCTCTTGTTTTTCAGAGAAGTAGCAAAATCGTTCCACGAAGCGGGAAGCTTGACAATGATGGTCCTAGCAACAAATTTGTCCGACAGCACACACTTGAAGTACTCAAGTTCCTTAGCGAGTGACTATATCTCATGAGTCTGCTGAACAACAGAGCGCTCACCAGTCATCTTGTAGTCACAGAATTGCTCCATGGCGTACAACTCGTTGCGAGTGCCCGAGGCCCCAAACGTGGCCTCGAGCGCAGCCCACATGTCTTTGCCACTGTCAAACATCATATATGATTCCACAATGGAATCGTCAAGAACACTCAGTAGGGCGGCTTTCAAGAGGGTATCCATGTTCTCAAAAGCTTCCTGCTGTGTAGGATTAAGACCGCCCCCAGGCTTACCCTTAGTGGCGTCATAGCAGTACATGATCTGAAACCAATATACTACTCTTGTGCTCCACCTTTTATATTGCACCCCCTTAAAATAGGCGGCTTCAAAAGTGCAGCAAAACCACTCGGAGTAAATTGCCTATAATCAGGTTTCTGGATTGGATTGTTGAATATATGATAAATTTACTATGAGATGTAATCCCAATCAACAGTAAATAGATCATGAAGACAATTGCAAAGATCAAAGTAATGATGCGGACTAAACCAGGAGGACAGAATCACATACTATACAGCGGGAGCAGAACCGTTGTGGTTGATGTTGTCATTCATGTCATTGATGAAGAGGTTACCGAGGTCCGGGAAGAAGGCTGTCGTTGAGGAAGTCGTCGATGGCAGCAGTCACAGGAGTGTGCTCCCCCAAAACCTGATCGCCCCTCTCCCGTACAGGATCACGAAAGGCGGGGTTCGGAGGACTGCTGTCCCTTCTCGCGGTGCACGCCGGAAGGAGGGATGGGGAAGAATTGCATGGCGGCGCTAAGACCTAGAACGGTGCGAAACCATATGTTACATCGGCAGCTAGGGTAGAGCCTGTCAGGTCGGTCGTGTGAGTAAGACCAAGTATAATAGTAGGCCTTTGTCCCAAACCCCACGTCCAAGTCAATAATAGCCCCACTATCCAAAAGAATCATAAACGACTGAGTAATTAAGGCGTTCGTTAATTATTAATTAATGACTTAATAAATTTTCCGACTCACACCACACTTAGAGCATGGTTAATAGTATAGCCAACATCCGGCTATATGAAGTTGACACATCATCTAGAACCAAACTAATACATAGCCTGCTTACAATAGTTAGTCCCTTTAGTATAATACTATATCATTAATAATGGCCCCACCTTTTGTCTCACAAAGTATGTGTAGTCTGAAATGTCGGGCATGCAGCGGGCGGTGCCCTCGGTCGGCGCGCCGCTTCAACGGCGGAAGCAGTGAGAGGTCGCGTCACCCTGACTTGCCATCAATGTGGAGCGGCGGGCTCAGCTCGCGCCGTGCGGGAAGGTTTTGATTTTTGATTCAGTTGTTGTGTTGCTACCGTCCAATATTCGCGTGTGGTTGTTTCTAGAATAGAAAAGGAGGTACTCCTACTTATGTTACTCCCACTATGGCTAGCCTAAGGTTAGTAGGTGTCCTTGCGCTTGGCTCTTCACCTCTTCCGGAAGTCGAACAATAATGGTGGTACTACAGTAGTACTTCTGGCAATCTGACACCAAATGAACTGCTACACGTCCACCACTTGTAATCAAAAGTTTCTCCTCGTGCTGCGAGCCACCGCGCACGCGTTGGCGAGGGAGAAGGCATAGTAAGCAAGCTTCTCGTCATTCTGCGAGTTGACGGGACACATCAAAGTTATTTAGTACGTACTCTCTCCAAAAAAAGGGCTCACCATGTCATGGATACCATCCTGTGCTCCGTCGCTGAGTACATGCACTATTCACGTGCCATCGAGGAGAAAAAATATTGCATAGTAGGAGTAGGTGCCATCGAAGTGCACGACTCACTGACGCATTGCTTATCTGATTATGTCTATTTTCTTGCATGACACGTGCACCTTGATGCTAGATGTCTTGCATGTTGGCAAAAGGATGAACAAAGCTCACGTAAAAAAAGAGTGGAAGAACATAGATTCCCGACGACCGAGAAGGAGCAAGGAACCTCACGGTGGAGCGTCTGCAAGGAACCTTGCGCGATTTCCCCTGTTTTTTGCCGCCTGCCCACCTATAAACAAATAAAATAACATGAACTCTTCACTAAACACTAGAGACGATACATCAGGATGCTAAGTTGAAGATATTTTATTAGTTTATATTGATAACCACGCAAGAAGCCACACATGTACAGGACGCATGCAACCATGCATGTACACACGCCGACGCACTAATTCATGCCGATCATACTCATGCACAAACGCGCACAGCATGGAGCACACAACACACATACACAACACATGCATGCACACACACTCGGCCGCAGAATGCACGTGAATAACACATGCATGCGCACACACTCGGCTGCATGGAGGCGTGCGCCATCTGCGACGATGTTCGGTTCGTCGTGCTATGGCGAAGCTCGCACACAACAGCGCCTACGCATCTCTTGCAGCACCTCTTTGTCATCGTTTCTCAAAGACTAGCCGAAGACGAAGACGACTGTAGCCTCGGCCTTAGAGCTAGCACCGACAGAAAAGCACGCACGCTGCACGCACATGAGCACGTACGGAGTGCCCACGACATGGTGCATCCCCAGTCGTCTCTACTCCTTTTGTGCATGTTGTCTATGAAGGCGGCTGCATGCCTAATGATGATGTGGGTGAGATCTTCTAGGACTCAGATGATGATGAGGAAAATTATGGGGGGGGGGTGTCTCCAACAGTGTTCCTCGGCTCACACCTCTTTCATCACGGTGGTCGAGCTTGGAGTCATTCATCTGGTACACGTGGCATCTCAGATCTAGAGACAAGGTGATGTACACCGTCAAGGTCGACGGTCTAGGGGGTCAGGGCGGACGCGACCTCTCACTGCGTCCGCCATTTGAAGCGGCGCGCTGATACGTCACCAACATATCTATAATTTTTTATTGTTCCATGCTATTATATTATCTGTTTTGGATGTTTAATGGGCTTTATTATGCACTTTTATATTATTTTTGGGACTAACCTACTAACCAAAGGCCCAGTGCAAATTGTTGTTTATTGCCTATTTCAGTGTTCCGCAGAAAAGGAATATCAAACAGAATCCAAATGGAATGAAACCTTCGGGAGAGTTAATTTTGGAAAAAATGCAATCCAGGAGACTTGGAGTGGACGTCAAGGAAGCAACGAGGCGGCCACGAGGTAGGGAGGCGCGCCCAGGGGGGTAGGCGTGCCCCCACACTCGTGGGCCCCTCGTGGCTCCACCGACCTACTTCTTTCGCCTATATATACTCATATACCCTGAAAACATCCGAGAGCACCACGAAACCCTATTTCCACCGCCGCAACCTTCTGTACCCGTGAGATCCTGTCTTGGGGCCTTTTCCGGTGCTCTGCTGGAGAGGGAATCGATCACGGAGGGCTTCTACATCAACACCATAGCCTCTACAATGATGTGTGAGTAGTTTACCACAGCCCTTTGGGTCCATAGTTATTATCTAGATGGCTTCTTCTCTCTCTTTGGATCTCAATACAAAGTTCTCCTCGATTCTCTTGGAGATCTATTCGATGTAATTCTTTTTGCGTTGTGGTTGTCGAGATCCGATGAATTGTGGGCTTATGATCAAGATTATCTATGAACAATATTTGGTTTTTCTCTGAATTCTTATATGTATGATTTGATATCTTCTCAAGTCTCTTCGAATTATTTGGTTTGGCCTACTAGATTGATCTTTCTTGCAATGGGAGAAGTGCTTAGCTTTGGGTTCAGTCTTGTGGTGTCCTTTCCCAGTGACAGCAGGGGCAGCAAGGCACGTATTGTATTTTTGCCATCCAGGATAAAAAGATGGGGTTTATATCATATTACTTGAGTTTATCTCTCTACATGATGTCATCTTGCCTAATGCGTTACTCTGTTCTTATGAACTTAATACTCTAGATGCATGCTGGATAGCGGTCGATGTGTGGAGTAATAGTAGTAGATGCAGAATCGTTTCGGTCTAGTTGTCGCTGAGTTGATGCCTATATACATGATCATGCCTAGATATTCTTATAACTATGCGCTTTTCTATCAATTGCTCAACAGTAATTTGTTCACCTACCGTAGATTATGCTATCTTGAGAGAAGCCACTAGTGAAACCTATGGCCCCCGGGTCTATTTTCCATCATATAAGTTTCCAATCTACTATTCTAGTTTACTATTTATTTTACAATCTTTACTTTCCAATCTATATCATAAAAATACCAAAAATATTTATCTTATTATCTCTATCAGATCTCACTTTTGCAAGTGGTCGTGAAGGGATTGACAATCCCTTTATCGCGTTGGTTGCGAGGTTCTTATTTGTTTGTGCAGGTACTAGGCAATTTGCGTGTAACCTCCTAATAGATTGATACCTTGGTTCTCAAAAACTGAGGGAAATACTTACGCTACTTTGCTGCATCACCCTTTCCTCTTCAAGGGAAAACCAACGCATGCTCAGGAGGTAGCAAGAAGGATTTCTGGCGCTGTTGCCGGGGAGGCTTACGCCAAGTCAAGTCAAGATTTGATCTCCCAGCAACTAGCCATTTCTGGCGCAGTTGTCGGGGAGATCTACACACAAGTCAAGACATACCAAGTACCCATCACAAACTCTTATTCCTGGCATTACATTATTTGCCATTTGCCTCTCGTTTTCATCTCCCCCACTTCACCTTTGCCGTTTTATTCGCCCACTTTTTATGTTCGTCTCTTTTTGCTTGCCTCTTGTGTGCTCGTTCTTTGTGTATTTTGCTGCCATCATGACTGAAACTGGGGAGGTTATCGTTGATAAGGATAGTGGTAATAACATGGAAAACTTTGATGCTTTTGATGATCCTCATGAAGAACCTACTATTCTACACACTAAAAAATTTCAGATTGGTAGTTGTAATATTATTGGAAAAGGAGTTATTCAAGATATCTTTACTTGTGCCGGTGCCCTGCCCTCTATGGGTGGGTCTATTCTTCATAGAACTAGTAGTCTTGCGGATGCTATATCCTTGCTCATAGTTGAACTTGAAATACAATTTATCCATATGCATCCTTGCATACAAAGGATTTTTCTAGAGTTTTCCAATATCGAGCATTCTTCTGTTAAGCGAGCAGCTACTATTTTTGTGGCACTTGAGTTCAGATTTATAATGAAAGAGGCCAATGAAATTTTTGCGCATTATAGGGTGGACGCTGGTTGTCCTCCCATAGAAGCTATCCTTTTTAATCAAGAATACTTAATGCGTTTACGATCTTTAGATCAGGTTGCTTATAATGAAAACCTTAGAAAGAAGGTTCCTACCGATGTTCTAGTTGATAGAATTTCTGAACTCAATGATGAATTTGCTATTCATAACAACGGGTTAGGTTTTTCTCTTGAACAAAGGGTCATGACTTATTGCCAAAAGAATGCTTATAATGATGAATTGGTTGTGCAATATGAGGGGCCAAAGGAGGAACCCATACCTCCCGAGGTTGATCTTGGGGACTTTTGTCCCATTAAATTTAGCCCTTTTGATTAATTTTGCTTGCCACAAATAAAAATTGCTGCTGAACGTAGGGAATATGAGATGAGTTTTCGCAATTTGCCCTACCATTGTTATGACAATACCTAGATCTATTCTTGCATTTATGCCTAGCTAGGGGCGTTAATAGCGCTTGTTGGGAGGCAACCGAATTTATTTTTGTTTCTTGCTTTTTGTTTCTGTTTAGTAATAAATAATTCATCTAGCCTCTGGTTAGATGTGGTTTTATGTTTTAATTAGTGTTTGTGCCAAGTAAAACCTTTGCAAAGACTTGGGTGAAGTCTTTATGATCTTGCTGTAAAAAACAGAAACTTTAGCGCTCACGAGATTAGCTACCATTTTTTACTGGAGAGTGATTTTAGGTTGATTCTTTTTGCATATGATTAATAGACAAATTACTCACGTCCACCAATTTATTTCAGAATTTTTGGAGTTACATAAGTATACGTTTGATACATATTTCTACAGACTGTTCTGTTTTTGACAGATTCTGTTTTTGTGTGTTGTTTGCTTATTTTGATGAATCTGTGGCTAGTATTGGGGGGTATGAACCATATAGAAGTTGGAATACAGTAGGTTTAACACCAATATAAATAAAGAATGATTTAATTACAGTACCTTAAAGTGGTGATTTGTTTTCTTATACTAACGGAGCTCATGAGATTTTCTGTTGAGTTTTGTGTTGTGAAGTTCTCAAGTTTTTGGGTAAAGATTTGATGGATTATGGAATAAGGAGTGGCAATAGACTAAGCTTGGGGATGCCCAGGGCACCCCAAGGTAAAATTCAAGGACAACGAAAATCCTAAGCTTGGGGATGCCCCGGAAGGCATCCCCTCTTTCGTCTTCGTCTATCGGTAACTTTACTTGAGGCTATATTTTTATTCACCACATGATATGTGTTTTGCTTGGAGCATCTTGTATGATTTGAGTCTTTGATTTTTAGTTTACACCAATCATCCTTGCTGTACACACCTTTTGGAGAGACACACTTGATTCGGAATTTATTAGAATACTCTTTGTGCTTCACTTATATCTTTTGAGCTAGATAATTTTGCTCTAGTGCTTCGCTTATATCTTTTAGAGCACGGTGGTGGCTTATTTTATAGAAATTATTGACCTCTCGTGCTTCACTTATATTATTTTGAGAGTCTTTTAAAACAGCATGGTAATTTTCTTTGGTTAAAAAATAATTAGTCCTAATGTGATGAGCATCCAAGATAGGTATAATAAAAACTATCATATAAAGTGCATTGAATACTATGAGAAGTTTGATTCGTTATGATTGTTTTGAGATATGAAGATGGTGATATTCGAGTCATGCTAGTTGAGTAGTTCTGAATTTGAGAAATACTTGTTCCAAAGTTTGTGATTCCCGTAGCATGCACGTATGGTGAACCGTTATGTGATGAAGTCGGAGCATGATTTATTTATTGATTGTCTTCCTTATCAGTGGCGGTTCGGGATGAGCGATGGTATTTTCCTACCAATCTATCCCCCTAGGAGAATGCGTGTAGTACTTTGTTTCGATAACTAATAGATTTTTGAAATAAGTATGTGAGTTCTTTATGACTAATGTTGAGTCCATGGATTATACACACTCTAACCCTACCACCATTGCTAGCCTCTCTAATACCACGCACCTTTTGCTGGTATCATACACCCACCATATACCTTCCTCAAAACAGCCACCATACCTACCTATTATGTTATTTCCATAGCCATTCCGAGATATATTGCCATGCAACTTACCACCATTCTGTTTGTTATGACACGTTTCATCATTGTCATATTGCTTTGCATGATCATATAGTTGACATCGTATTTGTGGCAAAGCCACCTTTATAATTCTTTCATACATGTCACTCTTGATTCATTGCATATCCCGGTACACCGCCGGAGGCATTCACATAGAGTCATATTTTGTTCTAAGTATTGAGTTGTAATTTTTGAGTTGTAAGTAAATAAAAGTGTGATGATCATCATTATTAGAGCATTGTCCCAAGTGAGGAAAGGATAATGGAGACTGTGGTTCCCCCACAAGTCGGGATGAGACTCTGGACGAAAAAAAGAGGCCATAAAAAACAGAAAAAGGCCCAAATAAAAAAATGAGAGAAAAAGAGAAAAGGGACAATGTTGCTATCCTTTTACCACACTTGTGCTTCAAAGTACCAGCATGATCTTTATGATAGAGAGTCTCCTATGTTTTCACTTTCATATACTAGTGGGAATTTTACGTTATAGAACTTGGCTTGTATATTCCAATGATGGGCTTCCTCAAAATGCCCTAGGTCTTCGTGAGCAAGCAAGTTGGATGCACACCCACTTAGTTTCTTTTGTTGAGCTTTCATACACTTATAGCTCTAGTGCATCCGTTGCATGGCAATCCCTACTCAATCACATTGATATCTATTGATGGGCATCTCCATAGCCCGTTGATATGCCTTGTTGATGTGATACTATCTTCTCCTTTTTGTCTTCTCCACAACCACCCTTCTATTCCACATATAGTGCTATGTCCATGGCTCACGCTCATGTATTGTGTGAAGATTGAAAAAGTTTGAGAACATCAAAAGTATGAAACAATTGCTTGGCTTGTCATTGGGGTTTTGCATGATTTAAATATTTTGTGTGATGAAGATAGAGCATAGCTAGACTATATGATTTTGTAGGGATAACTTTCTTTGGCCATGTTATTTTGAGAAGACATGATTGCTTTGTTAGTATGCTTGAAGTATTATTATTTTTATGTCGATATTAAAATTTTATCTTGAATCTTTCGGATCTGAACATTCATGCCACAAATAAGAAAATTACATTGAGAATTATGCTAGGTAGCATTCCACATCAAAAATTCTGTTTTTATCATTTACCTACTCGAGGACGAGCAGGAATTAAGCTTGGGGATGCTTGATACGTCTCCAACGTATCTATAATTTTTTATTGTTCCATGCTATTATATTATCTATTTCGGATGTTTAATGGGCTTTATTATGCACTTTTATATTATTTTTGGGACTAACCTACTAACCAAAGGCCCAGTGCAAATTGCTGTGTTTTGCCTATTTCAGTGTTTCGTAGAAAATGAATATCAAACGGCATCCAAACGGAATGAAACCTTTGGGAGAGTTATTTTTGGACCAAACGCAATCCAGGAGACTTGGAGTGGACGTCAAGGAAGCAATGAGGTGGGCACGAGGTAGGGAGGCGCGCCCAGGGGGTAGGCGCGCCCCCCACCCTTGTGGCTCCACCGACCTACTTCTTTCGCCTATATATACTCATATACCCCGAAAACATCCGAGAGCACCACGAAACCCTATTTCCACCGCCGCAACCTTCTGTACCCATGAGATCCCATCTTGGGGCCTTTATGTCAACACCATAGCCTCTCCGATGATGTGTGAGTAGTTTACCACAGACCTTCGTGTCCATAGTTATTAGCTAGATGGCTTCTTCTCTCTCTTTGGATCTCAATACAAAGTTCTTCTCGATTCTCTTGGAGATCTATTCGATGTAATTCTTTTTGCGGTGTGCTTGTCGAGATCCGATGAATTGTGGGTTTATGATCAAGATTATCTATGAACAATATTTGGTTCTTATCTGAATTCTTATATGTATGATTTGATATCTTTGCAAGTCTCTTCGAATTATCAGTTTGGTTTGGCCTACTAGATTGATTTTTCTTGCAATGAGAGAAGTGCTTAGCTTTGGGTTCAATCTTGCGGTGTCCTTTCCCGGTGACAGTAGGGGCAGCAAGGCGCGTATTGTATTGTTACCATCGAGGATAAAAAGATGGGGTTTATATCATATTGCTTGAGTTTATCCCTCTACATCATGTCATCTTGCCTAATGCGTTACTCTGTTCTTATGAACTTAATACTCTAGATGCATCTTTGGATAGCGGTCGATATGTGGAGTAATAGTAGTAGATGCAGAATCGTTTCGGTCTACTTGTCACGGATGTGATGCCTATATACATGATCATGCCTAGATATTCTCATAACTATGCGCTTTTCTATCAATTGCTCGACAGTAATTTGTGCACCCACCGTAGATTATGCTATCTTGAGAGAATCCACTAGTGAAACCTATGGCCCCCGGGTCTATTTTCCATCATATAAGTTTCCAATCTACATTTCTAGTTTACTATTTATTTTGCAATCTTTACTTTCCAATCTATATCATAAAAATACCAAAAATATTTATCTTATTATCTCTATCAGATCTCACTTTTGCAAGTGGCCGTGAAGGGATTGACAACCCCTTTATCGCGTTGGTCGCAAGGTTCTTTTTTGTTTGTGCAGGTACTAGGCGATTTGCGTGTAACCTCCTACTGGATTGATACCTTGGTTCTCAAAAACTGAGGGAAATACTTACGCTACTTTGCTGCATCATCCTTTCCTCTTCAAGGGAAAACCAACACATGCTCAAGAGGTAGCACGCGCCGGCCCAGGGCACCGCCCGCTGCACTCCCAGTTGTACCCGCCTCCTCGCCGCTTTCAAAAACCTACATTTACTAGTATGTATACACGTGCAAGGCACGTCTTAATATAATAGAGTGATTTTGGTAAAAGGGAAAAGAAGTAATATATGTGCTAATAGATTCAAATAAAAAGAAATTATAGTGATGTATAAATGCCATTATTACTTCAATATTGTAAAAGCGGGAAGTAGTATTCATGCCATAAAACTGTACGTTCATTTAACAAGAACTACACATTGCTTCACTTTTTCCACGTGTTCTTTTTTTTGAGAAATATCCACATTCTCCTACTAAACCATCTCGGCTGGGTTCAATCAAACCATCTGGTGGTCATGTGGCAGCACAGCCCATTGGAGCTAGTTATGGGCTTCTTTTTTCTAGAAAGCGTACATGATTGTTCTAGAACACATGTGAGGTAGCAGCAGTGTACTGTTCATGATAGTCCTACTGATATTGGCCGTTGGATTTAGAAGATCAATGGTTATGATTGATGTTCTTAGTCCAACTTAAAATTGGTACACTATATAGTAGTATAGATATAGAAACCCGCGTGGAATGCGAGAAACCAACTCCGACCACACACATCCGTTCAGGAGCAGGACGCCGACCAAGCTCCTCCTTCCACCATTTTGTCCACTCTTTTGGCGGCATCCAATGAGTAGGAAGAGAAGTTCTCCGGCATAAAAGCCGTCTGGGTGGCTCGCCGAGCCCGACAGCTCGCTTCTCCACCAACCTCTCCGAGCCCGTCGGAGGCAGTTGCCGCACTAAGCCAGTGCGTGGTTCCGCAGCTGGCCTCTCCAATACAGCTCGAGGAAGAGTGCCGACTTGCTCCACGCCAACTTGTCGGGGAGCACGGCGGCACGAGCATTGTCGCTGCCCTCGACGTCGCCGCGTCGTACAACGCCTCCAGTGTCTACGACTGCGTCGTCCGCCGTCGATGCGCACGTAGCCGCGACATGTAGGCAGAGAAAGAAGTCGTTGCGGATGTCGACGAGGTGATGCGGCTACGCGGATGTGGACGAGGTGACGGGTAGGACGTCCCCACCCGCCGCCATCATCAAGGAAAAGTAGAACAGGGGAGGCCGCCGCCGGTTGTATCCCATGAAGGCTACCACGGAGGCGACGGCGGCGAATACAACCAGTGTCTTGCTCGATTCTTCTTCTGCCGGATGCTGGAGGAGGACAAAGAGATCGGGCGGCGACTATTTAGATTAGGTATTTTAATTATACCAGGCTGGTTGTAATGGGAGTATTATAAGTAGTATCATGCATGCCAACTACTCCCTCCGTTCTTAAATATAGGAGTATTATAAGAGCATGATTAATAGTATAGCGAGCTGATGGCTACATGACATTGCCACATCATCTATAGCCAACCTTGCAGCCTTCAAGTATAATACTCCCTCCGTCTAGGTGTCATCTTACGAAAACCAAATAATCCCAAAACACTTAGGAGCGGTGCATTAACTTCTACCTTGTTTCTTGTTTCTTGACATATAAACCCATAAGAGATGTAGGTGTGCATGCTTTTAATGACTTGAGACTACCAAACACGACATGCAGTGGTTAGTTCATTGCATGCAATGCTATTTATTAGCAAATAAACATTAAGTTCTCTCGTTTTCCCCTCCTCCTTGGTCACGGTGCACAACCAAAGATGACTTACTCCCTTCGTCCGGTGAAGAGTGTACAAGTGTATTTGGATGATGCCCCTGCCAGCCCTATCAATCCGCGGGTAGACAATTTTTTGGGGCACCTTTCAGCCGCCGGCGACTTGCCAATTCATTGGCGCAAAATGAACTAGTGAAATTGCATGACTACTCCAGCCTCAGCACAGTTAACTTGGGAGTTCTGTTAGATGAGCTATCGGTAGGGAAGTTGGTCCTTGCTGATATAGGATGCCTCTTCGTATCATTTATGGCATACCTGGATGACCGCCTGGTGCCGCCCAATAGCCAATGCCACGTCCTCTGCGAATGTAGAAGCTTCCCTCCCTCATCTAGCTAGTTCGCGCGTTTCCCCTGTTTTTTGCTGCCTGCCCACCTATAGAACCACCTCGCACTGGCCAATTCCTCTCCAAACACCTAGGGAGGCAGTTGAACCGAACAAGTATAACTGGTTTCTAGTGGGTACATTGACGTGGCATCGAAAGGGTGTGATAGCTGACTCTTGCAAAATAATTAACTACCACGTTGGCATACATGAGCATTGGGCCCACTTGTCAGTGTGCTGGACGGAGGAAGGAACACAAGACAAAATGGAGCGTGGAAGGGTGCGAATCGATTGGCTCACGTGTGATGACCACTGGAGCAATACACTCAGGTACTATGTTAAAAAATTAGTGCAAACACGGTTGGTTATACTATGAGTAGGTGACCGTGCGCTTGGCTCTTCGCCTCTTCCGAAATTCGAACAATGATGATGGTACTACAGTAGATAGTGTACTACTAGTAAGCAAAGCTTCTCCTCGTTTACGAGTAGACTGGACACATCAAAAGTAGTGCATTAGTCTCTAAAAAGGGTTGACCATGTCCATGGCTACCATCCCGTGCGTTCATTATTCACAGGTGCTTCTCGTCATTCTGCGAGTTGACGAGACACATCAAAGTTAATATGTATTTAGTACTCTCCCCAAAAAGGGCCGACCATGTCCATGGCTACCATCCCGTGCTCCGTCATTGAGTACGTGCACTATTCACGTGCCATCGAGGAGAAAAAATATTGCGTAGTACTAGGTGCCATCGTAGTGCACGACTCACTTACGCACTGCTTATCTCCATTTTCTTGCATGACACGTGCACCTTGATGGTAGATGTCCCGTGTGTTGGCAAAAGGATGAACAAAGCTCATGTAAAAAAAAGAGTGGAAGAACATAGATTCCCGACGACCAAGAAGGAGAAAGCAACCTCGTAGTGGAGCGTCTGCACTCATAATATTTTATATTATTTAGCAATATAAAATCAACCAATCATCTCCACAGTAGACCGAAAGATTACAAAGCACGGCAGCCCAGTGTAGTTACATCATACTGTACATGGCCAACCCACTCTATGACCATATTTCTTGGCCTCCGTGCGACACCTAGCTCTAGTAATCCACCAGCCCGTATCGCTCTCGCTCCTCATCTCTCTCAAAGTGCGGCGGGCTAGCGTTTTTGCCGTCTATTCACTACAAAAAAATACACTTCCGTGATGATACGTGTTTGTCACAATAGGTCACGTTTTCTGTCATGCATGTACATCCATGACAATTTTATGACAGAATCAAGATAGTCATACATGTGCTATGTAGAAGTGTTCCATGACATTACCAAAATTATCATCACGGAAGTGTCCACTTCCATGACGATAAATCGTGCGTCACAGAAGTGCTTTCGTCAAGGGTGACCAACACGTGGCATCCACCGTAACGGAACACCGTTAAGCTATCGGGTCCGGTTTTGGATCCGATAACCCATTAATAGCCCCGACCAATGGGGATTTTCCACGTGTAAAATCATCATTGGCTGGAGGAAACACGTGTCGGCTCACTGTTGGGACAGATGTCATCCACTCATTGGACCCAAAGCGCCTATGATACGTCGACACGTGGCACGACCCAACAGAGGCCCATTCCTATGAAAAGGCCGTCCTGTTTGACTTGGTTAAAAGGTGGCGGGCCGGCCCACGGCAAGCCTATTAACGGCATGTTCGCATATATCCCATTTATAGCCCCCTATCCCAGGGCCCGTCTACGACCTATCCGAATTAGGCCCAGTAGCGTCATCTGGGCCATCCAATATAATTCCAGCCCGTTTTAACTTTCGACCCATGTATGGCCCATGACGTCTTTCGGCCCATATGAGGCCCTTAGTAACCCTCGGCCCCTTAACGGCCGTGGTAAAACTGGCCCGTAATGAACAGTGTATCACTTTATACCCATTAACGGCCCATTATTCCGTTGGGCCATTTCCAGCCCATGTTATCTTTCGGCCTTCCCAGGGCCCATTTATTCTTGGGCTCTTTTCCAGCATTCAGTTACTTACGGCCCGTTACTGTCATTTTCTGCTTGTGGGCCAAATTCAGCCCGTGGTTACAGTCGGCCTGTTTGTGGCCCGTTAATACTTTGGGCCGTTTTCATGCCGAAAAAAACCCGTTGGGCTGTTTTCATAGAGTTATCAAATACGGCCTATTAATTGCCTGTTATTGTCCATGAATAGTACGACCCATGATTGGCGAAATGATGATACGCCCCGTAGAAGGCCCATGGATCCTACGGCCCGTAGAAGGCCCATGGATCGTACGACCCATAGAAGGCCCATGTAACCTACGGCCCGTATAGAAGGCCAATGGATCCTATGGCCCGTAGAAGGCCCATGGATCATACAGCCCGCAGGAGGCCCATGGTTACAACAGTCCGTGTGTTGACATGATTATTTTGGCCTAGTTTCCAAAAATAGGTTATTATGGCCACTAGAAAAACACAGAAAAAGAACTGCAGTGACTACAAGCAAACAACTAAACCAGACAACAAGGAAATAAATAAGCAAGCAATTAACGCTAGCCTATTACCGCTATTACACATATTACATCCAATGGGCATCAAAGTTCGCCAACAGTGCAAATATAGGGAACAAAGCAGCATATTACATACACTGACCTCAAAATTGGCCACCAGTGCAAATAAACGCGACAGCAAAACAAGAGAATAACTGAAACAACTTCAGAAGAGCTCAAGAAACGTTATCCTGGGTATCCACCATGCTGGCAATAAGCTTAGCAAGCTTATTAGCTTTGTCTGCTTACGCCAAAATCCTCCAACGCTTGTCGTTGCACCAGAAAAGTATGCATCTGAATGCTCCAGGGACTTCCGCGTCCTTCCGCTTCTTGTCGCAAAGACAACCGATCGATGTCTTTCAGCTTGTAGTTGAGACTCAAGAAACCGAACTGATTCAGACAGTGAGTTTGTATAGCTTGTGCAAGCAGTAGTGGCCAGTAACTCAAACACTAAACCAAGACAGGACTTTGGGGTTGTCTCACTGTCTTTGAGATAGTCTTCCTTAGTTGTTTTATCAGCTTTGTTGGAGACCAACAAGGATGTGTCACTATCCTGAACCTTATCTGCATTACTTCCTTTACCATTGCTTAATAAGGAACTCTTCCCCAATGTTACACAAGATTCTAAAAGAAGAAACAAGCAGACACATAACAGGTTTAGCATGTACTAGTATATGAAACTCATTTCGGTGAACCAGTTAATTAGTAAGTGGACAAGATTAAACTACCAAGTCTTCTATTGCCAAGTACTAGTACATAATAAAAGCATCAAACAAACATATATCTATGTCCTATAGTCACTGCATTGTCTTGCCAATTCAAAATAGAGACACAGTTCAAATCATATCAGTTCAAGACAAAGCAAAGTGAAAGAATACAAAGCGTGGGAAACTACACGGCACAACAAGATTTCAGATGGGTACCACGGGTCTACATGTACAACAACACTATTGGCTCTATTGTGATGCTAGTAATGTGCATGATATGAGAAGTCAACTGTATACATAATTGAAATTGAAATCAAAAGAGCTATTGATAAGAGCAAGCCTGTTAAAGAAACATGCGTGAACATACCTGCTGTGCCATTGGAGTTTCGATTGGATCCTTCAATTTAAAAATAAGTTTGTATGAGTAAATATAGTGATACAAGAGCAAAGCAGTATGCACGATAGCAATCATAGTTTAAAAAGGCGCCCCTAAGCGAGCGCTTAAGCGCGCCTAGGCTCTAGGCGTTGGCGAAATGCATTGCGCATAACTATGCTTAATATGTGCATAACTGCGCATAAGCATGCGCTTTGGTCAGTAAAGCGCAAGGCGGTGGCAAAACGCACAATTAACGCCTAGTGCTTTTTTGAACTATGATAGCAATGGAATCTTAAATTAGAATAGTTGTTCTTCGTGTTTAGGCACTTGTTCTACATGAACAGAGTACAGTAAGATGCAAGAATATAATACTTAAAAATAGAAAATGAGCTCATAGACCTTACCACATTCTTGGTTCGGGACCAGTACAGAACAAGGCATTCCCAGTCATCGTCCAGTAAATGTGTCTCGGGAGAACGTAAGGGAATTTGATGAGTTTCTTTGCCGGTGAAGTACGTTCTCTTCAGGTAATTCCGATACTTACACCAAGCATTCTTGAAGATAGCAGAGGTATTAGCACAGGTTACCTCATCCTGAGTTTCCAAATCGGTCCTTCTCTATAGAGAAAATGGGAAAATTTGCTGTATTATAACCATCATGGAGGTAGGATGTATGGGACAAAGCAAAGTAATTGCCATGAATAACCTTACTTACACATAACTCCTTGACAAACACCTGCAACTGGCATTTTCCTTCATCTTCAGTATAATATTTCCGAGATGGGAAGATACACACATACGATTTAACAACATCAAATGCGATAGATGCTAAACTACAACTAGCTGGTTGTGCTTCCTCCACAGGAATAGGCGTACTAACTGGTGGAGTTGGGGTTCGCCGTGGTAATCTTGGCCCTTTGGGCACTGGAGCTGCCTTACTAACTGCTCTTATTTGGGAGCTCTGTGGTGGAGATGGTGCTATGTCAACAGTGAACTGGGTTACTATCTGCTTTGGGGTTGGGGTTAGATTGGGTGAGGTGGCTATCATCCATCGCATGAGGGGTACAATCTGTAGAGTTTGGGTTATGTGTGGTAGGGCTGGTTATCGTGCATGTACAACCGGGGTGCTATCTCCACCAAGAGGTAGCACTGTTTTATTTGAAGACCGTGTTTTTAGTCCGCTAGAAGCTGGCATCACCCGCTCCAATTCAATGGCCGATAAACAGGAAACATAGTTGAATGTACAGACATTGTATGAGAGACAAATGCAATGGATAGTGTGAAAAAAAGAGGGCATGAAATAGTTGACATGTATATTGTTTAACTAAAACGGATAGCATGACATAATTTCACATATATGATGTCTATCTAAACTAGATAGCATAGCATAACATAATTCAAAGATATGATGAATAACTAAACAGGATCACATGACATAATTCACCTACATGTTATCTAAGTAATTAGGATCGCATCATTTAATTCACATATGTGATTTATATGCGAAACAGAGGGCTTTCGATATTATGTCTGAACTAAGAACATGGTGTTGAATATTGTGTATATGATGTCTAAACTATGCAATGCAAGACACCATATGCATGATATGAGCAGTATAACCATGCCAAGTTAGAGCATACACCTTGGTGGGGGAATAGGACTGGTCATCTGTCTCTGAATCCATCTCTGAGGAGCTATCGAGACCCAACAAGAGATCTGCTTCGACAGGTAGCACTGTCTGCTCTGAAGGCCTTGTTTTCACTCCAGATTTTTCAATCTCCCACTCACAAGGCTGATTCACAGGAAGAGTAGTTTAATGTACAAACATTGTCGACAAATGGAAATGTAATGAAGAAAAGGATGGGAAAGATATCATTCAAATATATGATGCCTGGTTAAACAGGATGGCATTACACATTTCACGTATATTATGGCTAGCTAAAAGACATGACACTGCATAATTCCCAAATATGATATAGAAACTAAACAGGTGGCATTACAGAACATGTCTAAACTAAGCAGATGACATATATGATGTCAAAAGTAGGCACTGCAAGGCAACATATGCATGATATGACTAACATCATCATGCCAAGGTAGAGCAAACACCTTGGGGGGTAAATAGGAGTGGTCAGCAGCGTCTGAATCCGCCTCAGAACAGATATCATCCTCTGGATTATAATCTGGAGAGGGGTGAGGGTTTGCCATTGAACCCACCATGGAGCAATGTCTGCATGACATTGTATTGCCGCGCAAAACTCTTCTCTTTTTCTCTACATGTTCAGCATGACTGTGTATAATATCTGACATGCATCCGAAAAAATATGGTGAGATTATGTAAGGAGAGCATGCAGAAATTTAGAGTGATGGTAACAACCAATGGTGGATCCAAAAATAATGATTTAGCAGGCTGATGATTGCTTTAATTTAATAAAAAGACAGATGATGATTGCTTTACTATTTGTTTCCCACCCAAGATGAACAACATAGGCATACCTGTCGGGGCAAGCTGATCTGACCCACGAACACCTATGGGACCGGCGGACCGAGCCCCTTTCGGTTCGGCGGGGGGCGGAGGTCGCACGAAGAGCAGATCGAGGCGAAGCACACGAGCGGTTTACCCAGCTTAGGAGCTCTCCGGAGAGATAACACTCCTACTGCTGCATGTCTGAGTGTATTGAGTTCTTGCTCGGGAGCGCTTGAGTGCTACAGTACACACAAGCTGCTAACGAGACCGAGCGTGTCTGGCTTCCAACCTTCTGAACCCCCCCTACGTTGCGCATGGGCCTCCTTTTATATGCTAAAGGGGTCTCCGACAGGTGGCAACGTAGACAAGGGTAAAAGTGGAAAAGGAGTGGTTGGTACAGCTACTTGTGCGATTATGCGATGTATGATGTATCATACCTAACTCGACGGCAGGGGACAAAGGCATTAAATGCCCGTCTCACGCCGCCCTAACAAAGGCGAAAGGGACTGGGGGCGCCACCGCTTGCCACGATGGCAATCTTGTCGGCGCCGATGCCATCGCGCTCACCGGCCGTCAAGACGGTTTTCTTGCCACGCTACCGGAAAGGTCCTGGCGACACGTTAGTGGATGTCTTTGGAGCGCAGGTGCAGAGTGGTGGTCTGCCGCGGCAAGCGCCTTGCCGCGGTTGTTGTCTTGTCGCGTCCGGAAGCTTGTCGCTCACCGGGCCTTCCCGGCAAGCTCCTCTTGCCGGGGCCTTGTCTCCTAGGCGCCTTGGGTGGCCTTCCCGGCAAGCTCCTCTTGCCGGGGCCTTGTCTCCTTGGCTTGAATACTTTGTTCTTGAATGGCTCCAAAGGAACCACGGAGGACCTTGGCGGTCACCCGGTAAGCCTTGCCGCGGAGGGCTGCAACTGCCCGTGCACAATTTCGGTATACTAGGGTACCCCTACTCTAGTACACCGACAATACCCTAGGTGAACCAGATATTAGACAGAGATACTATTCATTGCTTCCTCGATATGTGCCCCACAACTAATTTAGAACTCAAGTTTGAACATTAATTTGGACCTGACTTGGAGTCCAAGAGGTGAACAGGACGATAAAGTAGTAGGTAATTTTAAGCAATGCATAACATAAGCGAGAAACAAAAGAGTGCGACCTCTCTCAGGGGCCCGTGTACTCCTCGTGTTCATCTGCTGAGTCGATGATGGTGATGCCGTTGCGGTGGGTGCGGCGGCGAGGAAGGAGATCTGAGGCAGTAAAGATGGTCGAGGAGTCGTGATGTCCGGTTTGGTGGATGTTTCGCCGATGGAGCAGCTCGGTTGAGGTGGACGACGCCACGGCAGGAGTAGGACAAACCACGTAAAGTTCCCTTCGACACCTACACAGAATCAAGTAATTATGTAAGGGCTCATTTGGCTTGCATGACTATAAAACGCAGGGATAGGAAAAACACGAGAATAGGATAGGAATGCACATGGTAAACAGAGCATTTGTAAACATGGATTTACATCAACTCGAATGTTTGGTTAACAGGAATTGGAAGAGCAGAGGAATGCAAAGAAACATGGCCAAAATAAAGTGAAACCATATGAAAGTGTGTATAGTTAGAATGTTATTCTGCCACTAATGTACTTGATCTTGTTTTCCTGCATAGGATTTTGAAAAGTAGGTCCAGGTGGATGTTTTGATTCATTCCTTTCAACAAAATGCATGAATAATTGAATAGTTGAGTGCCATTGGAAAATTCCCTATTGCTATGTTTTTCCGTTGAACCAAAATAGCCCTAATGGATCGACGTGAATGTATAGTAATAAGTGATGCAACAAGTGTACAACCTCTTTGCCGTAGCAGGTACGACCCTCAAAGCATCATTGGGTTGGTCGCTGAAGCAGTTGAGGTAGAGGTGGCTGTCGGAGGTGTGGAGGAAGATCTAAGGAATCTGTGGACGGTGTCCAGGGCACTGCTCTATTGTGATGGATCGTTCTATCGTTGGAGCAGCCCCGGTGAGCCGTAAGACGTCAAAGGCTGAAGCAGCACAAGACAGACATCGTCAATCTCAAGTGGGATTCTAATAGCATCTCCAATAGATGATGTAAAATAGATGTAAAATTTACATTACCAAAAACCACCTGACTACAACAGATGAGGTAAAAACTGTTGAGTCTGAACTTAACTGTCGAAACTGAAACTTACTGTGGAATCTGAATGTTACTGTCGAAAATGAGCGCAATGGTAGCAGAGAGGCACTTGACATGTAGTTTAGGGAGGGCCTGCAGTTCATCTTCAACCTGCACAACCTCGAGCCGCTTGACCACCACCACCGAACCGCTGGCCCCGGCTGACACCGCCTCGCCGCCCCGAAACAACTCCCCACCGCCGGTCCGTCACCGCCCCGGCCAGCCCTATAGGCCCCCCGCCCCCACCCTGAACCCTAAGATAGATAGTGGGGTACCTCTCCGGCAAGCCCCCGTCCCCGCTGCGGGTGGTTCTTCCTTAACTCCGGCGAGCCCCCCACCCCCCAAAAATTGACTGACCCAAAAGTCGATTCAGTCGACTGAAGTGTAGCTAAATCAGAGCAGAGCAGCAGCACGAGCGAGGGGGAGAGCAGCAGCAGCAGCGCGAGTGAGTGAGCGAGAGCCGGAGCAGCGGCAGGTGGGCGAGCGATTGATCGAGCGAGAGCCGGAGCAGCAGCAGCAGCGCAAGCGAGCGAGCGAGCGAGATCCAGAGTAGCAGCAGCAGATCCGGCCAGTATGGACGCCGGCGCCGAAGGGGCCTCGCACTGGGGGGGAGCCGCCGTGGAGATGTCGCCCGCGGTGCCGGCTTCAAGGTAGCTGCTCCATGGGGGTGCGGGATGGAGCACCGTCGGCGCCGGGAGGTCGAGCTAAGGAGAAGGTGCAATGCGATGAGTGTACAACCTCTTTGGTGGCACCGAGTAGGCCTCGGCTTCGTCCGAGGATTCGGTGAGGATGTTGCGGTTCCGGTGGAGTAGGTTAAGGCGGCGCTGTGGGGATGGAGCAGCCCCGATAGATGAGGCGATCGTCAGCGCAGCTACTTGGAGGTGGAGGACGGGGCAGCTGAACCTGCGGGACGACGAGATGGACGACGGATCCTCATCCGGGGAGGTGGATGAGGGACGTCGAGCTGTTGCGGTGGACGACATCGTCGGGGAAGAGGCTCCGGCTGGGCAGCAGTGAGGTGGCGGACGGAGGAGGGTGGGGTTTCGCAGTTGGAGCGGAGAGGTTATGGCAGCCTGGGATTTCGAATGGCAAAAAGGAGGCGATGGGAGGGGGTGAACCATGACTTAGGGACGTGCTTGTCCAAAATGTAGGGTGTGTTACAAAACTACCCCCCACCGATTTGAACTAGCGGCCCTTTCGGCTCAGGGTTAGAAGAGGGATTTCGCGTGTCGGGATTTGGCAGCTGGAGGGAGTTTTCGCGCGCGTTGTAATTTCGGGATACCAAGGCGTGGGTTGTGAAGGCGCCAGTTTTGGGAGCACGATATCTGAATTTTGGGGATAAAACAAGGCGCGGGTTGAATTTTAGGGACAAGCCTAACGTGTAATATTGTACTTGTACGTACCAAATCAATTCACACTTCCCTCAACAGAAAAGAAAACGAAAAAAATAAAAATATTCACACCACGCAAAGAGAGTCTTGCCCCGTTTTACTATAAAAATTCTATTCAAAGCTACTCCCTCCTTCCATCTATATAGGGCCTAATGTGTTTTCCGATGCTAACTTTGACCAAATATTAGAGCAATAATATATGACATGCAACTTACACAAAGCACACCGTTAAATTAAATGCATGAAAGGTTCTTTCAATGATATAATTTTCACATTGTGCATGTCATGTACTATTAATCTTGTCAATAGTCAAAGGCGGTCTTAAAAATGCATTACGCCCTATATAGATGGAAGGAGGAGTATGAATCCATGTTATGTCCAATTAATTTTTTAAACTATTTGTATAATGCATGTAACCTACTCATACCAACATTTTAGTGCATTCCAAATGTTTATACTACCGCTGCAATTCGAACTGAATTTGAATTCATTTCTCTATTTCAATAAGAATCTACAATCATGATTGTTGCCAACTTCAACCATCATTCGTGTATCACCTTAATAACACACCACATGATTAATATAGAGATAGATATGAACTATGTGCACTACATGAACTCGAATTCTATTTTTTGAATACACTTGATGTTGATTCCAAATAATAGTACATTTGATGTACTAACTATATATTCATATTCTAAACCATGTTCCATACGTGTACACCGTGTTTATCACACATAGTATAGTGCCCCACCCCCTACATTATGACAGGTATTTAGACCTGAGCTGCAAAAGCCACGCATTAGCCCAAATTATGATCAATGTTCTATATATTATACGTAGTACTAGCAAGATGCCCATGCATTCCACAGAACATCAACATGATCAAGGGGAGGCCTAATTTGCAAATATGGAGAGGGGTGTGGGTATGTTTTTTCAAAATTGCCATAGTTTCCTTCCTATCCGCCGATATAAATTGACGGCCTATATTGCAGGATGGCAGGCACACCATCATCAACAACTCCGTTTTTTTATAAGAGTAGAGATAAAATATATTATATGTAGTATAACATGTTCATAACCACACCATGTGTATCACCGTTATATATATTCACACATGCGTCGGTTTAAAACACTATGATAAATTCTTCAAATATCCGAATTCGCATTTTATAATGAAGTATGATCTCTATTCGTCTTTTACACCCACACAATCCTCTTATCTTTGTAGGTAGCTAGCGCTAACTTTCTCTCGTGCATGCACACGCCCGCATCCCTCTCACCCTCCCTCAGCATTCTCTAGCTCCATCGTGCAAATTTGTCTTTTCACTTTAGGTCGTTCACCCACGGTGTGTGTAGGCCCCCCAGCTCCTTCTTTACGGCACACATCGGTCGATATGCCTCTCTAGCCAGGTGTGCCTAGCACAAACACAAGCTTCCCCTCTTCTCTTATCACCATCCATGTCTCACTCCCACCACTCTTTTCATCGATCTCATACTCGCACACTCATTCCCCCTCGATATAGTATGACTCTCGCACCACCTCCTAGATGCATCCTCTCTCTCTATCCTTCTCCCCGTGCCTTATTTGCTTATAACACACATGCATGTATACCGATCGATCTCCCAACATATACCTAGGTCGACTTTAACTATCCCCCCCCCCCCCCCCGTCGATCGACGTACCTCACAAGGTATGTCTCTCCTTTCTCTGACAAAGGACGATTGATCTTCCTATGTAGTTATGTCTGCTTAGCACAACCATTCGTCCCCCTCATCATTCGTGCATGCCTCCTGACCCGTCTCTCACACGCACGTGCGTGCACATGTGCAGCCATCCCTCTCTTATTGATATTGCAGGCGTGCCCTCCAGCTTGTCTAGCAAGCCTATCCCACCATTTGTTAGAAGCAACTCCACTACCACCCCTCCAACAATCTAGCTCTGTCTCTCTCCCAACCTTATTCCTCTCCTACACATATGCATGGATGCCGATCGATCTCCCTTAATACATGAGGTAGATCGATCTCCCTTAATACATGAGGTAGGCCTCTCTCCTCCTCCACACATATACCAGCCATTGTACCTCTATGGTTAATTAGGCCTCCCTCCCCCCACCACACACCGATAGTCGAGCAATGTAGGTAGGTATCCATGCCACAGAGACAAACTACACCAGTCCCCTCTCTCGTTCTAGTAAGCCAGCCACTCTATATCTTTGACATGGGCACACACAAATTCGATGGCACTCTTTATCGACCACGCGCGCGCACACACACACATCATCCCTCTCTTCAATTCCATGGACACCTCAAGTCGATGATACCTCCACTCTCTTCTCGTGGATCGCCCCCTCTATATATATGATATATCCAAGACTATTTCACACACATTGCATGTGTTACATTTTTTGATTCACCCCCCCCCCCAGAAAACTCTCACGAACCCACACACTATATCTCTCTACGTTTGTATCTGTCTCACACAACCCCACGTAGGTGGTGTACGTATACAAGAAGAGAATAGGTGCACCGTGCATGTACTCACGCTTCGTGCCCAGCCACACCCGCGCGGGTACACGGTGGAGCTCATTTCTGTACGAAATGGCAGCCCACGTGCTAATTTGAACGCGTGTAGCTGTTGTTTACCTACGGAGGTCGTGTACCACACATGCACGAAACAAAGTTCGAATTGATGCGTTGGCGGCGTTATTTTTAAATAAAGTTATATCGCTCAATGGCACGTACACAGAATATAAAATGATTTTTATGGAGAAAAAGGTAGTCCGCTCCACTATATACAATGGAGCCTCCCTGCCTGGTTTGTCTCTCTTCAGAGTATCTCACACAAGGCTGTGTTGGCCTCTCTCTCTCTCTCTCTCTCTCTCTCTCTCTCTCTCTCACCGTTGGTCACTGATCCGGCCGCATACCGTCCGCCGGCGGAAAGGGAGGACGTGCATCGTTTCTCTATTCGATGGCGCTGAGGCAGCACGTCCCGATCTGCGGTACATGCCGTCCTCTCTGACCAAGCTCCGGTGCGGTAGGGCCTACGAGGAGCGAGAACACACAAACGGGCTCGCACGGAGGCCAAGATATATTCAAGCATGGTTGATCGATATCATCATTACATGTTGGGCTGTCGTTTTCCGCCCTTCTCCGGAATAAATGTGTACTTTATCAGAGATTAAAAAAAATAAGAGTACAGAAGCTCCACCATGTGGTTCTAGTAGTAGTAGTACTCGTACTACTAAACCTTGCGCTTGGCTCTTCGCCTCTTTGTGAAGTCGAACAATGATGGTACTCCGCATGTTCGGTACTATAGTGTATGCCTCTGGCAATCTGACACCAAATGAACTGATGCATGTCCACCGCCTGGGTGAGGGTAGGTTGCATTAGTCAAAAGGCGTAAGCGAGCTTCACCTTGTCATGCAAGCTTCTCCTCGTTCTGCGAGTTGACGGGACACACCAACAAGTAGTGCTAGTCCATACTCCCTCCTTTCCGGTTAATATGGCTTAAATGAGAGAGCTTTATTCATATATAAGCATTCTTAGGACGATCAGACAAGACACTGGTCACTAGGAAGCGAGGTACCCCGCAATAAAAGAAGTAGGAAGCGAGGTGTTTCATCAAGCCAGCTCTCGCCCACATTCAAAGTGCAGCAAGCACGGTTCGCACAAAGATGCGCCGCAAGGTTTGCTGACCTGTTTACATGCTAAATAACAAAAGAAAGAGGAAATATTACCGAGCGCTCCTATTTGTAACAGGATATGAGCCAAAATTAAGCGAGAATTGTGGCGAGTGTTCCATGCAATCAACTTCCAGTATCACATGCGATAACCCTTGAAGAGAACCAAATGTGTTGAAGATTGCTTTATCACATTTTAAAAATATAATAAGAGTGCAGACGCTCCTCCATTCGGTTCCTAGTACTAGTATAGTAGTACATACCTCTATAGACTATAGTAGTAGTACTACTACTAGTAAACTTTGCGCTTGGTTGTTCGCCTCTTCGGGAAGTGCAACAATAATAGTACTAGTATAGTGTATGCTTCTGGCAATCTGACACCAAATTAATTGTTGCACGTCCACCGCCTGAGCGAAGGAGAGCTTGCATTAGTCAAAAGTTTCTCCTTGTCCCGCGAGCCACCGCGCGCAAGCTTTTCCCGTCCTGCAAGCTTCTCCTCATTCGGCAAGTTGACGGGACACGGCAAAGTAATGCTAGTCCATACTGCCTCCTCTCCGATTAATATGGCTTAATTTCAAACGAGATAATACACTGTCTGTCACTGTATATTTGTAAAAGTACGGTCAATGGACTTCATAATATGCTCATTGCGCTCAATATATACATTTTTCGGTGTTTATACGGTCACTAGCTCACCCTGGCTGAGTATGTGTGTGCATGCACGTGTAGGTTGAGCACTTGAGCGTGACCGTGTGTGTTCCGTCGTGTGCTCGGACATGCATGCATTAGGGCATCGCGCGCGTTTTTGCGTCCATGTGTACGTGTGACTGTTGCATACACGTAGGGGGAGTACGTGTAGGGTCCACTAAAGGAGCAGTCAAATCACATATTAAGCTCTGATAAATTCACTATAGTGGGAATTTTATTTCATAATTTTTGGAGTTAGGGAAGTATGATGAATCTTGCATTCTTTACAGACTGTCCTATTTAGGAAGATTTCTGTTATGTTTGCATTGTTTGCATATGTTTGCTTGTTTAATGATCCTATTGGAGGATAGGACTATTAAATATGCATAGGCATTTAGTATGCAATGTTGAATAATAGTTTTAGTGATTTGCTATAGTAGAGTATGATAAGGTTTTTGCATTGGTTTATACTAACTTATCTCACGAGTCTTTGTTGAGTTTTGTGTGGATGAAGCTCTTGAGATTTAGGGAGACCGTGATATGAGAGGAATTAAGGAGACACAAAATCTCAAGCTTGGGGATGCCCAAGGCATCCCAAGATAATATTTCAAGAAGTCTCAAGTGTCTAAGCTTGGGGATGCCCCGGTTGGCATCCCACCTTTCTTCTTCGACAACTATCGGTTAGTATCGGTTGATCCTAAGTTTTTGCTTCTTCACATGATGTGTGCTATCCTTGAAATGTCGTTTTATTTAGCTTTGATTGTTGTTTGAATAAAATACCAAGATCTGAAATTCTTAAATGAGAGAGAGTCTTCACATAGTTACATATTATTTAACTACTCCTTGATCTTCACTTATATATCTTTTTGGAGTAGTGTGTCATTTACTCGTGTGATTCACTTATATCCTATGAGTAAATAGTCGAATGATTTGAATGACATAAATCTGAAATTATATATGTTTCATATGCTTATCCCATGGGGAGTAATGACTTCACATATAAGAAGTAGAGGTGGTAATTTTTTTGAAGGTTAGCAAACATTGTATTGGTCACTTGAACAATTCATGAAAGAATATCGAAGGAAGGGAGATTTCACATATAAATAATATCTTGGACATCTTCTATGATTGTGAGCCCCATTAATTATTTTCAAACCTGAGCAAATTAGTTGAAGTTGGAAAAGGAAGACAACATAATGAGTTATGCTTGGGTACATTTGTATAGAAGTTATATTGTTTTGGATCCTCTAACATGTGGTGCTTGCTATTTAGAATCCTTTGCTAGCCAAAATATCTATACTAAGCGGGAATACTGCTTGTGCATCCAAATTCCTTGAACCAAGTTTATTCCATGAGTGTCCACCATATCTACCTATATGCGATATTTACCTGCCGTTCCAAGTAAATTTGCATGTGCCAAACTCTAAACCTTCGAATAATAATCTGTTTTGTATGCCCGAATCGCTCATGTAGCGACTAGGGGCTAGCAGTATCTTCCATGCTAGGTGGGTTATTCTCACGATGAGTGGACTCCGGTCATCATTCATGAGAAAATGGCTGGTAACTGGGATGCCTAGTCCCATGATCAAAAGATCAAAATCAAATCAAAAATAATTGCAAACAAAATTCCCTCAGGATTGATGTTAGTTGGAGGCACCCGTTGTTTCGGGCAAGCCATGGATTGATGATTGTTGGTGGAGGGGGAGTAAAAATCTTTACGTTTCTGTTTGGGAACCGCCTATAATGTATGTAGTATGGAAGATATTGGGAACTCTTGGTCGTTATGTTAACAATGAAAGCATAACTCTCAAAATTATTTTCATCTCTGTTTTTGCTCCGAGCTCTCGCACCTCTGCAAATCCTTGCTTCCCTCTGCGAAGGGCCTATCTTTTACTTTTATGCAAGAGTCAATAGTATTCCTTCTCATTCCAACCTACTCTTTAGTTGGCAAGCATCATGTGATGGAAAGATCTAAGCATATATGGCCATTCAAATATATTTGAGCATTAATTATTACTGTTGACATTACCCTTGAGGTAAAAGGTTGGGAGGCGAAACATTAAGCCCCTATCTTTCTCTGTGTTCGATGAATACTATTTGTTCTAAAAATATGCTTTCAGTGGTAGCAATCATGGAAGACTAAAAGATAGTTGAGTATGTGAAGTTTGCTGAATCAAAGCTCTGACATAGATTCTTCCTGAAAATAAGATGAATTGTAATTGTTTGATGACTAATAACATGGTTTGTTAGTTTTCAAGAAAGTCTATGATCCATACTTTAACATGTGAATAGTTTGTTACTTGATCATGAAAAGTTTTATGAGTTGAACTACTTTTACTACATATTATGATGCTAGAAAAGGTGATTGAAATTATCATTGATCAAACTTATGCACCTGCTAGCATTCACACTAGATAAATTCTTTCTTTTATCATTTACCTACTCGAGGACGAGCAGGAATTAAGCTTGGGGATGCTGATACGTCTCCAACGTATCTATAATTTATGAACTATTCATGCTATTATATTATCCATCTTGGATGTTTTATGGGCTTTACTATGCACTTTTGTATTACTTTTGGCACTAACCTATTGACCCAGAGCCCAGTGCTAGTTTTCTGTTTTTTCCCTTGTTTCAGTGTTTCGAAGAAAAGGAATATCAAAAGGAGTCCAAACGGAATGAAACCTTCAGAAAAGTTATTTTTGGAAAGAATGCAATCCAGAAGACTTGGGGTGTACGTAAGGGAAGCAACGAGGAAGGCACGAGGCAGGGGGGGCGCCCACCCCCTGGGTGCGCCCTCCACCCTCGTGGGCCCCTCGTGGCTCCCCTGACGTATATCTTCCTCCTATATATACCAATATACCCTAAAACCATCGGGGAATAGAATAGATCGGGAGTTCCGCCGCCGCAAGCCCTCAGAGCCACCAAAAACCAATCGGGACCTGTTTGGCACCTCACGAGGGGGGGACCCTCACCGTGGCCATCTTCATCATCCGGCGCTCTCCATGACGGGGAGGGAGTAGTTCACCCTAGGGGCCGAGGGTATGTACCCGTAGCTATGTGTTTGATCTCTCTCTCTCTCTCTCTCTCTCTCTCTCTCTCTCTCGTGTTCTTGAGGTGATACGATCTTGATGTATCGTGAGCTTTGCTATTGTAGTTGGATCTTATGATGTTTCTCCCCCTCTACTCTCTTGTAATGGATTGAGTTTTCTCTTTGAAGTTATCTTATCGGATTGAGTCTTTAATGATCTGAGAACACTTGGTGTATGTCTTGCGTGGGATAACTGTGGTGACAATGGGTTATTCTATTGATTCACTTGATGTATGTTTTGGTGATCAACTTGCGGGTTCCGCCCATGAACCTATGCATAGGGGTTGGCACACGTTTTCGTCTTGACTCTCCGGTAGAAACTTTGGTGCACTCTTTGAGGTTTTGTGTGTTGGTTGAATAGATGAATCTGATATTGTGTGATGCATATCGTATAATCATACCCACGGATACTTGAGGTGACATTGGAGTATCTAGGTGACATTAGGGTTTTGGTTGATGTGTGTCTTAAGGTGTTATTTTACTACGAACTCTAGGGCTGTTTGTGACACTTATAGGAATAACCCAACGGATTGATCGGAAAGAATAACTTTGAGGTGGTTTCATACCCTACCATAATCTCTTCGTTTGTTCTCCGCTATTAGTGACTTTGGAGTGACTCTTTGTTGCATGTTGAGGGATAGTTATATGATCCAATTGTGTTATTATTGTTGAGAGAACTTGCACTGGTGAAAGTATGAACCCTAGGCCTTGTTTCAACGCATTGCAATACCGTTTACGCTCACTTTTATCATTAGTTACCTTGCTTTTTTTATATATTCAGATTACAAAAACCTATATCTACCATCCATATTGCACTTGTATCACCATCTCTTCGCCGAACTAGTGCACCTATACAATTTACCATTGTATTGGGTGTGTTGGGGACACAAGAGACTCTTTGTTATTTGGTTGCAGGGTTGCTTGAGAGAGACCATCTTCATCCTACGCCTCCTACGGATTGATAAACCTTAGGTCATCCACTTGACGAAAATTTGCTACTGTCCTACAAACCTCTACACTTGGAGGCCCAACAACGTCTACAAGAAGAAGGTTGTGTAGTAGATATTAGGTAACACTGTCTTTCTCCCTTCAAAAAACATTGTCTTTCTATCCTCACCGCTGGTTACAAATCCGGACATATCCCCCTCCGCCGGTGAAGGGGAGGAGGGGCAGCATTTAGGCCGTCGTCGATGGCGAGGGAGGAGACCCACTACCGGCTGCACCATTATCTCTGGCCGAGCGACGGCGCGGGAGGTCCTCCGATCCCTTCGTTGTTGCCCTAGTGTGGGCGGATCCGGCCTCCCGCCGCCCACCTATCCACATCCCGACGACCTTCAGGTATATCTTCCTTCGAAACCGCCTTAGCTCTACTTCTCTAGCTTGCTACGTCGCTGCATGTGCATCATTTTCTACCTCTCAGCCCCTCTCGATCGGATGGTCCAACGTCACCTATTTTTTTCTTCTATTGTTAGAGGTAAAGCTACTTCATGGAGTCGAATCTTGTACTTGGTTCAAACAAGAAATAAAGTGGGGGTGGGGGAATTTAGTATGTAGTACATCGGACTTGATACAAACAGGAAGGAAAGAGGGTGAAAGTAGTACAGACTGGTCATCCAACCGGTCTCTTGGTCGAAAAGGGAAATATAGGGGTAACGCTGACCACAGTGGTATGACCAGGACTAGATTTGCTATCCACACATAGGAGTAGGTGGCTAGAGTGAACAAAAATGGGACCAACCCAGATATGTTTCTTGGATGTTTGTTTCTCGGGGCAACAAACTATGAATCACCACTTTATGCCCATGTTTAGGTACATGGTGCTGGACTGCTGGTGCACCCACTGTCCCATGCCCTTATACCAAATATTTAATCTAATGCCCCTGGTAAAAATGAAGCCATGCCACTGTTATAAGACATGACAAGTTTAGCCAAATGTTTTTGCCTGTAATTGTTTGAGACTCTGACTGTTTCCTCTGTAGCTTTTTGTGTAAACAGGGATATCCATTTCACACAGTTGCTGTTGTGACCTTTTGGTGCCTTGCACAAAACTCTTCTTAAAAGAAGTGACTTTTGTGCTGTTTAACTGGAATGTCAGAATGGAATAGTTGGTTCATTTCGGTGGAACTGCACAAAGGGAGATATGTGTTCCAATCCTCATCATCCATATTGGCACCATAACCTTCCTTTAGGTAAGAATGTTATGTTCATCTCTATTTTGCGACTGCCATGAGAAAATAATGCTATTTTTTACTAGTACACTTGTACTCCCTCGCTGACAAAACCAATTCTGAAATAGAAGGCCAATCATGTACTTGGTTTCACCAACTGGTGAGGAGAATGAGAAACAGAGCATGAAGAGGAGGAAGAAGAAGAAGAATAAACAGTGCCAAGGCGATCTTGCTGAAGCCAGAGGCCTCGATCGAGGCCATTCAAGGGCTCCAAAGAACGACTACCTTACATGTGAGACGATCCTCCAGGGAGCCCTTCCACTTCTGCTGTCTCACTTAATTAATTAGGAGTACTTAAGTACCACTAATTTATTGTTGCCTAATTTTCCTGTCGTAGTTAAACAAATCTTTAGTAGCACCCTATGTTGAATCATGTATGTATGTATGTTTGTCTATGGAGGTGAATCATGTGGTGGAGCGGGGAGGGAATATTATTAGTGTCATGACATAATAGTGCTATTGTTTTGCATGTCAATTTATTGCCATTGGTTCAATGAGGCAATGTTTTGCGTATTGTCCATCATGAATTTGATACTACTATTAGAGTAATATGCTAATGTCTTTCTATCCTTTCTCACTAAGCTAATGAAGGTTTCACCTTGTTCCTACTTGTGCAAGCAGGGATCATGTTGTGCCAATCATACATTTTAGTGGAACTACACAAGACAATACAATGAACTGTATCCCAGCCTGTGCTTTAATTCTGCTGGAAGTTCTTGATAATCTTTTGATATAATCTCAGCACTGATAAACAAGAGTGATTTCAACCATACATTTTAAGTGCACAAAAATATATACTATTGAGTGATTCCAGTGAGTGCTTTATCATCTCTTATGGGACTACATGAATAAGCTTATTTCCTCAGGTTGGTACGGTCCTAAGGCCTTCATCCATATTAGTTTGTTGTCATCTCTATTGTATCATGCTACTGTCATGAGAAACTCCTTTATCTTTGCACGTTAATGTTTTGCAACCTTTGATACATGGCAATGCTTTGAGTGTTGAGCTAATTGGCACTGATTAAATAAACTAATACCTCTCTTTAAGAAAGACTACTATGTTGCTAACTTTACCCATTAAGAAAATGAGGGTGCTTCTATTTGTTAGTGTATGTTTCATCAACTAGTCCCACTATTACAGTAATCTCACCCTCTCAATATATGTGCCAACAGGGATGCTCGATTTTGGTGGAACTGCACAAAAACTTTGGGTGCTTCATTGCCTCGACAGCTTCCGTCCTTTCCTGTCAGTCGCTAACTGGCCTGCTTTCTTCCTTTCTTTGTCACCGCTTCACTTATCTCGGCTTCCAGTCAAATGAAAAAGTAATTGATGTGCTACCTCACACAGGTTGGTACTGGTCTTTATCCTGATTATTGTGCTTGTCATGTATTGGTAATTTGGTATTGTGCTACTGTTTGTCGATTTTATAAAGGAGTAACTTGGAGCCTGAAGTCGCAGGAAAACCATTGCATTGGGTAATTTCAGTAGAACTGCACAACAAGATCAGATGGACAGATACTTATGTTGCTTCTATGTACTCCAAAGTTCACTCAAACAAGCATCAATGTTGACAAGAAGTGCCTATATTCATTCGAGTATCAACCGGCATCAACCAGTTGTCAAACTCCAAGTATTAGGAGATGAACGCTAAAAATATTGCTTGGCGCATAGCCTAGAAAAACACAGTCCAGTCTTTGGTCCCAACTTGTGCCTTTTGGTTATCGGCAGATATGGTAGCGAACTGTATGGCATGGAGTCTAAAAAATCCAGACAAGTTTTTTGACGCGTATATTCATCTAGCACTTAATCAGTCTGCACGCCAGGGATGCTCCATTTCAATTGAACTGCACAAAAAATTTGGGTGGTTCATTTTCTCAACCGCCTCCTTTCAGTCTGCAATGTAGAATTTTGGTGAGCTACAGGACCAAGATGAGCCAGTAAACTAGTTGGATGAAAGTAGTGGCCAAGTTGCTCAAACCTCCTCAAAGACGAGGCCACTATTTGAGGATAAACCTACAAGCCAAGTTCAGATTATGCATCTTTGCCTCTTATGTACTCGAAAGTTTACTCGTACAAGCATTAATTTTCACAAGAAGTACCTCCGACTGAACACCATTTACCAGTCTGCAATGTAGAATTTTGGCGATCTACAGAACCAAGATGAGCCAATAAACTAGTTGGATGAAAGTAGTGGCCAAGTTGCTCAAACCTCCCTCGGCACAAGGCCACTATTTGAGGATAAACCTACAAGCAAAGTTCAGATTATGCATGCTTGCCTCTTATGTACTCGAAAGGTTACTCGTACAAGCATTAATTTTAGCAAGAAGTACCTCCGACTGAACACCATTTACCAGTCAGTACCCTAGGTAATTAAAGTTCATCCATGGATCATATTGGCTGTGATCTCAATCATTTGGAAGCATAAACATACTGAACATGTGTATATCTGAATCTTTTTGTGAATTATCTATGAATATTGTTGTGTGATCTATCAATCATTTGGATCCATAGACATGCTGAACTTGTGTATATATGAATCTTTTGAGTTGTTGATAGTGAATGTTGGCTATGAATATGAACATGTCCTGTGAACCTGAGCTTGATACGAATGTTTACCTTTTCTGTTGTGCTTGTGTGTGAACTTGTTAGTATGCCTACTGTGGGGTATGTGACGTGTGGGTGTCAATGGCACACCTTATTCCCGAGAAGAATTGCACCTGCTTTGCTAGGGTAGCAACGGCGCATCAGCTCTTTTTAATCTTTTTTCTCTGTCTTGCCCCCTCCCCCGCTCAACCCCTGCCGTAATGTTTTCGGCCTCAAAACAAACATAGTACTGCGTTGTTTTTGGGGCTTGATGAAAAATCGAGTGCTGGTTTCTGTAGGTTGGCCTGCCTAGCAAATGGGCTGTTGGTCCACCACCGCCTGGGAGGCTAAAAATACAAGTTGTATGGTGCAGAGGCAAGTAAAAAAACGCCATCGAGAGCCATCCACTGAAGAAAAAAAATCGCTCCTGATGTGCTTCTTCAGTCGTGCCGCCAACCCCCTCTATAATCCAGTTCGCTCGGGGATCTGGTATCATTTTTTCCAGAGGGCGAACAAGTATCAGCTAGGCCTAGGTTTTGTATTTTAACATGCGTAGCCCACAACATACGGTGACAGTGGTTTCAACTTATTTTTTGAGGTCCATACCGGCCTATGGGCTTTTTCTTAAAGATCGACAGCCCAATGTATTTTTTTAATCACATTATATATATATTTATATTATTACTATTATTGTATATTTTATAGAGACTTATATATACATTATAAAAACATCCCACGTGTTATTAACTTATAAAAGTAAATGTTTAACAGAAGTTGGCAAGGAAAATCCTGCTTGTTTTTGACTCATAGGCAAGGAAAATCCTGGTGATTGCGTACAAAAGCTTGCGAAGATTTGAAGGACCAATGTAATAATAACGCGGCTCATTTTTATTTTGAGCAATAACTCGCTAATTTGTTAATCATGTATATACAAAATGTGCCTCTCCGGTTTATTTTTGATCTTAATTGCTCCTTCTAACATAACATTATATATATAACGAGCCCAGCTAATTCGTGTATTTGAAGGAAGTGCAAATGGGCTGGGATTTCTTAGATAATATAAATGGGCCGCATTGACACGAAATTATTTGTTCACCCAGCCCAGCAAATGGACTGTACATTCTAGAAAACATGGGTTAAATATATGCCACATTTTTGCAGGCTGACATGTGGGCCAATAGGTCGAAGCCTACGCAGGGCGTTGTCAACATGGTCGGCATGCACCTTCAATCTCTCGTCTTCTTCCTCCAGCGTCGCCTGGACCGCTTGGTCCGGCCTCCGGCGGCTAGCGGCTCTACTTAGCACGCATCGCTGCGAAGCGCTACCCCACCGCCGGCCAGGCTATCCCTCCACCCCTCCACACCTCCTGTTATTCTCCACCGACTGCAGCCCCACGCCGCACCAGAACCAGTTATAACCCTTCTCCTCCACTCAATCTGCGACTCCACTGCCGCGTCTTCCCATCTCCGAGTCGTTCCCGTCCGGGGCCTCGCCGTCGTCCATCGCCTCGCTGCGCTCGGTGCAGCGTGGTCAACAAACGAGAGTCATCGGAAGAGGACTGTACGTGGAGAGCCTGACGACTGGGACCCACGAGGTCCATGGTCGCACACAAGGAAAGTTCCTCCTTATTAAGCTAAAAAAATGTTTCCTCCACGGCAATTTGGGACCCACGGTTGTATCTTCGCACGGAAGGAAGTGCCTCCTTGTTATGCGAAAAAAATTATTCCTCCCGTTGACAGCTGGGACCCGTCAGATTTGGTGGCTGACTCATGGGCCTACTACGCGGACGTGTACGCAGGGCTTTTTCAACTTAATCAACAAATGATTCTAGCAGCTGGACCGTTGGATGTTAATCCAACAGTTGTGCTCCTTCTTCAACCTCTGTTCTTGCTCCTGTCTCCCATGGGCGGCACCGCGGCTGTGCTGCCGCGCACCCGAACCAGTCAGGTTTCCCACTCCTCTCCATCTGCGGCTCCACTGCCCCGTCTCCCCCATCTCTGGGTCGTTCCAGTCTGGGGCCTCGTCGTTGTCCACCAGCCTTTGGTGCGCTCGGCACGGTGTGGTCAACATGGTCAACGACCGAGAGTTATCGGAAGATGACTGTACGTGAGAGGCTGACAGTGGGGACGCACCACACCCATGGATGCATGCATGCAGCGGAACGCGGCGTGGTCAACGTGGTCAAGGAACGACTTCCATCGGAAGTGTATCAGACGCGGAGAGGCCGACGGTGAGTCCACAGCCGCAGCAAGGAAGTGCCTCCTTATTACGCGGAAAATAATGATTCCTCCACCTAACAGCAGGGACCCATTGGACGGGCCACCGTATTTTGTGAAAAAAACATTTCCCCCCTGACTGCTGGGACCCACCGGACGGGTCACCGTATTTCGCGGAAAAAACGTTCCCTCATTTGTCGGCTCGGACCCACCGAAGTGCCTCCTTATTACGCATAAAAAAATGAATACTCCCTGCTAGTTGGGACCCACCTTAGTGGGTGGCTGACTTAATGGGCCTACTAAGTTGACGGGGACGGAGTGCTTTGTCAACTTAGTCAATATGAACGATTCTAGCTCCAGTGACCGTACGATGTCCATCCAACGGCCGTAGTGTTTCTTCTACTTCCGGTCTTCTTGCTCCAGCCGCCCAAAGCAGCGCCGGTCGTGCCGCATGCTCCTGCCTTCCATGGCCGGCTGTGCTGCCGTGGACACCTCACCGCCCCCTACTATTCCCACCGCTGGCCAGGCCCTGCGGCGACGGCAGCCTCACACCGCAGCTGAACCAGTGAACCCTCGTACTCCTCTCCGCGCGGGCTTCCACTGCCGCGTCTTCCCCGGCTCCACGTCGTCCCCTTCCTAGGCCTTGCCATCATCCACCGCCCTGGTGCTCTTGGCGCGGCATGGTCAACGTGGTCAAGGAATGACTTCCATCGGAAAAGTACTGTACGTGGAGAGGCTGACAGCTGGGTCCACGGCTGCAGCAAGGAAGTGCCTCCTTATTACGCGCAAAATAATTATTCCTCCACCTGACAGCGGGGACCCACCGGACGGGCCACCCTGTTTCGCAAAAAAAATGTTCCCCCCTGACTGCTGGGACCCACCAGCTACATCTTCGCACGTCAGGAGGTGCGTCCGGGCAAAAAAAATGATTCGCCCCCCTGACAGCTGGGACCCACCAGCTACATCTTCGCAAGCAAGGAAGTGCCTGACAGTCGGGACCCACCTGGTCGAAGCGTCGTGGCGTTGTCATTACGGTCGTGACGATATGCGTACATCTTGGTCGATGTAGAGGTGCGCACGTAGCATGTACACGTATGTACAGCGGCCAGTGTGCAAGAAAGAAAATACGGCCACGTACATACATACGTGCAGGGTATCGAACGCCTACTCGCGCATACGTACGGCCAGGGCTCGTGTACATGACTGGGTCAGAACGGAGAAACAACGTCATCGTCGTGTTCAGGGAGCCAACCGGCTGGGTTGGAACGGAATGCATCGTCGTGTTCATCGGGAGGGCTTGGACGGAACAGCCGATGGAAACGAGGCCCAGCGTACCGCAGAACGGAGGAAACGGCCTTGTGTTCGACCGGCCACGGTCGAAACGGGATCCTGTTCATCGGGAGGGGTCTGGCGTACTGCAAAACGGACGAAACGAACCTCCTACGGTCGAAATGGGGGTCCTGTTGATCGGGCAGGGTGTGGCGTACCGCAAAATGGAGGAAACGGACTTGTGTTGGAGCGCTACAGTCGAAACGGGGGTCTTGTTCATCGGGAGGGATGTGTCGTACCGCAAAACGGGACTCCACAGGATATTGTTCATCTCCACCGTCGATCCCCTCCAGCCTCCACGGGCTACTGTTCATCCACCGTCGACCTCCTCCAGCCTCCACCTGCGACTGTTCATCCACGGGCTCCTATTCATCCAGCCTCCACCGCGCTACTCCACCGGCTACTGTTCAACCAGGCCTCTCCATGGGCTCCTGTTCAACCACCCCTCCACGGGCTACTGTTCATCCAGCCCTCCACCGTCTACTGTTCATCTTGCCCTCCACGGGGTGGTCCTGTTCATCCATCCCTCCACGGGGTCCTGTTCATCCAGCCCCAACCGGCTCGATCGATCGGGGTCCTGTTCATCCAGAGGCAACACCACGGGGTCCTGTTCATCCACCCCCACCGGGAACTGTTCATCAAAACCCCGCAGCAACGCTCACTATTCATCCAGAGGCCACACCACGGGGTCCTGTTCAGCCACCCCCACCGGGAACTGTTCATCCAAACCCCCCAGCAACGCTCACTGTTCATCAAGAGGCAGAATCGATCGGCTTCAGTTAGCAGCAAAACTGAAGGAATCGCTCGATCGGGTTCAGTTAACAGCCATCGATGGATCGCTCGGGTTCGATGTAGCGTAGCCTGCGGTGCAATCGCCGGGTTGATTAGAGCCCAACGCCTCGCACCCACGTGTGTGTGTGTAAGAGAGAAACGCGCATCGCTCGGCCCCGACCACCCACCGTAACCGGGAACACCCCGATATTTTCCTCGCCCTCGCTTCTACCACGGTTTTGTGACGACCGGTTTTCCGAGTATTAATTTCCAGAAAATGGCCCTTGTGCTCACCAGCCCCAGGATTACTGTTAGCTGATGAGGCACCAACTTGATACAGAAATACCAAGAAAAATACAAAAATATGTAGTACAAGACCATTCTGGCCTGTGAGTACAACAAATGGTTTCTAGGGGTTGATGGCGGAAGCGGTTTGTGGTACATCAGTGTTTATGGGACTCCATTTCCCACAGGAACAGCTGACCAGGATAACTCCTATCTTCGCGAGGCTGCTATCACCATTGCTTAGGTTCCGGGGCTGTCATCAAGGCCGCTCCTCTCCGCGCAAGAAATCTGGCCAAGACAATAGCCAGGGACAAGCCAGTGAGTACCTTTGAATGTACTCGCAAACATTATGAACACGGGTATAATATAACAATGATAATTTTGCTCTGAAAATATTATATGATCATGATGCCAGTCACGAAAGTAAAAATCTCTGATGCATGAAAGCAGGTTATTTATGGATATGCAATAGTGTAGTAGTCATAAAATGCACCGATCGAATTGTTAAAAGCGACGCCTCGAAAGGTTAGTAAACAAAGAGAAATGCCTCAGTTGGGCGTCTGAGCAACACCACATAAAGGGCTATTAAAATGAATAAATAACAAGCATGCCATAGTCGGGCGTCTCAGCGACGCCACATAAAGGGCTTATAAAGAAAATAAATACAAGCATGCCATAGTCGGGCGTCTCAGCGACGCCACATAAAGGGCTTATAAAGAAAATAAATACAAGTATGCCACAGTCGGGCGTCTCAGCGACACCACATAAAGGGCTTATAAAGAAAATAAATACAAGCATGCCACAGTCGGGCGTCTCAGCGACGCCATATAAAGGGCTTATAAAGAAAATAAATACAAGCATGCCACAGTCGGGCGTCTCAGCGACACCACATAAATGGCTCATAAAGAAATCACAGTGAATATCCAGGAGGTAGAACCATCCCAGGGATATTCGATAATCCAATAATATAACGGGTTAGTCCACAACAAAATAATAATCATAAACATCACAAGTCTCAAGTCGTGATCCCAGTTCTGTTTTTAACAGTTTCTCCTCCGAAGACCGACACTAAGACCGACACTCGACCCATCCCAGACTGTAATCCTTAACCATGGACACGGCTATTCGAATAGGCTTAATCTCTGCAGAGGGTGTACTCTTTACCCACGAACAACGGATTCCTTTAGTCCATCGGGGCTAATTCCGTCTACGGCCTTTTAATTGAAAACACACCTATCCGCACACACCAGCCTAACTTACCGGTGTCTGGAATCACCCAAGACACCCGTTAAGCGAAACTTTAAGTGGGGAGGCTACAACCTCGGCGTAGCATGGGATCAAAAATTTATACTGCGCGCAAACTAGGGGAGCTACCCCTTCGGCTACAACCGAAACACCCATGCTCCCGGACCAGCTGGCATGCCTACCAGATGTCTCTGGTATCTTCCACCAAGGCCTCTCTGTACGGTGTGTGCTAGGAAAGGGGTTGACAACTTACTGGACCGTACCCTACCTATGGCAAGTGGCAGCACGAAACAAGTATGGGGGTTACCGGGACAAGACTCAATCTACGGTCGACTCAGGAGGTTTAAATATTCCCTGCATGATTAGCATAACAATATATATACATCAACTCAGGAGGTTTAAATATATATACGCGTCGTACCCCCTCATGACATACCAGACACGACCGTCTCGACGGAAGGCTAGGGACAAGACCGAGTCTACCCAAGACGGAGGCTTTCCCGGTTTCTCTTCTGGTATGTATGAAAGGCACTTGACGGTGATTACCATCACAACCATATCAAACTCCAATAGCATGAAAACATTAATATGCACTCATGAGTAGGAACATATCATCACATAAAATGACGTATACCCCATGTTGAGGTGGTGTTGTCACCGCGTCAAATAACCCACACAATAATATGCCAGGGTTCAGAATGCTTGCCTTCAAGTTGTGGGGAGGCTGGGTGCATTCCAAAACTCTTGAAAGTTTTCTCCTCTCTCCACAAATCCTATTTAAAATATTTTTATATAGTTCAAAAACAGTACCAAAAATTTGTCTGAATTTTTTTGAAATAAATCTTAAAATAAACTAGACAATATTTGAAAGAGGTAGGAAAAAGAATCAACTCATTTGGAGTTATATTTGAAAAGTTATAGCTAGTCAAAGTTTTGGTAAGAATCTGTTTTTAATAAAAACAGAAAAAGAAAACGTTTCAAACGAGATTACGTATACGGTGAGAGGAGGCATACTTGGGGTTTTACGCCTCCACTTATCCAGGATGGACCGCGCGGGGAGTCGCTGACAGTGGGTCCAGGGGGCCCACTAGTCATGTTTGACTGGTCTCCCCTCCCTCTTCTTCTTCTGCCCGAGCAGAGGCGGGACTCCGGCGACCGTCGCCGGCGAACGGAGGTTCCTTGCGGGGAGCTGAGGATGGGGATGGATCCGCGGATCAGAGGCGGTCCTTCTGGTGGTCGTATGGTCGTCGGAGGTGGAGGAAATCGCCGGCGGCGAGCTCTACGGCGGAGGAAAGCTTCGGTGGATTTGGGGGCTCGGGCTACGGTGATGCTCCGTCGTCGTTTGGGGTCTGGGCGGCTCCGCAAGACGATGTGGAGTAGAGTGGTGGTGATGGAAGGGTGGGGGAGGCTCTGGTAGCGCCAGGGTGAACCGGGACAAGGCGGCGGCCGAGCTGGCCGGAGAGGTTGAAGACGGCCTTCTCCTCTTCAATTGATGGCAACGGGGGCACCAGGTGGACGGTGTGAGGCTGCTTGCGTGATCGGGGAGGCTCAGGGGCTCCCCTTTTATAGCGCTTCCAAGTCGGTTCGCGGCGGCCATGGATGAGCTTCGTCGTGGACCGCCCTCTTGTCTTTGCAGGCGGCGTGGCGGTGGCTGGCTAGCTCGAGGGCTAACGACGACCACTCCACTGTCGGCGAGGCGAAGGCGGTGGCCGAGGTGGTTTGGGCGGTGCTGCCCATGGCGGTGGCGGATGCGGCCGCGGGCGTGCCGCCAAGCGGCTTGCTGGCGACGCTGCAGGGGGCGAGGAGGCGGTCGGGGCTTCTAGCGTGACGTGGCGAGAGGGAGAGGATTTGGATGAGCTCGGGGAAACTTATCCAGGGGGGGTGCTGGCTCGGACGCGAGCACGTGCAAAACGCGTGCTCTGCTCGCGCTCTGGGCGTGCACGGCACTCGTTCAACGAAATGCCAGGGCGACCAAAGTTGCTAGAGAGCCACTGCAAATCCACAGGCCTAGGTTAGAGACATATAGAAGGCTATTAGACAACTTGGTTTGGGACAAGGAGAAAGTTCATGATACAAAACCTTCAACCATGCCAAATCTGTCTATGCACACAGGGTGTTTGACAAAATGCCAGAGGCATCTAGGCATTACTTGGGGTGGTCAAATCTCTCAGAGTGGGGTCTCTTTAGATGCAAGAGAGGGTGGTGAGGTTAGTTTGCCAAATGAAGAAACTTGTTAGTGCAAGTTTTGCAAAACTTTAATTCTGGACAGGTGGTAAATGGCATCATTACATGAACCAAAAATGTCCCAAAGGGTGCATGCTCCTGGACTTAGGGGTTTTGCAGGGTTGACTACTAGCAGGAGAAAGCACAAGGGCATTAGAGCAAAAATAAATAGGGTTGCAGTAGAAATCACAAGGCTGGACCAGAATGAAAAAGAGGTTGATTCACTCAATTTTTCCAAAGAACAACACTAGGTTTTTGCATAAAGTTGGATGGCATGCTACTACTAACATCCCACAAATTTGGTGGAGGTTTTGAAGAAATATCTAAATAGGTTGTAGTGCAAAACTGCCCACTGGACCAGATTTGAAAATTAGGTGTAGAGTTCAAAATATTCAATGAAAGAAATATATTTTTGCATAAAATTGATTTAGAAACATCACATGACATCTCCAAATTTTGGTTGGAATTTTAGTTAAATTTATCAAATGGTTGTAGTTCAAAAAGAGCTCCAAAACTAAATGGAAGTCATTTTTAAGGAATAAAGCTCAGAGAGAAAAAATTAAATAAATAAATCTACTGATTAAGAAATGTTATATTGAGAGGGCATAGAAGTCCAATACATTTTGGAAAGTTTCCACTTGGGTAAAACTCCTCAATATTAAAAAGAAGGGTTCTGAAATCAACAGAAAATCCAGAAAGCAAAAAATTTAAACTCCTGGAAAAAATTTAATAATTAAAACCTGGTTAAATTTTGGGGTGTTACAATACTACCCCCATTAAGAAAAAAATCTCGTCCTCGAGATTTGCTAAGAATTGCTTTTTTTTTAAATAAAACTCCTACCAAATCAAAACAATTACTTTACTTAAACGGTAAAAATGCGGCTACAGTGAGAGGGCAATAAGTGGGGTGAAACACAGTGTGGGACACTGGTGCTGTGTGGTGAAATCCACGTGTTAGGGGAAAAACGAGCGATCTCTACGATGGACGTAGTGAATTTAGAATAATTTCTAAATTCAAAAATACGCTGGTCGTACCCGAGAGCACAGTGCTTCCTCTGGCTGACAGGTGGACCCAGGGCCCACTGTCAGTCTCTCCTTCTTCCTCTGGCTCTCTCTTCTTCCTCTCTCCCGCGTGCTTTCCAGCGCTTTCCCCCACCGGCGACGTCTAGCTCGTAGGGCATCTAGGCCGTACCGCGGTAATGCGTGGTGTGCTTGCTGCCGGTGCGGCGTGCACTCACCTCGCGGGCCAATGCGTTGTCGACACTGCTCGCGGATTCGCCTCCGAACACCGGCGATCGGGCGACGAGCGGCGCTGGTGGACCTTGCCCACCGTACACCGATCTCGAGCTATAAAACGATCGCGGTGCTCTTTCTTCTTCCTCACTCCTGGCCTCGCTCCTCCTCCTCCTTGTCCATTGCTGCTTACCGGAGCTCGGGACGAGGCTCTAATGGCGGAGGCGGTGCCGGACTGGTACGTGATCCTGGTGTGCGGAGGGCTGGCAGCGGTGCTGGGGCTCTCCGTGCTCCTATGCGCGATGATCCTCAATGATCACCGTGATGCTGCCGCTCGGGTGCTGTCTCTCCGCGGTGGCGGTGATCACGAGGATTAGGTGTGATGCCGGGTGTTAACTGTTGTCGGTGTGCCGGGGTTGATTAGTATCCGGATGATTATCCGCTAATCTCTCCACTGGAGGCTGTGGTGTGCTTAGGGAGGTGTCGGTGAGACGCAACATGGTTACGTGTCTTTTCAAGCAGTGTGTGAGTCCGAGTGGTTGGGGGGTCTGCTGACGTGGTGTTGCGTGAATAATATAATCCATGTCGTGAGAAAATACATGGTGCAGCAACTCAGGGAAAAGAAATCTCACTCCAGGATTTTTCGCGGGGACAAAGGTTAACTTGAAGAAAATAAAACACAAAGAAAACTACTCATATTAGTAGAAACCAAATAATTGACTCGTCGCACAAACTTAGGGTACCATGCATAAGTTACAATGCAATAATAAATGTTGCAATAATAAACACAGCATTGGCGTCTAAAATGATGACGGTAACTGGACGGGGTCTCGCGAAAATGTCTCTGGTACTGGGACACACTCCTCTTCTATCGGAGGGAGTGGATTGACTTGTCGATGTATGTGTCTCCCCTGGTCGGGCCTCAGTGGTCTGCCGATGGCAATCCGAGGATTCAAATCAGCGAGACTCTGGAGATAACCCATTACTCGCTGGTTCAAACGTTCTTGAGCGATGACGTACTGGACAAGGTTGGCCAGCACTGGGTCTCTCTCAAATCGTCCACCGGGAAAAGATATTACTTCTCCGGGTGCTGCACGGCTCGGAAAGTAGTAATACCCTCGTTCGCTGGCATAGGGTACCGCGAATCTAAGACGAGCAATTGCTTCGTACGCAGCAGCTTCTATGGCCATATGTGGGGTTGGCATAGATTTCCCCACGAATGAAATCTTCGTTGGGTCTTGGTTGGAGTCTACGGGAGGGATGTGTACTGCTGCCCAATATTTCGAGGTGGAAGGGGTGATTCTCGATTTGAACAGCTCGTACTGGGGTGGCTGGGTAGAACCCATGGTACTGCAGGTAAAGTCCCACAATATTTTGACAAAACTACCCGGGGTTGCATCTGGGGTTCTCAGATAGATACTAGGGCTCGACATGGCAAGAAATGGTTGTTAGAGGTGAGGGGTGCTGGGCAAGGTCACGAGGTGGCCTTCTTATATAGCACCCGGGCTGGTTATTTACCGTGGTGAAAGGTAATAGATTTGCCAGATCAGCTCCAAGGGTCGGGGTCAGAGTCACAGATACACATATCTCACAAAAGGGACATGTTACTGTGGGTGTCGTCGGGGTTGGTTTTGGTAGCTGTGCCTGAAAAAGAAAACAACTGCAGGCTGACACACATATGCAAGGTTACTATTAAAACAGAGGCACAACAACAGGCTACGTTTATTTACAAGGTCACACGACTACAAAGTGAGGATACACTAGAATTCGGCACTACTCGGGTGACTTAGTCTACCTCGTTTATGTCCAAACGGGTGTGCCTTGTGGATGTCGAGGCTTCTCCACGGGTCTCACCGTCGGGATTAGCCGGAGGTGGTTGAGGGGCTTCAGGGTCGGGTAGCGATGATGACCCTCGCGGGGATTGTTGGCCACAATCCCGTTGGAGTGTGCTCCCAAAAGGTGACAAAGCACTTCTGGGGTCATCACAGTATCTTGGATGATGGATGGGGCTGACCTCAGGGTCTCGATCGGGTGTCCGAACAGCACGACTGGGTTGTCGGCGTCGGGCTCGGCTTCCCTGCTTGCCGGGGCTCGGCGAACCAGCTCTCCACGAGCTGCGATCAGATCAATGGTGATTTGATCGAACAGTGCCTCTAGTGCACCTACATAGCGTACTAGGTGCAACAACGCAGGGTCCGTCTCATGATCTCCGTTGGCAACTTGGGGTGGTCTACCATACCCTTCACGCCTAGGGTAGTAGTAGAACGAGCGACAATTAACTCTGGGCGACAACTTCCGGAGTTGTACTGTAGCCTCTCGAGCAGCTAGTTGGATGGCTTGTGGCTCGAAGGAAGTGGTCCTTCCGGTGAACCTGTAGGGGCGTTCTGGCGACAGACCCCTACCGTAGATGTGCACAGTGGCCCAGAATTGACGGCTCTCACCGCTCATGGTTCCTTGGTACACAACATATTCCGGGGGCTCTTCTAACGCATAGGCATGACGGGTGAGGTTTGCGAGTATGGTCACAAAACCTCCAAGGTTGGTTGTTGTGGTCTCATTGTGCACTACGGGGCCAGGCATTATGGCTAGGTTCGGGGAAGAGGCTGTGTTGTGCTGGGTTGAGGCTAGCGTGCCCTTTTTATAGAAAAAGGGATTTGGAGTCTTCCTTCGCACGCTTGCGGATGGGACAAAATGGGCGTCGGTCACTGGCGCGTGATCGACAGGCTAGGATGATAGGTTGGGCACCGACTGCCAAAAAGGTGTCGGGGTCACTGTGTGGCTATCTTGCACGAGAAGCTTGGCCGGGGTTTGGTTAAGGTCTGAAGGGTTGGTTTACCTAGGTTTATCGATCTGGCTAAGATAGGATTAGCCAATGGTCAGCCTGGCTCTGATACCAAGTTTGTGACGACCGGTTTTCCGGGTATTAATTTCCAGAAAATGGCCCTTGTGCTCACCAGCCCAGTGGATTACTGTTAATGATGAGGCACCAACTTGATACAGAAATACCAAGAAAAATACAAAAATATGTAGTACAAGACCATTCTGGCCTGTGAGTACAACAAATGGTTTCTAGGGGTTGATGGCGGAAGCGGTTTGTGGTACATCAGTGTTTATGGGACTCCATTTCCCACAGGAACAGCTGACCAGGATAACTCCTATCTTCGCAAGGCTGCTATCACCATTGCTTAGGTTCCGGGGCTGTCATCACGGTCGCTCCTCTCAAGACAAGAAATCTGGCCAAGACAATAGCTGTGGACAAGCCAGTGAGTACTTTTGAATGTACTCGCAAACATTATGAACACGGGTATAATATAACAATGATAATTTTGCTCTGAAAATATTATAAGATCATGATGCCAGTCACGAAAGTAAAAATCTCTGATGCATGCAAGCAGGTTATTTATGGATATGCAATAGTGTAGTAGTAATAAAATGCACCGATCGGGTGTCCGTAGCGACGCCTCGAAAGGTTAGTAAACAAAGAGAAATGCCTCAGTTGGGCGTCCGAGCGACACCACATAAAGGGCTATTAAAATGAATAAATAACAAGCATGACACAGTCGGGCGTCTCAGCGACGCCACATAAAGGGCTTATAAAGAAAATAAATACAAGCATGCCACAGTCTGGCATCTCAGCGACGCCACATAAAGGGCTTATAAAGAAAATAAATACAAGTATGCCACAGTCGGGCGTCTCAGCGACACCACATAAAGGGCTTCTAAAGAAAATAAATACAAGCATGCCACGATCAAGGCGTCTCAGCGACACCACATAAAGGGCTTATAAAGAAAATAAATACAAGCATGCCACAGTCGGGCGTCTCAGCGACACCACATAAAGGGCTTATAAAGAAATCACAGTGAATATCCAGGAGGTAGAACCATCCCAGGGATATTCGATAATCCAATAATATAACGGGTTAGTCCACAACAAAATAATAATCATAAACATCACAAGTCTCAAGTCGTGATCCCAGTTACATTTTAACAGTTTCTCCTCCGAAGACCGACACTAAGACCGACACTCGACCCATCCCAGACTGTAATCCTTAACCATGGACACGGCTATTCGAATAGGCTTAATCTCTGCAGAGGGTGTACTCTTTACCCACGAACAATGGATTCCTTTAGTCCATCGGGGCTAATTCCGTCTACGGCCTTTTAATTGAAAACACACCTATCCGCACACACCAGCCTAACTTACCGGGTGTCCGGAATCACCCAAGACACCCGTTAAGCGAAACTTTAAGTGGGAGGCTACAACCTCGACGTAACATGGGATCAAAAATTTATATCAGCGCAAGAAACTAGGGGAGCTACCCCTTGGCTACAACCGAAACACCCATGCTCCCGGACCAGGTGGCATGCCTACGGATGCCTCCGTATCTTCCACCAAGGCCTCTACAGACGGTGTGTGCTAGGAAAGGGTTGACAACTTACTGGACCACACCCTACCTATGGCAGGGGCAAGTGGCAGCATGAAACAAGTATGGGGGTTACCGGGACAAGACTCGATCTACGGTCGACTCAGGAGGTTTAAATATTCCCTGCATGATTAGCATAACAATATATATACATCAACCAACAGACAGAATCGTCACGCGTCGTACCCCCTCAGGCCATACCGGACACGACCGTCTCGACGGAAGGCTAGGGACAAGACCAAGTCTACCCAAGACGGAGGCTTTCCCGGTTTCTCTTCCGGTATGTATGAAAGGCATTTGACGGTGATTACCATCACAACCATATCAAACTCCAATAGCATGAAAACCTTAATATGCACTCATGAGTAGGAACATATCATCACATAAAATGACGTATACCCCGTGTCGAGGTGGTGTTGTCACCGCGTCAAATAACCCACACAATAATATGCCAAGGTTCAGAATGCTTGCCTTCATGTTGTGGGGAGGCTGGGTGCATTCCAAAACTCTTGAAAGTTTTCTCGTCTCTCCACAAATCCTATTTAAAATATTTTTGAATCAATATATAGTTCAAAAACAGTACCAAATAGTTGTCTGAATTTTTTTGAAATAAATCTTAAAATAAACTAGACAATATTTGAAAGAGGTAGGAAAAAGAATCAACTCATTTGGAGTTATATTTAAAAAGTTATAGCTAGTCAAACTTTTGGTAAGAATATGTTTTTAATAAAAACAGAAAAAGAAAACGTTTCAAACGAGATTACGTTTTCGGTCAGAGGAGGCATACTTGGGGTTTTACGCCTCCACTTATCCAGCATGGACCGCGTGGGGAGTCGCTGACAGTGGTCCAGGGGGCCCCGTCATGTTTAACTGGTCTCCCCTCCCTCTTCTTCTACTGCCCAAGCAGAGGCGGGACTCCGGCGACCGTCGCCGGCGAACGGCGGTTCCTTGCGGGGAGCAGAGGACGGGGATGGATCCGCGGATCTGGGGCGGTCCTTCCGGTGGTCGTAGGGTCATCGGAGGTAGAGGAAATCGTCGGCGGCGAGCTCTGCGGCGGAGGAAAGCTTCGGTGGATTTGGGGGCTCGGGCTACGGTGATGCTCCGTCGTCGTTTGGGGTCTGGGCGGCTCCGCAAGACGATGTGGAGTAGAGTGGTGGTGATGGAAGGGTGGGGGAGGCTCTGGTAGCGCCGGGGTGAACCGGGACGAGGCAGCGGCCGAGCTGGCCGGAGAGGTTGAAGACGGCCTTCTCCTCTTCAATTGATGGCAACGGGGGCACCAGGTGGATGGTGTGAGGCTGCTTGCGTGATCGGGGAGGCTCGGGGGCTCCCCTTTTATAGCGCTTCCAAGTCGGTTCGCGGCGGCCGTGGATGAGCTCGTCGGCGGACAACCCTACTGTGCTGCAGGGCGATGTGGCGGTGGCTGGCTAGCTCCAGGGGCTAACGACGACCACTCCACTGTCGAAGGAGGCGAGCGGGCGCGCTGAGGTGGTTTGGGCGGTGCTGCCCATGGCGGTGGCGGATGCGGCTGGGCGTGCCGCCAAGCGGCTTGTCGGGCGACGCTGCAGGGGGCGCAGGAGGCGGTCGGGCTTCTAGCGTGACGTGGCAAGAGGGAGAGGATTTGGATGAGCTCGGGAAACTTATCCGGGGGGTCTTGGCTCGGGACGCTGTAGCATGTGCAAAACGCGTGCTTTCTGCTCGCGCCTGGCGCGTACTGCACTCGTTCAACGAAATGCCAGGGCGACCAAAGTTGCTAGAGAGCCACTGCAAATCCACAGGCCTAGGTTAGAGACATATAGAAGGCTATTAGACAACTTGGTTTGGGACAAGGAGAAAGTTCATGATACAAAACCTTCAACCATGCCAAATCTGTCTATGCACATTGGGGTGTTTGACAAAATGCCAGAGGCATCTAGGCATTACTTGGGGTGGTCAAATCTCTCAGAGTGGGGTCTCTTTAGATGCAAGAGAGGGTGGTGAGGTTAGTTTGCCAAATGAAGAAACTTGTTAGTGCAAGTTTTGCAAAACTTCAATTCTGGACAGGTGGTAAATGGCATCATTACATGAACCAAAAATGTCCCAAAGGGTGCATGCTCCTGGACTTAGGGGTTTTGCAGGGTTGACTACAAGCAGGAGAAAGCACAAGGGCATTAGAGCAAAAATAAATAGGGTTGCAGTAGAAATCACAAGGCTGGACCAGAATGAAAAAGAGGTTGATTCACTCAATTTTTCCAAAGAACAACACTAGGTTTTTGCATAAAGTTGAATGGCATTCTACTACTAACATCCCACAAATTTGGTGGAAGTTTTGAAGAAATATCTAAATAGGCTGTAGTGCAAAACTGCCCACTGGACCAGATTTGAAAATTAGGTGTAGATCTCAAAATATTCAATGTAAGAAATATATTTTTGCATAAAAGTGATTTAGAAACATCACATGACATCTCCAAATTTTGGTTGGAATTTTAGTTAAATTTATCAAATGGTCGTTGTTCAAAAAGAGCTCCAAAACTAAATGGAAGTCATTTTTAAGGAATAAAGCTCAGAGAGAAAAAATTAAATAAATAAATCTACTGATTAAGAAATGTTATATTGAGAGAGCATAGAAGTCCAATACATTTTGGAAAGTTTCCACTTGGGTTAAACTCCTCAATATTAAAAAGAAGGGTTTTGAAATCAACAGAAAATCCAGAAAGCAAAAATTTTAAACTCCTGGAAAAAATTAATAATTAAAACCTGGTTAAATTTTTGGGGTGTTACAGGTTTTTTCCGTCATGGACGGCCCAAAGAATGTCATGCAGCTGCGTCTCCGGCTCGCCCAGGACGAAAAGCCCATTTTATGTCATCATTTTTTTCATAGAAGTAGGACCGCACCACATCTATGATGATATCGGGTTTTGTCACAATTATCGTCATAGAAGTGTCATAAGTATGACATAATTTTTTTTGTTTGGCCCAAAATGTCACGGATGTGTCTTTTTTGTAGTGATTGAGGTCGGTTAACTCATCACATGTTAGCGACATGCCAAGAGCATTCTAAAAAAATTACTGTACTCTATTGTTATGCCAAGAAGAGGAAGTGCTTTGACCAACAGACCAAATGAGGCAGGTGTACCGTGCCGTGAGTGGGTCCAGTTTCTTGTTTTGAACTTGTTTGGTGTAGTAGTAACACATGGTTTTGACTATTGGTAAGATTTTATATACTTTCTCTGTTTAGTGAATAAGTCATCTTAGATTGTGCACCGTGACCAAGGAAGAGGGGAAAACGAGAGAAATTAATATTTATTTGCTAATTAATAGCATTGCATGCAATGAACTAATCATTGCATGTCGTGTTTGGTATTCTAAGTCATTGAAAACATGCACGCCCCACATCTCTTATTGGTGGATATGTCAAGACACAAGAAACGAGGTGGGAGTTAATGCACCGCGCCTAAGTATTTTGGGATCATTTGGTTTTCATAAGGTGACTTATACACCTAGACGGAGGGAGTAGGGCCTAATGTATTCTTCGAGGATGCCTTTGACTATTGATAAGATTTTATATCATTTGAAAATTATATCATTCGAAGATCCTTTCACGTTCCATTTTCAAAAAGAAAAAAGATCCTTTCACGTACGAATTTGACTGTATGCTTTGAGCAACTTGCATGTCCTATGCTGCTCCTATTTGGATACTCTAACTTAGCTAGAGGTTAGACTAACTCATGACTAACCCTGAACTAACTGTAGCCAAAGAGGTGTTTCGGTGACACGGTTAGATTGACAATAAATGCACTTGATGGAGAGAGAAAAGTGATTTTTCAGTGGGCCTAAGGCTAGCCGTAGTGGGGGTAACATAACTGGTAACATGCACTTGGGACTAGCAAACATGCTTATGTGGCACACAATTAAATAAGAGCGAGAGGGTTATAGTAACGGAAATAGATATCGTATCATGTTAAATGCTATGCTACTTTGTGTCATGCATGGCAATAAATATGTTAATCTATGATACTACTTTATGATACTATGCACTATGAAGGTAGTATCATATACTAGTATCATATGCATGATACTAGTATATGTTACTCCCCACTATGAGTAGCCTTACTGTGGGAAAGGTGAAGTGATGGTTGCTTCGCCCGAGCAACTTATTACTCTGGGAATATGGGAGTACCAGCAGATTCAAGGAACAGAGAAATGATGGTTGCTTCGTCCAAGCAACTTACCGTGGCGAAGGTGGGGCTCTGTGATTTGACTGCTCATTAGTCATTACTAATGCGGTGCAACGACCAGGGTGAATCTTTCCCTGCAGTTGTGCACTCAATATTGTTGCATGACAGGTGGAGCCATATGAAGGATGTCCCACATGTCAGCGAAACAAAGTTGAATTGTTTATATGTACGCATAATCTTAATGAAATTGTACTGTGATGCTATGAAGGTTTCAACTTTGGTTCCCGCAGGGAAAAAAGTTTCAAGTTAGGATTCATGTGTCCTCTTGCCTCAAGATTATCTCGTTACAACATTCCATCAAATACAAATGAAACTACCATGGCTGCTAATGCATCTCAATGGTTCGCAGATCAGCGCCAATATTCACATCACAACTGAAGACAAAGTTGTGAGAAGGTGTACAAATAAAGAAAAGTATATAATTGATCGGTGTTGTTCGTAGGCATAGGTCCATTTCCTGAGCATAGTGTTCATTGTTTGGCAGCTAGTTTCACCCAGCTCTGTAGCCAAAAAAGGGGTGTACGGAGGACACCACAATCCGATCATTTTGTGCCGCTCCACTAAAATCGAGCTGACCATCCCTGTTTGCAAAGATATCCAGTCAGTGTGATTACAATAATAGTGGAACTAGATGATGAAACATAACACACACAAATAGAAGCCGTTCACCTCCGCGATCTCTCTTTAAGACTAAATACTTGTTGGAGAAGATTAGGCACGGAGTTGGATGAGGAGGATAGCAAAACCAATCTCCCTTTCTGCAGTCCCATAAAAATGTAAAAACGTTGCCTGTGTGACATTTTGGCGGAACTGCACAAAACACTCTTAAGAAAAAAAAAGTGATTTGTGCAGTTCACCAAAAGGTCGCAATAGCAACGAGGTGAAATGCATAGCCCTGTTTGCAAAAAAGAGGTAGAAAGGAAAGAATTACTGGCCAATAACACGAGATGAAGACACATACGCCGACAAAAAAGAAGCATATTCCATGTAATAAGGGAAAGATAGCAGCATGGTGGTTTATCAAAAATGGTTTGAGGACGAGATTGCAAGATGGAAAGTACGCCGACCGAGATACGTTTTAAGCAAACAACTAAAGAAGATCCACATGCAGCAACGTGGGAAGATGGGCAGTGGAGCAAGGACGAAGGAAGCTGTACCTGAGGATCGTGGGATGTTACTAGGAGGGCGTCGGCGGCCGGGATCTGCCCATACTGCGGCAGCGAGCAAGTGGCGAAGGCCCTACCGCACCGGAGCTTGGTCAGAGAGAACAACGTGTACCGCAGATCGGGACGTGCTGCCTCAACGCCGTCGAACGGAGAAATGATGCACATCCTCCCTTTCCGCCGTCGAACGTGCCATTGAGGAGGAATATATAACTTTATTTAATACTAACGCGTCAAGTCGAACTTTGTTCCGTCTAGGCGTGGTACTCGACCCTCCTTCGAGGAAACAACCGCTACACGTGTCAAATTATCACGTGGGCTGACTTTTCATACAGAAACGAACTCCACCATGTACCCACGCGGGTGTGGCCGGGAACGAGACGTGAGTACGTGCGTCCTGCGTGCACCTCTTCTTTAGGTGCAGGTGCACGCACGGGTGGGTGTGAGAGAGATGGTTTGTGCGAAACCGAGGCAATGTGTCGATAATATCTCAAACAAAAAAACGTAACATATGCAATGTGTGTGAAATAGAGTCATGGATATATCATATATAGAGGGAGCGATCCATGAGAAGAGAGTGGAGGGATCATCAGCGTGAGATATCGATAGAATCAAAAACAGGGATGAAGTGTGTGGTTGCGCGATCGATAAAGAGTGCCGTCAAATTTGTGTTTGCCCATGTCAAAGATACAGGGTGGTTGGCCTACTTGAATTTGACAGGGCAGAGGTCCAATTTTTCTCTGTGGCATGGATACCTACCTACAACGTTCGACTATCGGTGTGTGGGGCGGGGAGGGGCCAGAGACCTTACTATAGAGTGGTAGATCGACTAGTATATGTGTGGAGAAGGAGAGAGGCCTGGTTATGTATAGAGGGAGATCGATCGGCATCCATGTATATGTGTAGCAGAGGAATAAGGTTGGGAGAAAGACAAAGGTAGAGTGTCGGAGGGTTGGTGGTGGAGTGGCGTCTCACAAATGGTGGGAGAGGCCTGCTAGACAAACAGAGGGTATGAGTGCAATATCAATAAGAGAGGGCCGGGGATGTCTGTCTATCAATGCACATGCGTGTGAGAGACGAGTCGGGAGGTATGCAAGCATGATGAGGGGAGACAATATGGTTGTGGTTAGTATACGTAACTACATAGGAAGATCAACCATCGTGTGTCCGAGAAAGGGAGAGACATAACTAGTGAGGTAACTCTATCGGTGTGTGGGGAAAACGAATTATAGTCGACCTGGCTATATGTAGGGAGATCGGTACGTATACATGCATGCATGTGTTGGAAAAAATAAGGTCCAGAGAGACAGACAGGGGGAGAGGGTGCGGCTAGGAGGTGGTGCGAGAGGCCTACCATGTCGAGGGGGGAGGAGTGTACGAGTATGAGATCGATGAAAAGAGGGGCGGGAGTGTGCACCTGCGTGGAACCGTATTGGACATAGGAGGGCATGAACGGTGAGAAGAGAAGAGGGGAAGTATGTGTTTGTGGTAGGCACACTTGGCTAGAGAGGTATATCGACTGGTGTGTTCCGAAAAGAGGGAGCCGGGGGGGCTACACACACCACGGGTGAACGACCTAAAGAGAAATAACGAACGTGCGCGATGGAGGGCATGCTGAGGGAGGGTGAGAGGGGGGCGGGCGTGTGCATGCATGATAGAAAAATAGCGCTAGCTAGATACAAAGAGAAGCAGATCGTGAAGGTGTTAAAGACGAATATAGATCATAATTCATTATAAAAAAGTGGATATGGATACTTGAAGAAGATATCATAATGTAGAACATTGATTATAATTTGGGCTAGTGTGTGGCTTTTGCAGCTCAGGGCTAAATACTTGTCATAATGTAGGAGGGGGGGCACTATACTTTATGTGATAAACATGGTGTACGTATGGAACATGGTTTAGATTATGAATATCTAGTTAGTACATCAAATGTACTATTATTTGGAGTAAACATCAAGTGTATTCAAAAAATTGAATTCGAGTTCATATAGTACACATAGTTCATATCTATCTCTATAGTAATCATGTGGTGTGTTGTTAAGGTAATACATGAATGATGGTTGAAGTTGGCAACAATCATGATTGTAGATTCTTATTGAAATAGAGAAAGAATTCAAATTCAGTTCGAATTGCAGCGGTAGTATAGACATTTGGAATGCACTAAAATGTTGGCATGAGTATAGGTTACATGCATTATACAGCCAGTGAAAAAATTTAATTGGACATAACATGGATTCATACTCCCTCCTTCCATCTATGTAGGGCCTAATGCATTTTTTAAGACTGCCTTTGACTATTGAGAAGACTAATAGTACATGACATGCACAATGTGAAAATTATATCATTGAAAGCTCCTTTCACACACGAATTTAACGGTGTGCTTTGTGTAAGTTGCATGTCATATATTATTGCTCTAATATTTGGTCAAAGTTAGCCTCGAAAAATGCATTAGGCCCTATATAGATGGAAGGAGGGAGTACCTTTGAATAGCATTTTTATAGTAAAACGGGACAAGACTCTCTCTTTGTGTGGTGTGAATAGTTTTTATTTTTTTCATTTTTTTTCGTTGAGGGAAGTGCAAATTGATTTGGTACATACAAGTACAATATTACATGTTAGGCTTGTCCCTAAAATTCAACCGCGCCTTGTTATGTCCCAAAAATTCAGATATCGTGCTCCCAAAACTGGTGCCATCACAACCCGCGCCTTGCTATCCCGAAATTAGAACGTGCGCGAAAACTCCCTCCAGGTGCCAAATCCCGACACGTGAAATCCCCCTTCTAACCCTGAGCCGAAAGGGTCGCTAGTTCAAATCGGTGGGGGTACTTTTGTAACACACCCTAAATTTTGGACAAGCACGTCCCTAAGTCATGGTTCCCCCTCCCATTGCCTCCTTTTCACCATTCAAAATCTGGCTGCCATAACATCTCAGCTCTAGCCGCAAAACCCCACCCTCCTCCATCGGCCACTTAACCGCTACCCAGCTGGAGCCTCTTCCCCGACGACGTCATCCACCGCAACAGCTCGACGTCCCTCATGCACCACCCCGGATGAGGATCCGTCGTCCATCCCGTTGTCCCGCCAGTTCAGCCGCCCCGTCCTCCACCTCCAAGGAGCTGCTCTGACGATTGCCTCGTCTATCGCGGCTGCTCCATCCCACAGCGCCGCCTTAACCAGCTCCACCGGAACCGCAGCATCTTCACCGACTCCTCTGACGAAGCCGAGGCCTACTCGGTGCCACCAAAGAGGTTGTACACTCATCGCATCGCACCTTCTCCTTAACTCTACCTCCCGGCGCCGACGGTCCTCCATCCCGCACCCCCATGGAGCAGCTACCTCGAAGCTGGCGCCGCAGGCGACATCTCCATGGCGGCTCTCCCCCAGTGCGAGGCCCCTTCGGCGGTGTCGTCCATACCAGCCGGATCTGCTGCTGCTGCTCCGGCTCTCGCTCGCTTCCTCGCGCTGCAGCTGCTGCTCCGGCTCTCGCTCGCTCGCCCAGCTGCTACTGCTCCGGATCTCGCTTGCTCGCTCACGCTGCTGCCGCTACTCTCCCCATCGCTCATGCTGCTGCTCTGCTCCGATTTAGCTACACTTTAGTCGACTGAATTGAATTTTGGGTCAGTCGATTTTCAGGGGGTGGGGGTCTCGCCGGATTTAGGGAAGAACCACCTGCAGCGGGGAGGGGGGCTCGCCGGAGAGGTACCCCACTATCTATCTTAGGGTTCTGGGTAGGGTGCTGCTCGTCGGCGGTGGGGGCGCGGTGGCATGGGGATCGCCGGAGAAAAAGCCTTGCTCGGGGGGGGGGGGGGGGCTAGAGGGCTGACCGGGGCGGCGACAGACCGGCGGTGGGGAGTTGTTTCAGGGCGGCGAGGCGGCGCGGGGTTTGGCCGGTGGTGGCTGGTGGCTCAGGGGGGTGCAGGTTGAAGATGAACTGCAGGCCCTCCCTAAACTATCCCATGTGAAGTGCCTCTCTGCTACCATTGTGTTTAGTTTCGACAGTAACAATCAGATTCCGTAGTAAATTTCAGTTTCGACAGTTAAGTTCAGAGTCAATAGTTTTTACCTCATCTGTTGTAGTCGGGTGGTTTTTCGTGATGTAAATTTTACATCTATCACTTTTTGGTAATGCATTTTACATCATCTATTGGGGATGCTATTAGAATCCCACTTGAGATTAACAATGTTTGTCTTGTGCTGCTTCAGCCTTGACGTCTTACGGCTCACCGGAGCTGCTCTAACGACGGAACGATCCATCACAACAGAGTCGTGCCCTGGACGCCGTCTACATAATCAGATCTTCCTCCACACCTCCGACAGCCACCTCTGCCTCAACTTCTTCAGCGACCAACCCAATGATGCTGAGGTCGACACGGCTATGGCAAAGAGGTTGCACACTTGTTGCAATACTTATTACTCTACATTCATGTCGATCCATTAGGGCTATTTTGGTTCAATGGAAAAACATAGCAATAGGGAATTTTCCTATGGCACTCAACTATTCCCCCACCGAGGTGGATGCTCTAACTTGGCATGGTTCTACTGCTCATATCATGCATATGGTGTCTTGCATTGCATAGTTTAGACATCATATACACAATACTCAACACCATGTTCTTAGTTCAGACATCATATATGTGAATGCCCTCCGCTTAGCATATAAATCACATATGTGAGTTATATCATGTGATCCTGGTTACTTAGATAACATGTATGTGAATTATGTCATGCGATCTTGTTTAGTTATTCATCATATCTTTGAATTATGTTATGCTATGCTATCCAATTTAGATAGACATCAGATATGTGAAATTATGTCATGATATCCGTTTTACTTAAACAATATACATGTCAACTATTTAATGCCCTCTTTTTTCCACACTATCTATTGCATCTGTCTCTCATACAATGTCTGTACATTCAACTATGTTTCCTGTTTATCAGCCATTTGAATTGGAGCGAGTGATGGCAGTATCTAGCGGAGTAAAAACACGGTCTTCAAATAAAATAGTGCTACCTCTTGGTGGAGATAGCACCCCGGTTGTACATGCACGAGAGCCAGCCCTACCACACATGACCTGACTCGCAGATTTTACCCTCATCTGCGATGGACAGAGAACCAGCTTCACCCAATCTAACCACAACCCCAGCAGATAGTAACCCAGTTCCTGTTCACACAGCACCATCTCCACCACAGAGCTCCCAAACAAGAGCAGTTAATAAGGCAGCTCTAGTGCCCAAAGCGCCAGTACTACCATGACGAACCCCAACTACACCAGTTAGTACACCTATTCCTGTGGAGGAAGCACAACCAGCCATTCATAGTTTAGCATCTATCGAATTTGATGTTGTTAAATCCTATGTGCGTATCTTCCCATCATGGAAATATTATACTGAAGATGAAGGAAAATGCGATTGCGTGTGTTTGTCCAGGAGTTATGTGTAAGTAATGTTATTCATGGCAATTACTTTGCTTTTTCCCATACATTCTACCTCCATGATGGTTATAATACAACAAATTTTCCCATTTTTCTCTATAGAGAATGATCGATTTGGAAACTTGGGATGAGGTAACCTGTGCTAATACCTCTGCTATCTTCAAGAATGCTTGGTGGCAGTATCGGAATTACCTAAAGAAAACATACTTCACTGGCAAAGAAACTCATCAAATTCCCTTACGTTCTCCTGAGGCACATTTACTGGACGATGACTGGGAACACCTAGTTCTTTACTGGTCCTGAACCAAGAGTGTGGTAAGGTCTATGAGATCATTTTATTTAAGTACTATATGCTTGCGTCTTACTGTACTCTGTTCATGTAGAACAAGTGCTTAAACCTGAAGAACAACTGTTCTCATTTAAGATTCCATTGCTATCGTGCATACTGCTTTGCTCTTGTATCACTGTATGTACTCATACAAACTTATTTTTAATTTGAACGATCCAATGGAAACTCCAATGGCACAACAGGTGTGTTTATGCATGTTTCTTTAATGTGTTTTCTTATAAATAGCTCTGTTGATTTCAATTTCAATTTCAGATACTGATTGACTTCTCATAGCATGCACATTACTAGCATCATAACAGGGCCAATAGTGTTGTTGTACATGTAGACCCGTGGTACCCATCTAAAATCTTGTTGTGTCGTTTAATTTCCCATGCTTTGTATTCTTTCAGTGCTGCTTTCTCTTGAACTGGTATGATTTGAACCGTGTCTCTACTTTGATTTGGCAAGACAATGCAGTGACCATAGGACATAGATATATGTTTGTTTGATGTTTTTATAATGTACTACTTGGCAATAGAAGACTTGGTAGTTTAATCTTGTCCACCTTACTAATGAACTGGTTCACCAAAATGAGTTTCATATACTAGTACATGCTAAACATGTTATGTGTCTACTTGTTTCTTCTTTTAGAATGCTGACAGGATATTGGGGAAGAGTGCCTTATTAAGCAATGATAAAGGAAGTAATGCAAATAAGGTTCAGGATCGTGAGACATCCTTGTTGGTCCCCAGCAAAGCTGATAAAACAGCTAAGGAAAACTATCTTGAAGACAGTGAGGCAACCCCAAAGTCCTGTCTTGGTTTATTGCTCGAGTTACGGGCCACTACCGCATGCACAAGCTATTCAAACTCACTGTCTAAATCAGTTTGGTTTCTTGAGTCTCAAATACAAGCTGAAAGACATCGATCAAATTGTCTTTGCGACAAGAAGCGGAAGGACTACGGAAGTCCCTGGAGCATTCAGATGCATACTTTCTGGTGCAACAACATTTGGAGGATTTTAGCGCCAAACAGGACAAAGCTAATGAGCTTGCTAAGCTTATTGCCAACATGGTGGATACCCAGGATAACGTTTCTTGAGCTCTTCTGAAGCTGTTTCAATTATGGACTTGTTTTGCTGCCACGTTTATTTGCACAGGTGGCCAATTTTGATGGCCAGTGTATGTAATATGCTGCTTTGTTCCCTATATTTGCACTGGTGGCGAACTTTGATGCCCAGTGGATGTAATATGTGTAATAGATGTAATAGGCTAGCGTTAGTTGCTTGCTTATTTATTTCCTTATTGTCTTGTTTAGTTGTTTGCTTGTAGTCACTGCAGTTCTTTTTCCGCGTTTTTCTAGTGGCCACAATAACCTATTTTTTATAACAAGGCCATAGTAATCATGGCAACACACGGACTGTTGTAACCATGGGCCTCCTGTTGGCCGTAGGATCCGTGGGCCTTCTACGAGCCGTAGGATCCATGGGCCTTCTACGGGCCGTAGGATTCATGGACTTTCTACGGGACATATGATCCATGGGCCTTCTACGGGCCATAGGATCCATTGGTCTTCTATGGGCCGTAGGATCCATGGGCCTTCTACGGAGTGTATAATCATTTCGCCAAACATGGGCCATACTATTCGTGGACCATAACGGGTCGTTAATAGGTCGTATTTGATAACGCTATGAAAACAGCCCAACGGGTTAACAAGCCACAAATGGGCCGAGTGTAACCACGGGCTGTATTTGGCCCACAAACGGAACAGGGCAGTAACGGACCGTATCTAACCGAATTCTAGAAATGAGCCCAAGAATAAATGGGCCCTTAAAAGGCCAAAAGTTAACATGGGCTGGAAACGGCTGACGGAATAATGGGTCGTTAATGGGTATGAAGTGATACACTATTCATTATGGGCCAATTTCTTCTCGGGCCTTTAGGGGGCCGAGAGTTACAAAGGGCCTCATATGGGCCGAAAGACACATTGGGCCATACATGGGCCGGAAGTTACAATGGGCTGGAATCATATTGGACGGCCCAGATGAAGCTACTGGGCTTAATTCCGATAGGCCGCAACGGACCGGTAGTTAGCGAGCCGTAAATGGGCTATATACGAACAGGTCGTTAACAGGCTTTCCGTGGGCCAGCCCGTTACCTTTTGACCAAGTCAAACATGACGGCCTTTTCACCGGAATGGGCCTCTGTTGGGCCGTGCCACGTGTCGACGTATCATAGGCGCCTCCTGTCCAATGAGTGGATGACATCTGTCCCAACGGTGAGCCAACACGTGTTTCCTCTGGCCAATGAGAATTTTACATGTGGAAAATACCCATTGGTCCGGGCTGTTAACGGGTTATCGGATCCAAAACCGGACCCATAGCTTAACGGCGACCTGTTACGGTGGATGCCACATGTCGGTCAACCTTGACGAAGGCACTTCTATGACGTGTGATCTATCGTCATGGAAGTGGACACTTCCGTGATGATAATATTGGTAATGTTATGGAACACTTCTACGACAGCATAGGTATGACTATCTTGATTCTGTCATAAAATCGTCATGGATGTACATGCATGACAGAAAACGTGACCTACTGTGACAAACACGTATCATCCCGGAAGTGTAACTTTTTTTTGTAGTGCCCAACCGAGTCACTCACAGCAAGGCTATCAAGTTTTGCAAAGTTCAGTGGAGCCATCATACTGAGGAGGAAGCCACCTGGGAGCGAGAAGAAGACCTCTGGAAAGACCACCCGCACCTTTTTGCTAGCCAACCCGAATCTCGAGGGCGAGATTCATCTTAAGGGGGGTAGGTTTGTAACATCCCAACTTTCAATTTGGATGTTATTCATTAGATCATCATATGCATCCATAATTCGTGCATTTTTTAATTTTCTTTATTTGAGTTTTGATCCTAGAAACCTTAAGAAACTCAAGGACCAATTGATAGATTGGAGGTTTTCACAAAAAATCCATTTTTGAATTTTCAAAATTGGCAAATGGGATCATACTATTTTATTCGAAATTATTTTCCAATTGTTTCAAATAAATAAAATAATGAGAGGAGATAATATGACTTCTTCAAAAACAACAAAGAAATATTGGGAATTTAATTTTCAATAAAAATATATTTTTATTTCATTTTATTTGCGTGTTTATTTATTTATTACTAAAAATGTTTATTTTATTTTAGGCATTTAGGTCCAGAAAAATGTTCACATTAGTCCAAATATTATGAGGGAATTATGTGAACTTTTCTGGAATTTTTGAAAATATTTTTGTTATGTTTTTCGTTTTTTTCATCTCTCTGAAAAATGTTTTTTAAAAAAGTTTAACTGGGCCGGCCTTTAGCCTGGGTCAGCCCAGCTCACGCTTGCGTCGCTCGGCCATGAGGCGGACTCGAGCCAGACGGCGTCGCCGCCACCACCGTGGCCGAGCGGACTCCGCCCGGCCTGCCCCTCGCGCAAGCCGCCGCGTCCCTCCCCGACTTTATAAGCCGCCACCCCGCCGCCTTTTCCTCCTCACCAGCCCGCGCCTCCCCCTCGCGCAAGCCGCCGCACCCCTCCCCGTCTTTATAAGCCGCCACCCCGCCGCCTTTTCCTCCTCACCAGCCCGCGCCGCCCCCTCATAGCAGCAGCAGCAGCGCCGCCGCCGCCGCCGTTCGCTTGCCGCCGCCTCGTCGTCTTCGCCGGAGAGCCGCCACCGCCGCCGATGTCGAACCGCCGTGAATCGGTAAAGAAAACCGCCCCGGTTCGCCTGTTTTTCTTTAGGGTCCGGTTTTCTTTTAGTTTTTGGTTTTTTCGTTCGGTTTATTTTTTTCGGTTCGATCTATTTAGTGATCGTTCGTTCGTTAGGTTTCTGTAGAGAACATATTAGTTAGATTAGGTTCTGTAGCGGACGTTCGTCCGATAGAGTTTTCTTTTTCTGTTATATGTTCGGCCAGGGACCCATCCGTAATTATTTTCTTTGCAAATTAGTCCCTGTTCTTCAAATGATCTCAACTTTTTGCTCGATTATCCAAATCCAACAAAACCAACACCAAATTCTTCGTTATGACCCCCTCTGTTCAGATAATCAACTTAAACATGTTTTTGAAAGTGTAAAATTTGGTTTCAAACATATTTGAATTTGAGTTTCTTTTGATCATAAATTGAGTTTTGTAATTCTGATTTGATTGATTCTTTTTGCAAATCAAAGCTCTTCACTTGAACTTTTTGTTTAGATTTTTTATTTGGTTTTACCTTTGCATCTTATGCTGTGGTGCTTATGTATGATATTTTTTGTCTACGATAGAGAATCCGGAGTGCGAAGCTTGCTACTATGAATCTCTAGGGGTTTCCGATCGTCAGCAAGGCAAGTTACACTTTGATCATATCCCTTTATTACCCAGTTTTTATGCATTAGTTTCAACCCTCAAATATTGCATGAGTAGGATTGGGAACATATGGTTATTGCTATGTAGTTGATGAGGTAGGAACCTATTACTTTTGATCACCCAGGGAAATATACGTTATGCTCATATTGCTTAGCCATGCTCGTAGACGGGGATTGGTATGTAAGATTCATGAAAGTTGCGAGAGTAATAATAATTGAGGGAAACTTAAGGTGGCTAGTTTAATACACATCTTGGTGGATTGGTTGCGGGCACCTGGGGAATCCAGTGTTGTCCTCGAAAATCCCGGGGTACCCGTGTCATCATCCTATGGAATGCCACCCAGGCTCAAGGGGATCATAAGATTATTCATGCTAGAAACTTCCGTGTGCAGCCACAAGCCATTATGGGTCTGGCATAGTTAACTAATTCTTTCCTTACTCAAGAAAATATTAAGCCAACTAATTATTTTTCATAAACAAATTACTTCTTCATAAGCAAATATTACTTCTAATGTCTTAAACTAGCTTAGTTAGTTTTAAACTTCTGTAACTTAACCATATCAACTTAAACAAGCATCCAACAGAATATATATATATATATATATATATATATATATTAGTGATTTAAATGCATGGATTAAAGCATTTGTTCAAGTTGAAAAATCACAGATATTGCAATGACACCATGAAAATGTTACTGTGGCTTGCCTTAGTGCAGATGAGGTTCACACTCCTCCTGGTGATCGTCAAGACAAGCTTCACCTTCTGAAAACAATTATAAATACAAAAAGAAAATATCAAGAACCACTCTGAAATTCACCAGAAAATCTAGACAGCAGAGAAAAATCTCATTTTTGGTGAGCTGCTAGATCTTTTCATTAAGAACACAATGCAAAAAGAATCAATTCATTTGGACTTATGGTTAAAAAGTTGTGACTGTTTGAAGCTCTCTGAATAATTTGAATTTGAATTAAAAAACAGAACTGGGGGAGGGGGTGACGTCGAAGGCGTCAACCCGCGGGGCGCCTCCACTAGTACCGCTTCGAGCGTGGCCAGAGTGGTTGACTAGCGGTCCCGCTACTCGGGTGAGAGGGAGGGGAGAGGGAAATAGATCATGGTGGAGCTTCACGAGAGCTCACACTGGCGAGGAGGGCGTCTTGGCCCGAGCTAAAGGGATGGATCGAAAGAGAAGATGAAGGCGCACATGCCCGTACCCGTAGATTAGCTAGGGTTGGTCGGACGGCGTTGGAACGGGCCTCTCCAGTGGCGACAAAGGGCGGAGGTCGCCGGAGTTGGAGATGACAGCGACCAGAGGCTGCACTAGTGGCCACAACCGGGACAGAGGCTCTGGAAGAGTGGCCCGACCTTGGGAGGGGCTAGAGCTGCGGGGACGACCCGAGGAGATCGCCGGCGAGCTCGAGCTCGGGGACGGCGGCCCGAGGCCTGCCCGGCTGAGTTACGGCTTCCTACTGGTTTGTGGAGTGTGTAAGAGGGCTTGGTGATGCTCGAGAGGGCTGGGGAGGCCTGCATTTATAGCCGAGCAAGGTGAAGGGCTCGGGCTCCGCCGGAGGACACCTGGACACGGCGCCCAGTGACGAACGGCTTCAGTGAGTGAGGGGGAAGGCGACGCAGCTCACGCGAGCACTGTGGGCGGGCGGAGACGAGCACAGGAGCGAGGGGGTGGCGACGAAACAAGCAGCGGTGCGCAATGTTGGGTTGGCGGACGCGCCCGTGCTTTTTGGCGAAGCTCCGGCATCGGCGAGCGCCAGGAGAGAGTTAAGTGAGTAGAGACTGGGATGGTGGCGAGGTTTGGCAGGCGGGGAAGCGAGCACACGCCGAACAGAGCACTCAGCGGCACTCAGAGCGCGGCGACAAGCAGGTTGGCACCGTGCACACGCGTGGTCACCGCATGAACTTTGGCATAGAGCCACGGCTAGCCCTAATTTCATGTCTGGCGTGTAGTCCTTAGTGTTTTGGGTAGAGCTCAGGTGTAGTAAGATGGAGTTTCACTACAAGGTAAGTTTCTCGACAGTAACTTTGAGAGCTTATTGTGGTCAAAATACTAAGAGTTGGGAGCTGAGCTTTGGAGGTTAGCAATCATCTAGAAGGGTAGTGATGCACAAGAAAATTTAGCAGCATTGGAGCAAGTAAAATGGTAGTTCCTGTAGAAACTACCATTTCTGTCCAGAATAGAAAATATTTTCGGTAGCAAAAATATTCCAAAAAGTAATGAAACATTTTTGCTTAGGAAGGTGTCCTAGGGTTCAAAGAATATTTGGGAATTTTCCCAGATTTTTGGGCAAGAAAAATTGGGGTTGCTTTGGAGCACAAGTGGCTGGTTAGGGTTTTAGAGGGGAGAAATGAATATTTTCCATTTAAGAAAAATATTCATAAAATTATTTTGAGGTTGACTAGAGAAGAAATGAGGGCTAGAGAGAGAAATGTGTCAGTTGGGTGAAATTCAAGGTGGTGCCCAAGTGTTTAAGTCCAACTAAAGAGGTTCAAAACTCCAAATTCAAATCAAAACAAAATAAAATCAGAAGAAAAAGAGAGGGCAAAATCCAGGCTGTCACATCCAGGCTATGTGACATGGGTCGGACTGGTAGGCCGTGAAGATACAGAATAGAAGGCTTCCCCCTGAGTCCAGATGGGACTCTCCTTGATGTGGAATTCAAGCTTGGCGTACGGATATGAAGATTCCTTTCTGTGTAAACCGACTCTGTACAACCCTAGCCCTCTCCGGTGTCTATATAAACTGGAGGGTTTAGTCTGTAGAGGCAATCATAATCATACAGGCTAGACATCTAGGGTTTAGTTGTAGCGACCGACCTCAAACGGTCAAGTCTCTGTGCTTCCGTGTCATCCCTGGATAGGTAATACTGACACACACAGTACTCGAAGGATTTATAACAGAGTAGCAATCACACACTTATTACGTCGAATGTCTCAAAAGAGAACTTATTACAATAAATATGGCATAAGGCCATCTAATACGATAACAGCGGAAAGCTTGGAAGATAAAGTGAGTCCATCAACTCCAAAGGCATAGCTGAGTTGCACGGCAATGACCTAACGAACCTTACTCCTCGTCTGAAAAGTCTGCAACATAATACGTTGCAGCCCAAAAACGGGTCAGCACATGGAATATGCTGGCAATATAACACAGTAGAGCAAGAACAGAATAATGCTATCACTACATGCATATTTGGCTGGTGGAAAGGCTCTATGGTTATAGTTTTTGCGAAAAGCCAATTTTTTTCCTACAACAAAGGAATAGATTTTATTTAACCGTCATGGTAGTTGAAACATCATTGAGAAGGTTCCTCCAACTCAATCCCCATTAAAAATTAATTATCAACCCAACATATTAAATTATAGTGATGAGATACATATGATAATCCAAGTACTAGATACTCAAGATGTCCATAACCGGGGACACGGCTAACCATGATTAGATTGTACACTCTGCATAGGTTTGCACACTTTTCCCCACAAGACTCGATCACCTCCGTCGGATTTCTCGCACTACATGGTGTTTGAGAAACAGATGACCGAGACACAGTCTTTCAGAAGCATTAACTCTAACCCCGGGTAGACAGTACCAACCTACATCCCTCTACATCTGCTAGCCTACCACTGGAAGAGGTCATGCAAATTACTCAACTATGCTAGAGCCCATAATAGGTTGTGGCTGCACACGGAAGTTTCTAGCATGAAATATCTCAGTTCTCTTTGAGCCTGGGTGGCGGACCTTAGGATCATCACACGGGTACTCCGGGATATCCTAGGACAACACTCGATTCTCCAGGTGCCCGACAAGCAATCCACCCAGATGTGTATTAAAGTTTCCACCTTAAGTTGAACCATTAATTAACAACTCACATCTGTCATGGATACACTCAAACCCAATCCACGTCTATGAGCATAGCATGGCAATATAAGCATAACGTAGAAGTAACTCCCAAGGGTTTGATAATAACATGGCAATAGGTTCTACCTCATCAACTACTTCCCAATACCCACAAGTCAATCACATCCTAATCATGCAGTGTTTGAGGATTGGAGCTAATGCATAAAAACTGGGTGTGAAAAGAGTATGATCAATGTGTTACTTGCCTTGCTGACGATCCGCAAAACCTAAGGACTCGTTGTAGCACGCTTCGCATACCGGGAATTCTATCGCAAACAAACAATAGCATACATAAGAAATCAAGCAAAGATGCACGGATAAAACTCAAATAAGAAGAACTAACCAGAAAGTTCAACTTAAGAACTCCGGTTTGCAAAAAGAATCAAATCAAACGGAGCAACGAAACTCAAACTGTGAAAGAAACAAGATTCGATTACTAATCTGGACTAAAGTCAAATTTTACAGTAGCAAAATCTTGTTCAAGTTGGTTAAACAGAAAGAGGATTTCGAGAAGAACATCTAGGCGCTTGAATCGCCTGATTCCGACAAACGAGCGAAAAGATAAACTAAAACGAAAATCGGATCAGAAATTGCGATTGAAAATAATCGCGAAAAACCCGAGAAAAATAAAATCGACGAATGGCTAACGAGCGAGCGTTAACGTTATGCTGTCGTGACTAACGGGCGAAAACTATTCGTTAAAACGAACGTACGGACGAACGTCCGCTAAATAAACTAAGCCGAGAAAACCGGCGATCCAAAGAAACCGAACTAGAGTTTAAAAAAAACCGCCCGTTTTACCTAATCTGAAAAAAACTGAACGGCGAGATTCGAACTCCCAAGACGGCTCAATGGCTTCCCATGAAAAGCGGGCGACGACGGGTGTGTGGCGGCGCAGGCGGCTATGCATGGCGGCGGCGAGTAGCAGGCGGCATCTTGACCGCATGCGCACGAGGCGGCGGTGGTGGCGGCGACTTGGGGCTCAAGGGGCTCCGGTCCGCTTTAAAGGGGGAGGTGGCTTGCGGTAGGCGAGGCCATGGCAGCAGCGGATCGGACTCCCTCGAGGAGTCCGGCTCGGAGGCGACGGCGGCGCGGGGCTGGCTGGGCCGCGGCCCAGTTCGGTCCGGCGGGCTTCTCTTTTTTTTCTTAATAGATTCCGCCAAAAAGAAATCCTAGAAAAATAAATAAAAATCTAAAAATACCAAAACAAATTTTCACCATCTAAATGAAATATTTAGAACAAGGTGAACATTTTTTTGGCCTAAATGCAATTTTTGAAAAATGCATATTTTTCCTATGCAAATAAAATAGCAATAAAAAACGAATAAAGTCAAATATTTGATTTTAATATTTTCCTCCAATATTTCATTTATTTTGGAGAAGTCATATTATCTCTCATATATTTTAATGTGAAATATTTTCAGAATGAAAAATAATTAAAACAAATAATCCTCATTTCGATATTTGATAAAATTCAAATATGAAAACAGTGAAATCCCCAACTCTCTCCGAGGGTCCTTGAGTTGTTTAAAATTTCGAGGATCGCGAAACGAGTATGCAATAAAAATATGATATGCATGAATGATCTATGTATAACATTCCAAATTGAAAATTTGGGATGTTACATTAGCCATCACGATCACGAGGCAGATCAACTCTTGTAACCCCTATACTCATCAAAGTCAATCAAGCAGGAAGTAGGGTATTACCTCCATTAAGAGGGCTCGAACCTGGGTAAACATCATGTCCCCTGCCTCATGTTACCTTCGATCTTTAGACGCACAGTTTGGGACCCCCTACCCGAGATCTGCCGGTTTTGACACCGACATTGGTGCTTTCATTGAGAGTTCCTCTGTGCTGTCGACAGAAGGTTCGATGTCTTGTTCGATCATCTGTAGTGATACTGTTTTGGGGGAGATTTTTCCATCGGGCCAGATTTTCATATTCAGCGGCTTCGCGCTGCGTGCCAACTCGATTGGCCATCTCGAGCAGATCGACAGCTACGCCCTTGGTCATCAGATCAGTTTCGGGAACCTAAACTATGTCGCCAATATCCAAGGAGATTTGATCTTTGAAGGGTTCGCGGCCCCGATCGCCGCTCTGGCCTTAGATTCTAAGCAGGCTGTCAGGTCCGAAGACGGGAGTTTAGAGCCCGCCGGACTCTCCGCAATTTTGGAACTTGCTACAGGAGATCCGGAGGGGATGGCGTCATCAGCAAAACCGAAGACAAACCGAACCCCCCTTGTCAATGAAGCGCCGGACACTCCGCCGGACTCTAAGTCTGAACTCTCGAGGTCCATGTCAAGCGGGCGCGGCTAGGAGGCTCCAACCCCGGACAGCCCCGCGGACTCTCGTTTCTCCGCCCAAACCTCGTTCCTGAAAGAGGCTCTAGACTTGATACGAACCCTCACCATTACGGAGGAATCGTTTCTGAATCACGCCCAGCCCGGATTAGGGGCTGAGAGCAGGGAATTTTACGCCCCACCCACCACCCACTTCATAGCCACTGTCGAAGATCTAACTGACATGTTCGACTACGCCTCCGAAGAAATCAACGGTATGGACGACGATGCCAGAGACGAACAAGGCCAAGACCTTCCGTTTACCGGACGCTGGATGGCCACTTCGACATACGATGTGTACATGGTGGACACACCCAAAGAGAATGACAATGATGGCAAGAAGGATCCGGTTGAGGACAAGCCTGCCAAAGCCCCTCCGAAGTGTCGACGTCAGCGGCCCTGCTCAAAATCGCGTCGCGACAAAGACGGCAATACCGGCACCGGCGACAATAATACTTCGGAGAATGCCGAAGACCCCGAAGCCCCTGTCGAGCCAACATTCGAGCAGGATGATTGGGAGGATGGGCAAGTTAACCCCGACGATCCTGTCGGGAATGAGGGCTCGGAGGACAACAACTACCTACCGACCTCGAAAGAGGACGAGAGCCTCGGCGACGAAGATTTCATCATGCCAGAGGAACCCCTCGAACAAGAGCACTTTAAGCGCCGGCTAATCACCACTGCAAGAAGCCTGAAAAAGAAGCAGCAACAGCTTCAAGCTGATCAGGATTTACTCAATGAAAGATGGACTAACGTCCTGGCAGCCGCGGAATACGGCCTCGAACGCCCAACAAAGAGCTACCCGAAGCGCAAGCTGCTACCCCAATTCGACGAGGAGGCCCTGGAGCCCACACCGCCAACGCACAATGCTGCTAACAGACCTGACCGACCACCACGTGGTCGGCACAGAGCGGCAACGCTAGCCGGACACCAGCCTGCACCACCTCGCCATAAAGACAGGGGAACAACGGCTCCAGAATACACATATGACCTACGACGGGACCTGGACAACAAAGCCGGTCAAACCAGATCAATATATGGATCAAGGGGACGTGCCCCAGCGCGAGAACACGGCCGTGAGGCCTGGTGCGATAAGCACAACCTCACTCGGGCCGAAAGCCGCATACGGACTTCATCTGAACTGCATCGCGACATTGCCCGATACAGAGGTGATGCACACCCCCTATGCTTCACCGATGAGGCAATGGAGCACCAGTTCCCAGAAGGGTTTAAACCCGTGAACATTGAATCATACGATGGCACAATAGCTCCCGCAGTATGGATCGAAGATTTTCTTCTCCACATTCACATGGCTCGCGGTGATGATCTACATGCCATCAAATACCCCCCCCCCCCCCCCAAAAAAACTTAAGGGACCAGCTCAGCACTGGTTAAATAGCCTCTCAGAAAACTCTATTGGAAGCTGGGAAGACTTGGAAGACGCCTTTAGAGACAAGTTCCAAGGCACTTATATCCGACCTCCGGACGCCGATGACCTCAGCCATATAGTCCAACAGTCCGGAGAGTCAGCCAGAAAATTCTGGACCAGGTTCCTAATTTAAAGGACCAGATTGTCGATTGTCCGGACGCCGAAGCCCTAGCAGCCTTTAAACACAACATCCGTGTCGAATGGCTCACCCGACACCTCGGCCAAGAGAAGCCAAAGTCCATGGCAGCCCTTACAGCACTCATGACCCGCTTTTGCATGGGAGAGGATAGCTGGTTAGCCCGTAGCAATAACGGTGCCAGCGATTACTTCTGAAACAAGAAAGGGCAATGGCAGGCCCCGACGCAACAAATACAAGCGTCAAAGCAACAATGATAATACCGAAAACATGGCGGTCAACGCCAGATTCAGAGTCTCTAAATCCAGTCAGTGGAAGAAGCCATTCAAAAGAAATAAATACGGTTCATCTAGCCTGGACCGAATACTCGATCGACCTTGCCAGATTCATGGCACCCCTAACAAGCCTGCCAACCGTACCAACAGAAGTTGTTGGCTCTTTAAACAGGCTGGTAAACTAAACACCAAACATAAGGAGAAGGGGTCGCCTAGCGAGGATGACGACGAGGAGCCTCACCTACCGAACACAGGGGGACAGAAGAAATCTTCCCCCGAGGTCAAAAACGGTGAATATGATATATGCTACTCACATCCCCAAGCGGGAGCGCAAGCGCGCTCTAAGCGACGTCTATGTGATAGAGCCAGTCGCCCCAAATTCAACCCATGGTCAGCCTGTCCGATCACTTTCGATCGCAGAGACCATCCGACTAGTATCCGTCACGGGGGCTCGGCCGCATTGGTACTCGACCCAATTATCGATGGATTCCACCTTACGCGAGTCCTCGTGGATCGCGGCAGCAGTCTTAACTTGCTCTATCAGGACACGGTCCGCAAAATGGGCATTGATTCATCAAGAATTAAACCCACCAAAACTACCTTTAAAGGAGTAATACCTGGTGTAGAGGCCCGTTGCATGGGCTCAATCATATTCGAAGTCGTCTTCAGTTCGCCAGACAACTTCCAAAGTGAAGACTTGACCTTCGATGTCGTCCCCTTCCGTAGCAGCTATCGTGCACTGCTCGGATGAACTGCGTTCGCTCGCTTCAATGTGATCCTGCACTATGCCAATATCAAACTCAAGATGCCCGGACCACGCAGTGTTATATCAGCCAATGGAAACACGGAGCGCTCCCTTCGTACTGAGGAGCACACCGCGGCCCTTGCAGCGGAAGTACAGGGCGGCCTTATCAAGCCAAATACTACATCGGCAGTCAAGCCCCCAGACACTGTTAAACGAGTCCGGACTACCCTGTAGAGCGACAATCCAGCTCGTCAGGAGCTCGATTAGCAGTTCGGCCTCCGTCTCAGCCCCAACCAAATTGCAGCATATGTGCCACGCATACATAACTACGCACTAAAGATACCATGGGCAAAGAAGAAGGCATATTAAAGATAACGCCCATAATACGGCTCGACCCTATCTGGACCCTCATATCCTTTTTTTTCTCTTATTTTTCTCAGGTTCCTTACAACCCACGTCAACTTTTGATGGTACCAAGGGCCCTTTTTTCCAGGCCCCTTATGAAAACCCAATCGTTGATCCTCTTGAAGGATTATACACCAAGGAGCAAAGCAGCGCAGACGTGCGCCAGAATATCTAAAGGATCTTTAAAGATCACATTTTTCCTTTTTAGGACCTGTACAGCTTTCCCTTGTGCTAGGCATGTAAAATAGCCTCGATGCTTATCGCATTACTTGTACAAATACGTTTTGACGTATCAATCAGACTATAATGGAAACAGTTTTTACCCAACCTATTGATGCTTGGCTTATTTACTAATCTGTATTCCCTCTTTTTTCGTCCGATTGTCATGTACACCTCGGTACGACTTAAATCGCCAGGGGCTCCTTCCAGCCACGTACATTTCTTAAGATAAGTCTGAACACTTTTTTAGTACAATTTTGCGTCCCGAATATAGCATTATATGCATCGGCTCCCAATCATGTCTTTGGTCAATAGTTGGGTTGCCCGGCTCCTGTGGTTACTGCCTTATGTTCCGCTCGTTCGGCTATGGTAGTAAAGGGAGAACTAATGCGATTGTCTTTCTAGTTCATCCGGATAAACACCTCAGTAGAGAAAGCCGAAAACTGACTATCATGATGCGGCGAGTAGCTATTCGGTGACTAAGTATAAATTTCTTGTGATTTTTTCCGCATTACGCAAAGGACCGGTCTCCACCCGGTCAGGCGTCTACAACACCCAAGTTCGGATAATCGAATAAATACAAGGGGCTGCGCCTATAATCTCATTGTCAAACTTTTAAGGCTAAGTGAGAGCGATAAAGCCACATAGTCTAATTGCATGGTTCGCTGCACTAACACCTCCTTCAAGGACCAAGCCGTGGGGTCAAGTGTGTCCAGGTGCTATTCCGAACACCCCAGTACTACCTACGTGGGGGCTGAAGCCGACGACTGGCCAACTCTTAGATATCGTAAACGGCCGCGCAGGAGAAAAAGAATTCTAGGCAAAACAAGCAACATATTATACATAAGCCTTGTTTCATAATACAACGTTCGGGCGGCACTGATACATTCATCCGGAAATAATGTCCTTCGAACACTGGCCCTCTACAATGCGGGACCCTTCCAAGACTTCATCATAATACCGCTCTGGCGTGCGGTGCTCCTTGCCTGTGGGCGGTCCCTCGGTTGCTGCTACCTCTTGAGCACTGCGTTGGTTTTCCCTTGAAGAGGAAAGGGTGATGCAGCAAAGTAGCGTAAGTATTTCCCTCAGTTTTTGAGAACCAAGGTATCAATCCAGTAGGAGGCTATGCGCGAGTCCCTCGCACCTGCACAACAAATAAATCCTCGCAACCAACGGGATAAGGGGTTGTCAATCCCTTCACGGTCACTTACGAGAGTGAGATCTGATAGATATGATAGTATAATATTTTTGGTATTTTTGTGATAAGGATGCAAAGTAAAATAAAAGCAAAGTAAAAAGGCAAAGGAAATAACTAAGTGTAGGAATATTAATATGATGAAGATAGACCCGGGGGCCATAGGTTTCACTAGTGGATTCTCTCAAGAGCATAAGTATTTTACGGTGGGTGAACGAATTGGTGTTGAGCAATTGCCAGAATTGAGCATAGTTATGAGAGTATCTAGGTATGATCATGTATATAGGCATCACGTCCGAGACAAGTAGACCGACTCCTGCCTGCATCTACTACTATTACTACACTCATCGACAGCTATCCAGCATGCATCTAGAGTATTAAGTTCATGAAAATAGAGTAACGCCTTAAGCAAGATGACATGATGTAGAGAATTCATGCAATATGATAAAAACCCCATCTTGTTATCCTCGATGGCAACAATACAATACGTGCCTTGCTGCCCCTCATCATCCTTTGGGAAAGGACACCGCAAGATTGAACCCAAAGCTAAGCACTTCTCCCATTGCAAGAAAAACCAATCTAGTAGGCCAAACCAAACCGATAATTCGATGAGACTTGCAAAGATAACCAATCATACATAAAATAATTCAGAAGATTCAAATATTGTTCATAGATAATCTTGATCATAAACCCACAATTCATCGGTCCCAACAAACACACCGCAAAAAGAAGATTACATCGAATAGATCTCCAAGAGGGGGAGAACATTGTATTGAGATCCAAAAAGAGAGAAGAAACCATCTAGCTACTAACTATGGACCCGAAGGTCTAAGGTAAACTACTCACACTTCATCGGAGAGGCTATGGTGTTGATGTAGAAGCCCTCCATGATGGGTTCCCCTTCCGTGAACTCGGAACAGGCCCCAAGATGGGATCTCGTGGGCAGAAGGTTCTTGGCGGTGGAATTAGGTTTTTGGCTCGTGTCGATCGTTTGAAGTGCGTAGGTATATATCGGAGGAAGGAGTACGTCGGTGGAGCAACAGGGGGGCCCACAAGGGTGGAGGGCGCGCCCCCTACCTCGTGGCCTCCTCGAAGCTTCCTTGACTTAGGGTCCAAGTCTCCTGGATCACGTTCGGTGAGAAAATCACGTTCCCGAAGGTTACACTCCGTTTGGACTCCGTTTGATATTCCTTTTCTGCAAAACTCTGAAATAGGCAAAAACAGCAATTTGGGTTGGGCCTCCGGTTAATAGGTTAGTCCCAAAAATAATATAAAAGTGAATAATAAAGCCCAATAATGTCCAAAACAGTAGATAATATAGCATGGAGCAATCAAAAATTATAGATACGTTGGAGACGTATCAGTTGCCAGCTTGACGGTGTTCATCTTCGCCCACTGCACCTTGACACGGGCGAAGGCCATCCGGGCACCTTCGATACAGGCCAACCGCATTATGGCATCCAGCCAGGGGCAGGCACTGACTAGCCGCTTCACGAGCCTGAAGTAGCCGCTGGGTATGGGTTCGGTAGGCCAGAGACGGATTATAATATCCTTCATAGCTAATTCGGCCACCCTATGCAGTTTGGTCAACTGTTTCAGCTGATCGTTGAGTGGCACCGGATGCTCTGGCACAAGGTACTGCCACCAGAACAGCTTCTCCGTCGAGCTCCCCTCTTCGTCTCGGAAGAACTCCGCAGCATCAGCAATACTCCAGGGCAGATCCGCAAATTCTCCTGCAAAATCACGTTCCCGAAGGTTTCACTCCGTTTTGGACTCCGTTTGATATTCCTTTTCTACAAAACTTTAAATAGGCAAAAAACAACAATTCTGGGCTGGGCCACCGGTTAATAGGTTAGTCCCAAAAAAAATATAAAAGTGAATAATAAAGCCCAATAATGTCCAAAAAGTAGATAATATAGCATGGAGCAATCAAAAATCATAGATACGTTGGAGACGTATCGATTGCCACCTGACGGTGTTCATCTTCGCCTTGCACCTTGACACGGGCGAAGGCCATCCGCACCTTCGATACAGGCCAACCGCATTATGGCATCCAGCCGAGGCGAGCGACTAGCCGCTTCACGAGCCTGAAGTAGCCGCTGGGTATGGGTTCGGTAGGCGAGGCAATTATAATATCCTTCATAGCTAATTCGGCCACCCTATGCAGTTTGGTCAACTGTTTCAGCTGATCGTTGAGTGGCACCGGATGCTCTGGCACAAGGTACTGCCACCAGAACAGCTTCTCCGTCGAGCTCCCCTCTTCGTCTCGGAAGAACTCTGCAGCATCGGCAATACTCCAGGGCAGATCCGCAAATTCTCCTGCAAAATCACGTTCCCGAAGGTTTCACTCCGTTTTGGACTCCGTTTGATATTCCTTTTCTACAAAACTTTAAATAGGCAAAAAACAACAATTCTGGGCTGGGCCACCGGTTAATAGGTTAGTCCCAAAAATAATATAAAAGTGAATAATAAAGCCCAATAATGTCCAAAACAGTAGATAATATAGCATGGAGCAATCAAAAATTATAGATACGTTGGAGACGTATCAAGCATCCCCAAGCTTAATTCATGCTCGTCCTCGAGTAGGTAAATGATAAAAAAGATAATTTTTGATGTGGAGTGCTACTTGGCATAATTTCAATGTAAGTCTTCTTAACTGTGGTATGAATATTCGGATCCGAAAGATTCAAGACAAAAGTTCATATTGACATAAAAGTGATAATACTTCAAGCATACTAACTAAGCAATTATGTCTTCTCAAAATAACATGGCCAAAGAAAGTTCATCCCTACAAAATCATATAGTTTAGTCATGCTCCATTTTCGTCACACAAGAATGTTCTCATCATGCACAACCCCAATGACAAGCCAAGCAATTGTTTCATACTTAAGTAATCTCAAACATATAAACTTTCACGCAATATATGAGCGCGAGCCATGTACATAGCACTATGGGTGGAATAGAATATGATGATGGGGGTTATGTGGAGAAGACAAAAAAGGAGAAAGTCTCACACCAACGAGGCTAATCAATGAGCTATGGAGATGCCCATCGATTAATGTTGATGCAAGGAGTAGGGATAGCCATGCAACAGATGCACTAGAGCTATAAATGTATGAAAGCTCAACAAAAGAAACTAAGTGGGTGTGCATCCAACTTGCTTGCTCACGAAGACCTAGGGCACTTGAGGAGGCCCATCGTTGGAATATACAAGCCAAGTTCTATAATGAAAAATTCCCACTAGTATATGAAAGTGATAACTCAAGAGACTCTCTATATGAAGAACATGGTGCTACTTTGAAGCACAAGTGTGGAAAAAAGGATAGTAGCATTGCCCCTTTTTATTTTTATATATTTTTTGGGCCTTCTTTTTTTGGCCTTTCTCTTTTTTTGGGACAATGCTCTATTAAATGATGATCATCACACTTCTATATATTTACAACTCAATGATTACAACTCGATACTAGAGCAAAGTATGACTCTATATGAATGCCTCAAGCGGTGTACCGGGATATGCAATGAACCAAGACTGACATGTATGAAAAAATTATGAACGGTGGCTTTGCCACAAATACAATGTCAACTACATGATCATGCTAGCAATATGACAATGATGAATGTGTCATGATGAACAAAATGGTGGAAAGTTGCATGGCAATATATCTCGGAATGGCTATGGAAATGCCATAATAGGTAGGTATGGTGGCTGTTTTGAGGAAGATATAGGAAGGTTTATGTGTGAAAGAGCGTATCATATCACGGGGTTTGGATGCACCGGGAAGTTTGCACCAACTCTCATTGTGAGAAAGGGAAATGCACGGTACCGAAGAGGCTAGCAATGATGGAAGGGTGAGAGTGCGTATTGGACTCAACATTAGTCATAAAGAACTCACATACTTATTGCAAAAATCTACAAGCCATCAAAAACCAAGCATTACGCGCATGCTCCTAGGGGGATAGATTGGTAGGAAAAGACCATCGCTCGTCCCCGACCGCCACTCATAAGGAGGACAATCAAAAGAACACCTCATGTTTCAAATTTGTTACATAACATTTACCATACGTGCATGCTACAGGACTTGCAAACTTCAACACAAGCATTTCTCAAATTCACAACTACTCAACTAGCATGACTTTGATATTATTACCTCCATATCTCAAAACAATCATCAAGCATCAAACTTCTCTTAGTATTCAACACACTCATAAGAAAGTTTTTACTATTCTTGCATACCTAGCATATTAAGATTATTTAAGAAAATTACCATGCTATTTAAGACTCTCAAAATAATCTACGTGGAGCATGAGATATCAATAGTTTCTATAAAACAAATCCACCACCGTGCTCTAAAAGATATAAGTGAAGCACTAGAGCAAAACTATATAACTCAAAAGATATAAGTGAAGCACAAAGAGTATTCTAATAATTTCCAAATCATGTATGGCTCTATCAAAAGTTGTGTACAGCAAGGAAGATTGTGGTAAACTAAAAGGCAAAGACTCAAATCATACAAGATGCTCCAAGCAAAAACACATATCATGTGGTGAATAAAAATATAGCTCCAAGTAAAGATACCGATGGGAGTAAACGAAAGAGGGGATGCCTTCTGGGGCATCCCCAAGCTTTGTCTTTTTGGTGTCCTTAGATTATCTTGGGGGTGCCATGGGCATCCCCAATCTTAGGCTCTTGCCACTCCTTGTTCCATAATCCATCAAAATCTTTCACCCAAAACTTGAAAACTTCACAACACAAAACTCAACAGAAATCTCGTGAGCTCCGTTAGCGAAAGAAAACAAAAGACCACTTCAAGGTACTGTAATGAACTCATTATTTATTTATATTGGTGTTAAACCTACTGTATTCCAACTTCTCTATGGTTTATAAACTATTTTACTAGCCATAGATTCATCAAAATAAGCAAACAAAACATGAAAAACAGAATCTGTCAAAAACAGAATAGTCTGTAGAATCTGTAACTAACGCAAACTTCTGGAACTCCAAAAAATCAGCCAAAATAGTACGACCTAGGAAATTTGTTTATTGATCAGCATAAATTTGAATCACTATTTTATCACGTTCTGGTGATTTTTAACAATTGTTTTCGTGAACAGAAAGGTTCTGGAAATTACAGCAAGATCAAATAACTATCATCCAAGAAGATCCTATAGGTTTAACTTGGAACAAACACTAATTAAAACATAAAAACAAATCTAACCAGAGGCTAGAACAAATATTTATTCCTAAACAGAAGCAAAAGCAAAAAAACTAAAATAAAATTGGGTTGCCTCCCAACAAGCGCTATCGTTTAACGCCCCTAGTTAGGCATAAAAGCAAAGATAGATCTAGGTATTGCCATCTTTGGTAGGCAATCCATAAGTGGCTCTCATAATAGATTCATATGGTAATTTTATTTACTTCCTAGGGAAGTGTTCCATGCCTTTCTTTAATGGAAATTGGAATCTAATATTCCCTTCCTTCATATCAATAATTGCACCAATCGTTCTAAGGAAAGGTCTACCAAGAATAATAGGACATGAAGGATTTCAATCTATGTCAAGAACGATAAAATCTACGGGCACACAATTCCTATTTGCAACAATAAGAACATCATTAATTCTTCCCATATGTTTCTTAATAGTGGAATCCGCAAGGTGCAAGTTTAGAAAGCAATCATCAAAATCACAGAAATCTAGTAAATCGCACAAAGTTTTGGGAATAGTGGAAACACTAGCACCCAAATCACATAAAGCATTAAACTCATGATCCTTAATCTTAATTTTAACAGTTGGTTCCCACTCATCATAAAGTTTTCTAGGGATAGAAACTTCCAACTCAAGCTTTTCTTCATAAGATTGCATCAAGCCATCAACGATATGTTTAGTAAACGCTTTATTTTGACTATAATCATGAGGAGAATTTAGCACGGATTGCAACAAGGAAATACAATCAATCAAAGAGCAACTTTCATAATTAAATTCCTTCAAATCCAAAATAGTGAGTTTAGCAACATCTAGGGTTTTGATTTCTTCAATCCCACTTTTATCAATTTTAGCATCAAGATCTAAAAACCCTGAATTTTTGGAACGCCTTCTAGGTAAAGGTGGATCATATTCAATCCCATCATTATAAAGATTCGTATTGCAAAACAAAGATTTAATTGGGGACACATCAATAACTTTTAGATCTTCATCTTTATTTTCATATGAACTAGAAGAACATGCTTTAATAAAGGCATCTTTCGTAGCATGCATCCTAGCGGTTCTTTCTTTGCACTCATCAATGGAAATTCTCATTAATTTGAGAGACTCATTGATATCATGCTTAGGAGGAATATATCTAAGCTTTAAAGAATCAACATCAAGAGAAATTCTATCAACGTTCCTAGCCAATTCATCAACTTTAAGCAATTTCTCTTCAAGCAAAGCATTAAAATTCTTTTCTTGAATTCATAAACTCTTTAACACTAGCCTCAAATTCAGAGGGCATCTTATTAAAATTTCCATAAGAGTTGTTGTAGGAATTACCATAATTATTAGAGGAATTACTAGGATATGGCCTAGGATTAAAGTTTCCTCTATAAGCGTTGTTACCAAAATTATTCGTACCAACAAAATTCACATCCATAGATTCATTATTATTCTCAATCAAAGTAGACAAAGGCATATCATTAGGATAAGAAGAAACACTCTTAGTAGCAAATAATTTCATAAGTTCATCCATCTTTCCACTCAAAACATTATTTTCTTCTATTGCATGCACTTTTTTATTAGTAGATCTTTCAGTGTGCCGTTGAGAATAATTAACCATAATATTGTCTAGGAGTTTAGTAGCTTCTCCTAAAGTGATTTCCATAAAAGTGCCTCCCGCGGCCGAATCTAAAAGATTTCTAGAAGCAAAATTCAATCCGGCATAAAAAATTTGTATGATCATCCACAAATTCAAACCATGAGTAGGGCAATTACGTATCATTAATTTCATCCTCTCCCAAGCTTGTGCAACATGTTCATTATCAAGTTGCTTAAAATTCATAATATCATTTCTAAGAGAGATGATCTTAGCGGGAGGAAAATACTTAGAGATAAAAGCATCTTTGCACTTGTTCCAAGAATCGATACTATTTTTAGGCAAAGACGAAAACCAAGCTTTAGCACGATCTCTAAGCGAAAAAGGAAATAGCTTCAACTTAACAATATCATTATCAACATCTTTCTTCTTTTGCATGTCACATAAATCAACGAAGTTATTTAGATGAGTAGCTGCATCTTCACTAGGAAGGCCAGCAAATTGATCTTTCATGACAAGATTCAACAAAGCAGCATTGATTTCACAAGATTCAGTATCGGTAAGTGGAGCAATCGGAGTGCTAAGGAAATCATTATTGTTGGTATTGGTAAAGTCACACAATTTGGTATTATCTTGAGCCATCGTGACAAACTAGCAATCCAACACATGAGCAAACAAAAGGGAACCGAAAAAAAGGCAAATGGAAAAGAGAGGGCGAATAAAACGGCAAGGGTGAAGTGGGGGAGAGGAAAGGAGAGGAAAACGAGAGTCAAATGGCAAATAATGTAATGCGGGAGATAAGGGATTGTGATGGGTACTTGGTATGTTGACTTTTGCGTCGACTCCCCGGCAACGGTGCCAGAAATCCTTCTTGCTACCTCTTGAGCACTGCGTTGGTTTTCCCTTGAAGAGGAAAGGGTGATGCAGCGAAGTAGCGTAAGTGTTTCCCTCAGTTTTTGAGAACCAAGGTATCAATCCAGTAGGAGGCTACGTGCTAGTCCCTCGCACCTGCACAATACAAATAAATCCTCGCAACCAACGCTATAAGGGGTTGTCAATCCCTTCACGGTCACTTACGAGAGTGAGATCTGATAGATATGATAGGATAATATTTTTGGTATTTTTGTGATAAGGATGCAAAGTAAAATAAAAGCAAAGTAAAAAAGCAAAGGAAATAACTAAGTGTAGGAAGATTAATATGATGAAGAGAGACCAGGGGGCCACGGGTTTCACTAGTGGCTTCTCTCAAGAGCATAAGTATTTTACGGTGGGTGAACGAATTACTGTTGAGCAATTGACAGAATTGAGCACAGTTATGAGAGTATCTAGGTATGATCATGTATATAGGCATCACGTCCGAGACAAGTAGACCGACTCCTGCTGCATCTACTACTATTACTCCACTCATCGACCGCTATCCAAAGCATGCATCTAGAGTATTAAGTTCATGAAAGCAGAGTAACGCCTTAAGCAAGATGACATGATGTAGAGGATAAATTCATGCAATATGATAAAACCCCATCTTGTTATCCTCGATGGCAACAATACAATACGTGCCTTGCTGCCCCTCATCACTTTGGGAAAGGACACCGCAAGATTGAACCCAAAGCTAAGCACTTCTCCCATTGCAAGAAAAACCAATCTAGTAGGCCAAACCAAACTGATAATTCAAGAGACTTGCAAAGATAACCAATCATACATAAAAGAATTCAGAGAAGATTCAAATATTGTTCATAGATAATCTTGATCATAAACCCACAATTCATCGGTCTCAACAAACACACCGCAAAAAGAAGATTACGTCAAATAGATCTCCACAAGAGAGGGGGAGAACTTTGTATTGAGATATAAAAAGAGAGAAGAAGCCATCTAGCTACTAACTATGGACCCGAAGGTCTGAGGTAAACTACTCACACTTCATCGGAGAGGCTATGGTGTTGATGTAGAAGCCCTCCGTGATGGGTTCCCCTTCCCATGAGCTCCTAACAGGCCCCAAGATGGGATCTCGTGGAGTGAGAAGGTTGCGGCGGTGGAATTAGGTTTTGGCTCCGTGTCGATCGTTTGGGGAATGCGTACGTATATATAGGAGGACGGAGTACGTCGGTGGGGCAACAGGGGGCCCGGGAGGGTGGAGGGCGCGCCCCCTTACCTTGTGGCCTCCTCGAAGCTTCCTTGACTTAGGGTCTAAGTCTCCTGGATCACGTTCGATGAGAAAATCACGTTCCGAAGGTTTAACTCCATTTGATATTCCTTTTCTGCAAAACTCTGAAATAGGCAAAAACATCAATTCTGGGCTGGGCCTCCTGTTAATAGGTTAGTCCCAAAAATAATATAAAAGTGAATAATAAAGCCCAATAATGTCCAAAATAGTAGATAATATAGCATGGAGCAATCAAAAATTATAGATACGTTGGAGACGTATCGATTTACTTGACTTAATGGCGTTCATCTTCGCCCGCTGCACCTTGACACGGGCGAAGGCCATCCGGGCACCTTCGATACAGGCCAACCGCTTTATGGCATCCAACCAGGGGCAGGCACTGACTAGCCGCTTCACGATCCCGAAGTAGCTGATGGGCATGGGTTCGGCAGGCTAGAGACGTATTATAATATCCTTCATAGCTAATTCGGCCACCCTATGCAGTTCGGTCAACTATTTCAGCTGATCATTGAGGGGCACCGGATGCTCTGGCGCAAGGTACTGCCACCAGAACAGCTTCTCCGTCGAGCTCCCCTCTTCGGCTCGAACTCCGCAACATCAACAATACTCTGGGGCAGATTCGTAAATGCTCCTGGAGAACTCCAAACCCGGGTCAGTAAGAGGTACCTTCTCCTCACAAATTTGCTCTGCATATTAAAGGCCTTACCCGCCGCGATCTGCTTGGCCTCTTGGATCTCCCGACAGGCGCCTTGGGCTTCAACCCGGGCCTCCTGCGTGCTTTGGAGGCCCTTAGCAAGTTCGGAATCTTGATCCGTAATCTTGCACTCCAAGGACTTACATTTTCTTATGGCATCCGTGAGCTCTTGCTGGACTTCCTCCACCCTTGATTCATGCTTTTGGCGGGCGGCTCGTTCCTCCTCCACCTCCTTCTTGACTTTGGACATTGCATTCTTGAGGGTCTCAACCTCAGACACTTCAACTGTGAGCATAATTGAAAAACTCAGCAAGATAACAAAACAACAAGTCATATCATTTCAGATGTGAATAAGTACCGCATACCTTGCTTTTCCTCCAATCGTTTGTTGGTGCGGATGAGCTCTTCATCGGCCCGCTCCAACCTCCGGTTTAGCTCGGATACTTCGGCGGCATGGGCGGTTTCTGCTAACTTCGAAACATGTTTGTTCAAATAGACATGTATGTTCATCTCCTGCGAGAACTATTCGATCCTCTGTTCGGCCTTTCTTCACAAACGCCGAACAGAGTCTCAGGGGCTACTAACTATACACAGGAATCCCTTTTATATAGTTAAAAAGTATTACATCCCATACCTCAAAGCCTGTTAAAAGGCTGGTATAGGTCTTGTTCAATCCGTTTTTAGCAGACCGAACCCTTTCCACTATTGTACCCATAAGGGTACGATGCTCTTCCACAATGGAAGCGCTCTGAAGCGCCTCCACAAGATTATTCGGCGCCTCCGGATTGACAGAGGTCACCAGTGGAGTTGACGTGCCCCCTCCCTTCATAGGAGGCCACTCACCTGATCCCGGAGCTGTGTGGATCTCCGGAATGACATTCGGTTGGGGGCGGAAGTGGGCATGGCCCTCGTCGCCAGTCTCCATGGGGGTCGGTTCCCCCATGTTTTTGGCAGCAGAGGTATTACCCTCTAGCGCCACCTTGACGGCTTCCCGCACCTCTCCATGGCCTGGAAGGGTCCCTCGGGACAACACTTCGGTGTTGTCCATAGTGGGTGGGGAGGCCGGTGGAGGCGACTCGCTCTCCATCATGTTCGAGCCCAGTGAATTCCTAGATGACGATGATTGTTGGGGGAGATCGCGAGTCAGACTACAATATGTGATTCTGTGTGTTAGAATCGCAAGGCATAAAGCCGGATATGTACATTATCTTTAAATACTTATGATTCGGCCGAGGGCTTTGGCCTTGGGTTCCACTCGGGGACGACTTCGACGTCCAATTCCTAATCGTCTGAAAGGGAGAGTTTTCCCTTCTTGGATGCCTCCGCCTCTAGGTCCGCGGAAGCCCCCCTTTTCTTGTTTCCCCCTTAGGGGAGAATTGTTCTCCTCCTCTTCCTCCTCGTCTTCATCTCCCTCGTGGGAGGAGAGAGCTTCAGTATCTTCGGATGTTATGTCCGAAGTGCCTTTGCGGCGAAGGCCACTTCTGACCTCCTTGCCCTTCTTCTAGGCCTTCTTTTCCGGTGCCTGGTGCGACGCTAGAACCAGCATCTTCGTCAGAAGAGGAATAGCTGGGTCTTCGGGCAGGGGAGCCGGACACTGGATCCGCTCTGCCTTCTTCGTCCAGCCCTGGGGGACAAGGGGAAGGCTTAAACTTACTCCTTGGATCTACAAATCAAGGACATGATTAGAAATCAGAAAAACTTATTGGAGTGGCTAGATGAGCGCAGTCGGGGCCGAGGTCTTCGGTCGTTGGCGGCCACGTCTTTTGGGTCTTAAAAAGCAGCTTCCATATATCTTTGTGCTTCGTGCCGAAGAACCGCTGCAAGGTCCGGGGACTTGCCGGATCAAATTCCCACATATGGAGAGTCCGACATTGGCAGGGGAGAATCCGACGAAAAAGCATCACTTGGATCATGCTGGCAAGGCTGGTGTTCTTCTCTATCATGCTCTTGATGCGCTTTTGCAGCATCATCACCTCGTTGGATGACACCCAATCCAGGCCCTTATTGAGACATGATGTGAGCCACATTGGTGGACCGGATTTGAACTCAGGAGTGGCGGCCCATGTGGCATCACGAGGTTCCGTAACATAGAACCACTCCTGCTGCCACCCTTTCACGGTCTCTACGAAGGTCCCCTTGGGCCAGGTGATGTTAGGGAGCTTGCTCACCATGGCGCCGCCGCACTCCGCGTGTTGACCCTCGACCACTTTCGGCTTCACATTGAAGATCTTGAGCCATAGGCTGAAGTGGGGGGGGGGGGGGGATATGGAGGAATGCCTCGCACACGATGATGAACGCCGAGATGTTGAGGAATGAATTTGGGGCTAGATCATGGAAATCTAGCCCGCAATAGAACATGAGTCCGCGGATGAAAGGGTGGAGAGGAAACCCTAGCCCGCAAAGAAAGTGGGGGATGAATACTACCCTCTCATTGGGCTCCGGTGTGGGAATGATCCGCTTATTGGCAGGGAGCTGATGGGCGATTTCTTTGGCTAAATACCCCGCTTGCCGGAGTTCCTTGATGTTCTCCTCCGTGACAGAGGAGGCCATCCACTTGCCCTGTGCTCCAGATCCAGACATGGTCGGAGTGTTAGTTGGGGACGGAAGGGGTTGAAGATGGGGCGCTTGAGCTCAAGGATAGATGGGCTGAGGAGGAAGAAGCCGTGGGGTGAAAAGCGTATCTCTATCTTCTTATAAAGGCAGTGAATATCGAGCACCCACCCATGAGCCTTAAAACTCGCCTATTCCCCAGGAGTCGTGCGAGCGGCACAGTTGGATTACCCAAATTTGTATTGATGGAAATCCCGCAATAAGGGGACACGATCTCTACTTTGACGAGACGTGTCAATGAATACCGCGTCTCGAAACGCGAGGCGGGAGGCTGAAAAATGGTTCGAAATAATAATAAGGCCGGAACACAATGCCTCGCTGAAAAAGTTGTCAGAAGACATAATCTATTTTTTGTTTAAGTATTTTTCCCTTGAAGTGTTCGGAGGAGGAACCCGCCTTGCAATGCCGAAGACAATCTGTGCGCCAGACACATCGTCATTGAAGCCTGGTTCAGGGGCTACTGAGGGAGTCCTGGTTTAAGGGGTCCTCGGGCGTCCAGGCTATGTGACATGGGCCGGACTGGTCGGCCGTGAAGATACAGAATAGAAGGATTCCCCCTGAGTCCGGATGGGACTCTCCTTGACGTGGAAGGCAAGCTTGGCGTACAGATATGAAGATTCCTTTCTCTGTAAACCGACTCTGTACAACCCTAGCCCTCTCCATTGTCTATATAAACCGGAGGGTTTAGTCCGTAGAGGCAATCATAATCATACAGGCTACACCTCTAGGGTTTAGCCATCACGATCTCGAGGTAGATCAACTCTTGTAACCCCTATACTCATCAAACTCAATCAAGCAGGAAGCAGGGTATTACCTCCATTAAGAGGGCCCGAACCTAGGTAAACATCGTGTCCCCTGCCTCCTATTACCTTTGATCCTTAGACGCACAGTTCGGGACCCCTACCCGAGATCTGCCGGTTTTGACACCGACAGTCGCTTCTCAATCTTTTGCTAGCCTTCATTTTGCACCAAGTATGATCTCTACTTGTGCATCTAAAATCCTTTAAACCCGTTTTGCCACATGAGTCCACTATATCTACCTATATGCGGTATTCTTTTGCCGTTCTAAGCAAATTTGCATGTGCCATCTCTAATTTTCAAAATAAACTTCTCTTCTGTGTGTTTGTTTAAGCTCATGAGCGGAAGCGTGAGGGGTGGCTAATATTTTCCATGCTGGATGTTTTATTCTCACGATGAGTGTTTATTCACTTGTCATTGCACGAGAGTAAGGCAAAGGTTTTAGGGATGCCCAATCCCGAAATGCAAAAATGAATTTACTTTATGTTGTCAAATAATAAATTCCTTGGAAAGTGTTGGTATGGAGGGCAACCGTGGATACAGCTAGCCATGGAAAGTGAAAGTATGGTGGAAAAATGAATAAACTTTATTTTCTGTTTGGGAACCGCTTATGATATATCTAGCATGGAAAGTGTTGGGAACTCTTAAGTCATTTTCGTTGGTGGGATGGATACAGCTCCCAAAATGTTTCATCTCTAATTTTTCGCTTTGAGCTCTGCACCTCTATAAATCCCTACTTCCCTCTGCGAAGGGCCTTTCTTTTACTTTATGCAATTTTTATTTTGAGTCTCCATCTTCTCCTATAAAAGCACCAACTAGGAGGCAATATGATCATACTTAAGTATTGGGTGTAGCTAATATTCGAGTTTGTTTCATGAATGGATCAATGGTTGAGCATGATGGGCTAGGGATAACTTATTTTAGCATTGGTATTTTGAAAGACATGGTTGCTTGTTGATATGCTTGAGTATCTAAATTATTATGTCAAAACTAGACTATTGCTTTGAATCACATAAAAGTCCAATTTTCCATGCTATAAAGAAAAGAATATGATATGACATGTTAGGCAGCATTCCACATCAAAAATTCTGTTTTTATCACTTACCTACTCGAGGACGAGTAGGAGTTAAGCTTGGGGATGCTGATACGTCTCCAACGTATCTATAATTTTTTATTGTTCAATGTTGTTATATTATCAATCTTGGATGTTTTATAATCATTTTATAGTCATTTTATATCATTTTTTGGTAATAACCTATTAACATAGTGCCAAGTGTCAGTTGTTGTTTTCTGCATGCTTTTTACATCGTAGGAATTCAATAGCAGATGGAGACCAAATGCAACGAAACTCCACGGAGATTTTTTATGGACCAGAAGGAACGTATCGGGCCCTGGCTACGCTTAGGGGGTGCCCCGAGGGGGGCACAACCCACCAGGGCGCGCCAGGAGGCCCAGGCGTGCCCTGGTGGGTTGTGCCCACCTCGGGTGCCCCCCGGACCACCTCCTTGCTCTATAAATACCCCAATATTCCCAAAACCCTAGGGGAGTCGACAAAATATTCATCCAGCCGCCGCAGAGTCCAGAACCACCAGATCCAATCTAGACACCATCTCGGATGGGGATCACCACCTCCATTGGTGCCTCTCCGATGATGCGTGAGTAGTTCTTTGTAAACCTTCGGGTCCGTAGTTAGTAGCTAGATGGCTTCCTCTCTCTCTCTCGCTGAATTCTCAATACAAAGGTCCCTTGGAGATCCATATGATGTCACTCTTGTGCGGTGTGTTTTTTGGGATCGATGAACTTTGAGTTTATGATCAGATCTTTCTTTTTATATCCATGAAAGTTATTTGAGTTTCTTTGATCTCTTATATGCATGATTGCTTATAGCCCTGTATTTCTTCTCTGATATTTGGGTTTTGTTTGGCCATCTTGATCTATTTATCTTGCAATGGGAAGAGGTGCTTTGTAGTGGGTTTGATCTTACGGTGCCTGATCCCGGTGACAGAAGGGGAAACGACAATATTGTTGCTACTAAGGATAAAATGATGGGGTCTATCTCTACATAGATAGATCTTGTCTACATCATGTCATCGTTCTTATTGCATTACTCCACTTCTCCATGAACTTAATACACTAGATGCATCTTTGGATAGCGGTCGATGTGTGGAGTAATAGTAGTAGATGCAGGCAGGAGTCGGTCTACTAATCTTGGACGTGATGCCTATATAATGATCATTGCCTGGATATCGTCATGATTATTTGAAGTTCTATCAATTGCCCAACAGTAATTTGTTCACCCATCGTTTGCTATTTTTCTCGAGAGAAGCCACAAGTGAAACCTACGGCCCCCGGGTCTTCTTTCTCATATTATTTGCCTTTGCGATATACTTTTCTCTTGCATTTATTTTTAGATCTATTAAACCAAAAATACAAAAATACCTTGCTGCATTTTATTTCTATTTATTTTATTTGGCGTTCGATCTATCAATCTACTACAATTTATCTCACGTCTGTTTGATTATCTCGAGGCGCCGTACCCCGGAAGGGATTGACAACCCCTTTAACACGTCGGGTTGCGAGGATTAGTTATCGGGGCTGTTTATGTTGTATTGCTTGGTTCTCCTACTGGTTCGATGTCACATCCCTAGTTCTAGTATGCACTAGGCTAGCCCTTCTTGTGTGCATCATGTTTAAAGTTTGAAAGAAATATGAAATGGGGATGATAAACCCTAGCACCAGAATAAACCAAATAGGTTCAACCTCAAAATATTTTCAATGAACCCAAAATGCCTTTAGAAAAGTTCATCATTTTTGAATTGGTCCAGAACCTCTGCCAAAAATGGTGCACATTTTTCTAGGCCATTCTGGATTTTTGAATTAATCCATAAAGTATTTGCATTTGGGCATTTAATTACTATAAATATTTTAATTGCCCAAATAATTCTGAAAATGGTTGAGGGCTGTTGAAAAACATTTCAACAGTGCCCACAATTTATCTCAGGATTTTATCAAGTGGTTTAGTATTTTACTAAATCCAAAAAAAAAGACAGAAAATAGAAAACAGAAATAAAAGGAGAGACAGAGAGAGAGAACACCCACCTGGGCCACTTACCTGTAGCCGGCCCAGCTGCACCAGCCCAACCCACCGTGGCAGAGCGGCTGTCTTCAACCTCTGCCAGTAGGCAGAGGCGAAGTCACACGCACACACGCGGAGGCCACCACCTCCTGCTTCGCGGTGGCAACCTCCCCGACATCCCCGACGCCACGGAGATACCCAGAGCCTCCCCTCGTTCTCCCCTCTCCCTCTGGACCGCTTCCCCTCCTCTGGCTCCTTCTTTCCTCTCCTCCCTGCGAGCCTCGAGAGCACGCCTTCACCATAGCCGTGACTATAGGCCACCACCCTCCCAATCAGCGCGGCGAGGAGCTCCACCACGACGCCGTGGAGCTACACACTAACGCATGCGACCGCGGGAGCCCTGCAACGTCATCCCCGGCCTCATCTTCAACCTCCGGCTGTCGGTGACCTCGCAGTCGATTCGCGGGCTCCAGCACTTCCACGACCTCGTCGTCGCCTCTGCTAGTCCCTCCGTGAGCCACTCTCCATTTTCCCCCTGGAATCCCCGTCGTTCCCCTCCCCTAGCCAGATTCCCCACCTTGGCCGAGCGCCGTCGTCCGCCATTGCCGCCGTGCCACCGCTGCAGTCCTCCCCGGACCAAACCAAGCATGTGCGCGAGCTCCTGGAGCTTCCCCAATTCTCTGGTGCTACTCCTCTCGCTTGCTAGCAAGCCGCAGCCTCGCGCACGACCGAACCCGAGCTCCGGCCGCCGCCAAAGCTCGCCGCCGCTAAAGCCAGCCTCCGCACCTGCCACATCCACCACTCGACGCGTCGCGTCGCCCTGAGTACGTAGAGCCCAGCCTCGCTTGCTCTCATCGCCGGGGATGGCCGGACGGGGAGCGCCGCCGCGTCCCGCTTAGCACCGGCGACTAATCGCCGTTTAGATGATGTGGCATCATTAGTTTAGAGTTAAGCATGCGCTTAATTAGCCACCCCCCAACACAGTCACTGGCAAGCGGGCCTCGCAGGTCAGGTTTGACCAGGACCGGGTCAGTTGACCTGCTGACGTCATGATGATGTCAGGCTGACGCAGTAATCCTTTTCTGGAATTTAAATAAATCTTAAATGATTTATTTATTTCAGAAAATATCCAAAACTTTGAAAAATCATAGAAATTAATCTATAGCTCCAAATGAAACAAGTTATATATGAAAAATGATCAGAAAAATCCAATCTATCCATCTGTAGCATTTTCATGCATGTTGGAACAACGTAAAGTTGCTGTTTAGGACAATTCGATTAAATGTCATTTAAACCGTAGGTCGTCCTAGTTTGGCTGAATTTTTTGAGTTCCAGAAGTTTGCGTTAGTTACAGATTACTACAGACTGTTCTATTTTTGACAGATTCTGTTTTTCGTGTGTTGTTTGCTTATTTTGATGAATCTATGGCTAGTAAAATAGTTTATAATCCGTAGAGAAGTTGGAATACAGTAGGTTTAACACCAAAATAAATAAAGAATGAGTTCATTACAGTACCTTGAAGTGGTCTTTTGTTTTCTTTCGCTAACGGAGCTTACGAGATTTTTGTTGAGTTTTGTGTTGTGAAGTTTTCAAGTCTTGTGAGAAATCTTTTGATGGATTATGGAACAAGGAGTGGCAAGAGCCTAAGCTTGGGGATGCCCATGGCACCCCCAAGATAATCCAAGGACACCAAAAAGTCAAAGCTTGGGGATGCCCCGGAAGGCATCCCCTCTTTAAATCCACTTCCATCGGTAACTTTACTTGGAGCTATATTTTTATTCACTACATGATATATGTTTTGCTTGGAGCGTCTTGTATTATTTGCGTCTTTGCTTTTTAGTTTACCACAATCATACTTGTTGTACACACCTTTTGAGAGAGCCATACATGAATTGGAATTTGTTAGAATACTCTATGTGCTTCACTTATATCTTTTGAGCTATATAGTTTTGCTCTAGTGCTTCACTTATATCTTTTAGAGCATGCTGGTGGATTTGTTTTAAAGAAACTATTGATCTCTCATGCTTCACTTAGATTATTTTGAGAGTCTTAAATAGCATGGTAAATTTCTTAAACAATCCTAATATGCTAGGTATACAAAAATAGTAAAAACTTTCTTATGAGTGTGTTGAATACTAAGAAAAGTTTGATGCTTGATAATTGTTTTGAGATATGGAGGTGATAATATCAAAGTCGTGCTAGTTGAGTAGTTGTGAATTTGATAAATGCTTGTGTTGAAGTTTGCAAGTCCCGTAGCATGCACGTATGGTAAACGTTATGTAACAAATTTGAAACATGCGGTGTTATTTGATTGTCCTCCTTATGAGTGGCGGTCGGGGACGAGCGATGGTATTTTCCTACCAATCTATCCCCCTAGGAGCATGCGCGTAGTGCTTTGGTTTTTGATGGCTTGTAGATTTTTGCAATAAGTATGTGAGTTCTTTATGACTAATGTTGAGTCCATGGGTCATACGCACTCTCATCCTTCCATCATTGCTAGCCTCTTGATGCCGTGCATTGCCCTTTCTCACATTGAGAGTTGGTGCAAACTTCACGGTGCATCAAAACCCCGTGATATGATACGCTCTTTCACACATAAACCTCCTTATATCTTCCTCAAAACAGCCACCATACCTACCTATTATGGCATTTCCATAGCTATTCCGAGATATATTGCGATGCAACTTTCCACCATACCGTTCTTCATGACACATTCATCATTGTCACATTGCTTAGCATGATCATGTAGTTGGCGTAGTATTTGTGGCAAAGTCACCGTTCATAATTCTTTCATACATGTCACTCTTGATTCATTGCATATCCCGGTACACCGCCGGAGGCATTCATATAGAGTCATACTTTGTTCTAGTATCGAGTTGTAATCATTGAGTTGTAAATAAATAGTAGTGTGATGATCATCATTTTCTAGAGCATTGTCCCAAAAAAATAGAAAGGCCGAAAAAACAGAAGGCCCAAAAAAAGAGAAATAAAAAGGGGCAATGTTACTATCTCTTTTTCCACACTTGTGCTTCAAAGTAGCACCGCGTTCTTCATATAGCGAGTCTCATATATTGTGCTTCAAAGTAGCACCATGTTTTTCATATAGAGAGTTTCATATGTTGTCACTTTCATATACTAGTGGGAATTTCTCATTATAGAACTTGGCTTGTATATTCCAACGATGGGCTTACTCAAATGCCCTAGGTCTTCGTGAGCAAGCAAGTTGGATGCACACCCACTAATTTCTTTTGTTGAGCTTTCATACATTTATAGCTCTAGTGCATCCGTTGCATGGCAATCACTACTCCTTGCATTAACATCAATTGATGGGCATCTCCATAGTCCGTTGATTAGCCTCGTTGATGTAAGACCTTTTCTTTTTTTTGTCTTCTCCACATAACCCCCATCATCATATTCTATTCCACCCATAGTGCTATGTCCATGGCTCGCGCTCATATATTGCGTGAAAGTTTATAAGTTTGAGATTACTAAAGTATGAAACAATTGCTTGGCTTGTCATCGGGGTTTTGCATGATGACAGCATTCTTGTGTGACTAAATGGGAGCATGAATAAACTATATGATTTTGTAGGGATGAACTTTCTTTGGCCATGTTATTTTGAGAAGACATAATTGCTTAGTTAGTATGCTTGAAGTATTATTATTTTTATGTCAATATGAACTTTTGTCTTGAATCTTTCGGATCTGAATATTCATACCACAATTAATAAGAGTTACATTGAAATTATGCCAAGTAGCACTCCGCATCAAAAATTCTCTTTTTATCATTTACCTACTCTAGGACGAGCAGGAATTAAGCTTGGGATGCCTGATACGTCTCCAACGTATCTATAATTTTTTATTGCTCCATGCTATATTATATATTGTTTTGGACCATATTGGGCTTTATTTTCCACTTTTATATTACTTTTGGTACTAACCTATTAACCGGAGGCCCAGCCCAGATTTGCTGTTTTTTGCCTAATTCAGTGTTTCGAGGAAACGGAATATCAAACGGAGTCCAAACGGAATGAAATCTTCGGGAACGTGATTTTCTCATCAGATAAGATCCAGGAGACTTGGACCCTCGGTCAAGAAAGGAGGGAGGCGGCCACGAGGGTGGAGGGAGCGCCCCCCTGGCTCATGGGCCCCCCGAAGCTCCACTGACATACTCCTTCCTCCTATATATACCTACGTACCCCCAACAGATCAGATACGGAGCCAAAAACCTAATTCCACCGCCGCAACTTTCTGTATCCACGAGATCCCATCTTGGGGCCTGTTAGAACTCACGGAAGGGGAATCCACCACGGAGGGCTTCTACATCATCATCATAGCCTCTCCGATGAAGTGTGAGTAGTTTACTTCAGACCTTCAGGTCCATAGTTAGTAGCTAGATGGCTTCTTCTCTCTTTTTGGATCTCAATACATTGTTCTCCCCCTCTCTCGTGGAGATCTATTCGATGTAATCTTCTTTTTGCGGTGTGTTTGTTGAGATCGATGATTTGTGGGTTTATGATCAAGATTATCTATGAGCAATATTTGAATCTTCTATGAATTCTTTTATGTATGATTTGTTATCTTTGCAAGTCTCTTCGAATTATCCGTTTGGTTTGGCCAACTAGATTGGTAGTTCTTGCAATGGGAGAAGTGCTTAGCTTTTGGTTCAATCTTGCGGTGTCCTTTCCCAGTGACAGTAAGGGCAACAAGGCACGTATTGTATTGTTGCCATCGAGGACAACAAGATGGGGTTTTTATCATACTGCATGAATTTATCCCTCTACATCATGTCATCTTGCTTAAGGCGTTACTCTGTTTTCATTAACTTAATACTCTAGATGCATCTTTGGATAGCGGTCGATGAGTGGAGTAATAGTAGTAGATGCAGGTGAGTCGGTCTACTTGTCTCGACGTGATGCCTATATACATGATCATACCTAGATATTCTCATAACTATGCTCAATTCTGTCAATTGCTCAACAGTAATTCGTTCACCCACCGTAGAATACTTATGCTCTTGAGAGAAGCCACTAGTGAAATATATGGCCCTCGGGTCTATTCTCATCATATTAATCTTCCTACGCTTTATTATTGCTTTGCTTTTTTTACTTTGCCTTTTATTTTATTTTGCATCTTTATACCAAAAATACCAAAAATATTATCTGTCATCTCTATCAGATCTCACTCTCGTAAGTGACCATGAAGGGATTGACAACCCCTATTCACGTTGGTTGCGAGGAGTTATGTGCTTTGTGTAGGTAAGAGGGACTCGCGCGTGGCCTCCTACTGGATTGATACCTTGGTTCTCAAAAACTTAGCGGGATACTTACGCTACTCTGCTGCATCATCCTCTCCTCTTCGGGGAAAACCAACGCAAGCTCAAGATGTAGCAAGAAGGATTTCTGGCGCCGTTGCCGGGGAGTCTGCACAAAAGTCAACATACCAAGTACCCATCACAATCCCTTATCTCCCGCATTACATTATTTGCCATTTGCCTCTCGTTTTCCTCTCCCCCACTTCACCCTTGCCGTTTTATTCGCCCTCTCTTTTCCGTTCGCCTTGATTTCTTTCTTGGCTCGTTTTCTCGCTTGGTTGAAATAGTTGAGTATTTATTCCTAAATAGAGAAGCTAATATCTATGGATCCTCATCCGCTTGCCAATCTTTTTAAGAGATCCAATTATGATGAACCAATTCCTAGTGATTTGGATGCACTAGATTATCTTTATAAGTTTTTGCCTGAATCCGTAAATCTGAAAATTTTGATGAAGTGCTTCACGATAGATCTTTGAATAAAAAGCATGATTGCAATGATTTTATTATAAATTCTATTGATGTAAATTATGCTAATAATATGCAAAACCCTAAGCTTGGGGATTCTAGTTTTGCTATGTCCCATAGTCATGATTGGGGAGATTCTTCTTATGATTTTGAAAATTTATTTAAGCCCCATGATGAATATAAGATTGATAATAGTATTTGCAATAACATTGAAAGTGGGTTTGGAAGAGTGTCAACTTTAGATCCCACATATTTGTATAACATTCAATCTTATGAAATTTTTGATAAAAGTGGGCTTGGAGAAATCATGACTTTAGTTAATGATAATCCCACTATTTTGGAAGAGTGTCAATCATGCATGCATGTGGATCGTGTTGATAATATGTTATGTGATAGCTATATTGTTGAATTTTCTTATGATCCTACATATAATTATTATGAGAGAGGAAAATATGGTTATAGAAATCTTCATGTTACTAAATTACCTCTCGTTATGTTGAGATTGCTATTGTTTCTTTCCGCCTCCTTGCTTATGCTAGTTTTTGCTTGCTACGATAATTTTTTTGCCTATAATATGCCTATGCATAGGAAGTATTTAGAATTAAGTGTGCTTGTCACATGTTTTTATGATGCTCTCTTTGTGCCTCAATTCTTGTCTTTCCTGTGAGCATCTTTGAAATTTCAACTCCTAGCTAAAAAGGCTTTAAAGAAAAGCGCTTGTTGGTAGACAACCCAATATTTTTCCTTGCTGCTTAGTAATAAATAATCCATCTACCTTCTGTTTAGATGTGGTTTTATTTTTTAATTAGTGTTTGTGCCAAGTTAAACCTATAGGATCTTCTTGGATAATAGTTATTTGATCTTGCTGTAATTTCCAGAAACTTTCGGTTCACGAAAACAATTGTTAAAAATCACCAGAACGTGATAAAATAGTGATTCCAATTGATTCTGATCAACAAACAAATTTCCTAGGTCGTCCTAGTTTGGCTGAATTTTTGGAGTTCCAGAAGTTTGCGTTAGTTACAGATTACTACAGACTGTTCTATTTTTAACAGATTCTGTTTTTCGTGTGTTGTTTGCTTATTTTGATGAATTTATGGCTAGTAAAATAGTTTATAATCCATAGAGAAGTTGGAATACAGTAGGTTTAACACGAAAATAAATAAATAATGAGTTCATTACAGTACCTTGAAGTGGTATTTTGTTTTCTTTTGCTAACGGAGCTTACGAGATTTTTGTTGAGTTTTGTGTTGTGAAGTTTTCAAGTTTTGGGTGAAATCTTTTGATGGATTATGGAACAAGGAGTGGCAAGAGCCTAAGCTTGGGGATGACCATGGCACCCCCAAGATAATCCAAGTACACCAAAAAGTCAAAGCTTGGGGATGCCCCGGAAGGCATCCCCTCTTTCATCCACTTCCATCGGTAACTTTACTTGGAGTTATATTTTTATTCACTACATGATATGTGTTTTGCTTGGAGCGTCTTGTATTATTTGCGTCTTTGATTTTTAGTTTACCACAATCATCCTTGCTGTACACACCTGTTGAGAGAGCCATACATAAATTGGAATTTGTTAGAATGCTCTATGTGCTTCACTTATATCTTTTGAGCTATATAGTTTTGCTCTAGTGCTTCACTTATATCTTTTAGAGCACGGTGGTGGATTTGTTTTAAAGAAACTATTGATCTCTCATGCTTCACTTAGATTATTTTGAGAGCCTTAAATAGCATGGTAATTTGCTTAAACAATCCTAATATGCTAGGTATACAAAAATAGTAAAAACTTTCTTATGAGTGTGTTGAATACTAAGAAAAGTTTGATGCTTGATAATTGTTTTGAGATATGGAGGTGATAATATCAAAGTCGTGCTAGTTGAGTAGTTGTGAATTTGAGAAATGCTTGTGTTGAAGTTTGCAAGTACCGTAGCATGCACGTATGATAAACGTTATGTAACAAATTTGAAACATGCGGTGTTATTTGATTGTCCTCCTTATGAGTGGCGGTCGGGGACGAGCGATGGTCTTTTCCTACCAATCTATACCCCTAGGAGCATGCGTGTAGTGCTTTGGTTTTTTATGGATTGTATATTTTTGCTATAAGTATGAGAGTTCTTTATGACTAATGTTGAGTCCATGGATTATACGCACTCTCACCCTTCCATCATTGCTAGCCTCTTCGGTACCGTGCATTGCCCTTTCTCACATTGAGAGTTGGTGCAAACTTCGTGGTGCATCCAAACCGCGTGATATGATACGCTCTTTCACACATAAACCTCCTTATATCTTCCTCAAAACAGCCACCATACCTACCTATTATGGCATTTCCATAGCCATTCCGAGATATATTGCCATGCAAATTTCCACCATACCGTTCTTCATGACACATTCATCATTGTCACATTGCTTAGCATGATCATGTAGTTGGCATAGTATTTGTGGCAAAGCCACCGTTCATAATTCTTTCATACATGTCACTCTTGATTCATTGCATATCGGTATATCACGGAGGCATTCATATAGAGTCATACTTTGTTCTAGTATCGAGTTGTAATCATTGAGTTGTAAATAAATAGTAGTGTGATGATCATCATTTTCTAGAGCATTGTCCCAAAAAAAGAAAGGCCAAAAAAAGAAGGCCAAAAAAAGAGAAATAAATAGGGGCAATGTTACTATCTCTTTTTCCACACTTGTGCTTCAAAGTAGCACCACGTTCTTCATATAGCGAGTCTCATATATTGTGCTTCAAAGTAGCACCATGTTTTTCATATAGAGAGTTTCATATGTTGTCACTTTCATATACTAGTGGGAATTTTTCATTATAGAACTTGGCCTGTATATTCCAACGATGGGCTTCCTCAAATGCCCTAGGTCTTCGTGAGCAAGCAAGTTGGATGCACACCCACTAGTTTCTTTTGTTGAGCTTTCATACATTTATAGCTCTAGTGCATCCGTTGCATGGCAATCCCTACTCCTTGCATTAACATCAATTGATGGGCATCTCCATAGTCCGTTGATTAGCCTCGTTGATGTAAGACCTTTTCTTTTTTTGTCTTCTCCACATAACCCCCATCATCATATTCTATTCCACCCATAGTGCTATGTCCAAGGCTCGCGCTCATATAATGCGTGAAAGTTTATAAGTTTGAGATTACTAAAGTATGAAACAATTGCTTGGCTTGTCATCGGGGTTGTGCATGATGAGAGCATTCTTGTGTGAAGAAAATGGAGCATGACTAAACTATATGATTTTGTACGGATGAACTTTCTTTGGCCACATTATTTTGAGAAGACATAATTGCTTAGTTAGTATGCTTGAAGTATTATTATTTTTATGTCAATATGAACTTTTGTCTTGAATCTTTCGGATCTGAATATTCATACCACAATTAAGAAGAGTTACATTGAAGTTATGCCAAGTATCATTCCGCATCAAAAATTCTCTTTTTATCATTTACCTACTCGAGGACGGGCAGGAATTAAGCTTGGGGATGCCTGATACGTCTCCAACGTATCTATAATTTTTGATTGCTCAATGCTATATTATCTATTGTTTTGGACCATATTGGGCTTTATTTTCCACTCTTATATTACTTTTGGGACTAACCTATTAACCGGAGGCCCAGCCCAATTCTTTGTTTTTGCCTATTTCAAAGGTGTTCAAGAAACGGAATATCAAACGGAGTCCAATGTGAATGAAATCTTGAGGAACGTGATTTTCTCATCGAGATAAGATCCAGGAGACTTGGACCCTCGGTCAAGAAAGGAGGAGGCGGCCACGAGGGTGGAGCCCCCCTAGGCGCGCCCCACTCGTGGGCCCCGAAGCTCCACCGACGTACTCCTTCGTCCTATATATACCCACGCACCCCAATAGATCGAATCTGGAGCCAAAAACCTAATTCCACCGCCGCAACTTTACGTATCCACGAGATCCCATCTTGGGGCCTGTTAGGAGCTCATGGAAGGGGAATCCACCACGGAGGGCTTCTACATCATCATCGTAGCCTCTCCGATGAAGTGTGAGTAGTTTACTTCAGACCTTCGGGTCCATAGTTAGTAGCTAGATGGCTTCGTCTCTCTTTTTGGATCTCAATACAATGTTCTCCCCCTCTCTCGTGGAGATCTATTCGATGTAATCTTCTTTTGTTGGTGTGTTTGTTGAGACCGATGAATTGTGGGTTTATGATCAAGATTATCTATGAGCAATATTTGAATCTTCTATGTATTCTTTTATGTATGATTGGTTATCTTTGCAAGTCTCTTCGAATTATCCGTTTGGTTTGGCCAACTAGATTGGTAGTTCTTGCAATGGGAGAAGTGCTTAGCTTTGGGTTCAATCTTGCGGTGTCCTTTCCCAAAGGATACTGTCGGTAGCAAGGCACGTATTGTATTGTTGCCATCGAGGATAACAAGATGGGTTTTTATCATATTGCATGAATTTATCCCTCTACATCATGTCATCTTGCTTAAGCGTTACTCTGTTTTGTTAACTTAATACTCTAGATGCATCTTTGGATAGCGGTCGATGAGTGGAGTAATAGTAGTAGATGCAGGCAGGAGTCGGTCTACTTGTCTCGGACGTGATGCCTATATACATGATCATACCTAGATATTCTCATAACTATGCTCAATTCTGTCAATTGCTCAACAGTAATTCGTTCACCCACCGTAGAATACTTATGCTCTTGGGAGAAGCCACTAGTGAAATCTATGGCCCTCGGGTCTATTCTCATCATATTAATCTTCCTATGCTTTATTATTTCATTGCTTTTTTACTTTTCCTTTTATTTTACTTTGCATCTTTATACCAAAAATACCAAAAATATTATCTATCATCTCTATCAGATCTCACTCTCGTAAGTGACCGTGAAGGGATTGACAACCCCTATTCGCGTTGGCTGCGACGAGTTATTTGCTTTGTGTAGGTACGAGGGACTCGCGTGTGGCCTCCTACTGGATTGATACCTTGGTTCTCAAAAATTGAGGGAAATACTTACGCTACTCTGCTGCATCATCCTCTCCTCTTCGGGGAAAACCAACGCAAGCTCAAGACGTAGCACGCTCCCCCCCCCTCCATGCACGGACTGCATGCAGCTGGAGATGGAGAACGCCATGATCGAGGTGATGCAGTATCTGTTAGCCTTCAAAGACGGTTGGCGATCACCACCCCACCCGCTGCCCGTGCCTCAAGACCTTACAAGCCCTGAGATGATCCCCTGCCTGCTGCCCTACCTCAACACCCCTGCCATGCCCACCGCTGGTTTCCAGCTGTCAGTGGTCAGGGAGCGCGTCGGCATCATGCAGATCGAATAAGGCAATGGGTGGGCGCCACTGCCGCCCTGTTCACTCCCATACCCCCTGTCAGTGTCAAAACCGGCAGATCTCGGGTAGGGGGTCCCGAACTGTGCGTCTAAGGATCAAAGGTAACAGGAGCCAAGGGACACGATGTTTACCCAGGTTCGGTCCCTCTTAATGGAGGTAATACCCTACTTCCTGCTTGATTGACTTTGATGAGTACAGGGGTTACAAGAGTGATCTACCTCGAGATCATAATGGCTAAACCCTAGATGTCTAGCCTGTATGATTATGATTGCCTCTACGGACTAAACCCTCCGGTTTATATAGACACTGGAGGAGGCTAGGGTTGTACAAGGTCGGTTTACAGGGGAAGGAAACCATACATCCGGACGTCGAGCTTGCCATCCACACAAAGGAGAGTCCCATCCAGACACGGGAGAAGGTCCTCGATCTTGTATCTTCACGACCCATCAATCCGGCCCACATCACACAGCCCGGACGCCCAAGGACCCCCTAGTCTAGGACTCCCTCAGTAGTCCCCGAACCAGGCTTCAATGACGACGTGTCCGGCGTGCAGATCGTCTTCGGCATTGCAAGGCAGGTTCCTCCTCCGAATACTCCAAAGCAATTTGAACAAAAGAACTGTATTCGAATTTTCAATGATGACGCAGTATCCGGCTTTTATATCTTCGGTTCTGTTAGGTGGGCCCTCCATGATACTCCGGACGGCCTCCGCTTCACATTAAGCATCGTATCCTTCGGCTTCTGCGCTACCGTCGCCTCGTCTTCCACATGTCAGATGAATACGAAGGGTCCAAGTGTTTTTACAGATAACACCCTGACGGCGTATGGAAGGCGTCTAGTTAAGGAGATTGGATCTCAGATGCCATTCCCAACCAGGCGAAAAATCCTTGGAGCTGGCCATAGAGAACCGCGCAAACATGGCTGGCGCTCCCAGTTCTTCCTCACGCCCTCACGGCCCTCAAAAAGGCAATTGGGAGAGTTGCTCGGTCTCCCACGCCCAACTGACCAAGCTCCAGGTGCAGGGATATCTTCCTCCCGCGGACCTAGTTCCCGTTCGGGCGGTGTCGGTGTCAAAACCGGCGGATCTCGGGTAGAGGGTCCCGAACTGTGCGTCTAGGCGGATGGTAACAGGAGACAAGGGACACGATGTTTTTACCTAGGTTTGGGCCCTCTCAATGGAGGTAAAACCCTACTCCTGCTTGATTAATATTGATGATATGGGTAGTACAAGAGTAGATCTACCACGAGATCAGAGAGGCTAAACCCTAGAAGCTAGCCTATGGTATGATTGTTGTTCGTCCTATGGACTAAAACCCTCCGGTTTATATAGGCAGCGAAGAGGGTTAGGGTTACATAGAGTCGGTTACAATGGTAGGAGATCTACATATCCGTATCGCCAAGCTTGCCTTACACGCCAAGGAAAGTCCCATCCGGACACGGGACGAAGTCTTCAATCTTGTATCTTCATAGTCCATGAGTCCGGCCAAAGGTCATAGTCTGGCTGCCCGAACACCCCCTAATCCAGGACTCCCTCAGTAGCCCCTGAACCAGGCTTCAATGACGACGAGTCCGGCGTGCATATTGTCTTCGGCATTGCAAGGCGGGTTCCTCCTCCGAATTCTCCATAGAAGATTTTGAACACAAGGATAGTGTCCGGCTCTGCAGAATAAGTTCCACATACCAACGTAGAAAGAATAATATTTACACAAGCTCAATCTGCTGACGTATTCCGCAGCGTGACATCACACCACGGCCAAGCCTTTATTCGAATCGTCTTCACTGTCCCACCTCAGCGCGTTTAGCGAGGCAGTTTCCTTGGCACATCTTGTCAAAGCAGAGATCGTGTCCCCTTATTCCGGGATTCTCATCAATACGGGTGTGGGTAACCCAACCGTGCCATTGATTGCGGTGCTTGGGAGATAAGCGAGTTTTATCAGGCAGGTGGGGACGCATAGCTTTGTCCGTCCATATAAGGGGATAAGGATCCACCTTTTCACACACGCCTTCTTCCTCCTTTGCTCATCCATTTCACAAGACTTTCGAGCTCCAGCGCCCAAGTCCGCACATCCTACCTCAACCTTCTCCAACTATATCCGGAGCGGGAGGCAAGTGGATGGCCTCCTCCGTCACGGAGGGGCACATCAAAAAGCTGCGGAAGGCGGATACTTGTCCGACGACATCGTGCATCGGCTCCCCGACAAGGCAGCTCATCCCCACCCAGGCCCCATGAGAGGGTGGTGTTCCTCCCCCACTTCTTCCGCAGACTAGGGTTTCCACTTCACCCATTTGTCCGGGGGCTCATGTTCTACTACGGCCTAGATTTCCATGATCTGGCCCCGAATTTCATCCTCAACATCTCGGCTTTCATCATCGTGTGCGAGGCCTTCCTCCGCATCCAGCCCCACTTCGGCTTATGGCTGAAGACCTTCAATGTCAAGCCGAAGGTAGTGGGCGGCCACCAAGCAGTGTGCGGAGGTGCCATGGTGGGCAAGATGGCCAACGTCCTATGGCTCGAGGGCTCCTTTGTGGAGACCATAAAGGGGTGGCAATCGGGGTGGTTCTACATCACCGAGCCGCGTGACTCTAAATGGGCGGCGGCCCCCGAATTCCGATCTGGCTTCCCTACACGGCTCACCTCATGGAAAGAGACGGGCCTGACGTGGGGTAATTCGGAAGAGTTGACCGGACTCCAAACCTGCGTCCGAAACCTGGTGGACAATAAGCTCAAGCTTGTCAACGTAGTCCAGGTTATGGTCATCCGCCGGATCCTCCCATGCCAGCAATGGGCCTTCAACTTGTGGGAGTTTGATCCAGCACAACACCGAACCTTGAGTCGGCTCTTCGACACTACGTACGAAGATGCCTGGAAGGTGCTGTTCAAGGGCGCCGAGGCTCCCGCATCCGCTACCGAAGATCGCGGATTCAGCTCGTGGCATCAAGCCAGCAAGGTAAGCTATTTTACCCTTTACGAGACTCTTTTTTCATAGTTTGACTCTATGCGGGATCTAAAACTCCCTCATCTTTGACAGGACGGGTAGAAGACGTCCGGAAAGATCTACTGTCCGGCTCCCTTGCCAGAAGACCCAGCGGACACCCGACTGACGGGGCTGCTGGTTCCGGCACCTTACATGGTGCCGGAGAAGAAGGCCAAGAAGAAGGCCACGGGAACTCTAAGGAGTTCCAGGCTCCAGGTGTTGTCGGACTCATTGTCCGATGACTCCGAGGCGGACTCCTCCCGCGAAGACGAGGAGGAGGAAAAAGAGGCCTCTCCCCCAGCGGGGGGAGAGAAGAAAAGGAAGGCCGCCCCAACTGGGGAGGCCGGAGGGTCCAAGAAGGGAAGGACCCTTCCTCTGGACTACACCACCAACGCCGACGACGGCGAAGAGGGGTGGTCACCGAGGACCAAGCCCCTGGCGAAATCGTAAGTGTCCGGACACCAGAATAACTCATGGCGTTTTATTTGTCGCACAACATCTTATAACGCCGAATATAACCATGCAGCCCGCCCAAGGACGGGCTCGACGTGGAGACGAGCGGCTCCCTGGATTCATCGGATGTGAATAGCACCTCACTTCCGACCGCCTCGTCTCCTCCCGCCACGGATGACGCCGAGGTGGAGTCCCAAAAGGGGCCCAGCCAGGAGGAGGTGGCCCTGGAGGCGCCGCAAGGCGACCTCCCGGACTCCGGGCGCAAAGGGGATAAAACCCCAAAGGGCTTCAAGTCTGGCCTGTGCGGACTCCGTCTGCCAGAACCTTCTGGTTCCGAGTCCGTGACAGCGACCCCTTCGTAAGAAGGGCAAGACTGCTGACGCCCGATGACCTCCGTCCAACCGGAGGCACCGGAGAATTTGATGGAGGCGCTTAGCGCTTCCGTCGACGAGGAGCACCGCCTGTTATGAGTGTGGTGATCCGAAAGTTCGATCCGCCAAGAGCGGGCTGATCAAGCTTGTGCTAGCCTTCTAACAGGCTTTGAGGTATGTATTTAAGATATATGAAAATATTACCGCATAGGCGGTAGCCCATGATGCTCGGTTTGGTGTTCGGAAAGAAAAAGCGGGCGAGGATCTAAAAGATATCTGTGAGAGTCTAACATAAGTATGTCAATATGGGAATGCAGGCTCTTGCTTGACCTCTGCCTTGACTGCGGAGGTTGATGCATTGAAGCAGAGCCTCGAGCGGTCCGAGAACGAGCTCGGCCGTGCCAAAAAGCAGCTCAAGGACAAGGAAGGTAAGTAATACCCTATAGGAGTATTTAAAAGATGTGGTTGCAAAAAATGACAGGAATAACGTGAATATTGCAGGGGCCACGAACGAGGTGGCGACCCTGAAGGAAGCGGTGTCCAAGGCCGAACGCAATGCGCGGAGCGCACCGGCGAGAGAAGCAGGAGGCGTGGGTGGCGGAGGTGCGGCAAGAGCTCCAGGCTCTCGTGGAAAAACACGAGAGTTTGGACCGTGACTCAAAGACTCGAGAGTCCGAGCTCGCCTCGGCCCTTGAGAGCGCCAAAGCCGCTAAGGCCGGAGCCCAAAAATCCCTCCATGAAATTGAGGCAATGAAGAAGATAGCGGCGGGTAAGGAATTCTTTATGCAAAGCAAGCATGTGAAGGTGAATTATCTTTTACTTACCCGAATCCGGAGCTCTCCAGGAGCATTCGCAGATCTGTCCCACAGTGTGTCCGATGCTGCCGCATTCTACCGAGCCGAGGAGGGAAGCTCGACGGAGAAGGTGTTACGGTCTCGATATCTTTGAGGCCGGACATCTAGTGCCCTTATAGCGACCAGTTGAAGCAGCTGGTCGAGCTCCATAAGGTGGCCGAACAGGCCATGAAGGGCCTCATAGTTCGGCTGTGGCCTAAGGAAGCCATGCCCGGGAGCTACTGGGCTGGTGAGGGCGGTGGTGGGCCTTTGTCCATGGGTTGAAGTCGTGAAGCGCTCCATCTGCATCGAAGGTGCTCAGAGGGCCCTTGCCCATGCTAAGGTGCCTTTGGGGCAAGATGGACGCCGAGAAGCTTGTGACAGACGGACCACCACCGGGCAAGGAGCATCGCAAGCCTGAAATGTATTATGAGGGCGTCTGAAGGGTGCCCGCCTTATAAGCGGTGAATGCTCCAAAGATGTAATTTTTGAGTAGACTCGCATTTGTTATCCTCAGACGCTGAAAACTTGTTCATATGCGCTTTAGCAACCTTGTTGAATTTAAAATATTACCTTCATGCGGCCGTTTATTAAATTTGAGAGATGGCGAGTCGTCGGCTTCAGCCCCCATGCCACGAGTGCTGGGGTGTTCGGGATAAACTTGAGCGCTCATGTTCCCATTCTTGGGTCCTTCGAGGGAGGCGCTCAACGCAAGAACAAGGCAACCGGACTATAATGCTTGAACACTCTCACTTAGCCATAGAATTCTATAATTTTAAATTTCGGCGAAGCCCCTGGTATTCGGAAGACCGATTTTTTGGCGCTATCCACGCCTAGGCCGGACAATGCCGACTCCTCGCTCTAAGCGGCATAAGTCTTTAGGGACTCAAAAACCTCTCGAACAGCGACCGACTCTCGCCCTATCATGACGGCCAGTTTTAGCTTTCTCCACTGAGGTGCTTAACCCAGCTCAACCGGGGCACAATCGCAGTGGTTCTCCCAGTGCTACCTTAGCCGACGGAACATAAGGTACCAAAACATGGGAGCCGGGCAAACCCAACTATTGACCCAAGACATGATTCGGAGCCGATGCATATAATGCTATAAGTTCGGGGTGCCGCACTTGTGAAAATGTTCGGACTTATCACACCATATTGTGGGGTACTTGAGCCCCTGGTATATTGCCCGTACCAAAGTGTACGGTTGCACAATGTCATAACTGAACATATATATATATATATAGAAAAACGGAATTCAATAATAGGCAGAAGCTATGTATTGTTTATTCAAAAGGGCTGCAGTAAGAGCGGAACGATACAAATAGTGCGATAAGCAAGGGACGGGACTTTTTAACATGTCCCCCTCCAGGGGTAAGCTGCGGGATGGTATGTAAAATAGGTATACTGCTCGTAATAGAGACCACTGGACACTCAACGTAGCTTTCGCTTCCTGGCTGTTGCATCGTGTGTTCGGCGATTATCTTTGCCGGATAGGGCTTTGTGAGAACAGAGTCACGAAAGTAAAAAAGAAGAAAAGAAAAGAATGACACAATCGGGGGCCTGGTGCGGTTGAGCCGCATTCGGGCATGCCGTGGTCGTGCCCTCCCCTATGCCCATGGTATTTCAGGCGTAATTATGTACGCGTATTACTGGTTTCGCAATTTCACGAGGGCTGGGGTTTGGGCCGCATGGCTATGCGTGCTTTCGGAGCGTGCCAGCGGTCTTGTTGTAGGTTACTCGGGCGGCAGCGGTGTCCGGACGTTTAATAGTCAGACTCGAGAATTGCATTAAGAGGCTGCTTTGTACTTCCGCCGCGAGGGCCGCCGTATGCTCCACCGTTCGGTGAGAGCATTCGGTGTTTCCATTGACCGTAATGACTCCTCGAGGACCTGGCATCTTGAGCTTGAGATATGCGTAGTGCGGCACCGCATTGAACTTTGCGAATGCGGTTCGTCCGAGCAGTGCGTGATAGCCGCTGCGGAACGGGACTATGTCGAAGATTAACTCCTTGCTTCGGAAGTTATCCGGGGATCCGAAGACCACTTCAAGTGTAACTGAGCCTGTGCAGTTGGCCTCTACACCTGGTATGACGCATTTAAAGGTCGTCTTCGTGGGTTTAATCCTTGATGGGTCTATGCCCATTTTGCGCACTGTATCCTGATAAAGCAGGTTCAGGCTATCGCCGCCGTCCATTAGGACTAGTGAGGTGAAATCCGTCAATGATTGGGTCTAGAACCAATGCGGCGAATCCGCCATGGCGGATGCTAGTGGGGTGGTCCCTTCGATCAAAAGTGATCGGGCAGGAAGACCACGGGTTGAACTTTGGGGCGTGGCTCCACCGCATATCGCCCCTTAGTGCATGCTTGTGCTCCCTTTTGGGTATGTGGGTTGCGTATATCATGTTCACTGTCCGCACTTGTGGGGAAGCCCTTACATCCTCTATTGTTCGTGACGGGGGCTCCTCCTCGTCATCGCTATGCAGCCCCTTGTCATTATTTTGACATTTAACTTGCATGCCTACTTGAACACCCAACAATCCCTGTTGGTGTGGTTGGCTAGTTTTTCGGGGTGCCGTGTATCCGACCTGACGATCGAGTATTCGGTCCAAATTGGACGGGCCGGAGTATTTCTTTTAAATGGCTTTTTCCGGCCGGGTTTAGAGCCTCTGAATCTGGCATTGTTCGCCATTATCCTTAGCATTATCGCCCGTTAACGCGGCGCTTGTGCTTGTTGCGACGCGACCTGCCATCGCTGTCCTTGGTATCCGAATTACGGGGCTCTTGGTCATGTTGTTACTCTGAGCTAGCCAGCTGTCCTCTCCAGCAAAAGCGGGTCATGAGTGTTGTGAGGGCTGCCATGGATTTCGGTTTTCTGTCTTAGGTGCCGGGCAAGCCACTCATCGCGGATGTTGTGTTTGAAGGCTGCAAGGGCCTCTGCATCCGGACGGTCGGCGATTTGATTTTTCTTAGTTAGGAACCGTGTCTGTAATTGTCGGCCGATTCCTCTGCTGCTGAATTATGTGGCTTAGGTCATCGGCGGTGGTGGTACATATGTGCCACAGAAATTGTCGAGGAATGCGGCTTCCAGGTTTTCCCAACAACCAATTGACTCTGTTGGCAAGCTGTTAAGCCAATGTCGGGCTGGTCCTTTAAGCTTGAGTGGGAGGTATTTGATGGCGTGTAGATCATCACCGCGGGCCATGTGGATGTGAAGGAGATAGTCCTCGATCCAAACCGCGGGATCTGTTGTGCCATCGTATGATTCAATGTTTACGGGTTTGAAACCCTCAGGGATTTGATGATCCATCACTTCATCCGTGAGGCATAGTGGGTGTGCGGCGCCTCTGTATTGGTCTATATCAGACGCAGCTCAAACAAGCTTTGTCTACTGTGTTCGGCCCGGCCGGAGTTGCCATATCCGGCGTGACGGTTATCGTCACGTATCGTAGGGCGCCCACGCGATCTGTAGATCGATCTTGTCTGCCTTGCCTTGTCCTCCAATATATCTCGCAGGTCTGGCGCATTTCCCTGCGCCTTTGTATTTTTTGAGCGGCGCCGGGGTGCGGCTTGTGTTGAGGGCCGAGAGGCCTCTCTGTCGCGACCACGAGGTGGCCGGTCGGCCGTATCATGCACTGGTGATGTAGGTTTGGGTGCTTCCTCCTCTAATCGGGGTAGCAACCTGCCTTTTGGGTAGCTCTTGGAGGGGCGCTCGAGTTCATACTCTTCGGCCGCAAGGACTTCAATCCATCTGTCAGCTAGCAAGTCTTGGTCAGCTCTAAGTTGTTGTTGCTTTTTCTTGAGGCTGCTTGCCGTGGCCATAAGCCCGCGTTTGAAACGCTCTTGTTCGACGGGATCCTCGGGCACAGCCAGATTAAATGGGTTGTTGAGGCTTGCCTCATCTTGAGGAGGAGGCATGTAATTATCGTCCTCTACCTCTCTATCTGCCGCTCTCTCACGAGGGCTGGCTTCTCTATCCTCCTGCGCTGAATCCTGCTGGAGGGGGTTGTCTTCGGCACTGTCCGGGGTGTTATTGTCTCCCGTGCCGGAATCACCATTTTTGCTGTGGCGGAATTTAGAGCGGCGCCGCTGACGCCGGCGCTTAGGCTGTTTCTTGGAGGGGTCATCTCCGTTGTTCCATCGCCATTCCCATATTTTGGGATGTCCACCATGTATATGTTGTATGACGAGGTGGCCTTCCGATTGCCACATGGGTGCCGGTTCTTGGTAAATCTCCTGCATCGTCGTTCATACCGTTGATGTCTTCGGAGTCGAAGTCGAGCATGTCGGTTAAATCATCGACAGTGGCTATGAAGTGGGTGGTGGGTGGGGTTTGAATTTCTTCGTCGTCCGCATCCCAACCTTCCTGACCATAATCCGGCCAGGGCTCTCCTAATAAAGAGAGAGACTTTAGTGAGTTCAGGATGTCGCCAAAGGGCGAGTGCTGAAAGATGTCTGCGGCAGTGAATTCCATGATCGGCGCCCAATCGATTGGCGGGGGCGCGGAAGGCTCGGAGTCCGGAGAGGACTCTGTCACCTTGGAGTCATGAGTTTCGCAAAGGACGGGGTAGGTGTACGGTTCAATCGCCGTAGAGATTGCAGCCCCCGAGGCGGTGTCCAGCCACCCATCCTCGATCGGCACAGTCAGCTCCGAGCTAAGGGTTGGGCGGACCTTTGACCTCGGGACCTTTGTTGGCGAGCTAGATCATGCCCCTCGTGGCGGTCTGGTAGCGCTTGGCTGTGGCTCGAACCCATCGAAGATCAAGTCTCCGCGGACGTCAGCCATGTAGTTCAAATTTCCAAATCTGACCTGGTGGCCAGGGGTGTAGCTTTCAATCTGCTCCAGATGTCCAAGCGAGTTGGCCCGCAGTGCAAATCCGCCGAATACGAAGATCTGTCCGGGGAGAAAAGTCTCACCCTGGAGCGCATCGTCGTTGATGATCGGAGGAGCCATCGGGCCTAAAGATGATGACACAAAGGAACTCTCAATGGAAGCACCAATGTCGGTGTTAAAACCGGCGGATCTCGGGTAGGGGGTCCCGAACTGTGCGTCTAGGCGGATGGTAACAGGAGACAAGGGACATGATGTTTTTACCCAGGTTCGGGCCCTCTCGATGGAGGTAAAACCCTACTCATGCTTGATTAATATTGATGATATGGGTAGTACAAGAGTAGATCTACCATGAGATCGAGAGGCTAAACCCTAGAAGCTAGCCTATGGTATGATTGTTGTTAGTCCTCTGAACTAAAACCCTCCGGTTTATATATGCACCAAGAGGGTTAGGGTTACAGAGTCGGTTACAATGGTAGGAGATCTACATATCCGTATCGCCAAGCTTGCCTTCCACGCCAAGGAAAGTCCCATCCGGACACGGGACGAAGTCTTCAATCTTATATCTTCATAGTCCAGGAGTCCAGCCAAAGGTCATAGTTCGGCTGCCTGGACACCCCCTAATTCAGGACTCCCTCAGGTGGGATTAACTTCCATAAATGGCTAAGCCCTGGCAGAAAATTTCCCCAATCCTACCGAAGGGGAGCGAGTGTGCTTTGTTTCCTTCCTTTTAAGAGGCGTTGGGTTTCCAATCCACCCTTTCCTCCGAGGTCTCCTGGAGTACTACGGTCTCCAGCTGCACAATCTCACGCCGGGCTCCATTCTGCACATCGCGGGCTTCGTCGCTCTTTGTGAGCTGTTCCTAGGCTGCGAGGCCCATTTTGAGTTATGGAGGAAACTTGTTTGCCTCCTCCCCTGCTCGCAAAAGGGATCTATATTCGAGGTGGGTGGCGCTGAAGTATGGCATATAGCCGGGACAGGATACCTGTCCGGCACTCCGAAGAAGGCATCCGAAGAGTGGCCCTCAGAGTGATTTTATGTTGAAGACATTGTTCTCCCAGACCCCATCCGGCGGGGCCTACCCGATTTTTGCAATACTCCGTTAAATAAACGCCACAGCTGGCGTCCCCGGAGCCTCGAAGAGGAGGACAATGAAGAGATTAAGAAGTTAATGAGCAAGATAAAGATACTCACCCAGTCCGGACTATCCATGATTGAGGTAATGGTGATTTGAATAACGCGAGGCATTCAGCCACTCCAATCCAGAGGACTCCCCATGCAGCACTACAATGGGGAAGATGACGCATCACGCTGTGGGTGCAAGGGTCTGGACAACTTTACAGCCTTGGCCGCCATGTTGGCTGATCTTTATAAAGGGGAGAAAGAAGATTTTACTTGCCTTAAGTGCGGAGAGGGTCTTTCCATATACAACCCTCCTAGCTAGGTGAGCTTTCGCTCCGTAACCTTACTCAATCCTCTTCCGTAGTCACACCTAGTTGAACTTAATCCGACTATTTTTAACAGGAATGGAGGAAGGCTGTCGCGGGGATCTATAGCCCCGCTCTGCAGCCGGAGGACCATATTCGAGACCTGGATCCCGGATTTGAAGAGGATCTGGATATATTCATAGAGCTCAAGGAGGGGGGTCTTTTATCAGGCGAGATACAACGACACAGAAGTGGCCATCACAGCCGATTATCCTGGCCTTCTCCCCTCCTCCCACATAAGTGCCCAGGAGACATATTTTCAACAAGAGCCTTCCCATTGCGCCTCACCCACCGCACTATCTCATGCTCCAAAGGGGCGGCGATCGTCCCGCCAAACCACATCGAAGGCGCCCTCCAAGAAGGTGACGCTCACGCAGGGCGAGTCTTTAAAAACAAAGGTGGGCAGCGATACCATCGAGCCTCCTCGTTCACCGAAGAGGTATAATTTTCAAACTGCACTCAACAAATAGGCCGGATTGTAATGTGCTCCGCTATGTTATACTTCAGGAAGAGCGTACAACGGACCATATCCGGGGGTCTCGCCAGCCATGCATCGACCAATACGGCCCCGGACCTTGCCACTAGTACTAGGGTTGGTACGAGTGCCATGCCGGATCATCACCTCCATGAGGATTTGGATAATGTATCTGTCACCAACTCCGAAGTGGAGAGCGCGATGGTCCATCGGAGGCGAAAGGAGGCCATGTGTGATCCAAGCTTTATTGAAGAGGCGTTCAACGCCCTCAGCTCTGCAGACGCATATATCCGGGCTGCTCGAGATGGACTTGCCGGAGCTACACTTCAGCTTTCGAAGGACATGCGGGTAAGGCTTTGTGTAGATTCAATAACCCTATGCACCAGTAGCCCCCGAGACTTGAAGTAGTTGGCACAACTGATTTAAGGATCGTTGTATAATTTAGGTACTCACGGAGAATAACAACATGCTATCTCAGGAGCTTGGAAAGTGTCGGACCCAGCTAACTGCTGTCACCGCCGAACTGGAGAAATCCAAGAAGGCACCGACTGGTAATGTCAACTACTGTCTGGAAAATAAGATTCTGTGCCGGCAATGTTTTAACATAAGCACTGTTGCGTTTACAGCGGCAGGATCGTCGGATCAGCTGGAAGAGGAACTAAGGGCCGCGCAGGCGGATAAACAGCATGCCTAAAGGCAAGAAACCGCTGGTCAACGTATACTAACACAGACCAAGGATGAGAAGAACAAGCTACATGATGCTAACACCAAGCAAGCCAAAGAGCTGAAGGACGTACGAGCCCAACTGGCGGACTCCTTGAAAGAGAACAGAAAGCTGAAAGGCGACATATCAGTATGCCTTTTAACCTTACTTTCGTACAGTTCCCAAATGCGAAGTTTAACAAGTTTGTTTCTGTAGGCGTGTGACTGGGCGGCCCGAAGGAGAGGTGTCCGGGTTTCAAGGCGATCTGCTACAAGAGCTGTCCAAAGTGCATGAGCGAGCCCGGAAGGCAATGAGAAACATTGCTAAGGATTTATGGCCGGCCGATTCTCCTCCAGGAAGTATGGAGGAACTCGTGAATTTATTCAAGGGAGCTCGTCGCTGCTTTGGGCTATGGAAGATATCAACATGCCGAGAAGGCGCACGAGAGGCCTGGGCCATGGTGAAAACGCGGTACACCGGACTTGATCCGAATCATATGGCCCGGGTCGGGCCTCCGGGACCAGATGGATAGGAAAATCCTGTTAGTTTGGTGTATGACCAAGTAAAGATAGCCACCAAGTTTTCACAACAGGATTGTAAACTAGAGAACTTATTAGATGGTCTATAGGAGGAGGAAGTTATCGATTTCAAGTAGTAATGTACTTTTATCGGCAAACGTATCTCCAGCCAAATTATAAAATGATTGTCATGGCAGACTTTCCGCTTTAACCTCCGAAACCCAAGGTTTGGAGTGTTTCCGAATACTACACTGTCGGGAAACACTGAAGTATGTTCGGAAACCAGGCAGTCCGGTCATAGTTGCTTGAACAGACAAGTTGTATTCGGGGAGTTATGTTATATTACATTTGATCATAAGAAACATCTTCCAGGGAGAATAGTTCCGTTAAGGGTTCCTCTCCCTGGGCCAGCATGCGTTGTTGTGCATGCCTAAGCTATGATGCTAAAAATCACAGTACACGTTATATGTTGGGGGCTTGTATGGTGACGAGGGCAGTTCATATTTTGTCCGCCGACCTTTTATTCCCTTAAGAACGCTAGCTTTCGGCTTCACCCGTCTAAGGTACACGTCCGGATAACCCGACTGTAACAATCGCAGAGGTGCTCCCTTTATGCCCTAGCCGAACAAGCGGGAACGTAGGGCATAAGCACAGGAGCCAGGCAACCCATTTTGGCAAAAACTTAAGTCATAAAGGTGCATATAATGGTGAAGGAAAGACATATATGAGAAGAAGACACATATAACCTTGTAAGTGAAAAAGAAGTTGCAGTGTGCCTGTACAAAGAACTAGCGTAAGTTCAGTTACCTGCTTCTCGTAATTTTAGTTAGCCACTTATTGCAAAATTGTTCAATTACGTTGCTTGGCTTAATTTAGTTTGCTACTGATTACATAATGGCACGCATGTTAATCATATTGTAGACTGCGCCTATCTATGTGTTTGATACTTACTGTTAAGAATTACCTGTTTGCCTTAACTTAAATATCTACTTGTTTGTTTAACTGCTTTGCTGCCGCAATAGCGGGTTACAATGATGTTAATAACTACTCCCTCCGTCCCATAATATAGGACATTTTTTGACACTAGCATAGTGTTAAAAAACATCTTACATTATGGGATGGAGGGAGTACTTTTCAGCATCTAATTGAAACTCTTTAATTCCTTGTTTGTTTAACTGGTTTGCTCTTATAACTCCCAGTTGAGATGTTTTGCTAACTTCAACTTTTCTGAATCCAATCGGAACTTTAATGGCAAAACAGGTTAGCCCAAGATCAAAGAGCGAGGTCCCCTTGGACGTTGCATCATCCCACAACTGTGGCACCGACCCAATCGTGCATTATGAATTGCCAACTGCTGATGCTCTAGAGGCTAAACTAGTGGTAGAAAGAGATTCTACTTCTGCACTTAGAGATGAAGTTGACATGTTGAGGAAGCAAACAACACAATCACAAGCAGTACTCAAGACAACCATTAAATATTTGGTGGATTTCAAACGAAGCAAGTCGAATTTGACCAGATTGTTAAGGTCCTGAAGTTAAAAAGGAAATTAAATTCCTACTTGGTAAATCATAGGTGAAATGTTCTTTCCATAGTTGAATAACCCTTGTGTTGTCTGTTCATGTAATCAATCAAACATTTGTTTTAGAGATCATGTAATAATTGTTTTTTTGTTTTTTGGTTTGTAATTTTATTTGAGCACAAGTATGTATTAATTGATAAGACCCGGAGACATTTCATTTGGATTGCTGTGCCAGACCTACAAATATGCCAATCGGGCTGAATGTGCATTCAACAATAGTAGTAGTATAGATGGACCATAAGTGGCACGCATCGGAAAGGGCCAAGATGCTAGCTAAAAAAGGATGATGTTGTAGCCAAAAAAAAGTACAGCGGCCTGGCTTATGTATGTTAGTTGATATTATTGATCCATATATTGTATAAGTGTTTATATGTATGTTAGTTCTGTACATTCTTGGTTGATTGACTCGGTATTTGGATCTTGATACATCGCTTGTGTACATATCTAAATGGGAGTACACATTATGTCATGTGACATTTGAGTTGGACATGAAGTGTTCCAAATATTGAATTCACCTTAAACTGGATACTAGTTTATGAATTTGAGTATCGGCATTTGTAAACCATATTCATATATGATGGAATACATCTTTGTCGTCCTTTTGAAGATATATAAAAACACATAGAATGATTTATAAAGATTCATATAGGAATAAAAAATGGATTCGAATTTAGTTGCTAGGGTAAACGTGGATGCTTATTGTCCCAAAATTTGAAAGAAGCAGCAAAATGTCCACTCCCACGTCGGCTGCCCGAAGCCAAGTGTTTGGGAGATGGAAATTACTGTCTACCCATTACACGGACAATCCATCGGCCCGATTTCCACTGCTCTAAATAGGGGTAGGTTAGTAACTTCAATTGGACGTGACACGGCCGCCTCTGAGCCCATTCCGACAAGGTGGGCGTCAAACATGGGCGGCAAAACACATTTGATTCAAGCTCATCCAAAAGACCTCTGTTTCTCCCTCCATTCCCCATTCATACACGGTGGGCGGCAAAACAAACTCGACTACTGCCGAAATCGATGTAGGCAAATATTTTCAATAGGGGCAGGTTTGTAACTTCACTTTCAGGCGTGACACAACCGCCCTACTGGCCAGCCCGTTCATACACAGTGGGCACCAACCACCCTCTCCTCGCCCGAAATCGCTCTGGGCAAATATTGGCGAGATGCGAGATTACCGTCCTATCCCCAACCGACGAGACGTCCAAATTTTAAATGGGGGCTAAGTTCGTAACTTTCCCATATTTCAGACAGGCGCATCCCAAAAACATGGTTCCCCGTACCTCTCCCTCCATTTTCCCATTCATACACCGTCCGCGCTAGAACATCCCATCCCCACACCAGCCTCCGTCCGCCACCCCATCCATCACCGCCGTCCTCCACCACATCCATCGCCACCGTCCTCCACCATGCCGGAGCGCCTACCAAGACCGCATCGTCCACTGCTAGAGATGGACGTTTCTCATCCACGGTGATGGACCAATAGCCTTGCATCGCGTCCTCTCGCTTCATCGGCGCCGTCGTCCTCTTTGCCGGGGCCGCTCACACAACCTTCTCTTCCACCGCAACGGGACTTATCCCCCGATGCACCCGTCTACCGTCACAGATCTACTTCAACGCCACCGACAGCCATCGCACCCCCGATGCCTACACGGCACCGCAAGAGAGGTGGTACTTCATATCTCCTAAACTTTTTGATCTCAACCAGAAAATAGATCTTAACTTGGTTACTCTACTTTCTTTTCAGCTCTTAGAATTTAGTTCTTAGTTGAAGCAAACAATGGATGCTAAATATCATTTCTCGGTTTTGCGACTTCAAATCTGCCATGGCACAACCATAATACGGTTTAATGGATCATGCTTAGGGTTTAATTGATCATGTTGGTTCCGTGGTGGTTTCTTTAATAGAAATCGGAGGAAACCCTCTTTGCTAAAAAAATATGCTTAGAGTTTCCCCTTTTATGATCACTATACGATCGAGAATACGTGCTTCGTGTCATAATAACATCGCTCCACGCATCAAGCTAAACAAGCTTAGATGTTCAAATATGAATCTGATATTATTAAAGCGAGTTGTTTAATTGGTCACTAAATGTTCCTAAATTAGTTTGAAAATGCATGTTCGCCGCTCGGGTGTGTATCTCTCTGAGGTGCCCACGGTGGGCCGGCCCACCACAGGATTTTGGGTCTTCAGGCCCGATTCCCCTCTGTTCTCACTGGCGCTTCGATCTCTACTCGCCCCGGCCTTTGCCTGTGGCGACTTGCCGAATCCCAGACGGCATGACACTAGGAGGAGACGCCGGACTAATAGGAGGCCAGGAGCCGCTCGCCCAACAGCGTCACCGCTGCCCGGGCGCGCTGCCGTGCCTACCTTCCTAGTCCGTTCAGGGCTCAGGCGTGCATCACACACCAAGCCAACCCAATTTATCCTGAGATACGTCCTCAACACTCAGCAGCCACTCCTCATCACCCATTTTCCAATTGATTCATTACTCATTAGGCAGGACTGTCATTAGGGTTTGTTGTGTGCTCAGTGCTACCTACACTTAATGGTTCAGATGTATTTGGTAATCTTTAGTACCTCTAAAGTTCACGGGGTTTTCAAAATTCTGGCCCTTGGAGCGAAACTAGTCATTTTGGATTGTTGGTCGTAGTGACATTGACCCGCATTACTACCGCAAGCCAGGTTTGTTGACAATTTTACTTGTCTTTGTTACTCATTCGATATAATATCCAATTATTCACGTCGATTAGTTGCAAACAATAAGTGCTAGACAAACTTCTTCATTCAGATTTTGGACGGTCTCTTCTGCGATTACAATTCTGCATACTTGTCCTAATAAGCTCACAAGTAAATGATTGATTCACTACATCTATGCTTGCCTTGTCATATTTGTCGTCAATATTCTTTTAGGGTGTACCACCCTGTTTCTAAATCTTTGGAACCGTAGACCTGAGTGAATAGTATTTCTCTATGTGATCTCTTCCATCATGTGTGGGTAACGAACACTGCGTTGTATAGAAAGAAAGTGTCATTTCCAGCTTTTACATAGGTTTCGATCTTTTACATGGAATACAATTTGCCTACTTGCTTTGTGTCGCACTACCAACACTCCACCCTTGAAGCTAAACATTACGCCACTCATATTGCTTAGTTTATTTGTTCAAATACGAATTTCATATGATTCTAATGTTCCTACTTCAGTTTTGAAATGTGTGCACACTGTTATAGAGACATAAGGGGTTTGTATTTACGTGTGTGATGCAGTCGACACGGTTGGGAAGGTGAACTTTGCATATGCGAGGGTTTATAGGGAGACACTCTCGAGTTGAATCCGTAATGCATTCCATAGATAATCGACTACTTTTTATGTTTTCATGAATCTCAGATTCTGAATAGCATCATAATGATTATGAGCTTGGCGCATGAAAAGAATAAAAGCGAGAACAATGCCATGGCTTTCAAACTTGGCATTAAGGGACTGAAATCAAGTCTGGATGCAATGCAATGCAAACGCTCTCCACCTACGGTTTCATGCTCGAGAATATGATCCTAACAGTGATTACGAGCTAGAGGGAGACCTAAGTCAATGTAGCTCCCTAGTGGAGGAGTCGGAGGAAGATGCCCTATCTTATTCACCCATCAAGGTACTTGCTCTAACTTTCCAAGGTTACATTGCTCGCACATATCTTGCAACTGATGCTTTGCATTGCTTCTACTTTGTTGAACTGCCATTAGCTTAGTTTACACATCGTGTATGTGAATACATACGCCTATCCATTTTCATTACAAATTCCATCTCATCATACCATATTTATCCATTCAAATGTTGTTCTTGTGTATCGACGTTCAAAAGGAAGAGGCGATTCTTGATCATGGAGGAGCACAAGCAAAGTATTTGGAAAAGGTAGTGGCACTGATAAATCAAATAGCCCATTAGGTGTAGTTGCAATATCACGACCCACAAAATACCCCAACTCTAGCAGACTCTAGCCCTACTACCCGGTCATTTCGATGCCCCAACTCAAGAGACCCCAAGCTGCAGCAAAGCAGTATGATTACACTAGTTGACATAGCACCGGTATGTCTGACATAAAACCCCCATTCCAAAGAAAGAGTACACCAAATCTAGTTGCCAAATCCCTTTTCGAACTAGAGAGAGCCCCAATTGCAGCAAATAGGACCCCTGTTCCATTTCTTCCCAGTTTAGAAGATGAAGCTTATATTGTTGTTAGGAACTTTGTGCGCATCTTTCCTTCATGGAAAGATTATACCAGAACAATTTCCAGTCTTCCTCCGCAACTTACGCGTAAGTAATGTACTAATGTTATTCATGGTCATTACTGCATATGTTTCTGCTGACAGAAGACACAAGATTTCATTCTTTTAAATAGGCGAGGACAAACTTGATTGTGATGATGAGCAAGAGTTGGTTGCACTTTTCAAGCACTCGTTGATGAAGTATTGTTCCTACCTGAGGCAAGAGCACTTCGATGGCAAGCCTCTGAACGAAATTAATGTAAAGTCTCCGGTGCTACATTTATCCGACGGTGACTGGAATAATCTTGTTACACATTGGTCTCGGCTGCAGCGTAAGGTCTTGTCTATGATATCACATCACAATTTGAACTACATTTCTGCATTTGCCTTAATGTCTCACTTGTCTGAAAACTGTTAGCGGAAGAACATTCGTTTTCAAGGGACCACGAGAATCTACGCAACTATCTTGCACCTGCATTGCTCTTGTGAGTACCTCTTGCCTGTATGACCATACTTACTTTCATAGCTGTTTGATTATGTAGCATCACTGCACATGTTAGCCTCGTAATCGTCCATTTGGTGGACCTTATAAGATCCGTATGGACTCTTACACAAATTTAGAATCAACCCAATGCTTTTGAAGAGGTTTAGCTCTGCAGTCCTCTTGTAAGGAGTGAACGTGGTCTATCACTGTACTTACATTAACAGCTACTCCCTCCGTCCCATAATATAAGAATGTTTTGTATAGTACACCAGTGTTCAAAACACTCTTGTATTATGGGAAGAGGGATTGGTTAATTTTGTAGCATTTTGCATCTTATCTCCCTCGCCCACCATTTACTAAAAAAGATCAGATCTATATTTAATCTTACCAACAAGTAGAATACCTGAGACAATGCCGGTCTTGAAGTGTAGCCCATTGCTCTTGTCAAGACATTTTGTCACATACTTCCGAGGATTGGTAGTTGATTATGTAGCATCAATCTGCATCTTATCTTCATTATCCTCTATCCCTTCGGTATTATCATATCTATAATTACTCTCTACAAAATGTAGAGTACAGGCAATTCTTATGAAGAAGATTACGTCTTTGAAATTCTTGAGTTATCCTTCCCTTGACATGGAGAAGGGCATTATAAAGCCGGTGTTAACTGTTAATGTAAGTCAGTCCTTCTAAAGCATTTATCCTCAAGTGATGTTTAATTTGCTCATACCCCCTATCGTTTACTGCTGTTTAGTTTGTTGTTTCTACCCAAATGCATGTTCGTAAGAACCATAAGTTCTAAGTTTTACTTGTAAAACCAAATTTCTTATTCATACCATGCACATTAATTAATACTCCCTATATGTATGCTTGGTTTTGTGGATCTATAATCCAGTGTGTGGTGAAGCAGCCCACGTTTGCACCTCGTCATCTCCTGTTTTATCTTCTTGATGTGGTGATGATATGAACAACATGCCATGCACATTATCCAAAATATATACAATGATTTTATTTGCCCTTCATCTATGCTTGTTATGTTGACATGGTAATCCAAAGAGTGTGGTGAAGCTCCCGCATTATGAACAATGCCAAATTATGCTATTGATATTTTGAACTTACTCTTTATTTTCTAATTTGAAATTGGATAGAATTGACAGAACAGTTATCATCTTTGTTTATACACGTGCAAAACCTGTCATCTCTCTGCTTTGTTTCAGGGTGATATCACTACTAGGGAAAAGCCTATACACAGAATCTTAGCAGCAGCACGGCTCAAAAAGGAGCGCTGCTACTAATTAGTAGTAGTGCATGTGCAGGAAACTCGCTACTGACAAGTTTTTAGCGATGGCGTGCTCGGTGTAAACCAGCTGCTACAAATATCGACCAGCGGTGTCCACCAAACTCCATTTAGCAGCAGTGCCATGAGCGCTTCTGCTATGGATGTAGTAATGTGAGCTTTTTACGAGGTCGCTGCTGCTAAATTTCAAATTGGCACACCTTTTGGTCCCGGTTAGCGATGGCGCCGTTGCCCAAAGCGCGTTGCTGCTACTTCCTTAGCAGCGGCGCATTTTAACTCCAGCTCTCGCTAATCCGCACCAACCCACCACCTTTTCCCCACCCGTCCCTCCCCTCCCCTCCTCTCTTCCCTTTCCCTACCTCCCACATGCTCCCACTCTCACTCTTCTTCTTCCTCAATACTTCTCCCCATTACTCTCCCTCTTCTATCTACCTTTCTCTCTCTTCATTACTCCTACCTAACTACACCACCTCCATTAATGCATCTCCTTTCTCTTTTTCCTTCCCCCTCCAGTAGTTGAAGTTGTGTCCTCCCAAATTAGGTAGCTAGGTAGATGTAGGATTTAGTTAAGTGACCTATTTGCCCCCTAACTAGATCTATCTTTGTCAAGAAGAGCTTTGTGCACTTTTGATCTCCCTACAACATCATCTCCACCGTGTGCTCGTTCTCGAGATAGAGGTGATTAATTTCATGCTTTTGCAAAATGGAAATATGTTTATGTGTGTGTGTGATATGTTTATGGAAATTGTGCGTGTGGCCTGAGTTGACGCCAAATTGTGCTTTTGAGTTGCCTATGTTTTGCCGAAATGTCGATTTATTTCCGTTTCGGCGAATTCCGGGCAAACTCTAGATCCATATATGTCCTATTTTTAGGGAAGGTCATGCCGAATTTTTGTATGACTTTGATGCATGCACGCATTTTTATAATCAATATGTTTTATTATTACCGTGCAAACGTTCATGATGGTCAGTGGAACGATGGTGGACAGGTGGTTGTGGTCGGCGGTGCAGGACATGAAAGAAAATAACCTGACAGAGGTTTTATGTCTGTGTCAAAAATGCAAAGGAATAGTTTGGCTCGACCCCTATGACGATGGTCGTGTCATAGCGCACTTGCTCATGACTGGTTTCATGGATGGCTATACTCGGTGGATAGCGAAGATGAGGATGACGATGTTGAGGATCTTGCCGGGCGAGCAATGATGACACGGGCAAGACGAAGAGATGATCGATAATGGCGGCGGGGAATAGGCGGACATGGCGGCGGAGAAGGGGCGGACATGGCGGAGGAGAAGGGCCGGACATGGCGGTGGAGAGAGCGACATGGACTCCACACAGAAGAGTTCGTCGGTACTAAGTTCAATCATGCGGGACCCTCATGTTCAAGCATTGCTTCGCATGAGAGGCAATCTTGAGAGAGATGCTTCTAGAGAGGAGGCTAAGCTGGAGCAACTGGTGGTAGACTCGAACACTCCATTGTATGATGGTTGCAATCTTGAGGTGACCCGCTTGAGTTTCACACTCCAACTCCTGAAGACGAAGGCTAAAAACAAATGGATTGACACTAGCCTCGATGAGCATCTCAAGTACCTAAAGGATGTTCTTCCCGCGGGTAATCTATGTCCTATTAGTGTTGATGAGGCCAAGAAGATCGTGTGCCCTCTTGATCTGCCACACGTTAGATACCATGCATGCATCAACGATTGCATAATTTATCGGAAGGAGCACGCGAAAAAAACAAGCTGTCCGGTGTGCAATGCTTCTCGATATAAGAAGGCCGGGAAGAAATGTCCCCAGAAAGTTGTATGGTACTTACCGATCACTCCCCGTCTCCAGAGGTATTTTGTAGATCCCAAGGAAGCAAAGCTAATGCGCTGGCACGCGGAGAGGAAGAAGCCCGACGATGGAGATGATCCGAAGCTGAGACACGTGAAGGATGGAAGCCAGTGGAGAGCGTTGAACAACTTCTATCGGTATTTTGAATGTGATGCAAGGAACATCGTGCTCGGCGCGTGTACCGATGGCATGAATCCATTTGGCAACCAGAACACCAACCATAGCACATGGCCCATGTTTGTATGGATGTACAACCTCCCCCCTGGTTGTGCATGAAATCGAAGTACATTCACATGAGCATGCTTATTCAAGGGTCGAAACAACCAGGAAATAATATTAATTTGTATCTGGGGCTACTTCAAGAGGAGTTAGACACGTTATGGAAAACACCGGCCAAGACATGGGGCCTTGACAAAGGCTAGTATTTCAACATGAGAGTCGTGCTGATCACGACAGTGCACGACTATCTCGGTTATGGATATGTGGCAGGCCAGGTGTGCCATGGATATTGCGGATGCACGCGGTGCATGGATGATATGACGTCTCGTGACTAACGTCAAGGAAAGATGGCGGGTGCAGGAAAATCGTGTACACGGGACATCGAAGATGGCTTGAACAGGACGACCCGTGGAGAAACCGTGGAGATCTATTCAATGGTCATGCTGAGCATCCAGGACCTCCACGTAAGCGGAGCGGTGCCAAAATCGATGAGTTGTTGAAAAACTGGAAGGAGTGCCCCGCGCCGGGAAAGACGATGAGAAAGGCGCCGGAGCCATTGTTGAAGGTATGGAAGGCGAGGTCTGTGTTACTGCGACTTGGAATCTTGGCACAAACTCGATACACCTCATTGCCTTGATCAAATGCATATCTGTAAGAATGTCCTTGAGAGCTTGCTCGCAACAACGATGAACATGCCGGATAAGACCAAGGATGGGCGAAGGCAAGAAAAGACTTGCAAGATTTGAAAATCAGGGAAGATCTGCACATGCCGCCCGTAAAATGTCGGGCAGACGAGACGGAGACAGAGGCACGGGAGAAGAAGGGCAAGAAAATAAAGAAAGAGGATTGTTGCCCCCCTTCTTTCTTCACCTTAAGTCATGCTGAGATCAATCAATTCTTTAAGTGCCTTACCGGAGTCAAAGTTAGTTCCAATTATTGTGGTAAGATAAGCAGATATCTAGACACGGACAAGTAAAGGTTCAGCGGGATGAAGTCTCATGACTGTCATGTGATGATGACGCAGATACTACCTGTTGCCCTTAGAGGGATAATGGACAAGCATGTCCGTGACACACTTATTGGTCTATGCAACTTTTTTGACGTCATCTCTCAAAAGTCGATCAGTGTGAAGCAGCTCCGAAGGCTACAGGAAAAGATTGTTGTGATACTGAATGAGCTTGAGATGTACTTCCCGCCCGCGTTCTTTGACGTGATGGTGCAGTTGTGTGTCCATATTGTGGATGACATAATAGACCTGGGACCATCATTCCTGCATAACATGATGCCGTTTGAGAGGATGAATGGGATCATCAAAGGATTCGTTCGTAACATGTCCCGTCCGGATGGAAGCATCGTCGAGGCTATTTGACACAAGAGTGCATCTCTTTCGTGAGAATTTTCTATATGGCGCAGACCAGCCGCTTTGGTGTTAGTGTTGGTTTGCCCATTAACAAGCACGATGGGAGGCTCGAAGGAGATGGTCCTTTACCAGCGGTCGCGAGGAACTGCGTGGCATACTCGGATCGACAACGACTTTGACAGAGCAAACTTGGTAGTGCTACAACACCTAGGCGAGGTAGATCCTTTCGTGTAGCCTTGCACAAAGAAATTATCGCAAAGAAGTATCGTGATCGGGGGTATATGCGGAATGAACGCCGAAGTTACTAGAGAGCACAACTCCACTTTCCTGCATTGGTTCAAAGAGCATATTATTGCTAATCCCCCGGAGGAGGGCTTTAAGGACGGATTGCTCATATACGCCTTAGCACATGGCCCCTCGCCCAACCTCGTAACCTATCAGGCATATGATATCAATGGATACACGTTCTACAGAGGCCAAAGATATGGACGGTGATGATCGAACTTCGGGGGTGACGATGGAATGCATGACCGGCAGCGACAACGGCAAGAATGAACGATTTTATGGAAGGGTCGAGGAGATCTGGGATCTTGACTACTGGACTGCACAACACGGCGATGTTCCGTGTCGGATGGGCTAAGAATGTCGAAAGAAAACCAGATTTTCACTACCATGACTATACCCGACGCCAAGAGCGCTACCGTGAACGCTATCGCAAAAAAGCGAGCCATGGGTACATGCTAAGCACGTGACACAATGCTTCTTCATAACCGACCCATGCAATCCCGGTCGTGTTGTCGTGAGGAGAGGCAAAAGGAACATCATTGGAATGGATGGAGTCGCCAACGAGGAAGACTATGATCAAGACGGCAACCCAATGAGGAAGATGGCGATGATGATGAAGTATCGTCAAAAGAAGAATAAATACTAAGTTACCTAAGAAAAATCGTACTCCATGGAAAAGGCAAAGTCACAATGAGGGGCTCAATTATTCTTGACGAACAAGAAGGGAAAGAAGCTGACTCAAAAGCGAAAACGTCGGTTATTGTGGAACCGTATGTTATCGGTCAAATGATGTAATATATATATATATATATATATATATATATATATATATATATATATATATATATATATGTTAATATTTTTTATACACACTTAGCCATTATTATGCATGGGTCCAATGATGTAATATATATGTTCCTATTTTGCATACATATTTAACCGTCAAATGATGCAATATATATCGCCCTCCTTCGTTCACTTTGCTCTCGGAAATAAAAGTGGGAGAAAATAAAGGAAAATAAAAGGAAAACTGGCAGATGGCGAAGGTAGTAGCGGCGTTTTGTCTAAACCGCTCTGACTCTTGAAGGTAGTAGTAAGCGCATTTCGTATAAACCGCTTCTGACTCTTGAAGGTAGTAGCAGCGTTTGTCCAAACACGCCATCTTTTCGTCCACTTAACCCAAAATTCTCACTCTCCTGCTTCATCCCGCCTTTTCCCCCCAAATCCCCACTCTCTCTTACCCCCTCGCTTTCGCCCGACCCGGCCTTCGCCCCCAGGCGCTCGCCCTGACCCGGCCTCGCCCCTACCCGACCAGGCGCTCGCCCCGACCAGCCCTCGCCCCGACCAGCGCGGCGCTCGCCCCGACCTGGCGCTCGCCCCGACCCGTCGGCCCTCGCCTCCCTCCTCTGCTTCCTCCCCTCCCAACCTCGGTCGTCGTTGGGCCTGCCTCCTCGCCCCTGCACCCTCTGTAAACCCCCCCCTCTCTCTGCTAGGGCTCTTCGGTTAATTTACTTAGGTTTTAGTTAGGGCAGTATGTTAATTAGGTTATCTATTTAGTTATGAATTTAGCTAGGTTTCTAAATTAGCTGAATTTATATGCAAATTTGAACTGGACATGTGATATGTGGATATGTCATGTTTTGGACATGTCATGTTTGGAAAATGATCCGAGTGGCCTATGTTACGCCGGAATGCTGATTCATTTCCGTTCCGGTGAATTTCAGGCGCTTGATATGTCCATTTTTTTAGCAAAGGTCATGCCGAAATTTCCCGTGAATAAAGGCATGATTTGTGCTACATAGTTGGCATATCGAGTGCTGGCACATAGATTTCTTTTTTATATCATTTCTCATTTATTCATACATTTAGAAATAAATGAGGACAGTTAATCATAGGAAACATGTCGAACAATGAAGAAACTGGGCCTTCTGACCAAGATGCGAGGCAGAGATGGATTATGAGGGTGAACAAGAGTACCTCGACTATTTGACTGCTAAGCAAGGTTTGTAGGTCGGCCTCGATGATGGTACTGACGCCGACATCGACACCGACGGCATCGGCACCGATGGCGGCGCCGAGACCGGTGGGGAAGGTACCGGTGGGGAAGATACTGGCGGGGAAGGTACTGGGCCCGATGCCGCTACCG